>OW240917.1:14920657-15028601 GCA_933207985.1 Pelobates cultripes | reverse complement strand
CAGGTGTGCAGTATTGCCGAATATCCTTATTTACTCCAGGCCAAATTAAGGTGGGGGTGAGCTGGTACTTAGTTCGCCTGACCCCTAAGTGTCCAGAAAAGAGAATATCATGGGCAATCTGGAGTAACTCTCCGCTGTATTTCTGAAGGACGACTATTTGTCTGGTGGGGACTCGTACCGAGCCAGCAATATGTCCATGGGGAGTTTCTGCATCAGGCCCACGTCGATCAGCCCTGATCCGGCTCACTAATTCACATGCACTCTTGTGGTGGGTAAATAATGTATTGCACCTCCTGCCATTCTTACAACTACCGAACCTCCTGTTTGGTCAGAATGGGGATCTAAATGTCACTTCACCAGGGAGTTTCTCATAGACCTTGGGGAGGCTTTCCATTAAGCTAGACAGACTGGCGATGATGTTGTCGGTTGTCCGTAGCTGCTTGGACTGGGTCAGCCTCGTGTAAGTTACCCCATTGTTCCTCTGTATTTTTGGTTCTTGGCACAAATGGGGCTGCCTTAGCATGATAGTAGTGAGTGGCCGCCCGAGTTGTCCACCATTCACTAGAGCACGTGAGTTCTGATATATGAATGGCTGCCATCCAGGGAGAGCACTTGAACTAATTGCTCCTTTGAAGTTAACAAACCAGGGGTGTTTGGTGTTTGGAGGGGTATAAAAGGGGGAACACACATCTTCCATTCGTGGAGCACTTTATCTGTATATCAGTACCATCTACACTAGTATATTTTTTATGTGTTTTATCCCCCTTTTATGTATTCATGTATACCAGAATCTTTATACTTGATGTAAAGAGGTAAGCAACTATTGCATCAAAATATCACTAACCACGCCACCCACTTTTTATTAACATTATTTCTTAATAATTGTTTGTCTAGTTTCAATAAAGGTGAGGGGGAAAGGTATTCCCTCACAGGTGTATTAGAGCAGTTATAATTCTTTTAGACACTTGTAAGCGCTTTTTCACACACTCACTCCTTGTGAGTTTTCTCTTTATCTACATTGTTATTGAACAGCTGGACAAGAAGAACCTTGTGGTCCTCTGTTCACTATTCTATATTGATATGGCGGTAATGATGTCAGAATATAACCAAAGCCATATAAGGACAAAACCCCCAATATAAATTCCAGACTTCTCAGACAAAGAAAGCATTGTGACTTATTGATACCATCTGTTATTTATGTCAATCCAGACATCCAAACCTAATATGATAAGAACAAAGAATTTGTAATATTCTACAATAGGTGGACTAACAGACACGTATTTGCAACTAGATGAGTTGGATGCACAGGAACAGAGGGTATTAAGGTTCCTGCTCAGGAACAGAGGGTGTTAAGGAACATAGGCGTGCACACGGGGTGTGCCGGGTGTGCCTGGGCACACCCTAATCCTTGCGGCATGCCTCTGGAGTGAGACCAACAAGGGAGATCTCAGGATCTCCCCTGTTGGCTCATGCAGAGCCGGCACTCGGATAGCTGCCTGCTCTCAGCCTCCCCTCACTGACCCACAGGCAGGGAGGGAGTCAGGAGAAGACCCGGGGAGCTCTTGCCAGCAGCTCCGCCGGGTTCCTCTCGCCACGGCAATGCTCAGATCTCGCGAGAGTGAACTCTGGCCCCGCAGTTCATTCTCCACTGGACCACCTGGATGTCAGCAGCAGCAGGATCCCCCCTCCCAGGCATAAGGTAAGAAGGGAGGGGGGATAAACTACGGCACCCCCAGGCATAAAAGGGTTAAACCGCCATTTAGTCAATCTTCCCCTTCCAGAGACACAGGCACAGCTACTTCAGAACACCAGAATCCCGAACTGAATACAAGGGAATGCTCCAAACTTCCGAACTGGAACCTCACGAATAGCTGCTAGCAGACGAACAGGAAAAGCTCAGTGTTGAGGGTCAAGCAGTGGTCTGGTTTATTGAGGGCTAGCTGCCCAGTATTTATGCAGGTCTCCCACCTGGTGGACACTCCCCTAGGGAACCAGATGAAAGACTGTAACACAGACAGACATGTATCACATACAGACACACAGAAGTAAAACATCCCCACAATGCATCCATTCCTTAAAACATCCAATGTTACATTTAATACATAAAATCCATACATGTCACATATCCCCAGATAGCTGGGATCTGAGCTCACATAACTACCGAATAGCGCTCAGAAAATTGCCATGGCATAGCTATCTGGGTTAAAACATTCACTGAAGTAAATTCCCGATCAATTCAGCGTTCGGCTAAACAGCCACGAATAGAAGCAGGGAAGGCTGAAGGCTCAGCGGTGCCTGTCCGTAAAAGTGTCCGCTTTTAGTGCACTGATTCCGGGCTGAGCACCGCTGGCCATCCGGGGAGCTCCATAACACGCCACTTAGCGGCCGCTAAGTGTAACCGCGGCCACCCAGTAAGTCAATTAATCTGCGGTTAACCGCAGCTACTGGCTGGTCAATTGACGGCACACGCTAGCTTCAGGGAGGTGAAATGAAGGCACACGCCAGCTTCCCGGTGGTCACGCTTTCGGTATTTTGTTCGGTAAATAAATCTATCGAACGCCCTGGCAGAAAGGCATGAATAAGACTTTCTGTAGGGAAAATAAAGTATTTTAAAAGTCCGGTCCATAGTCTAAAAGGAGCAGGCGGGCAACCAGGCTCCTCCAATGCACAGTGGTGAGATTTACTAAATAGCCCCCACACAATACACACAATCACCCAAACATACAGCACACACAAACAGCATCTACACACATACAGCACACAAACAGCACCCTCACACACACACACTAACAGCACCCTCACACATATATCACCCTTACACACACAGCACCCTCACACACACAGCACCCTTACACACACACACTAGCAGCACCCTCACACACATCACCCTTACACACACACACAGCTCCCTTACACACACAGCACCCTCACACATACATCAACCTCACACACACACACACACACACACTAACATCACACTCACACTAACATCACACTCACACTAACAGCACCCTCACACACAGCGCCCTCACACACAGCGCCCTCACACACAGCGCCCTCACACTAACAGCACCATCACACCCACACCCTCACACACAACACCTCTGGCAAACCTAGCCACTTGGACTAAACAGGGACAATATGTCTTTAAGGGTTGCCTGTATATTTTGTGTATGTGACTGTTGGTAATCTGCTGTATCCTGCCTGCTGTATTGATTGTATTGGCTATCTGCCAAAAGCAGATAGTAATTTTCTATTTCGTTTCACGAACTGCACCTTTGCGAGCCGTTCGTGAACCGAATGAACCATCTTTCAATAGCCCACACACTAAGGGACGTGTGGCACTTGTTAACCGATTGCAATAATGTGGCAATCGGTAATTAGAGGCTCTCCTAGGTGGCTGCCGTTCGGCTACCGACCACGCGGCGGTCGGCCATCTTGGATCCTTTGTTTCCCAGCGGTGTTTGGTCGTCAAGCGCATGGAACTGAAAACGGCTACTCGACGGCGCGAACACAGTTGGGCTTCCAGAGCGTTCGGGAGTCCCGGGCCATTCGGTAGTTTGGTTCATCTATGTCAATCGGTATTTTTAACTTGTGTTCTGAATAATGTGTTTTTCGTACGGCGTACTCCTGCCTATACTTTTTAGGAACGATTAATTGTTTAATGCACATAGGAATCGACCCTGCCACCATCCTTTCTGCATATCTGTACAGCAAACCTTTCTCCCAAGCATATCTCTCCCCCTCAAACCCAGCCTGGTTCTGCGCTACCCTATCTCGGTAAACTTGTAAGGATGGGTCGGTGGTCACCTCGCTACCAAATTCTAGGGGTGGTGCCCAGGGGACAATGGGGGGTGTGTGATTGTTGCTTACCTGAGCCTCAGAGTGATTGGATTATGCAGTGGTGCGGGCCTGCTGCCGGGTAATGACTGGTAGCACTTCCTGCGCTGGGTGTTGGGGCACAAAGGCCGAAGTCAGCTCCCCCAAGTCATTGCCCAAGATAACGTCGGCCGGTAAATCCTGCATGAGGCCCACTTCCACGTCCCCTGACCCCGCTCCCCAATCCAAATGTACCGTGGCAGTGGGGATTTTGTATATAGCTACCCCTGCCACCCGTACTGCCACATACTCCCCAGTGAGCTGGTTCTTTGGGACTAAGTGGTTACGAACCAAGGTTATGGTGGCCCCAGAATCGCGCAGACCTTGAAGACGCTTTCCCTCCATATGTACCCCCTGTCAATGTCCTTGGCGGTTGTCTGAAGCCACCTGTATGGGCTTGACTTCATGCAGGGTACCCAGGGGTTCCTCGGTGGATCCTGTTGAAGATGGTGGTTGTCGGGGTTCACTCTGGTAGCAATGCACAGCTGCCCGGGTACCGGAGGGGTTGGTCTGGTTATTCCAGGTTGATCGGTTCCTGTTCCTGGGGCAATCTCGCTACATGTAGCCCTGCTGATTGCAAGTGTGACAATGGATAAAGAAACGGTTGTTGTACCTGGGTGGTGGTTGGTAATTCCCCCCACCAGGACGGGGTGCTGGGGTTGTGGCGGTAGCTGGAGGTGGTGTTGCGGCCCCGGTGGTGGGCCGTGACTGTGCCCGTTGTGCCCTTCTGGCATCTTGGTACTCATCCGCCAATTTGGCTGCATCGGGTAAGGTATGAGGTTTCCGATCCCTCAGTCCCTGGAAAAACTGTTCCAATAAAAGTAGCTGTAGCATGTCTTCTACTGTAGTGGCTTGCGCCGCTTGAACCCATCCCTTGGCGGCCTTGGTTAAGCGGTGTGCCCACTCCATGTGCGAGTCTCGCTCCGATTGTCAAATCTCCCTGAACCGCTGCCGGTATGCCTCCGGGGTTATGGCATACCTGGTCAGGATGGCCTGCTTTACTTTCTGGTAGTCCCTGCTGACCTCTTCTGGCATTGTGCGGTAGGCCTCGGCTGCCCGGCCCACTAGCTTGCCCACCAGCAGGGGTACCTGGTCGGTTGTGCTGATGTCATGTAGTTGGCATAGTCTCGAAGTCGTGCAAGTATCCATCAATGTCCTCTGTGTCCACTTAATTTTTAAAAACGTGGTAGGGGATTTTGGGCTTCCCCTGCACCATTCGAGGTGGGGTTGGAGACCCCTCCCTGGACCTCTGGTCTGCTTGCTGCTTGGCCATTAAGTACTCGTGTACATCTGCCATTATTCGTTCCACTGTTTCTGTGGGGTGGGGGGTGCTCCTGGTAAAAACGCCAGCCAGCTCTTGAGTTCTTTTTCAAACTCTGTCTGTGTAGTTTCCATAGTAGGTGCAGCAGCAGCTGCTCTGTCTCCCTCCATGAGTTCAGCGACAAGGATGGCTTTAGCTTTATTGCTGGCAATGATTCCCCTTGCTTCCAATAGCTCTTTTAGTGTAGTCCGTTTCAAACGTGCATAATCCAACCCCATTCACTGTCCGTTCAGGTACATTCACATACCCTCAACCCTCGGTTTCATATGAATAGAGATTTCCACGAATTGCTGTTTCTTTTTCTCTTGTTCTTGCTCAATCTGCCGAACAACGTTCTGCTGTGTGGTTTGAATCCCGTCGCTTGCCACCAATTGTAGCGGAGTAGCAAGGGTTAATCCAAGGACTCTCCACTGGAACATATATAGTTCGGGAACCGATTGCCTGAAGATAATCTTCCCAATAGCAATAGTTTATTCGAATCTCCAATGTCTTTTCTCAGTCCTGTAGTGGCTAGGTTTGCCACATATATATATATCTATATATATCTATATATATCTATATATCTATCTCCAATATATATATATCCAATATATATATATATATATATATATATATAAATACATTTAATTACATAAAAGATTACATTAGTATACATGTAAAATTTAAATACCTATAAATGCATATATATTAAAATTCTATGCCTGACAACACAGGGAGAAAGAGCAGAGAATTTAATTCGCAAGCACTATATTTGACCCTGTAACATAGGAGGTACTGTTTTACTCAGGAGTCAGGAGATTTCGCTGAACTCAAATATTAGTGTTTCAAAATGATAAATTGTATTACAACGATGATATTTTAAGTAAAAGTGAATTTTTTTGCATTTTTTACAAACGAACGGCACTTTTATGGACTATATTATTGTTGTACTATGTTTTACTGTTTTAACACACTAATATTTGTGTTTAGTGAAGTCTCCCAAGAATAACAGTAACCGCCATGTACAGGTTTTAAGTTAGAGTTTCACATATAAGGCTTGCATTTCATTTTTTTGACATTGAAATTTGCCAGATTGGTTATGTTGCCTTTGAGAGCGTATGGTAGCCCAGGAATGAGAATTACCCCCATGATGGCATAACATTTGCAAAAGTAGACAACCCAAGGTATTGCAAGTGGGGTATGTCCAGTCTTTCTTAGTAGCCACTTAGTCACAAACACTGGCCAAATATTAGTTTTTTGCTTTTTTCACACAAAAACAAATATGAACGCTAACTTTGGCCAGTGTTTGTGACTAAGTGGCTACTAAAAAAGACTAAACATACCCCGCTTTCAATACCTTGGCTTGTCTACTTTTTCAAATGGTATGCCATTATGGGGGTAATTCTCATTCCTGGGCTACCACACCGTCTCAAAGGTAACATTATTAATCTGGCAAATTTCAATTTGAAAATGGAACGTTCTATATTTGACCCTATAACTTTCCAAAACACCATAAAACCTGTTAATGGGGGGTACTGTTGTACTTGTGAGACATCGCTGATTACAAATATGTGCATTTTTTGCAGTAAAACCTAACAGTATTATGTCATATGTGGGGATATTTATGGGATGATAATATTAAGCAGTCCAGAATTGCCCACCATTTCAATTCTCTTAGATCTTAGAGATCGTTTATCAAGTAAGTGAAAAGTATTCCATACAATTAATGATCACAATGTGTTATAAAAATAGATTTATTTATTATGACCAATAATTAACAATAATATTAGGCAGCATGCATGATAATAATCAGTGAATATTTAGTACAACATAAATATGCAATACAATGGAATAGCTATACATGTTCCAAAGGCTAACAGCATTTTCTGTCACTTAAGATTTATGAGGGTATACTTACACAGTGAAAGTAAAGCTTTTCACAGTGAAGAACCATAAAACCCTGGCTAACAGTTAAGTCAACTGAATAACCCTTTCAATGCTGGCTAGATCCTCCTAGGCATATCGTATCCTATTCTCCTGTGATTTTCAATTAAAATAACATTTAAACCAGCTCATTAGTCATTTCCTGGAACCATCCAATAAGAATAATCTACCAGATTTTATTTACAAAAGGCCGCATTTTAATTTGTCTAAAAAGATATCTTATCTTAATTTAGAGCAAATCAATACACCTGGATAAAAACAGCGGTATGGTAACATGTGATACTATCACATTGATATATAATTATTCTTAATTCCACCTGCAGAATGGAATGTTATAACTATATATTCTTTGGTTAACTAAGATTTCTAAATATTGAAATCTGACCGTGATTTATCCAGTCATATATCATGCTATTAGTAAATTTTAATTAATTTAAATTAATTAAATAAAACCAGCATAATTACCAGTTATGTAGATATTCTCATCAGATGAATAGGTAGTCCCAGAAACGTGATTGGTTGTATGGAAGTGCGTGAGTGATAGAGAAAGTGGTGTTGGAAAGTGTTAAGAGTTTAAAAGTTAATTGTCCATGAGTTTAAGAGTAGAGTGTTAGTCCCAGATATTGTCCTGGATTTCTCTGCATGTCCGAGTTCGAGTCCCCCAAACTTCAACTCCCTCTCTCTGTATCTCTCTTTTCCCTTTGTCCTTACTTTTAAAGGGCCAGACTCTTTGTACGTCATTAGTTGATAAACCAATAGGAAGCCGTAGGGGTGTCTAATCTATGGATTACCATAATTTAGATTTGCTGTCAGTTCAAAGCATTTTTCCCAGTCTTTGTGGCAACTACTTTGGTTGTAACTTGTAAAATTGACAGTTCTAAACTCAATTTCACCCCTTATTTTACAATGGAACCTTGTAAAATTTAGAAAGTAAAATTAATTACTTAGTCTTCTCTGTCACTAGTGTCTGTGTTTAGATAAATGCATTCCTTAGTGGTTAGTGAAAGTAAGAAGAAACTATGTGTCTGTTATCCTGAAGATAGCAAAATGGAGTCTGCTCTGTTTCTGAGTGACTTGGCAATATACACTTTTAATTTGTTTCTTAGCACAAAATGTCTGCCGATATAAATATTCTGACACATTAACAGCTAAAATGTCAGGCGGAAATACAAATTTTTAAAAAAATCGTATTTTCTCAAATTTTTGTAAATTTTATTCATAATAAATTATGTTCCATATATGAATAGTAAATGCTAAATTAAAGCCCTGTTTCTCCTGAACAAAATGATATATAATAAGTGTGGGTGCACTTATTGTGACAGCGGTGAATTACGCGTGAACAGACATATAGCGCAAATTCCAGTTTTTGTTTACATTTTGTTTTGATGAGAACGTGTACTATTGACTCTGTCCTGAAGGGGTTAACTTACAAGTGTTATCACATAAGCATACAAGGGCACATGTATAAATGTGGTTATGGATGGTTGTGATTGGTTGGTGTGTGAATGAGTGGGAGTGTATAATAGAATATCTTACCTAGTACCACTTAGTTAGCCAGGCCAGCATCATCTTTTCTTGACTGTAATTTCTCCTATGGAGGAAAGAAATGTTAAAGCTGTGATTGTGGCCCTCAGGGCTGAGGCAGCTCTGAATGGTGGCTGGCACCTCCACAAGCAGAAGGCTCATCTTCAATCCAGCTCAGCATGCCACCCTAGTTCCAGCTGGCACTTCTGCCCACTGGTGTGGCTCAGCCCTGATGCTCCCCATAGGAACCAGTTTGGTAGCAGAAGCCCAGGCCTGCATCACCAACAGGTACTCCTGCTTGGAGTCACTAGAACCTCTCCTACCTGGGCCAGAAGATTTGCTGATGTGGAGAGGCCTTCCTAGACGCCATGTGAATTGCAGGATGGTGCTGCCGCATGGCCTGCTGTGGGGGAAAGTAGACCCTGTGGAGTCACACCGGGTGGTGAATTGCTGCTGCCTTCGGGGGATTGGAGAAAGTCCACTCCAGCAGACTCTGTTTCCTCTGGGGAGGGTCATTTGTCTGTCCCCTCCCCTGTTCTCTCTGCCTCCTTCCCTAGTTGGTGTCCCCTCCATGAGCTCTTCCCCCTCAATTTTGTCCTAAATTCACCCTGTGTTGTACCCCTAAACCTAGGGGTACCACTTTAAATTATACATCCCCTGGTAGCCCTGATCTGGGTGAACAACATATCCAAAAATCACCCAGATCAGACCAGGGGTTCGGGAAATTTATGGAGGGAATAAAATGACCGACCGCACTGGAAAGAACAGCTGAATGGGGTTCCATGTGATGGGGCCCTGCGGTCGGTCCTGGAGTAAGGGAACAGACTGCACGAAAGCCTCCAGCTACAGGGACTAGGGAGGGTTCGCCTGAATCCCCTCGTTCGGTTGTTTCTATCTACCGAACGAGGGGCCGTTCGGTAGTTTGGAACCAAACAGACCGGGCTTGTGGAGGTCTCAGCTGTGTTCGCCTAGTCGAGTGTCCGATTTGAGTTCCAGACACTCGACGGCAAAACACCGCTGTTCGGATTTTTTAAAATGGCCGCCGCCACGTGTTCGTTTCCCGAATGGCGGCCACCACCGAGAACAAAGGACTGCTACTCAGCTTGTCAATTACCCGTTAGCAACAATGTTGCAACGGGTAATTGAAGGCACACTTCACACAGGGGAGGTCTGACTGTTCGGTAGTTTCATTCGAACAAGCTAAGGGAATGAAACTACCGAACAATCAGACGAATACAATACATTTAACACATATAATTTTGCCATTTTACATGAATGCATTCAAAACATATGTAATTCTCAGGACAGCCCAGTGCCATCCGCTACACTAACCAATTGCATAATAATAAAATTTGTTCCTGTCAAAATATAATACAGAGAGTAATATAACCAATTGTTTGTCTAAATATATTGTATATCAATATGTAGCAGGGCCTGGGGAATTGTCTACAGGAGAAACCTTTTATGTACATCGCTTTCCCAAGCGTCCCAAATTCCCCTTTGGAGGTGAGAGCTGCCGCAATGCCAGATCATACCTTTTGGTAGAGAAATTTTTTAATAAACCCACCTCTGGTGAGAATGTTACAATTGACAGATTTATCTTTTTAATCAGTGAATGTATTCTCTGCCAGAATGGCTGCAATTTTTGCATGGTGCCACCATATGTGAAAGTGTACCGAGGCCTCCAAAACCCGTCCAACACCTATTTGAATATTTTGTTTTTATTTTATTGAGTTTCAAAAGAGCCAGGTGCCAACGGTATATCATTTAAAAGTTTGTTTCTCTATGACACTATGTGTTAAACTAAGTTAATGTATGTGTTAAGAATTATTAACAATAATAGTTATATGTTTAATAAATTCTGTTGCCTGTTTTCATAAAAAATTGGTGTCTGCCATTTTTGGGTGGGATTGGTGGTATGTAAATGTGATATGGTGAGGGGCATCTCAATTCCCACTATGAACATACGACACACTTTTTAATTGGTTTCATCCCTTTATTTTTGTATACTTACTTTGCTCTTACAAGAATTTAGTTTAATACACTTTATTTTTAACACTAGTACTATTTAATTTGTCCCCCACATTTTAGCGTAGGACCCACCAACATTGGGGTACTTTGAAAGCAGTGCTGGGCTTAACATCATATGGCCATATGGTGGAACTAAATCCCCATATTTATTCTTAGATAGGCAATTTAGAAGCCTTCTTTGTGTTGTATTTTTTGTAATCTGAGTGCGCCACAACTATTTTTTTCATGTATGAACATACAAGGCCCAAGGAAGAGCGCAGCTTAGTATGACAAGGGCATCTATGTGTGTGGGTAAGGATGCTTGTGATTAGGTGTGTTTGTGTTTTGGGGGGGGGAGTGTCTAGGTTATGAGTGTGTGTAATATGATATCTTACCTTAGTGCCACTTAGTTAGCCAGGCCAGCAACATTTTCCCTCCCTCCTTCCATAACTCCATCCGTCCTTTTTAATGGTTGTATTTAGGGAATTGCCAGAACTAGGCTGGTGATTTTGCTTATTTGGTACTTGTACAAGATGGAAACTATTAATTTATCTGGCAGAACTTGATCAGTTTGACCAATTTCAGGGGATCAGGTAGGGTTATATTACATCTTCCTCATTAACTTGTTCAGCTAGTTGTCTAAAAGAAGATGTAAACAGCTCAGCAGTGCATTCCATCCAGGAGCCACCAGCTTAGTAAGGGGACAGCAAGTCTGCTCTCCCAGAGACCATAAGCACAGCCAGTACAAGTAGAACCATGGCCACCATGGTTAAGATCAGCCAAGCCAGCAGTTATCAAGTCCAGTAAAGTACCACCAGCTGAAGAAATAAATATAGGTGGAAATGCCCCATGATTTTTCTAAATAATTTAGACCACAGAAGGAAGAATTGCTACACTATATGTTTACCACAACTGCAGAGTAAGTAATTATTTGGGTCATTCCATTTTGAAATTTGATCCCTCAATCATAGTTTGTTATTATAGCATAAACTGTCACTGTTTAAGAGGTTACAAAAATGAATGACAAGTCATTAAAAAAAGATGGGCACTGGGATAGATTGGCACTGGGGAGGGGGCAGGTGTACAATTGATTGCTGGTGGTCACAAAAATGAAATATTACTACTAATAATAAAATAGGAGTAGTGGATAAATCCATGAACAACCCCTTTGACAGTCAAACAATTTCTAATTTGGTTTCTTTGATGGATGAGAATGATCTTAATTATGGTGATTATCATACTTTGTATGTACTAGATATTTGTATTATATCTGATTTCAAAACCTTCTCTAAAAATATTACGCCATTAAGGAGAGAGGCATTTTCATTATAATGTTTTATGAAGGTGTATTGTTTGAATTTAGTAAGTTATGTCCTAATGTAAGAGTTTCCATGTTAGGCAATCTAACACCTCGTGAAAAGAGTTGAGCGAACCCGGACTGTAAAGTTCGGGTCCGTACCGAACATTACGTTTTTTGGACGCCGGACCTGAACATGGACATATCACTGTATTTTCGGGTTGGAGTTCGGTGTTCGGCGATTTAATGGAACGTTTTGAAAGGCTGCAGGGCAGCCAATCAACAAGCATATGACTTGTGTGCCCTTAGAAGCCATCACAGCCATGCCTACTAATGGCATGGCTGTGATTGACCAGTGCAGCATGTGACCCAGCCTCTATATATAAGCTGAAGTCGCGTAGCGCCGCACACACATAAGGTCTTATTAGTGTAGGGAGAGGATGCTGCCATTGATAGGGACAGCTTAGGAAAGAATTCTGCAAACTAGTGCATTAGTGGGGTGCACTTCATATATGAAAGTCAAATAGAAGCTTAAAATACCGTGGTTAAATCAGAGTTTTAAAAAGTCTATTTTTTTGGTGCTAAATAGTACATTAGTGCGATAGCATATTAGTGGGGTGCACTTCATATCCGAGAGTCAAATAGAATCGTCAAATACTGCTGTCACATTGCAGTTTTAAAACTTAAAATTTTTGGGTGTTAAACTGCTAAATAATATTTTAGTGGGGTGCACTTCAAATATGAGAGTCAAATAGAAGCATCAAATACCGCGGTTACCTCGGATTTTTAAAAAGTAAATTCTTTTGGTGCTAAAAAGTACATTAGTGGGGTGCACTTCATATCTGAGAGTCAAATAGAAGCGTCAAATACTGCTGTCACATTGCAGTTTTAAAACGTAAACATTTTTTGGGTGCTAAACTGCTAAATAGTATTTTAGTGGGGTGCACTTCATATCTAAGAGTCAAACAGAAGCGTCAAAAAGTGCGCTTATAGCGCAGTTGTAAACATTATAATTTTTTGGGTGCTAAACTGCTAAATAGTACATTTTGGGGTGTGCTCTTCATAACTGAGAGTTAAATCGAAGCATCTAATAGTGCGCTTACAGCGCAGTTGTAAACATTCAAATTTTCTGCGTGCTCCTCTGCTAAACAGTAAATTTTTGAGCGTGCACTTCATATCTGAGAGTCAAATAGACGCGTCAAATACTGCGGTTACAGCGCAATTGTAAACATTCTTATTTTCTGGCTGCTAATCTGCTAAATAGTACAATTTGGGGCCTGCTCTTCATATCTGAGAGTCAAATCGAAGCGTCTAATAGTGCACTTACAGCGCAGTTGTAAAAATACTAAATTTCTGGGTGCTTATCTGCTAAATAGTACATATTGGGGCGTGCACTTCATATCTGAGAGTCAAATTGAAGCGTCAAATCGTGCGCTTACAGCGCAGTTGTAAACATTCTAATTGTTTTGCTGCTAATCTGCTAAATAGTACATTTTAGGGCAGGCTCTTCATATCTGAGAGTCAAATCGAAGCGAAAATAGTGCGCTTAAAGCGCATTTGTAAACATTCTAATTGTTTTGCTGCTAATCTGCTAAATAGTACATTTTGGGGCCTGTTCTTCATATCTGAGAGTCAAATCGAAGCATCTAATAGTGCGCTTACAGAGCAGTTGTAAACATTCTTATTTTCTGGGTGCTAAACTGCTAAATATTTTTTTGGGGGGGCCTGCTCTTCATATCTGAGAGTCAAATCGAAGCGTCTAATAGTGCACTTACAGCGCAGTTGTAAACATTCTTATTTTTTGGGTGCTAAACTGCTAAAGAGTACATTTTGGGGCTTGCTTGTCATACCTGAGTGTCAAATCGAAGCGTCTAATAGTACGCTTACAGCGCAGTTGTAAACATTCTTATTTTCTGGGTGCTAAACTGCCAAATAGTACGTTTTGGGGCCTGCTTTTCATACCTGAGAGTCAAATTGAAGCGTCTAATAGTACGCTTACAGTGCACTTGTAAACATTCCAACTTTCTGGGTGCTAATCTGCTAAATAGTACATTTTGGGGCTTGCACTTCATATCTGAGAGTCAAATAGAAGCGTCTAATAGTGCACTTACAGCACACTTGTAAAAATTCTTATTTTCTTGGTGCTAATCTGCTAAATAGTACATTTTGAGGTGTTCTCTTTAAATCTGAGATTCAAATCGAAGCGTAAATAGTGTGCTTACAGAGCTGTTGTAAACATTCTTATATTCTGGGTGCTAATCTGCTAAATAGTACATTTTGGGCGTGCTCTTCATATCTGAGAGTCAAATTGAAGCGTAAATAGTGCGCTTACAGCGCAGTTGTAAACATTCTAATTGTTTTGCTGCTAATCTGCTAAATAGTACATTTTGGGGCGTGTTTTTCATATCTGAGAGTCAAATCGAAGCGTAAATAGTGCGCTTACAGCGCAGTTGTAAACATTCTAATTTTCTGGGTGCTAAATAGAACATTTGCTGTGTGCACTTCATATCTGGTGTATGTGTGCAAGTTACCGCTTCTCAAGAAAGTCTAAAGACAAATAAATGTTGCCTATGGTGCAGGTAGTATAGAAGGCATGACTGAGACAAATCATTCGGGTTATGCTTGCCTGTTGACTAGTTAATTATCTTAGATAAAATTCAGTAATCAATGAAAAAACACACTAGTGTCATACAAAAATATGTATTATAGACAAGTTAAAAACAAGACTACAAGTCATGCTATAACAAAATTAAACAAGTTTTAAAATATGTGTGGGCCAACCAGTGGCTGTAAAAACAAAGTTTTACTTGTTACATTCATGACTACACACTCGAGTGAACAGGACCTTCATGTAGTTTGTTCTTTATTTTAAATCATACAGCGTCCTTTCATGTACTTTTCAGATGTCATATTGTTAATGAACAATTTTTGTTTAGCCTGATTTTTTTTTTAAAAAGTGAAAAATAAGTGTTATTGTGATCGCTTCATATACAGAAGCATTAATATACGTTTCTATATATTGTGTAAAAAACACAGGTGCCAACTGCTGTGGCTTTCTGCAGTGTGCAGACCGGCAAGGAGGGTAGGGTTAAGGAGTGGGTGGAAGATGATGTGGAGGCTGATGTGGTCCTAGACCCCACATGGAATCAAGGTCATGCGAGTGACATGTGCAGTTTGGAGGAAGAGGCGCTGGTCGCACAGAGGCACCAGCACAGCATAAGAGGGAGCAGGGTGCAAAAACGGAGCGGCCGTCCCCTAGCGCTCGTCGGCATGTCCTATCTTTAGAATTCCCACAGTTATCCAAGTAAAGTTGAAGCAATAAAAAGAACCATAACAAATTAAACGAGCCATTTGCAGTTTCGCGGTCCGGTGACTGGGACCCAGAAACTGCCTGGGCGGCGGTCGGGCAACCGGGACCCAGTATGTCTGATGTAGAAGTTAGGAGTCACAGTGTGGAATGGATTAGCTGGTGAAGGGGAACCGCATGCCCCCTGGTGTTGAGCACCAGCGTTTGTGCGGCCACATACCAGGACCCTGACGCAGCTTCAGTAAAAAGAGTACTGGATACCAGAAGCCATCACCAGACTGATCTGCAACTTGGAACAGGATGTGACATTCACGGTAGCAGCTGTGCGCGCTTTCGGTGTTCTCACCCTGCTGCTGCTCGCCTGTCTGCGTTGCAGCGTAACCTCGACCTTCCCACTCACCGCCTCATGAGACTGTGCGAGCAGCAACAGGCAATAGTGGAGTTTCAGATGCAGCAAGCACGGGTCAGTCGCTCTGCGGAACAGTTTTCTTTTTTATAGAAATGCACCGCAGGCCGCAAATGTTTCTTTTTTTATATGTCCCAATATTTTGGGGGCTACCCCAATTAAAAAAAAAAAAAAAATATATATATATATATAAACAGTGTTGGCTACCTCCTCCTCCACCGCTGCTTCCACCTACACCACCATGGTCACCGCCTCCTCAACCTATGGGTCACTTAGTATAAACTATGTACACAATAGCAGAGGCTTGTGAAGGCCTTTTCTCCATGCATCAGGAGTTGAGCATTTTTCCATGCATCAGGACTGCAAGAAATGCACCGCAGGCCGCAAATGTTTCTTTTTTTATATGCCCCATTATTTGGGGGGCTACCTCAATTAAAATAAAAAAATAGATATATTTAAAAAACAGTGTTGGCTACCTCCTCCTCCTCCACCGCCGCTTCCACCTACACCGCCATGGTCACCGCCTCCTCAACCTATGCGTCACTTAGTATAAACTATGTACATAATAGCAGAGGCTTATGAAGGCCTTTTCTCCATGCATCAGGACTGCAAGAAATGCACCGCAGGCCGCAAATGTTTCTTTTTTTATAAGTCCCAATATTTTGGGGGCTACCCCAATTAAAATAAAAAAAGTATTTATAAAAAACAATGTTGGCTACCTCCTCCTCCTCCACCGCTGCTTCCACCTACACCGCCACAGTCACCGCCTCCTCAACCTATTGGTCACTTAGTATAAACTATGTACACAATAGCAGAGGCTTGTGAAGGCCTTTTCTCCATGCATCAGGAATTGAGCTCAGTTTAAACAACGAAAGAGAATACCCTGTACCCCAACCCTCTCTCAAATTGATAATTCTGGTGATCATCCTGACAGCCCTGCTTTAGATTTAGCTAAAATCAAAGATTCCATCTAGTGCTATTTTATGGCTCAGCTGTATTTTTTAATTTTTATGTTATTTTAAGTGATTTCCCTATCCACATTTGTTTGCATGGCACTTGTCCTACTCTTACCCCCATTTTATTATTATTATTATTTTATTATTTATATAGCGCCAACAAATTCCGTAGCACTGTACAATGGGTGGACTAACAGACACATAATTGAGATCAGACCACTGGACGTACAGGAACAGAGGGGGTTGAGGGCCCTGCTCGATGAGCTTACATGCTAGAGGGAGTGGGGTATAGTGACACAAAGGGTTAAAGTTGGGGAATTAAATCATTTGTTAGAGAAGGGTTTATTGAGTGATTGGTAGGTCATTTTTGACAGTTGCAGGAAAGAAGTCATGGGGTGTGGGATGAGAAATCTGCTGACAGTTTAATTGATACGCTTTAATGAAGAAGTGAGTTTTCAAAGATTTTTTGAAGGAGTGGAGGCTGGGTGAAAGTCTGATTGAGGAGGGAAGGAAGTTCCACAGAATAGGTGCAGCCCTGGAGAAGGCTTGAAGGCGAGCATCAGAGATGGGGATCCGGGCAGAGGATAGGCGTAGGTCTTGGGCTGAGCGCAGGGGTCTCGATGGGACATACTTGTGTATGAGGGAGGATAGGTATGTTTGTAGCAGAATTATGTAGGGATTTGTAAGCAAGTGCCAGAATTTTGAATTGGGCCCTATATCTAACTAGGAGCCAATGCAGGGACTGACACAGCGTGAAGGCATGGAAGGTGCGACCAGACAGGAAAATAAGCCTCGCCGCCATATTCATTATAGATTGCAGCGGTGCAAGCTGGGAACATGTAAGACCGGTGAGAAGGGGATTGCAATAGTCAAGACGAGAGAGAACAACAGCATGAACCAGTGCTTTAGCCGCGTCCGGCGTTAGATATGGGCGGATGAGCACTATGTTCTTGAGTTGGAAGCAACAGGATTTGGCTATCGATTGGACATGAGGAGTAAAAGAGAGGTCAGAATCAAAAAGAACCCCTAGGCAGCGAGCATGCAAGGTAGCGGTAATAGTAGCGCCGTTGACTTGGATGGAGACAGACACAGGAGTAGCAGCACTTGAGGGAGGAAAAACTAGAAGTTGTGTTTTGGACAGGTTGAGTTTAAGGAAGTGAGCAGCCATCCAGTTGGAAATAGCAGAGAGGCAGTCAGAAACACGATTTAAGGTGGGAGGAGAGAGATCAGAGGAGGACAGGTAGATTTGCGTGTCATCTGCATATAAATTATATTGAAAGCCAAAGGAGCTGATGAGTTTACCAAGGGAGGCAGTATAGATAGAGAACAGTAGGGGGCCGAGGACAGAACCTTGGGGGACGCCGACAGAGAGGGGTTGGGGAGAAGAGGCAGAGCCAGAGAAAGAAACACTGAAAGAGTGCTGGGAGAGGTAGGAGGAGCACCAGGAGAGAGCAGTATCCCGTAGACAAAAGTTACGGAGAATGTGAAGAAGCTGTTGATGATCAACAGTGTCAAAGGCGGCAGAAAGATGAAGGAGGATTAGGATAGAGTATTGGCTGCGAGATTTAGCAGCAATTAAATCGTTGGATACTTTGGTCACAGCAGTTTCGACAGAGTGACCAGCGCGGAATCCAGACTGAAGGGGGTCAAGCAAAGAGTTGGATTCGAGAAAGTCTGTCAATCTGGCGTACACAACTCGCTGGAGGATCTTGGAGGCAAATGGCAGTAGCGAGATAGGGCGGTAGTTGGATGGGGAGTTAGGATCAAGTTGGGCTTTTTCAGAATCGGGGTTAAGGTTGCATGTTTGAAGGGTGAGGGAAATGTGCCAGATGAAAAGGAGAGATTGAAAATGTTAGCAAGCAGAAGAGCAAGAGAGGGAGACAAAGTGCGGATGAGATGCGAGGGAATAGGATTGAGGGAGCAGGTGGTGGGAGGACAGGAGCAGAGCAGAAACCTCTTGTGCTGTAGCAGGTGCAAATGAGCATAGGATGGCAGGGGGAGTGGGGTTGGGTGATGTATTGATAGGGGTAGGAGAGAGATTAGAGATCTCTTTCCTGATTGTAGAGATCTCAGTGAAATGAGATGCAAAGTTTGTGGCAGACAAGGTGGTGGAAGGAGGGGGAGTCACAGGACGAAGAAGAGCATCAAAAGTGTGAAACAGGTGTTTGGGTTGATGGGACAGTGTGCTTATGAGGGTGTTGAAGTAGTTTACTTTTGCTGAGGAAAGAGCCATGCTGTAGGAGCGCAGCATAAATTTATAGTGGACAGACAGATGCAAAGTGAGACTTTCTCTAGCAGCGTTCAGCAGTTCTGGAACATTTGTGAAGTTGTAGAGTGAGGCTGCAGAGTAAGGGCAGTTGAGATTTGAGATGGGTAAAAGGAGTGTTTGGAGTTTGGTGGAGAAGTGCTGGAGATCGAGGGAGTTGAGGTTTCTGCGAGGTTGGAGAGTTGATGGGGGTGAAATTTTGGTATGGGGTATGCAGATGTTAAATGTTAGCAGATGGTGGTCAGTCAAAGGAAATTGAACAGTGGATAGATCAGAGGTGGTACAGAGATTGGTGAAGATGAGGTCAATAGTGTTTCCTGCAGTGTGAGTTGCTGAGGTAGAAATATGTGTGAGTCCAAAGGAGGAGGTAACAGAGAGCAGATGAGAGGCAACAGGGCAGTTGAGCCTGTTGATAGGGATATTGAAGTCCCCAAGTATGAGAGAGGGAGTGCTAGAGGAAAGAAAGAAAGTGGGGTAACCAGGAGGAAAAGTGTTCAATAAATAGTTTAGGGTGACTGGGGGTGGGGGGGACGATAGATGTTGGCAATTCTTAAAGGAGTGGGCTTAAAAAGGCATACAGAACTTCAAAAGAAGTAAAGGATAGGGCAGGGGCAGGGAGGATAGGTTGAAAGGTACATTGAGGGGAGAGAAGGATGCCTACACCACCTCCTTTACAGTCGAGTCTAGGAGAATGGGAGAAATGTAGACCACTGAAACATAAAGAAGCAGGAGTAGCGGTATCGGATGGGGACAGCCAGGTCTCAGTGAGTGCCAGTACTGTGAGTGAGTTAGAGATGATTGACTTCAGTGGGGCTTGGGGTCAAGTTCGGGGTCAAGTTTGATCACAAACCCGGACTGTTTTTCAAAGTTTGTCAGAACCCGCCGGACCCGAACATCCAGATGTCCGCTCAACTCTACTTGTGAGACATCTGCACATAATGAGCTAAGGGATTGTTCTGATATCATTATTAATACCACAGGTAAATATGAGGGTGTGGGTTAGTTATAATAAGCAGATGTGACTATCTAGAAAAAGCATATCTATTATTGAGCAACAGTGATCACTATACTGGCTTGCGGCGAGTTGGTAATTTTGTGCGAGAATGCCTTAAAGTTAGGTACTATTACGAAGAACAGATATGCTTTCATTTTATCAGTACCAAATTAAGTACCTGTTTTCTATTTTTTATTTTGGAAATAAAATTTGAAAAAAGCCTGGTTGGCCTATAACATTTTCTGTTGACTCAGTTACTGCACCACATTCTAAACTGCACCCATTTACAAAGATACATAAAACATTTGTTACAACTTTTGTGGGATTTTAATTGGAAGACTACTTGTGTGTTGTTGACCACACATGTTAATGTTCTCTACACACACATTAAACACTGATCTTATATGTGTAATGATCTCCTACTTCCAGTAATCAAGCCAATGCACTTCTTGAGTTCACTGAGTTGTTTTCGTACACATAATTATTTTTGTTTTAATGATAAGTTAACATTTACACAGGCAAAGGGCAGCAATGGGGACCAGTTTTGCACCTTCATGTGCCAATTTATGCATGCGTTATTTTAAGGAGATGCATATGTGGGAGAATAGCTCATGGGAGTGCAACCTAGCCTTCTATTCCTGCTTCATAGATAATATCCTTATAGTATGGAAGGGTAATATATGAGAAATAAATAACTTTGTTTCATGGTTAAATAATAATTTTGGATTTTAATTTGAATTGAATTTTTAGATTTATTTTTGAGGAGAGAAAATAGAAAGGTTAGTTAAAAATAAACTCCATGTTCCATTTTTATTAATGGCATAACTACACCTCTAAGGAGCCTTTTGTTCTGATCTTTATAGTTATTTACTAAAAAGTTATTTAAGGTTATTTACTAAAGTGAGAATTCAAGGTAAACTCAAATTGAATTTCATGAATACGGTCAAAATAGATGAACTGAAAAAATGATCTTTTAAATGTGTAGCTCACTTTGAATTCACCTTGAATTCTAACTTTAGTAAATAATCATGTTGATATTGGATTTGGTTCTAAATGATTGTGACCTTCATTTGTTTAGAATGACCACATTTTCACCATGTTATGAGAAAATAAAAATTCTCTTCATATGTCTAACTTGCTGTATGTGTGATTTAACTTACCTGTATTCTGAGGGTGCTGAAATAGTGAAACGCGCTATTTACACGAGGTAGTCACATATTTTTGGCCAGTTCACTTCAGCAACAAGACATATTCTCTCCTCACAAGATTAGAAACAAATCTGCAGCTTTACATCTGTCAATCAAGGAAATATGTTCTTTGCTTGCATATTGTGTGTTAGGATTTGCACATACTAATATTATACATTGATCAGCCACAACACTAAAACCACTGTCCTAATATCGTGCGTGTTCCCCCCGTGCTGCCCAAACAGCTCTGATGTGTTGCGGTATATTCCATAGGATCTCTGAACATGTCCTGTGGTATCTGGCACTAAGACATTAGCAGCAATTCCTTTACGTCCTGCAAGCTGGGAGGTGGGGTCTCCATGGATCAGATTGGTTGTTTCAGCATAGCTCACAGATGCTCAATCACATTAAGATCTAGGGAATTTGGAGCTAAAGGCGACACCTTGCCCTTAATTCATACACCCAGATCCAAGCGATACTGTAAATACTTTCATATAACTGTCTCATCTCCAGCCCTGTTCCTTAGGCCTCACTTCAAACACCCAGATGCAAGCAATACTGAACCATTTTTTTCTAAGCACTTCCCACCCACACAGGTTCCTAGTACATTCATGGCATGCTTCTCCGGCTGTTTAAGATCTTACTCAGTTACCTCTTTATTCCCTTTTAATTTTACCAGTAGCTGCAACTCTCTGTTAACTTTCTTAGGCCATCACTTCCACCTTCTTTAGTTGTAAATAGAAAACATTGCGTTCATGTTTCTGTATTTTTTTTCCAAACCAACTGCAGCATTAAATATGATTTTATTATTAACCCATGTAGATCAGCTATGGAGCGACTCACACTCACCTTAGTGACAGATCACTTTATCCATACTTCTTCCGGACGGTTCAGGATGATCAGACTCATCATGCAGCTATTGTGAAAGTACTGAAATATTTTGGGTGGAACTGGGTTGGAATAATCACATCAGATGAAAGTGGAGAGAGAGAACTCAGGGAGCTAAGCCAAGAGCTCACCAGTCACGGGATTTGCATTGAGTATACTATAACAATGCCTGATAAAAAAGATAACGGGATATTTACAGGCATGAATATTATTGAAAAATCCACCTCTCAGATTCTAATAACATGTGGATCATGCTCTCGGTATTGTGCTTTATTGTTGTTTCATTTAATATCACGTTTTCAAAATATAACCCTGTTCCTTAAAATGGCATGGCACTATGCTTTTCTGTTTGCTAATTTCAGACCACTAGTTGAAGGCAGTTTGCATTTTTTTCCTGCAATAGACTCCATTCCAGAAATTGAGCTATTTATAAAAAATGCTAACCTACTGAATCGCAAAAATGATCCATTACTAAAAGGAATTGTGAAATACTATTTGAAATGTAACATTCCAAACTATGAGAATAACTACATATATGACTTTATTTATGAAGAAACACTAACTAACTGCACAGGAAATGAAGGTTTAAATGATATAATGACATTTTCATTGGATCCACAGCCTTATCCTGTGTTTTATGCTGTGCGTGCCATGGTACTTGCCTTGCACATAATGCATGTCAGTAATCGCAAAATGAATGAAGACGTATTTGAGTATAAACACAAGGTAAATATCTGGTTTATGCTGCAGGTAATGTTATTTATATATAAGCTATACTGTAACAGATTTGTAACTTGGACTATTCTTTCATGGCCTGAGTCTAAATGGCGAGATAACGTTGACTTAAATTTATTGTAGATCATAAAGTGGCATTTCCCACATTCATTGTAATGGATAACTATTAATTGTGTGCCATTAGGTCTGCAAACCACCATACATAGACAAAAATATAATGTATTATTTGTCTTTTTACATAAAAATTGTAAAAACTCAAGAACTCACTCAAAACGCAGACTTTTATGGAGAAAACAGTGGCAACATTTCGTCTCTCTATCTTTTTTTCTAGCCATAGATATCTCCCAAATAAAAACTTATATATACCAAAGAATACATTTACTTACAATCATGATAAATGCCACAGATGCACATCATCAGACAGAGGAAGATCATCAGTCAGAGGTAGATCATCAGTCGGAGGTAGATCATCAGACAGAGGAAGATCATCAGACAGAGGTAGATCATCAGACAGAGGAAGATCATCAGACAGAGGAAGTGATGTCAAATGCAAAACCACGTCTCACTCACTTTTCAATCAGGATCGTAATGAAATAAATAAAAAAGAATTAACATTTTTCAATTGTAAGAATGTACTTACCTTGGCTTAGGTTACAATTTTATATTAAATCATAATTTCTATACCTCAGAAAAAACTATTGAATAGATCTTTGTTTACATGGAGGCACCAAAGTGATAGATCCAACATGAAAAGTGGAAACTATGTACATTTATGAAACATGCCCATACATTAAAACACCCAAAAGAATGGAGCAAATAATGGACAATATATATCTTGCAGGTGCCATTCATACTGTTATAATGACTTGTCACTATACTAAAGTTGCATCACAAAGTACCATACATGTACCACAATCACACCTCTATGATACATAATCTCTGAAAAATTCAATAATAAAAAATCTTAAACATTTAGTTCACAAATCATGATATAAAAAAAACTTTAATAATATATATAGAGTTTTTTATAGACCTTAATGAAGTGCTAGTAAACAAATAAAGTGCTGTTAACCCCTTAAGGACTGGACTGTTTTTGCGATGTTGTACATTTGCGAGCAGGCATATTTTTACACTTTTGTGGTGTTTGTGTTTGGCTGTAATTTTCCGCTTTCTCATTTACTGTTCCCATACAAATTATATATTGTTTTTTTCAGGACAAAAGGGGCTTTCTTTACATACCATTATTTATATAATCTCATGTATTTTAATTTAAAAAAAATAAAAAAATATGATGAAAAATTGAAAAAAATACATGTTTTTTGACTTTTACTTGAAAAATCTTTTACTCATCTACAAAAGCGAATGAAAAAAACAGCTAAATAGATTCAAAATTTTGTCCTGAGTTTAAAAATACCTAGTGTTTACGTGCTTTTTTGCTTTTTTTTGCATGTTATAGGGCTATAGGTACAAGTAGGATATTGCGGTTTCAAAACATACATTTTAAAAATTTATCAATAGTGACATTGTAACACTATTATCTGTCATAAATCTCTGAATAACACCCCACATGTACATATTTTTTTTAAAGTAGACAACCCAGGGTATTCAATATGGGGTATGTCCAGTCTTTTTTAGTAGCCACTTAGTCGAAAACACTGGCCAAAGTAAGCATTCATATTTGTTTGTGTGTGAAAAAAGTAAAAAAACTAAATTGAACGCTAATTTTGGCCAGTGTAAATAGACAACAATTATATCATCAGTAAAAGTGCTGTTTGTGTGTGAAAAATGCAAAAAAAGTAACTTTCACTGACAATATCATCGCTGTGATATGTTTTACTGTTTTGAATCACTAATATTTGTGTTCAGCGAAGTCTCCTGAGTAAAACAGTACCCCCCATGTACAGGTTTTAGGGTGTCGTAAGAACGTTACAGGGTAAAATACAATGCTAGCAAATTAAATTCTCTGGAATTTCGGCCTGGGTTGGCAGGCAGGTCCCTCAAATTGCAATCAATAAAATTACTTAATTATGTAAAATATTACATAAATACGCACGTAGAATTTAAATATATATGCATATTTATATATTTGAAGTCTACGTGTATATTTATATAATTATTTATGTAATTTTGTATATGGACGTATGTATATTTCTTATTATTTTTATATACATAGATATATATACAAATTCATTCTAAGTGTATTTTGATATAAATATATATATATTAATTTTAAAATACAGTTAGAATAAAATTTCATATAGCTATATAATTTTTTAAAATTTTTTTATTATTGTTTAAAAAATGTTTTATTTAATTTAAATTACTTATTATTTATATTTTATAATAATATATATACAATATATATAGTTATTATATATATTATATATATACGTGTGTAATTTAATTATAAGTGTATTTTTATATTAATATAAGTACATATTAATATAAAAATACACTTAGTATGACATTATATATATATGATATATAGACATATATTATATAGGTATAATATATGTCTATATATCATATATACACATATATAATTATTTATTTATTTTTTATTAACATTAACTTTATTTTTTTAATTGATTTTACACTAGCAGGGAGACTGCCTGTCAGCACAGACAGTCCCCCTGCAGGCAGCACTATGGACACCTATTGTGACCATGTGATCGCTGTGTTAAGCGATCACATGGCCACAGGGGTTCTAAATCAGTGTGGGGAGACTGTCTGGGCTGCAGGCAGTCTCCCCACAACCGGAGCCACGCTGAACGCCGCCGGGGGAACGACGGCGATCAGGTAAGTAGCTCTGACCGTTAGGACGGTTCAGGACCGTCATCGGTCGGCAACGCAAAAATGCCGATGACGGTCCTGAACCGTCCTCGGTCCTTAAGGGGTTAATCAAATATAGCATTACTGGTCAATAAAGTGCTTCAAAATCGTAGAACAACTGCTTTAGAGTTTAAAGTACATATTTCATTGTAAAACCTGTTTGACGGAGCTCCAGTACTCCGACCGAGTACCTCCGCCAAGTCTGCTTCCTTGTAGCCGAGGCTTGACTGGGATCACTGAGTGCCTTTTCCACCCTGGACCAGGCTACTGTGATTATAGCCCTGGACACACTTTTCATCAGAAGATTAATACATTCAACATACCGTGCCTGTATGTCTGTCTTTCATCCCCAGTGATGGTGACTACCGTCACAACATGCTTATGACAGATTACTATGGCTTGAGGAAGCCTCAAATGTAGACCTGAAACATTGCCATTCCATCCTCAATAGAAATCTGCATTTGGATGAACTCTGAGTGCCTGGACATTGTTGCGTTTCTACTATGATGTTGGGAATTTAGCAATCCCATGATGGCACCTTAGGAATAATCCTATCATTTTGGAAGTGCTGTCTTGCATCATTTGGTTCTTGTATACAAAAACATGACAAAGTTAGGACGAAATTCAGATCAGATCAGATAGGAAGAAAAGAACAACAGATCCTGAGATGGGGAGAGAAGAGGAAGCAATTGGAGTAAGATAAGTTCGGTATGACATTGACTTTAAAATCACCAATCTCAGCAATAAATATAAGGATTTGTCCAAGCTATATGGCCATTATGTGTTAAGTCTACTATTTCTTTATAGTGACCTAATATCAGTGGTTGCTCCAATTTTAGCATAGAATATAAATATGCTAACTGTAATATTTACTTACATTTGTAGGGACTGTTCCTGTCGTCACTTCCAAAGTGGCACCCTGAGTGGAGCAGGGGTGCTCAACCCAAAAGGAGTCTGATCTTGACACCAAAAATACAGAGAAAGAAAAGATAATTGTGGGGTGATGCTGTGAAGGATAAATACAAGGGGTAGTCCGGTCCTTAAAAGCCCTGGTTTTAATGTTGGCCCCATTTGAATGTTGAATGGTTAAGGCAGTGGCTGAGTGACAGGCAACAGAGGGTTGTAGTCAGTGGAGTATATTCGAAGCTGTGTGACGAAGTGCCCTTCGCCACTTGTGCCTGGAGAGGACTGCTTGCCCGCCTCTTGCCCTGTGACTATGGCCCCTGGGATGTATTGCCCTTTAAAGACATGATTTGGGCATAATGGATTTGTGTTGTGCTGCTGCTGGCCCTTTAAGAACCATCTGGGGACATACTGTGGAGTTACTGGTGGCCACCATTTCCTGTATCAGAGGCACATGGTGAGAACAATGGATGAAGCACATGGTGAGAACAATGGATGGCGGCCATTTTAACTCACAGACACTGTTTGGACTTTTCAACACGGTGCCATCTCGCCAGTATTTGGTGCACAGAGACATCGTGCAGTGGTTTTGGACTATACAGCAGGGGACACATTATACAGTAATTGTTTTTTCATTTAGCCTGTATATGTTCTGCATTAAACTGTATTTTCCAAAGTACTGAATGGATCTGGGTGAATTTTGGATATGTGGTTCACCCAGATCCCCCGGTTCCAAGGATATACTTCTTATGGGGTTATTGCATGTTTTGGGGTCCCTGTGATGTATATTTTAGAAGTTATGAATGCTGTAAAAATTGTAATGTTTCTGGCCAGCAGATAATTGAGCTTTGTGTATTGTAGAAACTCAATTATCTAGCCTGGCCCAGAGGAGGAGTTTTGTGTTGCATAAATTGTGAGTTCTGTGTGCCAGTAAATCAGTCTTGTTCCAGCATTAAGCCTTGGCTCATGTTTGGGGGAAGGGATACCTACACTCTGGGGATTGCTATAATCACTTACTCCCCAGAGGAAGCTCTTGCAATAGCTTGATTTGTTCCTGCTCTCTGGGGAAAGAGAGGTTCACCCACTGGAAGCTGGATCCTGGCCTTGGGTCCAGGGTGGGTGGAAACAGCAGAGACCCCGGCGCAGTTGCATCACTGGAAGTGGGGTCTGCAGTGCTGATGGTGTCAGTTGGAGTGCTTGGAGTCCTCAGCGAGCACTAGGAGCATCGATTGGCGGAGGTACTCAGTCGGAGTGCCAGCGTTCCGTCACTTTTGGTGGCAGCGGCGGGATGGCGTCCTAGTGCGAGGACCAGCAGCTCAGAGACACCGGTAACGTGTGGAGTTGCGGGTTTATAATTGAGGGCAACGCTAGCCTCTGCGCAGCATCCCTACCTACAGCAACATGGAGCTAGCAAGACCCTGGACAGCAGCCAGTGAATTGCAAATCCACCTGTCACAGTGCTATGAGGGTGCTGATTTCATGAAGGAAGTAAAGGCTGAAATAATATAGCTCTATATAGCTCTAATATAGCTATATATTCTTATTGCGTCAGAACTATTAGAGGATTCCTCTTCCGCAATTGTCATTAGTCTAATACTATCATTACCTTTCTGTGTCATTTTACCCCACTCCCTCTAGCATGTAAGCTCATTGAGCAGGGCCCTCAACCCCTCTGTTCCTGTGTGTCCAACTTGTCTGGTTACAACTACATGTCTGTTCGTCCATCCATTGTAAAGCGCTGCGGAATTTGATGGCGCTCTATAAATATCATAATAATAATAATAATAATAATAATATTATCATAGCACACCCAATAACAATCTTAACATGGATGAACCAGTCAACACGAGCAATAAGGTCAGTATCTAACTCAGAGTACTTAAATGTGTCCACAGAAATGTTATCTTTTCTGATTGACATTTGGATAGTGTGGTTGGGCTTATGGTCCAGCAATAACTTTAGATTAGGATCTAGAGGGATATCTAGATTCTGGAAGGGATCCACCATCTCAATAGCACTTTCGATGACGTCAGTGTACACCGGGTATAGCGTAACATCACCGATGGGGATACGAGAGTCGTGGGTTACCTTGATCAGTAAGACAGGTGCTGGTAAGGCAATTACTTTATTAGTCACCTGGTCCCTGTGAAAAACACTCATGTTTTTAAGTGCTTACCAACCATTTATATTTTACTAAGATAGCATGTACTAATGCATTACTGTTGATTTTTGACATAGTTACTTGACATGTTTCAGAGCCATGTTTAAGGTATTCGATCCCACACAAAGCATTGGTAGAATCGTACACAAAAGGTTTTCCATCACATTGGAAATTATTGTCTTTGAATTTCTCACAGTCATTCAAAATGGGTATTGAATACCAATCTGGTACCCACGGTTGAAAAGCCAAAACATCTGGGGTTTGGACTTTTACGTGGATATTTTCCTTCCATGTACCGACATTATAAATTGTTTTCATTTGAAAAATGTTTTTGGGAGTTACATATGGTATTGCCAATAAAAAGCAAATCTCCATGCTTTCCGGATCAATTAAGAGAGGTATAGCACTCCCCATCTCAAAAGCCAGATTTAATTGCACAGGCTCAATTGTCTCTCCATCCACACTGGCAAGCATCGCATGAACAATATCCTTGGATACAAAATACAGAGGTATGCGTCCCCCTGTCAATTCAATCATTCCAGTTTGCACTTCGTCAAGAAAAGCAAGTGTGTGGAACAATATTGGGTCATGCAGAAATAGAAGTTCACGCTTAAATAAGTCATGACTTTGGTGCAACTCAGTGGATTTGGCAATTAACTCCGAATGCAAATTTGTTGTAACAACTGTGTCTTCCACAATAGTTAACACGTCTTGGAGAAGTGTTCTTTGCTGGTTTATCACCTGATGAATATTGTTAATGTGTTGCTTTAGTGCATTGATTTCCATATCCAGCTTTTGGACAGTAATAGAGTTGGCTGCAGACATTCCAGTTGCGACAACTGCACCGACAGACGATGGTCCTATCTCTGCGATCGGGTCGGTCCGTAGCTCTTGGCACAGGAGCAGTACGATCCAGAAACACGCCACATCCTTCTTGGACATCTTTCGACAGTCACGGATTAGGAACTCGTTTCAGACTTATAACAGTGTGACATCACTTGGCCTAGGACAACACATTATTATGATTCATGAACATATGTATTCTGTCTAATTATATTTTTATAACTTCATCCCTCACTACATTTATTACTGACTCTTCAGTAATTCGCCTATAGCAGCTAAACAAGCTAGTAACCTGCTTAGAAAATGTAGTTATTGGATGGCAAGGAAATGGTTAATGACATGAACGTACATGAGATCATGGCACATCACAACATTTCACATCATAAGATACCACATGAATCAAGCATTCATCCAGGTTAGTCGTTCACCCTTCTGCGTCCGAATCCACACCTATAATCTTTTATTGAGATTTAGGATGACAAGCACGCATCTGATTAATGTGAACCCACTTTTCAATAAAATCACCATCCTTAGGAATTTTTATCTTATACGCTACTGGGGAAATTTTGTCAAAGATGATATATGGCCCTTTCCAAGAAGGTAAAAATGTATTTTCCTTAACTTGATTTCACGCAAAGTTATACAGATAGACTTGATCTGTGATCTCATATTCCTTTTTCGTGGTCTTAACCCCTGTCACTGCTTTTTCTAGATTCTTTTGGGCAAAAGCAAACGCATGCTGTAAATGCTTGCGCAAATCTTGGATATACTGATGTGTAGTGGCAGCATTGATCAAGTTATGATCCGAAGTACGATATAGTAAATGCTGTGGTAAAACCATCTTTCTTCCTGTCATCAATTCAAAAGGTGACAATTTGGTAGCAGTGCTAGGTGTAGCTCATTAAAACTAGGGGCAATTTAATGTCCCAGTCTTTACCAGACTCCTTAACATACTTCTTCAGAATATTAATGATAGACTGGTTATATCACTCTACCCCCCCCACTAGATGCAGCACGGTATGCAATATGTAGCTTTCGTTTAACACCTAGAATTTTCCACATCTTAGCCATTACTTCACTGGTAAAATGACTACCTCTGTCTGACTCAATTCTTTGAGGCACACCGAACCTGGAAAAGACATGGTTAATCAACAAAGTGGCGCACACGGTACTCATGTTCTCTTTACAAGGCAAACACTCTATCCACTTTGTGTACATACATGTAACGGTTAACATGTATTTGTTACCTCTTGAAGATCTTGTTACAGGACCTATAAAGTAATAATTTGAATATCAGACCAGGGTAATGACACCCTAATGACACCCCCCTCTTCTGAAGTGGTGCACGATGGGTTGGAGCATGGGGTTGATATTGCGGACAAATCAAGCATCCCTGACAGTATGTCTTAACATCTCTTAACATGTGTGGCCAGTATGCATAATCACGCAATATCTCATATGTGATCTTATCACCACGATGCCCAGATGTAGGTGCATCATGTGCGTGTTGGAGCATTAACCCTCGGTATACAGTTGAGACTACCCATTGTTGTATACCATGTTTAGAAGTTCTGACCAGCAACCCATCCATGATACTAAATTGGACTTTATATCTCATCAAGATTCGTAAATCTTCATTATCTTTGCAATCCTCATCTGTGATGGGATTGGCAGTAGGGTCTTCTATATGTCTATAGAATATACCTATGATGGGATCATTCTTTTGACTGGTAATCAGGTCCTCACTATGAGCTTCTTGACTCCATTGCACGACATTTAAGTTGGCATCACCTCTAGCCTGTCGTCTAGTAAGGGCTTCAACATGAATTGAACCCATAAGATCATCAATGTTTAGGGTTTCACCATTGATGGCTGCTTGTTTTGCCAGTGAATCGGCTAAGTCATTACCGTCCTTGTCAATACCTTCTATTTTAGAATGGCCTTTGGTTTTCTTCCAATATATGGGTAAACCATTTTCCTTAACCAATTCATCGATTTTACAAAAAATTTCCCATGTTTAACAGGTTTGTTGTTGCTTTTCAGCATTTGGTTACGTTTCCAGCTAGGCAGATATTTGATGAAACTGTTGCGAACATAGTTGGAATCAGTTATGATAACGAATTCTTTGATACCATATTCTATTGCCATTTGAATGGTCTTATATACTGCACAGAGTTCGGCTATCTGACTGCTTTTGGAACCAATATTGTATCCTATAGATACATTGGGATAATCACCTATCCAGGCGATTCCAATACCTGCAACTAACTTCCGTTCAGCACCAGTGGCGTGGTGATATGAACAACCATCAATGTATACCCACGGTAGTGGTCGACAGTATTCCTCGCCATAAACTTTATAAGGGGATAGCGATTGATCTTCTTGGAAGTCATCTCCGGTGACATTATCATCCAGAGATGGAGCAGTTCAGTCATGTAATTCTGCTAAACCTTGGGCAACTGGGCTTATCTTATTGTGTTTATAACAGACTTCTAACAGCCATCCCTGTAAGGATAGAGTCCATGCAGTAATCCGACTGTTAGAGAGATTACCGTCTCTGATTCTTTCACTCTGCAGATACTGTAGAGGTTGGTGAGCTGTTTATACAATTATTTTCTCACCTTGGATATAGCTACGAAAATGTTGTAGTGCCCAGACAGTTGACAATAACGCCTTCTCACACGTGTTGAATTTAACTTCAACAGGTGACAAAGTCTTGCTAGCATATGCAATAACTTTGTATAAACTGTCCTGCTTCTGATACAGGACAGCACTTATGCTTAAATCTGTATATCCTGTCTCCAGATAGAAGGGTTTACCCCCCTCTGGGTTTGCTAATCAGGGTGCCTGACTGAGCTTCCTCCTCAGTTCATTTACCACTTGGTCCTGAGGCTCCCCCCAGTTCCAGGTAGTTTTCTTTTTAATCAGGTGTAAGAGTGGTTTTATTATTTCTGCATAGTTATCTATAAACTTACGGGAGTAGTTAGTCATACCAAGGAATGATCTTAATTCCCTGATGTTTGAAGGTGTTTTAGCCTTAATTACAGCTTCAACCTTCTTCCTCTGGGGATTTAATCCTTCAGAAGTTACCTCATGTCTGAGGAAATTGATATGGGTGCGACACCATTGTGCCTTTTGTAAAGACAGTTTAATCCCTGCCTCTCTTAACTGCGTGAGAACATGTCTAATCTCTATGATATGCTTATCAAAGGAAGTGCTTTTCAGCAAGACATCGTCGACATATGATAACGTTCCTCTCTCGAGTGCGTCAGGCATAGCTTTATGCATGAACACAGCGAATTCATGACCAGAGTTAATGTAACCGAAGGGCATGCGGGTCCAGGTATACTGCTGCTTTCCAAATGTGAAGGCCAATTTGTATTGGTCTTCATCATGGACTGGTACAGTCCAATATCCCTACGCACAGTCAATGGCAGTGAATATTTTGGATCCCTACATTTGTACCAAACATTGGTCTATGTATGGCACTGGCCTTACAGACATATAGACACGTTTATTTAGCTGTCGTAAGTCAGCGCATAAACGCGATTGTCCATTAGGTTTCAGAATCCCCAAGATCGGATTATTATTCGAACTGTGCACCGAACATATAATGCCCCTTTCTTTTAAATTCTGAATGATGTCTTGTAGACCATCATATGACGCTAATGGGAGTCTATATTGTTTGATAAATACAGGTGGTAAATTTGGACCAGTTTGTATTCTGACTACAGGGAGGTTAGTTAACCCACAGTCGTAGGAATCTTTGGCAAAAATATCTTGGAATTCCATTAGGATTTCCTTTAGCTGTTGCCGCTCAGCATCGTTGGAGCAACCGTCAGCTAAAGATATTTGCTCTTCTAGCCTTTCCTGAAATCCTGGAAAGATTTCAGGCTGGCCTATCTCATAAGCTTCTTCAAGCCTAGAAGTTAGGTCAGTTCGGTGTTGACTTACCTTTTTGTCGTCGTGATACTCTTGTGATTCCTGCTCATTGAGCAGATAATCGAAGGTGATTGTTGCTTCTTCAATTTTACACGAGCCTTCTTTGACGTTGAAGGGATATACAGATAGGATAGTGAATAATCCTTCTGGGGAGGAATGGAATATTTGATCGACAATTTCGTCCTCGGTTAAGTATTCTTCAGGGATGAGACCTATAATTTGGTTTTGGAAACCAAATGTATAGTACTCAGCATCCAATGCTAGACCTAATAATGTTCCCTTTGGTAAAGTAACAGTATTGGGTGTAACATTGTTGACCATTATATAGGTGGGATTATTACCAAAACTTACCATTGGTGTATGGGTTATCACCATCCCTGATTGTTGTATCCTGTTGGATAAACAGATTAGGGCCTCAGAGTTTTCCAATCTCTGACCCTTCTTGACCTGTAGGGGTAAAAGAAAGTTACTTGTCCCTTGTGTAATGGATATGTCATCAGGTACTTGGATACTTACCGCATATGGGAGTAAATGTCCTGATTACCTTTTAACCTTGTCCACAAGTTGGAAATAATCAGGTGTATGGCAAAGCGTTGTATGACATCATTGCCGATGTAAACCTGATAGCGAGATTCGTTTATCACTAGGAATAAATGTTTAACTGTCTTATTTCCAATGGAAATAGATAGTAAACATTTTGCTATCACATTGTGACTCTCTGATTCGCCATCCAGGTTCTGGATCCACCTGTCATGTGAGGAAGCGTACCTGCTCATTTTAGGATCAGCGATCTGCTTTAACAGACTTCTGCTAATAGAGCTGTTCTCACTCCTTAAGTCCAGCTTTGCTTCTTCCTAAGTCATTTATTTGAATAGGAAAGAATAAGTTGTTATTAACCCTTTCAATTCTGGCAAGGAATTGAGCATGACCTGCCAGATCTACAGATTCAACATAGTCCCTGTTGAGAGAATTGGTTAAAACATCTCCTTCCAGAGAGACATTCTGGATCCTCTCTGGAGCAACTCTTACAGAATGCTCATCTACAGGTGCGATTGTATCATTCACCTGCAGGATAGTCACGTCAGGTGACTGACTATTCCTAAAATGTACCTCAATCGAGTCAGGTCTTTCTTCTATCACATGGCAATTATGATCAGATTGAACATGTGATTTCTCATAGGTTATAGGAACCTTAGCTTGTGACCATACAATTCCATTTACACAGTCAATAATTGTGTTAAGTCTTCTGAGTATGTCTATACCCAGAATCAGTCGGTCATAGGGGAGATCTACCACTATCATGGGTGTCTAAAGGTTTTGTTACCTATTTAAAATTTTAACCAGGTATTGCCAATAACATGAAGGGCATTTCCTCCTACACTCAACAGAGCATTGGGGAAATCTCTTAGCTTTGGCTTATCCGCTGCTAAGTCCATTACCTGCTGGAAGTAGGTATTGGATAAGATAGTGGCTTGTGAACCAGTGTCTATTAACCCTTTAAAAGGCTGGGGTAGTGAATGCTGTATTTCTACAGATATGTAGTACCTTCCTTCATGTTCTTCTAATTCACATAAGAATTTAGAATGTGTCAACATATCACTCGTTTTCCATACGTTACCTGTCACAGCAGTAGTTTCTACCTGTACCGAGGAATGCTCAATCTTACCCACAGGCCCATCCTTCTTAGGAATATTTTGAACTGTCAAGGGGTAACTAGTGATCAGCATCTCATCAGTTAACCCTTTCAGGTCTGGATCCTGGAAACTAGTTGCTACTGGGGCTATTTTAGCCTTTGGCTGAAATAAAAAAGCAGAGGAACACGTTGCACCTCCTTCACCCGGAAATGAAGTGACGGGGTAGGCAAGGCAATGGGTTTCCTGACACAACTATTGTTTATTTGACTGTTAGTACCTGGAAAGGAAACAGGGTTAGGTATTACACCTGTTGTTGCTGCTGCAGTTGCACAGGTGGCTCTGCAATTGGAGCTATCCCTAAGAAAACGATTTCTGGCAAAGACTTGGTTAATCTTTGTCATTTCCTCCATTAATTTGCCCATCTGGTCGGTCAGTTGACCAACCTGACGATGCAAATTATTTCCCCCATTGCCGTTTTGTCTTTGTCCATTAGAATTAGGCTGGGATGGCTGAGACTGTTGGGAATTACTGGAAGCAGATTGGTTGTTTCTGTTTCCAGATCTCCTATTTCCCTGAGGATTCCTTCTCCATTGGGAATTGCCTTGGTTCTTATTAACCCAGGGGCATTTATTCCCATTGGCATTGGACTTTTTAGAGTTATTATCAGAGGAATTTACAGAATTGCTTATGGAATTTTCCTGTTTCTGAGGTTTTGGAATTTTCAAAACCTCAGAATAGGTCCTCTTTTTCTGTTGGGCTTCTAAACCTAACAGAATTTTAGTCTCTGACACCATTTTATCACCAGGTTTCTTAACCTTTGGCTGATTTTTGTCATGTGCATGGTGTATAGTATACAATTTCATGCACTGACTGACTAGCCATTCTAAAGGTAACTTACAATCATAATCTCTTGCGAGATTCATTTGTATGTTTACCAGCATGGCATGAAAATACAGATCTTTGAAGTCGCTTTCTTAGCAGAAGCAATGGTTTTATACTAACCATATTCCATGATTATTTCATATTTCATCTTGGACCAGGACATTAGCTGTATAGCTTGAAGAGTTTCTAGATAAACACGGCACATTGAATCAAAGGTCCATGTAATGAACTATTTCTTTTGGATTTCATCATACATGCCCAATGAATTCATGGCTCTTTCATAATTTTCCAGATGTTCAGATATATTTCCTGAACCTCTAGAAAATTGTGAGACTGTCTCTTTGAGCAATTTAATAATCTTTGGCGTTTCATAAACAGGCATATTTGATTTATTAATCCTGCTTCTCTTCCCCCTTCTTTTTGGTAACGTCTGTGCGATCTGGCTGCTGAAGAGGAATTAGATCTGTACAACAGTGCAGATGGCATATCAGTTACATGGCCTTCAGAGTGGACAGTGCAATCACTTTCACTCCCATCACTCTGAGCTTCTCGTTCACAGTCACAATTCTGATCAGCATCAGAGTTCTGCCAGTGTACAGAACCATGTCTGTTTTCATTCCTATCACCTTGAACCTGATTCCCTCCGTCAAGTTTGGCCAAGACAGTCTTTTCAAACTGTTCTGTCCAAGATTGCCAAGATTGCTTGGTAATGTCAGGAGATGGAGAATCTTGTTCCACAGGTGATTTCTCAGAATTACTCACATGTTTTCTTTGAGACTGTTCTATGAAAACCTGGTTTGGTGTGGGAAAATCATAATAAGGAGGGCATTTACAGATAGTCCTTTCTTGTATTTTTGTGCAACTTTTTGGCACACAATGATGACTACTAACCTCACTGTCTGATTTCTGACTCTCCTTTTCATACTCATCCAATTGCGTTTTAAGCGGACTTATTTCCTGTGCATATGTATCCGTCAAAGCTTTCAGTTCTTTTTCATGATCAGCCTGACAGGTTTCATGCTCAGCAAGTAAATCTTTGTATTTCCCATTTTGAATGCCCAGATCATCACTGTATGTGTTCAATCTGGTATACAGTACCTTGTTTTCATCTAATGCCTTCAGAAGTCCTGTCATAAAGAAAGGCCAAGAGTGTATGATTTTTCTTTCTATGTTAGTTTGTCCACCAATTTCTTTAAGATATGTTATTATGGGTGAATCACTTAGAATGTTTTTTTTAGCTTCCCATTCTATGCCCTTCAACCAATCTTCATAGCATAAATCATTCTTCGTATGTTTATGGATATGAATTAGAGCATTATTTCTTAGGTGTTCAATGATTTCAGCATTGTCTGATATAGATGGATCGCTGGCCATATTTCTATACACTGATTTAATCTCAATACAAAACTCTTTTCTATATCAAGAATAATGTTGCATGAATTGCACCAATAGCGACGCCTCAGAATTATTGTATGGAATATAATTTCAATTTAATAATCTCAGCAGTGTGCCTCCAATTTGTGGGGATATTTATGGGAAGATAATATTATACAGCTGAGAATTGCCCACTATTTCAATTATCTTAGATCTTAGAGATCGTTATCATGTAGTAAAATGTATTCCATGCAAATAAAATCACAATTTGTTATAAAAATAGATATAATTTATTGTGACAAATTAAATAATAATAATATTAGGCAGCATGCATGATAATAATCAGTGAATATTTAGTATAACATAAGTATGCAATACAATGGCAATGTTAAAACAATCCAATGGCTAACAGCATCAACTGTCAAAAAACCTACACGATTTATGAGGGTACATCACAGACACAGAAAGCTAAACTTCCAGCAAAAAGCCATAAAACCTTGGCTAACAGTTAGATCAACTGAGTAACCCTTTCAATGCTGGCTAGATACTCCTAGGCATATAATATCCTATTCTTGTGTAATTTTAAATTAAAATAACATTAAACCAGCTCATTAATCATTTCCTGGAACCATCCAATAAGAATAATCTACCAGTTTTTTATAAAAGACGAATTTTTATTTGCCTAAAAAGATATCTTATCTTATTTTAGAGCAAATCAATACACCTGGATAAAAAAAGCGGTATGCTAACACGTGATACTATCACATTAATATATAATTATTCTTAATTCCACCTGCAGAATGGAATGTTTATAACTATATATTCTTTAGTTAACTAAGATTTCTAAATATTGAAATCTGACCATGATTTATCCAGTCATATATGATGCTATTAGTACATTTTAATTAATTTAAATTAATTAAATAAAACCAGCATAATTACCAGTTATGTAGATATTCTCATCAGATGAGTAGGTAGTCCCAGGAACTTGAATGTGAGTATGATTGGTTGTATGGAGGTGTGTAAGTTATAGAGAAAAGTGATGTTGGTAAGAAATTAAGAGTAAAATTCTAAATGTCAAGGAGTGTTTCTTGAGTTGTGTCCAAGAGATTCTGAGAGGAAAAAACTCACAGGCACTCCAACTTCAAGCCGCAGGCAGATTTATTATGACAGAATGCAACGCAACGTTTCGACCGGAAAGGTCTTTTTCATATTGATGACGTGTTGCTATTGTGGTGTGGCACATTGGAGTCCCTTGAGGATTTTTTTACTTTCTTGAATACATGCTAGGACAGTATCAAATTTACAATGACTTATGATCTGGTTGAGATACCATTTTTGGATATTTTGATTAGAAAACATGAGGATAGGCTTGTCACCGACCTATATAGGAAGACTATGGATAGGAACACACTCCTCCATTTCTCTAGTGCTCATCCTCCAGCTATATTCAAAGCCCTCCCTAAGAGTCAATACACCCGTGTCCGGAGACTTGTATCTGACGGTGATACTGTTGAGAGGCGTTTGGATGAGATGACCACCAGATTTATGGAACGGGGTTACCCTTTACCATTGCTTAATACTCAGCTCAACCAAGTGAAGGATCAGGATAGAGAGGATTTACTCCACTCCCATAAATCACAACGGAATGACAAGAGGTTAAAATTTGTATCCAAATTTGGGAGATATTCAGATGACTTACGAAAAATTGTATATAGGCATTGGCATATTCTTGCCCAATGTCATCCCAACATTGTGGAATTTTCCCAAAGACCTATGTTTGCCTACAAAAGAGGCACCTCGTTGAAAGATAAATTAGTGAAAACTTTGGTTCCTGAGTCTACTGACACTTTATCTGATGTGAAACAAGGTAATTTTCCTTGTTACAATTGTGTCTCTTGTCATTCGATGATCCGGGGTGATGTGATTCATCACCCGCGGAGTGGTAGAAAGTACTCTATTAAACAATACTTGACTTGTGATTCTGACTTTGTCATCTATGCATTGAAATGCCCATGTGGCCTTCTATATGTGGGGCAAACTAGTCAGAAATTCAAGATGAGATTCTCTAAACATAAGTCCACGATTCGGACTAGATTGACTGATTTGCCCTTACCGGCACACTTTATAGAGGCTAGACATGGGGTCTCTCAGCTCAGATTCCAGATTCTAGAACAAATTATGGAATCTCCTAGGAGGAGAGATAGAAATCGGAGGCTTCTGTTATGTGAGGCATATTGGATATGGGAACTCGATACATTATACCCAAAGGGTTTGAATTATGAATATGATTTGTCTATGCTTATTTAAGGAATGATTGCTTTATTTTATCTTTGTTTTTTAACTCTCCTTTTTTATATTTTTCAGGATTTTTTAGATGTTTGGTGCTGGTTTCCTAGACACCCTATTTTTGTCTACTACACGATATGATAAGCTGAATCTTTCATGGACTTCTAGGATTTCTCAGGGACTACTAGGATGTGGACACATTTACTCTCTATTTAATGCACAATTATATTATTATAAGTACATGAATGCACTGTTAGGACATAAATGCACTTTTAGCAGTAAGGATGGTATTTCCGTCCTGTGGTGTTATACACTGTGATCACATTATTTGACTGGGATCACTTATTCATAAACTAGTTAATTAACTTTTCACCATTTTTACACTGTGATCATAAGATTACTTAGACTGCTTGGATTTATTAATCATTTTGTTTATGATTTGTGGCACTTGCACTTTATTACTTTTTACTTCTTTAACATAGTTACTTAATTGAAGCACTGACTACTTGAGAGTTCCATATGTGGATATTAGATACTCTCCTTGTTTTTCTCACATAGATTATCGATAGATTCCTTATGCCTATATAGTCTCTGTCCTTATAAATATATAGACTCTTATGTTCCATTTGGGAATTCATGGTCCCTTTATTTTCTTTGCTGTCTCCTTTTTTATTTAATCCCTGCTAGGTATAGGTGTTTGACTTTTGAGGTCTGTACCTTTAATCTGGAATGATGTCGACTGTGCCTATATATGAGAGAATATAATTAGACTATATAGTCTTTGTCCTTATATATACAGACTCTCGTTCCATATGGGAATTCACTGTCCCTGTATTTTTTCGCTGTCTCCTTTTTTATTTAATCTTTGCCAGGTATAGGTGTTTGACTTTTGAGGTCTGTACCTTTAATCTGGAATGATGTCGACTGTGCCTATATATGAGAGAATATAATGAGACTATATAGTCTCTGTCCTTATATATACAGACTCTCATGTTCCATATGGGAATTCACTGTTCCTGTATTTTCTTTGCTGTCTCCTTTTTTATTTAATCTTTGCCAGGTATAGGTGTTTGACTTTTGAGGTCTGTACCTTTAATATGGAATTGGCTCTTATTTGGTATAATGATTATTCTTAGTATCCATCTCTGGTATTCCTATATGAATAACTATTACTCCTGTTTATTTACTTATATTGTATATTACATCTAATAGATTTATTTTCCTGATCTGTGCCATATAACATGCCTGAATGATTAGGATGTTCTGTGAAGATTTACTTTGGGATAGTGATGTGGCAGAGTGAACATACTCCACTATGTTGGCTGTGCAATGGTGAATTGAACACAGAACGATGTTATGTTTGGTCCTCCAGCCAATCCGTTCGGAGGAAGATTTCGCATGTGCGTTCCAATGACGTCACGTGCGGTTCACAGACCCGGAAGTGGGTCGCGTTTGGATACCATGGAGGATACGCTGCATGTATTTACTTTTTTTATTTGCTGTTTTCTTATGTATTTCTTCTCTCCTCTATGGGCACAGTATTTGTAACCAGGGAATACTCATGACATAATAGGTTATCCTATATATATATACATTTTAGAATTCCTAGCATTAATATGATCATAGAATGATTCATGTCTTGTGTGTATGAAGTTAATGATATAGTGTGCACTATTTATCTGATTTATGTATATATTGTAATATTTCACATTTGATATTTGTTTCTTTTACAATGCCTTTTTAAATTACCTTTTTATCAATTAAGAATTTCTACTAATTAGCAGTAATTGATTGATTGATTTCTTAGTTGTTAGTGTTTGTTATATAAGCACATTTTGCACCATGTGGTGTCAGCTTGAAAAAGACCTTTCCGGTCGAAACGTTGCGTTGCATTCTGTCATAATAAATCTGCCTGCGGCTTGAAGTTGGAGTGCCTGTGAGTTTTTTCCTCTTGGATTATTGTACTGGGATTGCTGGTCCTGCTCTGGAGCACCCTTGGCCGTTGGGATTGGGTGCGGTTCTCATCACTTACTCTGCTCAGTACTAATAGAAGCCAACACGCTTCTGCCAAACTTAGTAGAAGAAGAGGCTACATCCAGCCTATAATGTTTAATGAAGGTCATAGGAGAAGACCACATTGCTGCCTTGCAGATGTCATCAGGAGACACATCTGCCCAATTAGCCCATGAAGTAGCCAAAGACCTAGTCGAATGACACTTAATACGTTTCGGAGGAGAAACACCTTTCAGAGAGTAAGCTTTAGTGATGATGTTGAAAATCCATCTATGTAGTGTAGAAGTGGAAGCAGGTTCACCTTTCCTGGAGCCTTCAGGAATAATGAACAAATGATCCGTCTTACGAAATGTACCAGAAACAGACAAATACCTGATCAAGTATTCCCTAATATCCAGATTATGAAGTTTCACCTCCAGATCCGAGGAAGGTTCAGGAAAAAAAGAAGGCAGAATGATCTCCTGGTGTGAGTGAAATTTTGAGACAACTTTAGGAAGGAATTCCATTTTCGGACGTAAAACCACTCTGTCTTGGAAAATCTGAATATATTCCTCTGCACCTCCGAGATTCTTCTGGCTGATGTAACGGCCAACAAAAACAGAGTTTTGTACTTGAGAGAAGAGAAATCCAAGTTCTCTAGAGGAGAAAAAGGAATTTCGGACAAGGCATCCAAGACCAGAGGAAGATCCCATGGAGGAGCATAGTTGCGCAGAGGAGGTCTAATGCAAATGGTAGCCTTAAAGAACCTGGCAATCAGGGGATTTGAAGCCCAAGAGTAGTTACAGAGGGCCGATAGTGCAGAACACTGCATCTTCAAGGTACTCAGGCTTAAACCCTTATCCAATCCAGCCAGTAGGAACTCCAAAATCTGGTTCTGATCAGGGTTCAAGAAGTCTAGACCTTTGTTAAGATTCCAGGACTTAAATTACTCCCATATACGTGATAACACTTAGACGTAGATTTCTTCCTAGACTGAAGAAGCGTATTAGTTACTGCCTCAGACAATCCTGTATGCAGGAGCCGTTCCCTTTCAAAAGCCAGGCCCCCAATCTCAGTTGTACGGAGTTGGGATGGTAGACAGGACCCTGGCTTAGCAGATCGTTCCTGATTAGAAGCCGCCAGTGTTCCTCCAAGGACATTTTGCACAAGAGAGGGAACCAGGGCCTCCTTGGCCAGAACGGGATGATAGCTATTATCATTTGATTTTCCATCCAAATTTTCTTTAGTAAGCGAAGAATTATCGGTAAGGGAGGAAACACATATCCCAGATCGAAATCCCATATTTGAGACAAGGCATCCTGACCCATTACCCGATGGTCTGGAAGAAGAGAGAAGTACTTCGGGACCTGAGTGTTCCTGTCCATAGCCATTAAGTCGATCTGGGGTATGCCCCACCGAAGGGTATTTGCTTGGAATACTTCTGTGTGTAGCTTCCATTCTCCTGGTAGAATGCTCGATCTGCTCAGGTAATCTGCCAAAATATTTTGAGGACCTGGTAGATATACTGCCTTTAATCCCTGAAGATGATTCTGTACCAGAAACATAAGAGGAGTCAGTTCTCTCAACAGAAGTTTGCTCCGAGTACCACCTTGGTGGTTCACGTATGACGCCACTGCCCTGTTTTCTGTCTGAATCGTAATCCAAGCATCTTGTATTAAGGGAAGAAACCTTTGAAGGGCCTTGAGAATAGCTCTTAACTCTTAAGTTTGAATGCTTTTTTCTCTCCGTGTTGGACCACCTTCCCTGCTTCCAAAGAGACCCCAGATGAGCTCCCCATCCTTGTAAGCTTGCGTCCGTAGTAACTACTAACCAGTTCGGTTCCTCCAACGGAAAACCCTGACTCAGATTCTTCTTGTTCCTCCACCACTTCAGCTGATCCTTTGCATACTTCATAAGAACAATTTCTTGATCCCAGTTCGGCTTATGCTTGCTGAACTGGCGCAGAAACCCCATCTGGATAGGCCGAATTTCCCAATGGGCACATCTTACCAGTCCTATCGTGGATGTCAGGGACCCCAAGAGGCTCATATAGCTTCTGGCAAAAAGGGACTGACGGTCTTGTATATCCGTAATCTTCTCGCAAATCTTTGTCATTCTTTCTGGCGAAAGAGAGAGAGTTGCTACAGCAGTATCTATCTTTGCCCCCATGAAAATAATCTTTTGGGATGGGATCAGAGAGCTCTTCCCTAAGTTCAGCATCCATCCGTGACAGTGTATTGCAGTTTGAGTATGAAGTAACACTTCCTGGGCCGAGGAACCCACGATAAGAATATCGTCGAGTTAATGGAAAATCTCTATTCTCTGCAACCTTAGAAAAGCAATCAGAGTAATGAGAACCTTCGAGAACGTCCTTGGAGCTAGACTGAGCCCAAAGGGAAGTCCCCTGAATTGGTAATGTTTCCACCATATGTAAAAACGCAGAAACTTTACATGCGATGGGTGAATGGGAATCTGATAATATGCGTCCTTGAGGTCTATGGACGTCATCCAACTTCCCTTCTTTATGTTGCAGACAATACTGGAAATGGACTCCATCTTGAACGACTTGGTCTGTAGGTAGGAGTTTAAGACCTTTAGGTCCAGAATCAGTCTCCATTTGCCTAAAGGCTTTGGAGCCAGAAACACGGTTGAATAATAACTTCTTTTAGGATTAGTTCCTTGATACAAACCTTCATAGCTACTTCTTTTATCCCTCTTGCAATGCGAGATTGCTTGAAGGTAGGTGGTGGGATACTTGAAAACTCTATGAGGTATCCTTCTTTTATAATTGACAGAACCCATGAATCGGAGACTTTTTGATCCAGACGGGGAAGAACTTTAGGAGACGACCTCCTATCCCTGGCTGGACCTGCGCACCTTCAGAATCCCTTATTAGAAGGTCTGGCACCTCTACCTCTGGAGAACTTTGAGGAAGAAGAAGAAGATGGCTGAATTGCTCTCCAATTTGAGTATCTCGTGTACTCTCTGCCTGGACGATATGTCCTGGAGTTATGAAAGGAACGATCCTTAAATTTTCAATTTTTCCACATACTGGATAAGGGACGCCTTTTGTCCTTAGGAAGAAAAACTCTTCTACCATCAGCTGCCTTTTGGATGGCCTCCTCCAGAACTTTGCTGAATAGTAGATCCCCTTGAAAGGGAAGAGCACACAAAGATGCTTTTGATGCATAGTCCGTACCCAAACATGTAGCCACAACGTCCTTCTGGATGCTACCGCCAGAGCCATGCTCTTAGCCACCATCTTGGTAATATCAAGAGAGGCCTCTGAACAAAATTCTGAAGCCAAGAGGAAATCTTTCAGACTTTCAATCAGATGCTCCCTGCGAACCACCGCTGCTATATCATCCTCCAAATTCTGTAGCCATACCTTTAAGGCTCTAGAAAGTGTAGTCAATGCCACTGCTGGAAGTAAAGCAGATCCCAGAGCCAGGTATACCTTAATTAAATCCGCATCCAACCGTTTTGCCATGGGTTTGCGTAAATAAGCCATTGAGTCTACTGGAAGAGTAGTCTTTTTGGCCATATGGATAACAACCGTATCAATCTTAGGAATGGACATCCAAGCTTTAGAATCCACCTGAGAATATGGATATACCCTAGAAGTTTTATTCTTCAGAGTAGCTTTCTTCTCTGGCCTACTCCATTCTTGAGAGATGACTTATTTTATAGCTGCATGAACCGGAAAGGTAGGTCTATTTGACCTAAGATCTTCAAAATACCGGTCTGATTCACACACCTTTGCTTTATCTTCAGGGATCCTTAAAGTATTTCTTAATAGTGAAATCAGCTTCTCCACAGAATCCAGCGATCTTGATGAATGATCTATATCCTCCTCTTCTTCATCAGAGAAAAACTGGACATCAGAGTTATCTTCAAATTCAGAAGACCCGGTCTCTTGTCTCGTGCATTTTGCTTGCTGGCCCTTCCCTGAAGAGGATCTAAATCCTTCCGCTATAGCCTGAGAGATCCACTGTTTAAGATCTTCCTGAGGCGAATTGTTTCTGCTGCCCTCTCTGGCCACTTCCATCAAACAAGACCTGCATGGCTTTTTCCTGATTGGGCAGCGAAACCCCTCTACTCTCTGAGCACCGATTGGTGCAGCCGAGTTTCGCAACCTTTCTTTAGATTGGGCGGCGAAACTCCTTCTTCCCCTGAATGCTAATTGACGTGATTTGCTTTGCGCCCTTTCAGCTTGTTGCTTGGTTTATGCGCGAAGTTTGAATTCGCCGGACTAAACCAAGCAATGCCATGGAACTAATTTCGGGGATGTACAGAGCCTTGAGCCCCAGACTTTCCATGCTGATATTTCAGGCTCTGTACATCCAATCGCCCTGCTTTTTGCAGGGATCCCAGATGGGACCCAGGGCTATCTAGCTATGTAACCCTGTAACCCTTCTGGGGGCGCTGAGCCCCAAAGTGTAACCCCCCTGAATATAATATGGTTTAATATGTATCCCCATGGCTATCTGTAACCCAGTCCTCTCCTCTCCTGCCTGGGACTAAGGGAAGTGTATTGTGTGGAATGGAGATCTGTGCATAAAAGAAGCCTGTGTTGAATTAAGACCGGCAGAAGTCAGTGCTTAAACATCCAAAACTGTGTGTCGTCCTGTTTTTGGAGGGAAGGAAGATTTAACCCATGTGTCTGCTGTTCCAGCTTGCAGGGGATACAAGGGGGAAAAGTCTTTGTAAGGACTAAGAGCTTCCAGGGCTAACCATGAAAGAGTTCCTGATCGGATGAAGGAAAGGAACTAACAGGAGGTAACCGTTCGGGTTACCATAAGAGAGGTCCCGTAACAGTTTGTACTAGCCCCGAATATGAGGCGCCGTTCTTACAAACTAAAGAAATTTTTTTTTTTTTAACCATTATTCATAACTAAAATGCTGAATTCCATGACACTAGATGATTTTCTAAACATATTACATCACATTAAATCAATTCGGATGCCTTCTCTGCTCTTTTTTTGGATGTGGAGAAGGCCTTCAATAGAGTTAATTGGGGGTACGTAAAAGAAACAACATATTGTTTAAATTTAACATACCTGAATCCTTCATTAATGATCTCTTTGCATTGTATTCTAACCCGACAGCTAAAGTGTTCGCTACAGGTTTCACCTTTGACAAATGGAACCAGCCAAGGATGCCCATTATCCCCTGTCCTATTTGCTTTAGCCTTTAACCATGAGCTGCATTAATTATAAGTTCCAACGAAATTAAAGGCATTACAATAGGGAATGAAACATAAAATAGGATATTATTTGAATGACATCATCCTATCTTTGTTAGATCCTAAAAACTATATAGGTCCTTTACATAATATACTGGGAGAGTTCGGGGAAGCATTGTTTTATAAGCTCAACTCAGGTAAGACGCAAGCTCTGCCAGTTCATATTCCATGGTACAATCTGGATGAATTTGCATTATTTGGGGATATAACTGAGCAAAAATCTAAACAAAATGCACCCACTTATTTCTTAAAAAAGCATGGCCTGAATTAGAGAAAAAATTGATAATTGGAGGAAATTAGAATTATCCTAGTTGGGAAGGCTGACCCCGGTCTAAATGAGCATTCTCTTTATTATCTAAGAGCTATTCCCCGGACCTTTCCGAAATCCTTTTCAAAGTTAATACAATCAACAATGATCAAATTTATTTAGGGTAACAAAATAAGTATATACCTGATTATGCCAGGCCTGCCACAATTAGCACTCTGAGAAGATTTCAGGCCGAGTGTGCTAAAATCCTGGCCAAAACACAGATGGAGTGCACTGAGTCTTTGGTGAAACAGATTGCTGTGACACAAGCTGAGATGTTTAAAGTAGCATGTGAGGAGCAGCAAAATGCCACCCAGGGACTACAACAGGAAATCCAAGCTATCTCTGAAAAGCTGAATGGAGACCCTGATGGAAGATACAGGGGCCAAAGGTGATTTGGGCGAGCCACTACCTTCAGAAAATGACTGCATCATATGATGTTGAGGTGTACCTTCTGGCATTTGAATGCACTGCTGAGAGGGAGGGATGGCTGGCTGATGAGTGGTCGGGCATACTGGCACCGTTCCTAAGTGGAGAACCAGCGGATGCAAGTAACTACAGCAAATTGAAAGCTGAAATCTTGGAACGACTGGGTGTAACCTCTGCAGTACGTACCCAAAGGTTCCACTCATCATATTCTTCTGACAAAGCCGCACGTTCCCAAATGTTTGACCTCATACACCTCGAACGGAAATGGCTGCAACCTGAAATCCATTCAGCAAGCCACATTGTGGAAACCTTAGTAATGGAACCATTGTGGAAACCTTAGTAATGGAACCATTGTGGAAACCTTAGTTTTTGCATGTTTACCAGCTGCCCTGCGTTGCTGGGTCAGCCAAAGTGATCCCCATACAGCAGACCAGCTGATTGCCTTGATGGAAAGATATGTGGCTGCAGGAAAACTGCTACGTCCCCCTTCACAGTAAAACCCAGCAATCCTAAGACCCAAGATTCTACAAGATCTGGTAAGACTGTTTAAGGGGAGCTGAAGAGCTGCAGGGACAATATATCAGGTGCCAGGGGGGAATTCAGGTCTAACAAGCCTGGGAGAAGAACTAATTGGTGGTCAGATTATACTGTCAAATGTTTCAAGTGCAAAGAGGATGGCCATATGGCCATTGAAAGATGAACCTATGGAATGCAATATGGGCAAAGATGAGGGAGCACATTCATTTTTGTTCAACTGTTATAATGCTGTTAACAATGACTATGATAATAACCCTCATAAATGCTGTGTAACTGTCAATGGAAAAATGTCTAAAGCCTTACTAAATTCAGGTAGTATGGTTACGTTGGTAGCAGAGTCTCTAATACCTTGTGTAAAACCGGATCATGTTTAGAAAATGGGCATTATCTGTGTCCATTGTGATAAAAGAGAATACCCCATTGCAGATGTAAATATTGGACCCCAGTATGGGGATTTAAAGTACAAAGTGGGTGTAGTACCTAGATTAGCCCATGAGTTAGTGATTGGTAGAGACTTTGCTAATTTTCTACAATTATGGGCAGCTGTACAAAAGACAGACCAATGTTTATCAGAAATTAGTCAATCTGTCAAGGATAATGTGTTCCCTTTTACCGATATTGACTTGGGTTTTGACCACTGTGACAGACAAATAAGAAAAAGTAAAAGATACTGCCCTAAACCAGTATTAATAGGAGATAACCCAGCTCAAACTCTACTAACACCGCAGACAAGGACAATGACTTAATTGATGTTAGGATCAGTCCGGGTAATTTTAAAAGCACTCAGTGGGAAGATCGCACTTTAGTAACAGTTAGAAATTATATTAACGTTGTAAATGGGGTTGCTAATCAGCCAGGAGAAGCACTGCCGTTCCCCTATTTTGAAGTACAAAATGACCTAATTTACAGGGTAGAAAAGAAGGGTTCAGATATTATTAAGCAGCTGTTGGTTTCCCAGACTTACCAAAACACAGTACTAAAGTTGGCTCACAGCCACATATTAGGGGGACACTTGGGAGTCGAAAAAACTAGAGAGAGAGTCCTTAGAAGGTTTTACTGGCCTGGAGTTTTTTCTGCTATAACAAACTATAGCTCCTTATGTCCTGAGTGGCAGTACAGGGCTCCTTTCAAGACTTTTCGTAGTCCACTTGTGCCCTTACCCATAATTGATGTGCCTTTTGAAAGGATCTCTATGGACTTAGTGGGGCCACTGGTGAAGTACGCTAGGGGGAACCGGTATATACTAGTCATCTTGGACTATGCAACTCGCTACCCTGAAGCCATTCACTTGCGTAATACCTCTGCAAAGTTAATAGCTGAGGAACTTATATTGATGTTTAGAAGGGTGGGTATCCCTAAAGAAATCCTGACAGACCAGGGGTCCCCTTTCATGTCCAGAGTCACAAAAGAGTTGTGCAGGCTCTTGCAGGTTAAACATATTAAGACCTCAGTATATCACCCACAGACTGATGGTTTAGTAGAGGGGTTCAACAAAACCCTTAAGAGTATGCTACATAAGGTAATTGATGCAGATGGAAAAAATTGGGATTTTTTTTGTTGCCTTATCTACTGTTTTCCATTAAGGAAGTTCCACAGGCTTCTCTCCTCTTGAACTGTTATATGGAAGACATCCCCGGGGAATACTGGATATTGCTAAGGAGACCTGGGAACAGGAGACTACTCCTCACAGGAGTGTAAATGAGCATATAGCTCAAATGCAGGATAGAATGGCCACCATCATGCCTATTGTCAGGGAACATGTGCTGGAAGCCCAGCAGGCTCAGAAAACCAGCTATAACCGTAATGCTAGAGTCAGAGTGTTCCAACCTGGAGACAGGGTCTTGGCTCTGGTCCCTACTGTGGAGAACAAGTTCCTTGCGACTTGGCATGGACCATATGAAATAATAGAAAAAGTGAGTGATGTCAATTATAAAGTCAGACAACCAGGAAGAAGAGAGCCTGAACAGTTGTATCATATATAAATCTGTTAAAGCCTTGGAAGGACAGGGAGGTCCTGGTTGCTTTAAAAGCTTTAGAACCTCCTATAGTAGAGCAAGAGGTAAACTTATCTGAGACTCTGTCAGTACATCAGAAGAAAGAGGTCAGAGATTTCATCAGAAGAAATAGGGATGTTTTCTCGGTAGTTCAAGGAAAGACTAAGGCGATTAAACATGACATAATAACCGAACCAGGGAAAATGGTTAATCTCAAACCTTATAGAATCCCTGAGGCCCGGAGGGAGGCTATAAACTTAGAAGTTGAACATTTTTAAAAACGTGGAGTGATTGAAGAGTCACAGAGTGACTGGAGCAGTCCTATTGTATTGGTGCCAACACCTGATGGCACCTGGAGGTTCTGTAATGATTACCGCAAACTAAATGCCATCTCAAAATGTTATGCTTATCCAATGCCAAGAATTGATGAGTTGATAGAAAGACTGGATAAAGCTTGTTATCTAACAACCTTAGATCTAACAAAGGATTACTAGCAAGTCCCTCTCACTGAAAGAGCCAAAGAGAAGACCGCCTTTTCAACACCCAATGGCTTGTTTCAGTATACAGTATTGCCATTTGGGTTACACGGGCATCTGCCACATTCCAACGAATGATGGATAGAATTCTTAAACCTCATGTTTGTTATGCTGCAGCTTATTTGGATGATGTAGTTATCCACAGTGCAGACTGGGAATCCCACCTCCTCAAAGTTCAAGCAGTGCTTGACGCTATCCACTGGTGGGCTTAACTGCCAATCCTTCCAATTGTACGATTGGCTTGGAGGAAGCTAAGTACTTGGGATATTCAATTGGGAGGGGATTGGATAAACCACAGTTTGCCAAAGTGGAAGCCATACAAAAATGGCCACAGCTACTTACAAAAAAGCAAGTGCAGGCATTTTTAGGCTTGACTGGTTACTATAGGAGGTTCGTTCCAAATTTTGCTACCTTTGCTGCACCACTAACAGACCTCACTAAAGCAAAGTCGCCAGTTGTAGTTAAATGGTACCCAGAAGTTGAAGAAGTCTTTAAAAATCTGAAGAAAGCTATTTGTAGCCAACCTGTCTTAGTTACTCCAGATTTTTCTAGAGATTTTATAGTACAGACCGATGCTTCTGAAGTGGGCTTCGGCACAGTCCTTTCACAGGAATACCAAGGTAAAGAACACCCTGTCTTTTTTTTGAGCAGGAAGTTAAACCCACATGAAAAGAACTACTCAATTGTTGAGAAGGAATGTCTTGCCATTAAGTGGGCACTAGACTCTCTTAAATCCTATCTGTTGGATAGAAAATTCAAATTGGTAACGGACCATGCAACTCTTACGTGGATGTGTCAGAACAAAGAGAATAACTCCAGGGTAACCAGATGGTTCCTGAGTTTACAATCTTTTCATTTCACTGTTGAACCCCGGGCAGGTCTAAAACAAGGCAATGCTGATGGGCTTACCAGGGTACACTCTCTGATGTCCATGGTCGCTCAAACCCATGGGTAGGAGCTGGGGGGAGGATGTGTGAGAAAATGTGGTATGGTTCTTGAGGGAAAATATATTAGGCCTGATTTACTAAACAGCAGCCTGAGGTTTCTCGATTAAATGTCCCAGGGAGAAAGGTTAGGTTTGTAAGATACATTGCTGGTACTCTTCAAACCATGGTATGGGTCCCTGGGGCGGAGCATTTGGAGAGCAGGGTGAACCAGTGCTCCAATAGCGCCAGTTGCTATGTAACAGCCAGACCAGGACTTGTGTATATACCTTAGAAATTCCAGAGATGTGAACTAATTGATACTCACCTGTAGCTGGTCAATTAGCTGGCAGGCTTTTAAAAGAAGGGATCAGCTTGCTGTAGAATGAGGGAGAAAGTCAGAGGAATCGTGTGTCTTGCAGCTATATTTTATTAAAAATTGGTAAGTGGGAAAGCCACCCAATTCTAGATAGTGATTACTGTGTTTAGTAAGTGCTCAAACAAGAGCAATGAACTTTGTTTTGTTTATTTTATTTTGAAGCACCTGCATATTTTGCACCAAATAAATCAGAAAAACTGAGCTGGATGTGTCCTGGACTTTGTATACCCTAGAAGGCTGTGGTTACCGTAAGATCTGTGACAAAATCCTACCTGCAAAATAAGTGGTTTGTTACTGTGTGTGTGTGTGTGTGTGTGTGTGTGTGTGTGTGTGTGTGTGTGTGTGTGTATGTATATGTGTGTGTTTGTATCAAAATATATATATATATATATATATATATATATATATATATATATAGACACACACACACACACACACATGCATTTTAGCACCTAATTTATGCATGTTAAGGTTGGTGCAGCCATCTGGTTTCATATATATATATATATATATATATAGTTTTAGAAAAAAGTCAGCACTCAAGGACTTTCAATGTACTTAAAGAATTCAAAAAAAACTTTTAATCCAGTTGTTCAAAGAGGTCAACGTTTCAGTCCATCGTCGTGGACTTTCATCAGGACATAAATGACAAGACATAACATTCAGTTTAAATAAGAAAAAACTAACTTACCAAGCCGTTTCCACCTGTGTGCCGGCGTGGTCTGTTCCCCAGTGCGCATGCGTGTCACTCCGCTCATCTACTTCCGGTGTCAGAGTGCAACTTACCCGTCACCCTAGCAACCTGTGAAACAGATCGCTAGAAACAGCGCATGCGTGTGTGTATCACTCCGCTCATCTACTTCCAGTGTCAGAGCGCAACATACCCGTCACCCTAGCAACCTGTAAACAGATCGCTGGAAACAGCGATCCGTAATAGCATATTAAAAGTGCCCAGTGCTGTGTTGTCATCTTAGTGTTCATATTAAACTGGCAACAAATATAGCCAGTTTGACTGTTCACATTCTCATATTCTCATTAATGCAGTGAAGATCAATTAATCTATTGGTGTAAGTGCATAACATAATACAGACTAGAAAATAGTGATAAAGAGAGGTAAAGGATAAAAATTAATTTACCTCATATACATATTTGCAGCACATATTCCCAGTGTATCTAATAGGGATTAAGATATTGGCATAAAAGAAGGATTTTTTTGTGATTTGTGTTTCACAAAAGAATTTTTTAAGGAGGGTGGCTGTTTCCACTCCCTAGTATCTATCCATAATTGAATAGGGACATAATTATATATAAATAATATTTTGTCTCTAAATTTTGACACTTGGGGATAGTGCTGTTAAACAGTAGAACATATGTTATTATATTTGATGTTTAGGTAGTGATTTTATATCATATAATACTGTAACCCCATAGCAATTAAGTGTGTTCACTTACTCAATCATTTGATAGAATGTATATATTTGCACCTGTCACTTTAACAAATCGTTACTGTCAGCACTTTTATTTTAAGCACTTGCACTTTCTGTATATGAGGTAAATTAATTTTTATCCTTTACCTCTCTTTATCACTATTTTCTAGTCTGTATTATGTTATGCACTTACACCAATAGATTAATTGATCTTCACTGCATTAATGAGAATATGAGAATGTGAACAGTCAAACTGGCTATATTTGTTGCCAGTTTAATATGAACACTAAGATGACAACACAGCACTGGGCACTTTTAATATGCTATTACGGATCGCTGTTTCCAGCGATCTGTTTACAGGTTGCTAGGGTGACGGGTATGTTGCGCTCTGACACTGGAAGTAGATGAGCGGAGTGATACACACACGCATGCGCTGTTTCTAGCGATCTGTTTCACAGGTTGCTAGGGTGACGGGTAAGTTGCACTCTGACACCGGAAGTAGATGAGCGGAGTGACACGCATGCGCACTGGGGAACAGACCACGCCGGCACACAGGTGGAAACGGCTTGGTAAGTTAGTTTTTTCTTATTTAAACTGAATGTTATGTCTTGTCATTTATGTCCTGATGAAAGTCCACGACGATGGACTGAAACGTTGACCTCTTTGAACAACTGGATTAAAAGGTTTTTTTGAATTCTTTAAGTACATTGAAAGTCCTTGAGTGCTGACTTTTTTCTAAAACTATACATTTGTGCAGCCGAGCACCGGGCAATTAATAAGGAGAGCTGGAGTGCAACTCCTATCATTCTTTGTATATATATATATATATATATATATATATATATATATATATATATATATATATATTTGTGTAAGGGGCAAAATAGCCGTATATGGAGTAAGGATCCAGCATAAGCTTAGGATAGTGTAAAGGGAGCAAGTCGGTTGTGGTGTGCCGATACCGACGATACGGTAGGCCTGTAAATAAAGAGGGCCCACCAAGGAGTAAGAAAGTAAAGTAAATGGAAAGAAAAGAGAAAGTGTTGAAATGAGGAGTGGGTGGGAGGGTCATTCTGATGCTGACCTCAAGCGATATGAGTCAGGTAAGGGGTGTCCCTTATATAGGGGAGTGAATTAATTTAAGCCCCTCCCACAAATACAGGCAAAACTGCCTTAATACTTGTGTAAGGGGCAAAATAGCCGTATATGGAGTAAGGATCCAGCATAAGCTTAGGATAGTGTAAAGGGAGCAAGTCGGTTGTGGTGTGCCGATACCGACGATACGGTAGGCCTGTAAATAAAGAGGGCAAAAATGAATAATCAAAGATTTAATACAGTCAACAAATATATACAAATTAACCAGACATTTCCTTAAATGCATTACAGTATTTAATTCCTGAAAGGATTTTGAAGGTAGGAATCTAGGACCGAAAGTGGGCACCATTTGTTGTGGGTAGGATAGTATGTTATCTCTACTGTTGGTGCATGTTGACTCATTTCGGAATGTGGTAGAGCCAATAGGTAATGATATATGTGTTTACGTACGTGGGATCGTTGAAGACAATGATCTGTCTGAGTGGTGGTGATGGTAGTGGATTCTCTGGCCTGAGAAAGGCATAAAAGGCAATGTGCATGGCTGGTAATGGCCGACTTGGTAGTATAATTGAATGGTTGTAGATCTAATAGGTCCGATAAGGATGAACAGTTGGATGGCTATTGGTAATCTCTGAGAGGAACGTGGGGGAATGGATTCCTGAAAACCTCTGAGTATATTCTTTTCTGGTATGATAGCATGAAGTTTATGGTAGTTTTGGCCATAGGTTATCATGTGTTGTTGAATGCCTGTAAAATATATAATTAATGGTGTATGAGATAGTTTAAGTTTAAGGTGGCAAAAATAAGCAAAACTTAGGAGAAATTTTGTGACACAGGTTGAGCTATGTCGTGTTCCAATGAGATTCTTTAAGCCAGGTGAAAAGCTGTGTTATGCGTTCTACAAGTATGGGACGAAAGTGCTAGGTGGGATAGTGCATGCTATGCTGCATGAGTATGTCTAATCCATGATTTTGTCTCTGGAACGAAAGAGTGGACGTGACTGTATGGGCGGCTGTAGGAAGCGTATGATGAACATGCCTGGAATATAAATGAGACAGTTGTTGGCAGGGATGTATACCCCCGTCTGGTACATGAAAGTGAAATGTGATAAGTGGCCAACCAAGTGAGTTCCCCAGAAACATCATGAACTTATGGATGAGTAGTGGCGTTTGTTGATGATATGGTATGTGCTTAGTTGTCTGAGTAACAACGGATTGATGACCCTGACCATGATTTACCCCATGCCACAGCAGCTGCTACAATGGGGTAGATCTCCCAAAGGGGCTGAAGTGGTGGACAAATTTCCAAACCTGGATGCCATGGCCAACATCCCCAAAGCAATTGTTCCCGGTAGATCGCTGCCAAACCCGTGGTATACGCTGCGTCTGACCATCTGGTTGGAGAAGTGTCAGACAATCCTGGAAGGAACATGCTTTTACCATGCCAAGTTTTTTAAGAAATCCCCCCCCATGTGCAGGTCTGCTGTTGCCGAGGTGTCTAGGCACCTCCTCTGATCGTCATGTTGGAAGTGTGGAAAAAAGGGGAAAGTACTCTGGATGTGAAAGCATGGCAAAATTAAGGAACCTGGTAGGGATCGTAGTTCCTTGCAGTTGTAAGTACTAAGCAGGAGGTAGTGATTGATGTAGTTGAGAATGTTCCCTATTGTGAAGATAGTGTCTGGGCCTTCTGTTTCTTATGGGGTACTGGGACGCCCAAGTGGTCAACCAGACTAAGCTGCCGTGAGGCTTCTAGTGAAAAATATGCTCTCTTTGATTAACAAGAAGTCTTCTAGATAGTGTATGACTGTAAGGCCTCTGGATATGTTATCATAACCAGCACAGAGTATCTGCGAATATCGATAGTAGGCTAATCTGTAGCTCGAAAGTTGAGCGGGGAAAGGATTGCCCAATTTATACCATGTAAGTGCCAGTGTGTAGGGTAGATGGTAGCCGTTTACTGCGTTGATGATATTGGTCTTACTTAATCAAGCTTCAACCCATGCTTGAGTGATAGCTGTAAAGGTAGATCAATGGTGTTGTATAGTAAGAAAAATCCTCGGAGGGTATGAGGGAGTTGAGACTTGGGGTAGCGGAGGTGTGTGTTACCAATAAGTCCATGGTTAGTCTTTGTTTAAGGGAAGATTCCTTGTGACAATACCAATGTGTGTGTTTGGTGCCATGCTGTAAATGGTGGAGATTGGAAGACCCCTCTGCAAATCTTGGCTATGAGTGTGTTTACAGCCAATGGTTTTGTTGTGCTGACTGTAAGTGAGGGCATGCTATATTCCTTGAAGGTGTGTTTATGATACCTGTATGGGAGCCCTTTGAAGCTCCAGAGCTTTAGTAAATCTACTACAAGTCTGGAAGGGTGATGAGTCAGTAGTGTTGAAAATGCATTGGTGTGTACAGATGGTGAATACGTTATTTGTAAGTTGTATTGGGACACATGGTTTGTCATGTGCCCTGAACTATTTGAACATATATGCAACAGTCTGTATGCAATGCAACTACTCATATCAGTGGTCTCTGGTAGTTCAGAGGTGCTGGTACCTGGAGCCTGAGAGTGCTCGTCCATTTGTTTGGGACAAAATCCCTTCTGTATGGGTACCTGCACAAATAAACATCTCCACATATTCCAAATGCCAACCCAACCAAGGGATGGTCAGTTCACGATTTACCTGGAATCCCTGGATCTGACCATCACAGATACATCATCATACATATATATGCCTTGCTTCCCCAATGTGCTGGGATCATACGTGCAGGTTTAACATCTTGTGTGTCATAAGAATTGATTGTACCAGGTAACCGAGTTTCGGTTGGTGCTGGTTGTACAGTAGCGTGAGGCCCAGCCTTGTGAGGGCTGTGGTGACCAACTCGAGATTGCCAGTCTGTCATAAATTTTTGGCTCATGAGTTTATGAGTGAAGCTAGCATAGCCTGGGTGTCACCTGAGTTGATGTAGCTGGGCCTTCCCCTGCCTCCGTGTTGTCCGTTGATGTATGGAGGAGTTTGAATAACTGCTTTCCTTGCTGTAGCAGGGTAGGGGATTTGTCACCTCCTTAGGTCGGTGGTAATGTGTGGGATCGTCCAGGATCTGATTGCTGCTGGACTAGCAACATCTCCTCTGCTTGAAGGTGTATCAATTCTAGCCGGGGTGCTAGGAAGAGGTGATTCTTCACCATCTTTTTGAGAAATACTTAAATAACAATAAAGATTGCAATTATTATTTGTACCCAGGGTTCTTGTACTGGCTTGCTAGCTAAGCCGTAAGGCGAAACGATTAGGCTTGGTGTTTTTTGGTGACTGGTGAGGCCCTGCTAGTTGCCAAGTGGCTTGAGAGGCTCTATCTATGCTTGGCGCGAGGGGATTTTGTGTGGCCACCGAACGTTGTGGCAGGATGTTGGCCTCTCGGTGACAGTTACCAGAAAATAGGAAGGGGAGTGACAGGTGAGGTCCTCTCTATGATACAATGCGAGGCGACTAGCTCACGAGTGGCCCGAGGGGTGTATGCCTCCGAGTGTGAGGCGGGGTGTTGGCCTCGCGGGACCACTAACCGAAGCATAATGCAGAGAAAAAAGGGGGTAATACCTATTGGGCCCTAGAACCCTAATTGCCAGTACACTATTACTATTCCAGGGAAGGTAAGAGATGGATAACTACGTGAGCAGGTGTATGTACCTGGTAGTATGGTATTGAACCTGACAATCCGTATAGGTTTTTTAGTAGTAACTGTAACCTGAATGGATAAAACCGTATGGCATAAGGAAATATGGCATAGACCAAGCTTATCTTAATACGTACAGTATATGTGAAAAGTAAAGTGACGTGATGTGTAAATATTAAACATCGTAGCCATACTGGTTAAATATGTATCAATCTTAACCCATTAAGTGCCATGTGTACAAGTGAAAATGTGGTCTGTCCCCACCTTGTATATTGTATGTCCCCTTGCTAGGGGAAGTCTGTTGCGGGAGCAGCGTGCTGTGAAAAATGTATGTGAACTATATTACCAGTTACATATATACAGATGCGTCTGCTACTGTGTAATAATATATGTATTTATACCAGATGTTGACATAGTGCTTGCTATGTGAATTGTTGTATGTCTTATTGAATGGTAGGGGTCAGTGAACATGGTGTTGCAAAATGCAAGTGCACTGGAGATCTGCCGAGTGCCCTATAGGTGGCAGTGTAGTTGGATACTGATTGGTATGTGAAATGTTGTTTGTCTGTTGACCTATAGGTGTCAGTGTTTTGGTGTTTGTAAAACCCCATGAAAATTGTCAATGTACTTGACAGACCTGTAGGTGGCAGTGTTGATAGAACCACTATTGGTCTTGATGTGAAATGTAAATTATTGTGAATTAAACCTGACGTTGAGCCCGTGCTGGAGTTTAATTTATGGTCTATAGTTATGTTTAAAACAATCTTATGTGTAATTTATATTGGCTGGTAAATTGTATATGACATGTGAAGACAGTTTTGCTGTTGACCAGTAGGGGTCAGAAATGCTGATTGTATGTTAAAATACCCTTTAACCCCTTAAGGACCAAACTTCTGGAATAAAAGGGGATCATTACACGTCACACATGTCATGTGTCCTTAAGGGGTTAATGCTACCATTTGACAGATAGGAGTCAGTATAAAAGCGAAAATGCTGTAGTTAGTTTGTTTGCTTATGAAGTGGAATAAAATCTGAGAAGCCTGTAGTATACTGATTGACCGGTAGGGGTCAGCATGTAGGCGAAAATGCCGTGGTTAGTTGGTTTGTACATGAAAAGCAAAAACGTCTAAGAAGCCTGTAGTACATCGAATGACTGATAGGGGTCAGTGTGTAGGCCAAAATTGCAGTGGTTTGTTGGTTTATACATGAAATGCAATAATGTCTGAGAAGCCCGTAGTACACCGAATGACCGGTAGGGGTCAGTGTGTAGGCGCAAATGCAGTGGTTCGTTGATTTGTACATGAAATGCAATAATGTCTGAGAAGCCTGTAGTACACCAAATGACCAGTAGGGGTCAGTGTGTAGGCGCAAATGCAGTGATTCGTTGATTTGTACATGAAATGCAATAATGTCTGAGAAGCCTGTAGTACACCAAATGACCAGTAGGGGTCAGTGTGTAGGTGCAAATGCAGTGATTCGTTGATTTGTACATGAAATGCAATAATGTCTGAGAAGCCTGTAGTACACCAAATGACCAGTAGGGGTCAGTGTGTAGGTGCAAATGCAGTGATTCGTTTATTTGTACATGAAATGCGATAATGTCTAAGAAGCCTGTAGTACACCAAAAACCGGTAGGGGTCAGTGTGTAGGTGAAAATGAGGTGGTTTATTAGTTTGTACATGAAAATGCAAAAAACGTCTAAGATGCCTGTAGTACACCAAAAACCGGTAGGGGTCAGTGTGTAGGTGAAAATGAGGTGGTTTATTGGTTTGTACATGAAAATGCAAAAAACGTCTAAGATGCCTGTAGTACACCGAATGACCGATAGGGGTCAGTGTGTAGGTGAAAATGCGGTGTTTGGTTGGTTTTTACATGAAATGCAATAATGTCTGAGAAGCCGGTAGTACACCGAATGACCGGTAGGGGTCAGTGTGTAGGCGAAAATGCAGTGGTTTGTTGGTTTGTACATGAAATGCAATAATGTCTAAGAAGCCTGTAGTACACCCAAAGACCGGTAGGGGTCAGTGTGTAGGCGAAAATGCAGTGGTTCGTTGGTTTGTACATGAAATGCAATAATGTCTAAGAAGCCTGTAGTACACCCAAAGACCGGTAGGGGGTTTAAACGAATGATATGCATGAACATGCAATGGTTTTAGAACAGACAGACAAAATGCAGCCGTAAAGTGAGGACCTGACCCGTGCATGGTGCCGTGGGACTGATGCCTGGCGTAACGGGTAGGTCGACTTACTGTTTGTGAGTCACTTGGACACCATCCACGGCGATGGATTGAAGAAAGAAGGTGGTAGGCCGGAAAAGCCTGTGGCTGGATTCCTGACACAGCTCTGCTTAGAAAACCTCATGGAGTAATCAGGTAAAATGGCGTCTGGATGACCCTGAAGTGGAAATCATTCTGATGCTGACCTCAAGCGATATGAGTCAGGTAAGGGGTGTCCCTTATATAGGGGAGTGAATTAATTTAAGCCCCTCCCACAAATACAGGCAAAACTGTCTTAATACATATATATATATATATATACATATACACACACTCTGGTATTTGGGCATCTTCTCTACTGACTAATATGGCTAATCCAATCTACACTATATATACTAATCATATAATTAAGTGTAATTATATAAATAATAACTATGTTAATAATTTGAATATATTTATAGAGAGAACCCTAATGAATAGATCTCATAATTATTAAACTAACACTAGCGGATGTGTGTAAAAGACATGTATATATTATGTTATCACATATTACTAATACAGACACTCTTAGCTCCATACAATGGGGCAGTGTAAAATGTAAAGTCCGGACACAGATTAGAATTGAAGATTATGCTAGCTTTTGTGTACTAATAATCTTATTTTTAATAATGACAGGAGGCGAATATTTAGCATTAACACTCTTTACTAGCTCCATAGCAACAAAACAAAAAAACAGGAGAAATAAAAGAACCAATCAGAAACAGAGTGTATAATAGGAATACATATCCAAAACACTTCCTCTTTATAGATGTGTCCATAAGATATAAAGTCCATAACATATAAGAAACATTAGAAGAAGATTCCAACTTCAGCTTGAGAATTATAAGGCAAACAAATGTTTCCCATAAACCAGGATATTGACTTAGGCTGAAAGAAAATAAATCAGTTTCAATTATACGGAACTGAATGTTTGAATATGTAACAGTGAGCATTACGTTATTAAATGCGAAACATAAATATGAACATTCTAAAACATACGTGGAACATCATTACCACATTCTAAAACACGTTAAAATACCATTAAAGGCCCACTATAGTGCCAGGAAACCATACTCGTTTTCCTGGCACTATAGTGCCCTGAGGGTGCCCCCACCCTCAGGGTCCCCCTCCCGCCCGGCTCTGGGGAGAGGAAAGGGGTAAAAACGTACCTTTTTCCAGCGCCGGGCGTGGAGCTCTCCTCCTCCGATCCTCCTCCGTTCCTCCCATTCGGCTGAATGCGCACTGTGATTTTCACAGTGAGAATCACGCAAGCGCCTCTAGCGGCTGTCAATGAGACAGCCGCTAGAGGAATTGGAGGAAGGATTAACCAGTTTACAAACATAGCAGTTTCTATGAAACTGCTATGTTTATAAAAAAATGGGTTAATCCTAGCTGGACCTGGCACCCAGACCACTTCATTAAGCTGAAGTGGTCTGGGTGCCTAGAGTGGTCCTTTAATACAAAATGTCAATCCAACATATAAACCCACAACTTACCATTATATAAGTGCTGGGAAATAAAAAAGAGGGGGAAATATTCACCTCCTGTCATTATTAGTACACTAAAGCTAGTACAATCTTCAGTTTTATAACATGACTGGAGGTTTCATATTTTGCAATTTTAACTCTGTGTAATAAGAGAAAACGTGGCGTTTGATGACAGATCCGATATGTGGACTTGCATGACCAGTCCGCAGCCTGTAAAATGTGTGAAAGTGATTCTCCCCCAAACAGAGTATTCACCAAATGATGGGTCTATCCCGGCCAACATCTAATCCATTTTGACAATTTGGTAGCAGAAACTGGGCCGTGGGGACTGACTTAGTAAATCAGTTGCGGGCATGATGGTGACCGTAACGCAGACACCACACAAAGCTTGGCATCAATGCAGAAAAGTGCTGTACGGCACCACTCAGCTGAGAGGGCAACATTTTATCACCCATAATGCAGAAATATCGCTCACCATGTCTTCATTGAAGGAGTCTTCCTGGGTGTATGTGTCGTCTGCCAGGTACATCACGCAGACCAGTGGCCCAATAGCATCTAGTAGCTTATCTTGTTCTCCCCTGAAGCCCCATTCGACCCCTTTTCCAGGGTCACAACCTTCTCGTTGCATAAATGCCAGCATAAGCTGGTTGAATTTGGGTGTAAAAGCCACTTTGTCTGGCAGTGATGGTCTTGGGCATTTGTCACGCATTCTCTTACAGACATCCTTGTTCTGTGCCTTTATCAACCAAAAGTGCATAAATTTGAGGAGGTGTTCGGGTGGCGTACTCAGAGTGGGGGTGTCTGATATTCCTAGGGTCAAACATTCTCCGACCCATTGTATCCAGGAAAGTCTCTGTTTTCTGCACATTGGACGCATCCGTCGTCCCTGCACTTTTGGTATTCTGGGGCTCAACCAGAAAGGTCTCTCTGACAAAGGTGTTGGAGCCTCAATCACCCTTGTTAGAATCAGAGGCCTCCACCTGCCACTCCTCCACTATCAAGAGGGAGTGAGGCATGTCATGTTCCTCATCTGAACATTCCTCCTGAACCGGTGGAGGAACTATTGTTGGTGTCCGCTTGTTGCGCTCGAGGTGCGCTTTACTCTTGCCAGGTCCAGTCTTGAAACTGTCGCCCTTCCAATGGCATTTCGCCGGGTGTGATCTTTCTCTAGAGGAATCATCCGACTCATCTGAGTTTTCCATGCCATGTGAGTGTTTCACGTTTGGCTTGAGAGGATCAGAGGCCATCGGGAATGCTATGGCCATAGCTTTTCCCAGTTATGCATCAACTGGCACGTGAATCATGGTCTGGATATCCATAGGGTTTTGAGTATCCTGCATGATAATATGTTTGTGGTAACAGTATGTTGAATTTAGGCACAGTCAGGAGAGGTAAAGGGACTAGAAGGGAGGGATGTTAGATAGGCCTACAAAGCCTCAATACAATACAGTCAACCGGGTGTGGTATAAGCAGGCAGACTGTATTTATAATCACTGGGGCTCACCCAGGAAACCCGGAGCTGCAAACACAGATTCTGCTTGGCAGCACTATGGGTCGTAATCAAATGGGGGTTCACCCCATGCCAGAGTGATGGGCAATACCTGGCTGGCAGTCCCACTCCCCAGGGGTATATCACCAAACTGACCAGGTCCCACATATGACTTGAACAGCTGGGTATATTACAAAATATTCTGTTACACTGAAAGTCTTGTCATGATGGGAGTGAATTCCATAACCGACCGCAAAAACAAAATGGCCACGCCAGGTCTTGCAAAAGCCGGGGGACCAAAATGGTACATGAAAAGCCTGCGAAACACGTTTGTGGGAAATCATGCAATATTTCTGCCAAATTAAGGCGGATCACTCTTAATGCAATTTGACATGAACGGAGAAAAGCCACGAACAGCCCGTTTGTTCACAAACTGCAGAACGTCGGAGTCACTGAATAGGCGCAAACTGGTCATGCCATGAACGGCCCTGTTTGGTCTTAAAGTACTGAATGCAAAAGGATTCACTGCCCAAACGCACTAGAAATCAATGTGAATGGTGCCGGGATGCAAGGGGAAAGGTGGCAAACTTAGCCAGAGGAGGGAGAGGGGAGGGAGACTGCACTCGGAGCTGAGAGGGTCAGGGTAGAAAGGGAATAAAAGGGAAAAGTATAGCCCTTTAACAGGAGGCATGAAAAGGAGACTTGTAGTCTACCAGATTCTTTTGATGTGTGGCAGCCATCCATGATGAACAAGCTATAAAGATAATGGATGTCTATGTCATTTTTGTCATGGATTTCAATTAACCCCTTAGACAAGGTGGTAATTGTAATTAGCAATGAAAATCATTGTGATGCAATGATGCCATCTTCTGGTTATAATCTGTAAAATTAGAATAAGGTACACCCACCTAATCCCATAAAGGAACACACTAACACACTTCTGGAAACACCCTTACATACACTCCTGGAAATACCACTCTGATCTTCTCAACTGAATTCTGGAACTTTGAGATTTCTTTGTTGGCCAGAAAAACTCTGGACTTTTGAAATTTTACAGAACTGCTATCCTCCTACTAAATTTCTCTGTCTCTAAACACTATTACTTGCATTCACCATCCATTGGATTAAATCTCCAGACTACCCAACGAATATTCTAATGAGAACTGGTAAATATGCTAGTTTATGTAGAAGAGGATAAAGGTCTAGCTGACTGCCTCAATTAATATTTTTGTTCTGTATTTACAGATGAAAATGAAGGAAAGGGACCTCAGTTGAGAAAAAGGATAAATGAGTCATTTATTACACGCGAGTTTACAGAGGAAGAGGTTCTATTTCAACTGTCAAAAGTAAAGACAAATAAGTCAATGAGACCTGATGGAATACACCCAAAGCTATTAAAAGAGCTTAGTGGTGTACTAGCAAAACCATTAACAGATTTATTTAACCAATCATTGTTAACAGGAGTAGACCCAGAAGATTGGAAGTTAGCGAATGTTGTGCCCATTTACAAGAAAGGTAATAGGGAGGAGTCGGGCAACTATAGTCCAGTAAGCCTTACTTCAGTAGTGGGGAAAGTGATGGAAACCATGTTAAAGGATAGGATTGATGAATATCTAAAAACGCATGGATTTCAAGATTAGAGACAACATGGGTTTACTTCAGGGAGATCATGCCAAACTAATCTTATTGATTTTTTTGATTGGGTAACTAAAATTATAGATCAGGGTGGTGCAGTAGACATTGCTTACCTAGATTTCAGTAAGGCTTTTGACACTGTTGCATATCAATAAACTGCAATCTTTAAGTTTGGATTCAAATATTATTGAATGGGTAAGGCAGTGGCTGAGTGACAGGCAACAGAGGGTTGTAGTTAATGAAATATATTCGAAGCTTGGACTTGTCACCAGTGGGGTACCTCAGGGATCTGTACTTGGACCCATTCTCTTTAATATTTTTATTAGTGATATTGCAGAAGGTCTTGATGGTAAGGTATGTCTTTTTGCTGATGATACTAAGATATGTAACAGGGTTGATGTTCCAGGAGGGATAAGCCAAATGGCAAATGATTTAGGTAAACTAGAAAAATGGTCAGAATTGTGGCAACTGACATTTAATGTGATAAGTGCAAGATAATGCATCTTGGACGTAAAAACCCAAGGGCAGAGTACAGAATATTTGATAGAGTCCTAACCTCAACATATGAGGAAAGGGATTTAGGGGTGATTATTTCTGATGACTTCAAGGTAGGCAGACAATGTAATAGAGCTGCAGGAAATGCTAGCAGAATGCTTGGTTGTATATGGAGATGTATTAGCAGTAGAAAGAGGGAAGTGCTCATGCCATTGTACAGAACACTGGTGAGACCTCACTTGGAGTATTGTACACAGTACTGGAGACCGTATCTTCAGAAGGATATTGATAGCTTAGAGAGGGTTCAGAGAAGAGCTACTAAACTGGTTCATGGATTGCGGGATTAAACTTACCAGGAAAGGTTAAAGGATCTTAACATGTATAGCTTGGAGGAGAAGCGCGGAAGTGCCTCTAGCGGCTGTCAATGAGACAGCCACTAAAGGCTGGATTAACCCATATGTAAACATAGCAGTTTCTCTGAAACTGCTATGTTTACAGCAGGCAGGGTTAACCCTAGAGGGACCTGGCACCCAGACAACTTCATTGAGCTGAAGTGGTCTTGGTGCCTATAGTGGTCCTTTAAGGGACCACCTATTGCATAGCCATATATAACCTCCTAGAACACAATCTGCATGGTTATCAAATACCAAGGCATCTACCAGCATATCAAACCTACTAAATAAGTGGTGAGCACAGTGACGAATGAGAGAGATCTGATAAAAAAAACTTTATCAGTTGTGGATCTAGAGGTATAGTATATCTCATTTCCTATACATCAGGATTACAGTATATTGGTAAGATCATTCATCAACTACACAGATGCAACTTACAACATATATGCTCAATCAGCAATCTTAACATCTCTACTCTGCTAGCAAATGATTCTATCAGTTTTAGTTCATAGGGGGGAGCTATCCAGCCGTGGCCGAGCAGCACTACTTACTCACGTGGTGGAGGAGGAGAGCGCAGCCAACGTATTCCATCTGGTCTGCGCCTCAAACACTGAGTTCAGGCAGCTCCGCCGCAGCAGTACGCTTAGCAGCCAACCATGTCTGTCATGAACTGTAAATTTGCTTGATTTATTTTTATACAACTGTAAGAGACTAGACGGGGTTTGTGGGAGGATTGGGGATTTATGGGGAGGGGAGCAGGGGTTTGTAGTAGAGGGGGCAAGGGTTTGTAGAAAGGGGGTAGTTACTTGTGGGTGAAGCAAGGATTTGTAGAGAGGGGGCAGGTACTTGTGGGGGGAGCAGGGGTTTGAAGAGGGCGGTCAAGTACTTGTAGATTGAGGAGGGGTTTGTAGAGTTGGGGTCAGGTACTTATGGGGGAGCAGGTTTTTTTTTTGCGGGGGGTGACCAGGGGTTTGTAGAGAGAGAGGGGGGAAAGTGATTAAATGTTTGTAGAGGAGGGACGGGGATTTTAATTTTGCCTATTGAGGTATCAGTCTGAATTAGAACTAAATAAATACATATGCTTATTAATATTTTCATTCTTAATGTATTTGGAGATAGAGCTATATATATATCATTTTTTTTTCCCCATTACTATACTTGATTGCATGATACATCCCAATAAGGATGACCATGGGTTAATAGCACTATATTACTTGGGAAATTACAGCACACTTCTCTTCAAGCCAATCAGATGACAATTTCTCCACTTTAAATCGTGTGGACCAATGATCGGTTTCCCTCCGATGGCCTCCACTGGTGAAACCTATATCAGGGGCTCTACCTATCTTCAAGGTTCAATGGTTATCAGACCAGCTATCCAATCTGTTCTTTAATCTGATTGGGAAGTTGATTTTTTGGTATTATACTTTAGATTTTTCATGTTTCTTCCGTTTCAGGTAGTTTCTCTCTACAGCTGCTAGGTACCTTCAAAACTAATGCCCAGTTTGCTATTTCAGGTTTATAGACTGGCGCTGCCCTTGAATGCACAAGCAGCCAGTATAGGTATTTCCCCCTTCCCTTGTATAGGTATAGCACCAAATTAGTTTAGTTTACCAAGATTACTGGTTTGCAGCTGTCAGAGTGTTAGGCCAGATGGTGAGCTCCAGTCTGTACAGTGTATACTCTTGCTATTTATTATTATTATTATTATTGCTATTTATATAGCGCTAACAGATTCCGTAGCGCTTTACAATATTATGAGAGGAGATTTAACTATAAATAGGACAATTACAAGTAAACTTACAGGAACAATAGGTTGAAGAGGACCCTGCTCAATCGAGCTTACATTAATTAAGTGAAACTTTCCTTCACTTTATCGCTGCTCTGTCTCTTTTCATTGCTACTTTGTTTATTATTCTATTATACAGGCAGTGTATATCACATTGCAGCAACATCAAGGAGATTTTTTCACATTATGTTATTGGTTCTGTGTGTACCTATTTTTTTTAGTTTTTTTTTGCTTATATATATATTTTTTTATTGTTATCTATACTAATAAAAGTCAAGTTTTATTTAACTCTTAGAATGTATTTACCAAATATTTACCTCCTACTAATATTTCTGAAGTGGATAATCTTTAAGCATATACTCCATTTCCACACCCCTCATTGTTCTTTTTTTTTTGTTAGTTCACTATTTAGGGGTTGTGCCCATTTTGAGGGTGTTGGTATACTTGCTCCAATCTCTATTGAATTATTGGTGTCTAGCAAAATATCCCTATGTAGCGCATGATTCCTTTTCATAAAGCAGAACATTTTTAGGTAAAGTAAAACACTATCATTAATTATGCAAAATTATATAATATAACCTATTAGCGCAGTTGTGGCACTAAAGTAGAGCGGTCCATGGTTCAAGAATTTTTTTGAGCAGAGCCCCGTCTGTTGTACAACTGTTGTCTATTGTACAAGTCTACCCACAATGCTTTGCCAGCTGGGAATCTCCTCTCATAATATTGTAAAGCGCTACGGAATCTGTTACCGTTTGCCCATCCTTGCTGAGTTGTTTTAGCACTGAGCAGTGTTTGTGTCACGGTAGTTTACCCCTACACGCAAGATTTAGTTCAACAATCGACAGATAGAGCAGATACGACTTACCGGACCTTAGAATGGCCGGACTCGCCGTATAGCGGAGAATAGACAGAGTCAAGAACAAGCCGAGGTCAAAAGAACAAAGAGACTGCGAGAACAAAAACTAGCCAAGGTCTGGTACACAGTAGTCAGTAAGCCGGCAAACAAGACAAAACAGGGATAGAGAGCTAAACGGAGTCAGATACAAAGCCAAGGTCAAGCACGAAAATCACAACTGAACACAACAAGCGCTAAAGGGAACTGAAACAGAAACCACGATAGGGCAGGGAGTTAAGGGAGAGGTAAGTATAAATACCCTAAACTTTACTTTGACCCCTGTCATATCCACGCCCCCAAAATGTGAGTGTCTGGGGAATGTGGGATGACAGGGGCCAATGGGAGCACATTTAATCTTTTTGCTCCCACTGCCCCATTAAGAGTGTGCCCGAGACGTGCGGCACGCTCTTAGAGCTAAGCGGGACACGTGATCGCATCTCATGGTCCATGCCCGCCTTCGTTTGAGAGCCGCACGCGGCGGGAAGGGAGGACCTCGGCCGGCCCCCGGGTAAGGTAAGTACCGCTACAGTTTGAATGTTTGAATGTAAGCATGTGTTTGCATGGGGCATGTGTGTATGAATGTAGGGGTGTATTTGTGTGTAGAGTTGTGCTGTTAGTTTTTAAATACTGATGCCATTTGAACGCAGTGATTTACTTGTGTGCAATGCTTGCCTTGAATGTAGGGTGTGTCTGTATTAAGAGTTGACATATGAATGCAGGCGTGTATGTGTGTGGAGTGTTGGAGTTTGAATGTTGAGATGTATGCACATATACACTGCCACACACATATACATATACAAACTGACACACATCCGGATACAGACACATGCACAGATACACACACTGACACACATTCTGATGCAAATACTGACCCACATACAGATATAGACATGCAGAGACACAGAATACATTGTTGACACATATAGATATGAAGATGCACAGATACACACACACACTGACACACATACAGATACACAGACAGACATACTGACATACTGACATAAAAAGACAGATAAAACCCTCAAATCAAAATGTGGAAAGCACACAAAGTGACGGTAAAAAAAATATTAAAATTTGTTACCTAAAAATCTTCGATACTATAGATTAAATAATAGGACTCCTCCAAGTCCTCAAAGAATACACAAAAACAAAACTTCTACAGTAGAAAAGAATCAAAACTCATAGGGTAATATTGTACACACACCATAAAATATGAATTCTATATATTGCACTAACAAACACAATTTGATTGTAAGCACATCAAATAATGTGAAGATCTTCAGCACAAAGGACAGACATATGGGAACAAAATGAAATCATAATAGTGTAAAATGTTATTTCAAAAAGACTGCTCTTTAATATAAGTAGCCCTTTCAAAATCTCCATAGTAATAGGCACATCAAACCATATAGATGTATTCCCCAATGGGTGATCGTCTTAGATCTCCTCTTGAACATATGCATAATTCAATTAAAATACAAATCCAAAATATATTTCACAGTTTGAAATTCAGAAATCAAAAAGATACATTTTCCAAACAGTACAGGTAAAATTGGGTATATATATAAAAATCATATATAAAAGGATATGATTTAAAATGTAAAGTAATTAAAACATATTTGGGTAGAAGTCTATGAGAATATTAATCTATACAAGAAAATATAAAAAAAACCTATAAAAACTATAAAAAATAAATTCTAAATCGAAATCCACATTTAAGCTTTTGTTTGCATCGTCGGCGGCTTGTGGATCCAAAATCCATCTTTTTCTTAGTTTCAGCATTATGTCCCCTCCTCTTTCATCCAATCGTACTTATTCTATTACTATAAAACTAAAATTATTATTAATGAAATGGGGATATTTATTGCATTGTACTGGAACTGAATGTCTTGTTGTTCTCTTACGTTTATTGTTAAGGTGTTCTAGGCACCTCATTTTTGCTTTTCCTTTGTCCCCCCCACATATTGAGCACCACAACCACATGTGATAACGTACACAACATGTGTGTGCCTAATTTCTGCTTTTCTTCCTGTCCTCCACACATATTTTAAAGATAGGACAGAAAGACAGAGAAGATTCCCTCCAAAAACAAATTTCACTGATAATTCTGGGTTCAAATATGCTTTTAATACACAGTACAATTTTAAGGCATTTGATATCCAACAAATTTTAAAGAAACATTGGCCACTCCTCTTAGAGGATAATTTTTTAAAAATGAAAATACCAAATACCTAAAATTCTGAAAACCATTTTTAGAAAAGGCAATCAATTTAAGAATATTTTAGACCTGAGTACTTGTAGTATGAAAGAGATTGGAGACAGGAGGAATTCAGGTTTTTAGATTTTTAGCAATTGCAAAAGCTGTGGATATTCTTATAAGGTTTATAAGGAATGTAAAAGTACGCAAACCCTAGAAACGTTTAAAATTAAAAGTAATGTTTCCTGTTCCTCCACACATGTTTTGATCACATCTGGTTGTGGTGCACAATATGTGGTGTGCAACCAAAGGTTTAAATGTGGATTTCGATTTAGAACGTTTTTTAAAATAGTTTTTATAGCTTTTTTTTATTTATGAATTCTAATACATGTATTAATATTCTATTACAAAATCAAGCCCATTTGGACTATTTTAGAACATTAAAGATTCTCTGGGACATGGTGCCTAGATAGAATGAGATTTACACTGGTGGAACGCATTTCCGTGGATGGAACGCATGCTGACACGCACACAAGACATAATGTACATCGTGCATACGAAACTGAGGCTTGGAACACAAACTGAAGGAAATAGACGGCAGCTGTGACTGTTCTTAGTGGATAGGCTTATGGCAACCATCGGAGTGGTTTAATGGGTTCAAAAACCCTACATGATGCCACCGGAGAATATTTGAATATTTTTAGGCAATTTTATTTTATATTTCTTTGTGTTTTATTTTGTGCTTTGTATGTTATTTAAATAAATCTTTAAAACCTTTAAATGGAATGCGGAGTGGTTACCTGCATAAGTTCAAGAGCAGACATACTGACACACATGCAGATACACAAACACACATAAAGATATACAGACACACACTGACACACATACAGATACACACAATGGCACACATGCAGATACTCAGACACACAAATACACTCAATGACACTCATATAAATACTGCTTTTTGCAAGAAAATAAGAGTATAATGCACACACTAAATAGGGGGAATTCTTTTCGCATAATGGTTCAGAATGGAAGGGCCAATATCTGGAGACATAAAATGGAATATATATATATATTTAAATATCCAGGCACACTTGAGTTTTTTTTCTAAAAGTCAGTATTTTATTAGGAACAAAAGAGTCTCCACTTTTTTGTTTCCAATAAAGGGTTGTGGCGATATACACGTGAGTAGCTTGGTTACTACCACCTAGGTCATCCCTTCCCTTAGTGTAGAATCCACAGAGTGATTAAGCTCTCCTGCAGGATGTACCACTGTCTCACCCAAGCAAGAGCTGAGACTTAGTGAGCGGTGAAAATTAACAGTTTTAATGAGTCAAAGCACACTGATTTAAACACAAACCCCTAGCATAGAGTCTCCATTCACTGTAACACAAGCCTGTTCAAACACCTCTGTGTCTGGGAGATAATTGAGTCAGCTCTCTAATTATCTCCCGGACACAGAAAAGCAGAATGCATAAAAACCCAGAAAATACATACAATATAATAAAGCACCCCAACATGTCATACACCCCTGGAAAGGTCTCTCTGGAGCACACAGTCTGTCAAAAAAAAATGCTCAAGTCAGACATGGCTAGCCCAAATGATAAGGAAGTAAAAAGATCGGCGCGGCTAACCCATACGGCACAGAGCTCCAGAGTGCTGGGTAGAGAGCTACATGGAGCTCCCTAAAGTTCTTGGTGTCTTTTGATGCCTTGCCACTCCCTCTTTTAACCCTTTAAAATGTGCCCTGATTGATGGTAAAGCGACTAATAGTACTCTGTTTAAAGTTTTAGAAGATCACACCATCTCCGCGATCCAATTTAGAGTTCCAGGGTATTTCAGGGTTGCTCTCGATTAGGTGCACCATACCTCAGCGGTCCTTTGGCGGACAAATGGTGACTCTAAGATAGGAGGAGAGGGACGCTAGGCTGGGAGGCACAGACTGGGGGGTTAGTAAATAGTGATGATAGTCTTTACAGAGAGGGTGAGGGTTTTGGGGAGACATGTACCCAACTAGGTGACCAGAGGATCCATCACAACTGCCCTTTAGAAGAAACCTTAGGTGTGCCTGGATATTTATACATTTTTTTTCCACTCATACAAATACTGACACACATACAGATGCACAGAAACACAAAGCTACACAGTAGCACACATTGACACACAAATACACATACAGACACACATAAAGACACAAATATAGACACTGGCACACATACATACACACACACACACACACAGATACACAGACACACAGATAGATATACAGACACACATACAGATATGGTACAATATAGAAATTGAGATACAGATAACTATCCCAATTATATCATATTTGTATGAGGTCACCAACAGGGAAGGGACCTTGGGAAGCTGCAATTTCAAGCTAAGTAGCTTTATCCTTGTTATACACTGGTGTGGTGTAAAGGGATAATTTGTTGTACACATACAGATATGGATGCAAAATGTATAAATTTTAAGCCAATCTTCTGTTTCCTAACTTTTGGGTACAGCCAGCTGGCTGAGGCTGTTAGGAGTCAGAGGCTCTCCGATTCCTTGCATATCCTCTCTGCTTTCCTCTCGCATGACTCTGTGTTATCGGGGAGGAAGTGACTGGCTGTGTCTTCTTCCCAGTGTTGTCAAGATTACAGGGGCCACAGCAGATGACTGACCCCTAAAAACACTTTTGCCAACACGCAGCCCTAAGTGCATGGGCCTCCTTATGGTTCCCCTGGGCATTTGGGCTTCAGTGCAGCTGCAACGACTCCTCCGCCAATAGTTCTGCCACTGTATTAAATGCCACTATTATTATTATTATGATATTTATATAGTGCCATCAAATTCCGCAGCGCTTTACAATGGGTGGACGAACAGACATGTAGTTGTAAACAGACAAGTTGGACACACAGGAACAGAGGGGTTGAAGGCCCTGCTCAATGAGCTTACATGCTAGAGGGAGTGGGGTAAAATGACACAAAAAGGTAAGGATAGTATTAGACTAGTGACAGTTGCAGAAGAGGAATCAGTCAGGAGCTTTTAACAGTTTAATTGATACGCTTTTATGAAGAAGTGGGTTTTTAACAATTTTTTGAAGGAATGGAGACTGGGTGAGCATCTAACGGAGGAGGGAAGCGAGTTCCACAGGAACGGTGCAGCCCTCGAGAAATCTTGAAGGCGTGCATCAGAGGTAGGAGTATGGACAGAAGATAGACATAAGTATTCAGCAGATCGTAAGGGCCTAGACTAGGTACACTAGGTATAAAATAAACAACTGTAAATTACAATATGCATTACAGTATTAGCCAAACTAGTTCTAGATCTAAGAGAGTGTAACAAGTATAGGGCAGGTCATAGTGGATTTTAAGATTCTGAAAAATAGTCAATGAAATATAGTTTTGTCAAATCCCTTTTTAACTGTAGGACTCAAGGGGTGATCTATCCCCCACGTGCCCTGTAGCTTAAAGTATATTTGAATAACTTTTCACTATTCTGTATGTACAGGAAGAGATAACGGGCCTTAACAAGGGTTTTCCTTTTTTGTCTTTTATTGATCATTATTTTAGTTTAGGAAATAATATTATAATATCCATTATATCATTATATCTATTTGTGTGTATGTATATATATTTGTGTATATTAGATTGTTTGACAGCTAAGCCAACCGGTTTGCTGGTTCTCTTTCCTTGCACATCACAATTCCATCCTTGTCAAAGTCGCTCAGATCTTTTCTCTTGCCCATTTTTCCTGCTTCCAGCACATGGAATTTAAGAACTGACTGTTCACTTGCTGCCTTATAAACCCACGCCTTGACAGGTGTTATTATAGCCATGTAGTCAAAGTTATTCTCTTCACCTGTCAGTGGTTTTAATGTTGTGGCTAATCATTGTAGTTTGCATAAGGGTTAGAGTAACACTTTAAATCAAGACAAGTATTCCATTTTAGGAGATTTAGAAAAATGTGGATACAAGCTACAATATGTGTAAAGGAAAATATCATTTTAAAATATTTATCAAAACTTATATTAATATAGGGTGTCTGTTTTATTTAATTCATTAATATTTTAAAGTTCATATTAAAGGTTCACATTTTATTTTGTTATGATATATTTTACCAGTTATTTTATTAATTCATATATTTACCCCTTTCTCTCCCCTCCCAAGATCCACAAATATTTGAAGATGTTGAATTGGTTTACTGCCAGAAGAGAATTAAAGTATAAATATAACCTGTCATATGCAGAGTATAAATACAATAATAATACTTTAGCATGGATTAGTGTGGGATCATTTGATACATCACTTCCTGATGATCATCAGCTCACTATTGAAAAAGAAATAAAGTGGAAACATGGAAAAGTAAGTGATGGCATGATCCATAGGCACGGTCAGTTATTTTCTTGTTAGACTGTTATTTGGCCTTTGCATTGTTCATCTTGCTGTGGGGACCTTGATAAATGTGGAATTCTCTTTTCCCTGTTGACTTGCGTATTCATTTTTAAATGAATTGCAATTCTTTGAAAGTTTGTCTGATTGACAGGACGTCTAAATTCCAAAACTCTACACTGCCTTCTACTAACTAATCTCACGACAAATGACATAAATAAGAATGTAATTGTATCGTTGTTTGAAGTTTATTCCCTAGGGCCAAAAAAATTAAGATGATTGATGTATAAGGGAGAGCCACTAAATGAAATAATATATAATTATCGAATAATGTATTACTAAACAGGGATTAGCCATATTGAACACTTAACATTCACAATCAAATGCTCGAAAAGTAAGCAAACTCTTAAAGTCTAATTTTGAATGACCATTTAACTGGTCATAATTCAGAGAGACAGGCTTTGCTATATACAATCACACAAAATATACATAAATGTTATGTTTATATTTTAAAGAACAGTTCCCTTTTATTCTTACACAGTCAGAAATCGTAACAAACAGCTGAACACACCACCAAAAAGTCCACCTAGTGGAGCGCTACAGTAGAATGAACTTACTCCTATAAAATCTGGGGGAAGTGTACAATGACAGAATTCCCTAAGAGGAAAAAAACAATACACTATAGTGAAGTATTTTAAGCCCACACAGGGATAGGCTCAAATCTCTTAAGCTGAGGTATATTGGGTAATACCAAACCCTCTCTGGACTCCTGGACAAATTATCCTTGAATGGAGCCAGTTATACTTGGCTCTCGGTTTAACAGTATATGTGCATTTAAGGGAAGCCCTTCCCTTCTTGAATAGTAGGAGCAGGAAACAGTAATGGACCACTGGGTTCAAGATCACATAAAAGTACACTTTATTAAAACAATAAACAATAAAATATAAGTTAAAAAGTGCTAGTGATACCAGTCCACAATCTTGGGTGGTCCTCTCTCTTTTTTCCGAGATGGGTTTCATCTGATAGCTTTATCAACTGGGATGTCTGTTTCCTGTTCAATTGCTGTTTATGTATGCATAGATCTCCCCTAATTGGCTGTCGGGCTCCTTCAACAGCCAATCAGCTATTGCCCATAATGGATTAATCTGAAACCGGAAATGACATTACGGGCCAGATGCAATGTCATCTCTAGTGCATCCACCTTAGACACGCTCACAACGTGTCATTTCCTATAACGCCGGTGTGGACATCTTCAATATGGGCAGTCTTCTTCCAGGGCGAATACAATATCATACACCAACTCCTTGCAATATACCTTTCTGCTCTTGTAAGGGATATAGTTTATCAAAATTCACTAATAGATACAGAGTCCAGTGCTCAGTGTCCATATAGCAGATCAAATAACAAGACAAGGGGGAAAAAGGAACAATAAATTCCTATAACAGATAGTTAAAAAAAGTATATGTATAATTAAAAAACAGATATTAAGAAGTGTTACCTATTAATATTGACAGTATCACTCTTGTTCATACAGTCAGGTCCATAAATATTGGGACATCGACACAATTCTAATCTTTTTGGCTCTATACACCACCACAATGGGTTTGAAATGAAACAAACTTTAACTTCAAACTTTCAGCTTTAATTTGAGGGTATTTACATCCAAATCAGGTGAACGGTGTAGGAATTACAACAGTTTGTATTTGTGCCTCCCACTTTTCAAGGGACCAAAAGTAATGGGACAATTGGCTGCTCAGCTGTTCCATGGCCAGGTGTGTGTTATTCCCTCATTATCCCATTTACAAGGAGCAGATAAAAGGTCCATAGTTCATTTCAAGTGTGCTATTTGCATTTGGAATCTGTTGCTGTCAACTCTCAATATGAGATCCAAAGAGCTGTCACTATCAGTGAAGCAAGCCATCATTAGGCTGAAAAAACAAAACAAACCCATCCGAGAGATAGCAAAAACATTAGGTGTGGCCAAAGCAACTGTTTGGAACATCCTTAAAAAGAAAGAACGCACCGGTGAGCTCAGCAACAACAAAAGACCCGGAAGACCACGGAAAACAACTGTGGTGGATGACCGAAGAATTCTTTCCCTGGTGAAGAAAATACCCTACACAACAGTTGGCCAGATCAAGAACACTCTCCAGGAGGTAGGTGTATGTGTGTCAAAGTCAACAATCAAGAGAAGACTTCACCAGCATGAATACAGAGGGATCACCACAAGATGTAAACCATTGGTGAGCCTCAAAAACAGGAAGGCCAGATTAGAGTTTGCCAAACATCTAAAAAAGCCTTCACAGTTCTGGAACAACATCCTATGGACAGATGAGACCAAGATCAACTTGTACCAGAGTGATGGGAAGAGAAGAGTATGGATAAGGAAAGGAACTGCTCATGATCCAAAGCATACCACCTCATCAGTGAAGCATGGTGGTGGTAGTGTCATGGCGTGGGCATGTATGGCTGCCAATGGAACTGGTTCTCTTGTATTTATTGATGATGTGACTGCTGACAAAAGCCGCAGGATGAATTCTGAAGTGTTTCGGGCAATATTATCTGCTCATATTCAGCCAAATGCTTCAGAACTCATTGGACGGCGCTTCACATTGCAGATGGACAATGACCCGAAGCATACTGCAAAAGCAACCAAAGAGTTTTTTAAGGGAAAGAAGTGGAATGTTATGCAATGGCCAAGTCAATCACCTGACCTGAATACGATTGAGCATGCATTTCACTTGATGAAGACAAAACTGAAGGGAAAATGCCCCAAGAACAAGCAGGAACTGAAGACAGTTGCAGTAGAGGCCTGGCAGAGCATCACCAGGGATGAAACCCAACGTCTGGTGATATCTATGCATTCCAGACTTCAGGCTGTAATTGACTGCAAAGGATTTGCAACCATGTATTAAAAAGTGAAAGTTTGATTTATGACTGTTAATCTGTCCCATTACTTTTGGTCCCTTAAAAAGTGGGAGGCACATATACAAACTGTTGTAATTCCTACACCGTTCACCTGATTTGGATGTAAATACCCTCAAATTAAAGCTGAAAGTCTGCAGTTAAAGCACATCTTGTTTGTTTCATTTCAAACCCATTGTGTTGGTGTATAGAGCCAAAAAGATTAGAATTGTGTCAATGTTCCAATATTTATGGACCTGACTGTACATCGAACTGATACCTCTATGTTCACATATAATTGAAAAAAATATGTATATATGGAAAGATGGCAAGTAATGTCTACTAAATTGTTAAATAGAAATGCCGCATCTGTATATTCACTAACCTAAAATATTTGACTAAAAATACAATTTATAAAAAGGTATTAAGAATCCATCATCCAGACCATTAATTAAAAAACATTAAACCAACTATCATAAGAAATCCATTAGAAATGCATATCATCATTTAACATATTCTTCATTCAAATAGAGTTATGGGGTCACACATACTGACTATATGCAGTTTCACAAGTTTGGATATATATATATATATATATATATATATATATATATATATATATATATATATATATATATATAATTCCCACCCCTTTTAGTTGTGTTTTGTTTTTTTATTCATTCAGTGGCCTGGGAGTCTGAGGGTTCTGCTCAATATCTTTTCTGTTCCTAGAACTGCACTTAGAATTTGCTGAAGCCACACTCTGGGATGCAGTCCTGAATGCTTATTTCACAGCTGTGACTACTATTGTCTTCACCTTTCACATCCTTTCTAACTCCTCTTTCAGTCCTTTGTATTTGTCCACCTTCACATGTTCCTTCTGTATGTTATGATCCCAGGGTATCAACACATCCAACACAACTTAGGTTCTATTTCTACCACCATAAAGTTGTGTTGGTTGGCCACTGGTGGGATTTTGTAAATTATCCCATGATGCATCCAATATAGAGCTTTGTTTTGCCATGGACATTATCTGCCTCCTGTATCTGTTGTTGGTTTAGACATTCATTGAGTAGTTAATCTTTGGAAGCCATCTTGGTTCTGATGTACTTATGGACATTCATTAGGGCCCAACCTCTTTCCTTACGGCTGGTGTACAGTCTCTAGTTGCTAGATTTCAGGAGGAATTATTAATTTATTGGCAGTAGTTTTTTTCTGTTCAGCTATGGACAGCTATTATCCCAGTTGTGTACCTGATGGCATGGATCTTGTTCTTGTTATTCATCTGGGATTTCATGGCCTGTCTGCCTCTCTGGATAGACTTGGATTTTGCAGTCTGCCTTGCATCTTCCTCATGGTTCCCATATGCTTGTGGTGTTCTTGAGTATTTGTAACTGTTCTCTATGCCTCCTATTTGGCTACTGGTACTTTAACATCGCCTTCAAAATACTTATTTTTGCTATTGTCCACTTTGCTCTAGTCCAAATTATATTCTGATGTCTTTGCTATATACCCTAGCTAGATGGATGAGTCAGTTGATATCAAGCTTGATGTAGATCAGGTAGCTGATGGTAGTTACACTCTTGACCTGGTATCTGTATCTACTCTTAATGATGATCTCTATCAAGGAGTCAAGGCCTTTGCAAAACCACATTGGAGATAGCGCATTACCTTATAAAGTTGATGTATGATCATTAAATAAAGCCTACAATACACATATTGATCCTGGAATGTTTGGCTTTAGACAAGGTCAACAAGACACTAAGTTCTTTTACCAATAGGCAAGTGAAGAACTATATTAGAAGCCAATTGCGTTTTAATGTTGTTACCTTCACACATGTATACTCATTTCAAATATATATCTGCAGTCACCTTCTACTAACAAGTACAACTCCTTATTCACGCACTGTGACTTTATATGCCAATAAATGCATGCATTTGCACCCCCTGGTACTACACAAATTACATTTCAGTAATGTGACTTATACACAAATAGAATTGTACATTGACAAATGCCCCCCAATAAATAATTCCATCTGGCAATATACATATTTAAACATACATTCATACTTATACTTTTACACATATACAAATACACACACTCACTTACTGGTCTGGAGACCATAGTGCTAATATGGTGCAGGGGTCAATGAACTTGGTCTGCAACTCCTATGGGTATAGACTAACTTGCCAGCTTCTTCTAGTGTGTCAGAATATCACCGTGCTCTGATACACTCTCAAGTGCTGGCCAGAAAGAGTTGTCTTCAATTGCTGGGGGTTAAGACAATTACATCTCCCACATGACCAAGAGGAATCAGGATTAACCCTCTCCTGTCCAAAGGAAAGCCAATGGAAGTGTGGAACATTTTGTTTCTTTAATTAATTTGTGTGTGATTTTTTTTTCTTTAATATCCCCTACTGCAGCCTCTATCCATCTACAGTACAGCCCTTATGCCACCATGCCCTGCAGCCCTTATCCCATTAATACAATGTAGACCCTATTTCTCCATCTACAATAAACTCTATTTTCTTCATATACTACAGCTAATTTTCACCTGCATACTGTGGCCGAACCCCATACACATACACTGAAGCTGATGTTCCCCCAACCCATTACAACCTTTAGCCCTCATCCACTGCAGTCTCTATCTCCCAACACCTTCTATCACCCCATTTACAGTCACACTACAGTCTCTATCTAAATGTACTTCAGTCCTTCTCCACACACACTATGCCACAAACAGCCTTCTACATAGACACTCTAAACTGCAAGTAGCCACATTAACTCCAAAAGCAATCCCGCCCACACATAACACTTACAACCGCACACAAGTATCTTTCTCACAAACCCACACATCAAAGGTAGAGAATCTCACACATATAACGTGTGGCGGACCACCACTAAATCGGACACAGAAACTCCCGAACACAGATGGACTTCCATCATCGACTGGCAGAAAAGAAATGAGATCTGGTCTCAGAAAAAGACTGGTACCAGGACTCACAATGTTACCACTATAGACGTTGAGGTCCTATGTGTAGCAAAAATTGTAAAAATAAAACTGACAACTTAAAAAACCAACTAGCACCCAGTTTTCTACCTAGACAGATAAAAATTCCAAGAAAAAACTTTCTACAGTCTCAGAAAACCCTGGGGTTTCATAAATGTGGCACGTGCTCCACATGTGTCCATCAAAAAAGAAGGACTGTGTCTTTTATGGGATCCTATACTAATAAGACATATACAATAAAAAGGTTTATACGCCGCACATCCACATTTGTAATTTTTTTGTTGCAATGTGGATGTGGGACTCAATACGTGGGGTGAACCACTAGAAAACTTCACATCAGACTCCGTGAACATTTTAACAATTTTAGGACGAATAAAGTAGAACACAGTGTTCCCAAGCATTGTAACACTTGCACTATGTTTAACTGGTCTACTTTTATCGCTAAAGGCATAGACCAAATTGCAAATAATTGGAGGGGGGGGGGAGGGAATAAAATAAATGAGTTAGCTAAGAAGGAAGCATACTGGATCTATACTTTAAAAACCCTTAGGGTAGGTCTTAATCAAGACATTGATTTAACAGGGCTCCTCTAATATTAAAACTCACTATTTAATGTACTAGGGCCCCTTTAAGAAATTGTGCCTTACATTATTCTCGTTCTAAAATATATTTGTGTTGGGCATATCTTTTAGGGACCATATGGTTGTTTGTAATTTATTTTTATTTTCCTCTACCCTATGATGTATATCTCCGTATCTCTATATGTATTTTTATTGGTACTTCGCTGTGTACCTCGTATATTGTATTAATTGTTGTCTCTTCTTTTGATAGAAATCTGAAAAAGATGTGCATAATTACATGGTTGTGTTTATCCGTACATGGGCATGTTCATAGGATCAGGAAGTTTTGGTACCATTTTGATAATTATTTTTGTAATTAATTTTTCTAAAGATAGTTTAAAATATCCATATCGGCAAATCACAACCACCCATTCCTGCTCAGGCTAATGCTTCCTTATTAGAATAAGCAGCACAGAGTGGTTGGGATGCTGGTGGCTCTCGTATAGCATTAAAATAGATTAGTGCAGAATAAAAAGATGACGCCAGGAAACTTCAGAAACTATAACCACTTCAATGAGATGAAGCATTTATGGTGTATAGATTGTTCTTTTAATATAAATATATTTTGTTTTTAAACCCTGCAAGAGTGCTCCTTCATATTACAGTAATTTACAGTGCACATGATAGATTTCGGGGATGGTATAAATTATTTTTCCAGGGCTGCTTTTTATTTCCATTCCAGGACTATAGCTCTACCTTGACATTGTTAAACAAACGTACTACACTTTGCTCAGGACTTCCTTCTCTCTCTTAAACTCAAATGGCTATATAATACTTCTCACTCATTATTTCCTCACAGTTCTACAGATGCTTAGCAATCTCACAGCTATCATATTTTTAACTATATTTTACTAGAAAGATGAATATGATGACAAATTACCTCTTTCCTCAGCACTCACCCTACCTTTCACTCTTTCACTCTTGTGATTCCGGTGGATTTTGATTTCTAGGTCCACCACCTGAACTCATCATCTTATCCTCTGAATCTTACATTTCACTTGAACATACACTTTTCAAACCCCAAACAAAATCAGTTACTATGCTAGACTTTCTATTTGTTTAAGGTCTACTGGCCTCTATACAAAGAGACATATCTAGATGTGAATAATTTTACTAGCTCCATATTCAACCGCAGTAGACAGATTTTTAATATTATAAACAATAATGATAAAAAATCATTTTTCTCTCTCCAGATTCCAAATGCTCGGTGCAAAGACTTTTGTCCTTATGGATACAGAAAAGCCCCTGGTAGAAACTTTCACAAATGCTGCTATGAATGTGTCTCATGTTCAGAGGGGGAAATGTCTAATGTGACAGGTAGCTACACAGTATGTTAATGATACTTTATACACCACTGACATTTTCTTTGGTATAATTACCAAATAAATACATAGAGATACATGAAATATATGTAAAGTTACCTAAAATATACACGTTCTTAATCCATTTTGTATTTCCCATTCCAAAATAAATAGTATGAATTTTGTGTCCATTATTTGTCCACTGTGCCTACCAGGAGCTATATTTTGCTCCTCCTCCGGGTCTACACTATGGATATACCAGCAGACATGCTCTGAAATGACCGGTTGCGCCATTTCCCGAAACAACACTATCTGCCTGATTCGACTCCACTCTATCAGTGTGCTTCATAGAGCACACTACATCCACATAAAGGAGCATATACTACAAGCCTGCTGCAACAAGAACCAGCCCCATGAGGACTATCCTATTGTGAAGATTTATGCTGATCTCTCTTCAGCACCACTGAAGTGCAGGAAAAGCTTCCAGGTAGTGGTGGAGGCCCTACGATCCAACAGAATCCGCTACCACTGGGGATACACGGCCAAACTACTGGTCACCCATGAAGGAGGCATCAGACCGAGGGACTTGCCAAACTAAAGGAATGAGGTATACCACTCCAACAGGATACCGCCATGAAAACTTCACAAAGAAACCCAGAATGGCGCAAAAAAGTGACTAACATGGAAGTAAACACTTCATAAGCCACAAATATCTCACCTACTGCTACCAAGCTTGCATTATTATTAACTGCCCCATGTTAAAATGTTTTCTTTTTTAAAAAGGGCACCAGCCAACCATACTAGTGATCCTATGGTTGTAATGGCACCTTCAGCATAAAAGGGGTTAAACGCCGTTTAGTAGATCTTCCCGTCCAGAGACATAGGAACAGCTACTGCAGAACACCAATCCGCCGAGCAGGAAACCATACGAATGCCGTACACAGCCGAATAGGAAAAACCATACGAATAGGTTTACGCTCCTAGCAGTCGAACTGGAACAGCATACAATAAATCCCCCCCAAGAACGAGACAAAACTCCATGTTGAGGGTCAAGCAGTGAACAGACAGAGCTGTGGGTTTATTGTTCTTATATACACATTAGTACCACCCACAGGGTTTTCGAACACAAACAATAAACACATACAATACACTCAGACACTCCCCACAAAATCCTCCCCTCTGCCTGTGATTCAATTACCTTACACAATGTATTAGGAAGGAGACCTCTCTATTTTTCACAAAGTGTGTCTCTTGGACACATAATATATATATTTTAGCCCATCTTGCTTCCTCCAGAGGATAAGCGGTTTATGGGCCATTGTACAAAACAGGTACATTCAACATATCCCCAGATAGCTCAGATCTGAGCGCACATTATTACTGAATGGCGCTCAGAGCACACACATACAGTTCAATTGCCATGGAGCCAAAGTCTTTCCCATAGTCTTTCATTATACGAATGGGCTCCATGGCATAGCTATCTGGGGTATTACCGCTCAAACAGGGCCAGCAACGAATGACCCTGCTTTCGTGTCTCCGCAGCGGAAAATCAAACTTTTTAACATGGGGCCATAATCCAAAGGCAACAGGCGAGCAACCAGGCTTCTCCAATGCAATGTGGCGAGATTGGTCTCGTCACAATGGTAAACAACACCTATTATCTCTGAAGGTCCCATGAGACAAGAACTCTTAAAATAGCTATGGTGCTTCACTCACAACCCAGAAAAGCCCCAGCATTCCAAAACCCCGTTATCCATCTACTTTCTTAATTTATTTCTTGTATGCTTGTTATGTATTATCTTATATTTACAGGCTTAACCATTAGGCACATATTCCTTAGAAAACTGTTTACTGATAAACCTGAACCACATCAGACTATGTATAAGATTGGTGTGGCACTAAACACAAGTTACCCCTTTGATAATGAAAATCCCGCCCCAAAAAATCCTACAAAAAACCCCAAGCCTACCAAACCCCTGCTATTGATACAAAACTGTGTATCTTAAATACCGAGAGGTTCACCACACATGGTCCAAATGAGTCATAACAACCTCAAGGAAAACACACAAGTTGAACACTACCCACAAAACCAAATATCACCCCACTGGGAATAGACACAACCAACATTGGCTCAATATTAACATTGAGTACATATGACTATGGTCTGTTACATTCTGGAATAGGGGACACAACTTTACGCTACAATTATTTACATGTATATTGTTGTTTTTGCTAACCACATCAATTGATTCTTGAATTGGTCAAATGACTATGCTACCTAAACATAAGCCTATGTAATAGTGCAGCTCAAAAATGATTTTAGTCATAACTGAACAATGATTACAGCAACTTCATTGGAGAATGTTTACTCCCACCACCACGGCGCGGACCCTTCACACCATGTCCACTCAGGAGGACACACAGTTCCTTTAAACCCAGTAATCCCCCCCTGTTACTGATTACCCCTCCCTTAGCTCAGATGTCCTTTGTGAAAGAATTCTCTAGACCTACTTCATCACTGCTGTCTCTCTCCCTAAATATCAACAAACCGCTTATCCTCTGGAGGAAGCAAGATGGGCTAAAATAGATATATTATGTGTCCAAGAGACACACTTTGTGAAAAATAGAGAGGTCTCCTTCCTAATACATTGCTCATCTTACATTGCATGATTAACAATACAGAATATTGTTATAGTGTGGTATTACGGTTCCAACGATCCCCAGAGAATTTTCTTTTACAAAGTGCTCACCAAGCTCCCCATAGCACCCTCTAGCTCACTTGTTCTGTGTGGAGACCTAAACCATGTCTTCGATTCACACATAGACACCACCCTACCAGACGCATCTCCTAGGCATTCAAAATTATAGACATACAGCACAGCCCTGATTAAACTCACAACATAATATGGTATATATGATGCATGGTGAACACTCAACCCTACTGGAAGAGAATTCTCCTACTATTCACGTTCTCCAGAATAGACCATATTATAGTATCAGGCCCCCTCCTCCCCCAAATTATACATTGTTCTATTAGAAACATAGTATGGTCGGACCACGCACCAATCACGCTAACTCTTAAAGATCAGTTCCCACGTAGGGGACAAGCACCATGGCGTCTAAATGACTCCCTATTGCAAGACCCCAACTTTATAACTCAACTGACACAAGATCTGGAGAACTACTTTACCCTTAATAATATCCCAGACGTCTCCTCTCTCTCACTTTGGCAGCCCCATAAGCCCACCATTAGAGGCCTTCTGATTAGCCAAGCCTTGTTTCTAAAATGCAAATCTCAACATGACTACTTGGGGCTCCTACGTTTCCTAAGTAATGTCACGAATGCACACCTTCTAAAATCAGCAGAATAGCACCTACGAACCATATCTGACACAACTACATGCATAAACAAAATACATTTAGCTAAAACATCCTACATACTTCAAAGGCTAAAAATGAGAAATTACTCACATGGTAACAAAGCATGGAAAACAATGCTGAGAAAGAAACAATCACAATCCAAAATACCATACCTAGTCATTAACACAGGAACCAATATTTACAACCCACAGGATATCAACAATAAAATGTCCACATTCTACCATGCCATGAACAATTTAAAAAATGATAATACCATACACCACTCCACTGCCTCAGAGATTGAGATATTTTTCAACTTTACAACGCCATCATTAACCTCATAATAACAAGAGGTACTGCAGAGAGCCATATCAAGTCAAGAAATCTTGCAACCCACAGCCTCCCTGCCATTGTTCAAATCCCCGTAGCTACATGCCCTCACAAACTCCTATTACAAACTCTTCTCACACATCCTTGCCCCAAAGTGGTATACAATCATATAATAAAAACAGGCGACATACCACATGAGATGCTAATGGCAAAATTTCCCTCCCTAAACCAGGGAAACCTCTCACCAAGAGCCAAAATGTGCGGCCAATCTCGCTACTCAATACAGACACCAAACTACTTGCCAAAATCTACTTCAACAGATTATCCCAAATTATCCAAACGATCATACACGCAGGCCAGGTGGAATTTGTGAGTGGATGCCAGGGCACAGTTGGCACCAGAAAAGTCTTGAACTTGTTGGGTGGACCCCCAGTGTACTTTTCTCATTAGACACATAAATAAGCCTTTGTTAGGCTCCACTGGCCCTTCCTCCTCAAGGTCCTAGGGAAATTTGTGTTCCCCCCCACAGTTCATATGTTTAGTAACTGTGCTATACTATCATCCTTTAGCACAAGTGGCCAATGGAGGTTTCGTGTCTGCAGCTTCACAATTTCACAGAACACGAGGTCATGCGTTTAGACCGAAAGAAAGAAGATTTTGTCTAAGGCAAAGAAGTTATTTTTTTACTGTAAGAACAATAAGGATGTGGAATTCCTTGCCTGAAGAAGTTTTTTTTTCAGAGTTCATACAGATGTTCAAACAGCAACTAGATGCATACTTGCAGAAACAGAATATTCAAGGATATAAATTTTCATTGTAGGGTAATAGCTTCTTCATCCAAGGATACATCTGACTGACATTCTGTGGTCAAGATGGAATTTTTTTCCTAGTTTGTTGCAAAATTGGAAGAGCTTCAAACTGATTTTTGCCTTCTTTTGGATCAACAGCTAAAAACAAATGTGAGGAAGGCTGAACTTGATGGGCAGGAGGAGATGAGATGGATCTTCCAAATGGAAACACTAACTCCGTCCAGTCTTAACAAATATTTTTCCTGTAATATTTTTAAATTTTTATATTTTTGATTGAATGTTTTATATTTTTTATCTTAAATAGTTTTTTTATTTTAATAGTAATTCTTCCCTTTTTTATTGTTGCAGTACCTTTTATTAATATTCTTTATTTTTAATATTCTTTTTTTTAAAAATATTCTTTATTTTTATTGTGCAGGTGTTTACAGGGTATTTCCAGAACGCCACAACAGCGTAAACTTTTATCATTGCAGTATAAACAGTGGCATGGCATACAGTGCACATTTTATATTAAGATGAATCTTGGACTATATAGCTAAGCATACATATAACAGATTGATACTGAACAATATATATGTAGGTGCCTTGGGCATGTTTAGGATACTATATTTGGGATTACAACAGCATCTTAGCAGGTAAAATCTAAAACGTTGTACATATTTAAGCATAGTGCATAAAATCACGGTCAGACCTGTTGCTTTAAGTAAGTGGGGCTACCGCCTTGTTGGGGACAGCGCCGAGTGTGTGGTGAGCAAAGCGTTAAATGAAACAGATGTATAGACATGAAAACATATAAACAGGTTCCTTCATGGGGCGCAAGTATAGATTAGGCAAACATTTAAATGAGGTAAAGTAGAGTTAAACTAAAGTAGAGTTTCATAACATGTTAGCCATCTTGTTGTAGATAATAAGGCAATATGAAGAGCGGGAGGTTTGGCCCTGCAGGACTATGGGGGGGTCTCAGGTATGGGCCGTTGTCGACGTAGCTTGACTGAATCCTCTTGGGATAAATGTCTTGGAGGTGGCTGAGTTCCACTCGTGGGTTTTAGTGGTTGTGCGGGGTTGCCGTAGGGAGTCTTGTAGTAGGTCTCAGGTTGTTAAGTGTGTTCTCGCCTCCTGCTGGTCAGTTATTAAGTATGTGGTTTCTCCTTGGAGCACCTGAAGCTTGTGGGGTGGGTGCCATTGGTATTTGATGTTTGCACGGAGCAGGGTAGTGAGGGGCCTGAGGGCTGCGTTCATGTCATCATTCTGGACAGGTCCGCATAAAATGAAAGGGACATATCTTCGAAGGTGTATGGTGCTGTATCTCTGATGGCGGCCATAATTGCCTCTTTATTCTGTCGTTTTTGGAGCCTAACTATTACAGGGAGTGCAGAATTATTAGGCAAATGAGTATTTTGACCACATCATCCTCTTTATGCATGTTGTCTTACTCCAAGCTGTATAGGCTCGAAAGCCTACTACCAATTAAGCATATTAGGTGATGTGCATCTCTGTAATGAGAAGGGGTGTGGTCTAATGACATCAACACCCTATATCAGGTGTGCATAATTATTAGGCAACTTCCTTTCCTTTGGCAAAATGGGTCAAAAGAAGGACTTGACAGGCTCAGAAAAGTCAAAAATAGTGAGATATCTTGCAGAGGGATGCAGCACTCTTAAAATTGCAAAGCTTCTGAAGCGTGATCATCGAACAATCAAGTGTTTCATTCAAAATAGTCAACAGGGTCGCAAGAAGCGTGTGGAAAAACCAAGGCGCAAAATAACTGCCCATGAACTGAGAAAAGTCAAGCGTGCAGCTGCCACGATGCCACTTGCCACCAGTTTGGCCATATTTCAGAGCTGCAACATCACTGGAGTGCCCAAAAGCACAAGGTGTGCAATACTCAGAGACATGGCCAAGGTAAGAAAGGCTGAAAGACGACCACCACTGAACAAGACACACAAGCTGAAACGTCAAGACTGGGCCAAGAAATATCTCAAGACTGATTTTTCTAAGGTTTTATGGACTGATGAAATGAGAGTGAGTCTTGATGGGCCAGATGGATGGGCCCGTGGCTGGATTGGTAAAGGGCAGAGAGCTCCAGTCCGACTCAGACGCCAGCAAGGTGGAGGTGGAGTACTGGTTTGGGCTGGTATCATCAAAGATGAGCTTGTGGGGCCTTTTCGGGTTGAGGATGGAGTCAAGCTCAACTCCCAGTCCTACTGCCAGTTCCTGGAAGACACCTTCTTCAAGCAGTGGTACAGGAAGAAGTCTGCATCCTTCAAGAAAAACATGATTTTCATGCAGGACAATGCTCCATCACACGCGTCCAAGTACTCCACAGCGTGGCTGGCAAGAAAGGGTATAAAAGAAGAAAATCTAATGACATGGCCTCCTTGTTCACCTGATCTGAACCCCATTGAGAACCTGTGGTCCATCATCAAATGTGAGATTTACAAGGAGGGAAAACAGTACACCTCTCTGAACAGTGTCTGGGAGGCTGTGGTTGCTGCTGCACGCAATGTTGATGGTGAACAGATCAAAACACTGACAGAATCCATGGATGGCAGGCTTTTGAGTGTCCTTGCAAAGAAAGGTGGCTATATTGGTCACTGATTTGTTTTTGTTTTGTTTTTGAATGTCAGAAATGTATATTTGTGAATGTTGAGATGTTATATTGGTTTCACTGGTAATAATAAATAATTGAAATGGGTATATATTTGTTTTTTGTTAAGTTGCCTAATAATTATGCACAGTAATAGTCACCTGCACACACAGATATCCCCCTAACATAGCTATAACTAAAAACAAACTAAAAACTACTTCCAAAAATATTCAGCTTTGATATTAATGAGTTTTTTGGGTTCATTGAGAACATGGTTGTTGTTCAATAATAAAATTAATCCTCAAAAATACAACTTGCCTAATAATTCTGCACTCCCTGTATATCTCTGGGTGCTGCTAATGGGGCTGTCGTGGGTTTAGGTATTCTAAATAAGCCATCTATACTCATACCTTTGGCCTGCTTCTGAGGGAGTATTTGGCTTACCAGGCGTCGTATGAGGTGAGATAGTTCGGTGTCCGGGATTGAAATATATGCAAAATTCGGTCTAGGCAATATACCCTCTCTTTCAGGTTTGCTAAATATTTTCAAAAGTAGTTGTTTCTTTTTCCCTTTTTTTTTTAAAACAAATGAGTTGCCATGAAATAAGTTTCAAAGTGCTAAATACCCCCCATTTATGTAGGGGGTATATGTTTTTTGTTCCCTAATCAGGTTTTTAGATGGATTTTTTTGTGGTATTATGTGAATGTGTGCTGCCACTTTAAGAAAAGAAATTGTCTTTTTTATTTAGAATTTTAAATGTACATATTTACTTAAATTCATAATGCTAATTGAGTAAAATAAGTTTTTGTAGAGTTTCTTATTGCCTACAGAAATATGTGTAAAATCGGTTTAGGCAATATACCTTTTTTTTACCCCAGTTTGTTTTGTTTTTTTAGCATTTACTTAGCATTTTTATAAGTAGTTTTGTCCTTTTTTTTTTTTTTTTTTTTACAAATGAGCTGCTATGAAAGAGGTTTCCAAATATTAAATACCCTCACTTATACAGGGTTATATACAGTTGCAAGAAAAAGTATGTGAACCCTTTGGAATGATATGGGTTTCTGCACAAATAGGTCATAAAATGTGATCTGATCATCATCTAAGTCACAACAATAGACAATCACAGTCTGCTTAAACTAAACACACAAAGAATGAAACGTTGCTGTGTTTTTATTGAACACACCATGTAAACGTTCACAGTGCAGGTGGAAAAAGTATGTGAACCCTTGGATTTAATAACTGGTTGAACCTCCTTTGGCAGCAATAACTTCAACCAAACGTTTCCTGTAGTTGCAGATCAGACGTGCACAACGGTCAGGAGTAGTTCTTGACTATTCCTCTTTACAGAACTGTTTCAGTTCAGCAATATTCTTGGTGTGAATCGCTTTCTTGAGGTCATGCCACAGCATCTCAATCGGGTTAAGGTCAGGACTCTGACTGGGCCACTTCAGAAGGCGTATTTCCTTCTGTTTAAGCCATTCTGTTGTTGATTTACTTCTATGCATTGGGTCATTGTCCTGTTGCAACACCCATCTTCTGTTGAGCTTCAGCTTGTAGACAGATGGCCTTAAGTTCTCCTGCAAAATGTCTTGATAAACTTGGGAATGTTTACATGGTGTGTTCAATAAAAACGTGGCAACATTTCATTCTTTGTGTGTTATTAGTTTAAGCAGACTGTGATTGTCTATTGTTGTGACTTAGATGATGATCAGATCACATTTTATGACCAATTTGTGCAGAACTCCATATCATTCCAAAGGGTTCACATACTTTTTCTTGCAACTGTATGTTGCCTGTCCCTTAATCAGGTTTCTAGGTGGATTTTTAGTGTGATTACGAAAATGTTTGCTGCCATTTTAAGAAAAAGGAATTGTTTTTTATTTATAGTTTTTAATATCTGAGACCCCATTTCTATCAGTTAGCACTGGGATCAGCAGTGCCACTAATAAGAGACTTATTTTGGACTTTGAAATGTTGGTGAGAAAGTTTGTATTGATTCTAAAATGGTTGGTAACATGTACTGGTGTATATAAGACACAGGACAGTAGGAGAAAGCATCAGCCATTTGACAATGCCCTGTGGGTGGGGCGAAATGCATTACGGACCCGGAACCAGGAAGTGATTTGGAGACAGTCGGCAATAGCAGCCAGGATAGCAGCCGGAAGATTTTTTTTACATTATATGAGTATATGGAACTTTCTTTGCGGTTTCCTGAGGCTGGTCAGCGGACAAACTACCTCCACAACAAGTTTTGCTGTTTATAAATTGCTATTAATAAAGTATACTTACCTGAGATCCAGATTGCAAGCTTCTTTTCCACGGATCCCACGCACTCTAGGGGCTGATCCTCCCTGAGTGCTATAGCAACGAGTTGTGCTTTTACCACTCCAATCTTGTGAGTGTAATACCTTAAGGGCACCTCTGTTTGCTTAAATTATATATCTATAAGTGAATTACTATGCTGCATTAGGAGCTCTCTTTCTTTCTGTTTTTGTCTCAATAGGTGTCAGAGTGATTTCCATGTTTGCAAGTATATCTACAGATTGTGCTTTGTTTTACCACAACCACTGTTTGTGTTTCAATTACTAATAATATTTACACTCTGTATGCACCTCTTTTCATGTACACAGGGGTACTTTCACTCTCTATAAGAGGTCCATAGTGAATACGATTTCTGTTGTTGCGCACCATCTACTGTAAGTTATTTGATGGGCGCATAGGTCTCTGTGTTTGCAGTTAGTTAACATGCTAATTTAAAGGAACACAATAGGGTCAGGAACACAAACCTGTATTCCTGACTCTATAGTGTTAAAACCACCATCTAGCCCCTTTGGCCCCCACTTGCCCCTCTAAATATAGCAAAATGTTACTTTTATTCCAGTCTGCTGCTGCTGGCTCTGTCCCTGATCTGCCTGCTTGGCTGACATTAACATAAGTGATTTATCTCAGCGAATCACAATGCTTTCATGTAGGAAAGCACTGGATTGGCTAAGACTGTCAAGGAGGCAGATCAGGGACAGAGCTAGCACAAGAAAAAACACAGCCCTGGCCAATCTCCTCCTGAGGAAAGTTGTGTCTTAATGCAGATGGTGGAGACACTGAATAGCAGTCATACTGTGCAACACTGCCCTAGGAAGCACCTGTAGTAATTTCTGAGGAGTGGCCAGTGGAGGTATCATGAAGATGTAATGTAAACACTGCATTTTCTCTGTAAAGACGGCGTTGACTGCAAAAAGCCTGAAGGGAATGATTATATTCACCAGAACAAATACAATAAGCTTTAGTTGTTCTAGTGACTATAGTGTCCCTGTTATTTACAATCCATGCAGACAAAAAGAAAAATATTACTCTGATAACTGAACTAGTGAATTATGTTGTGCTGTATCCATTAAAGAAACACTCAATCACCAAAAACATGGTGTAGTGGTGATGGTACCAGAAGTGCCATGGCACACACCCATTGTAAGGAGTTAAACCATTTTAGAATATTTCACTTCTTACCTGGGGTTTGCAGGTCACCACTCCTAGCATCCAATACTGATGATGGAGAGCCAGAAACTTCAAGAGTAACTAATTGTCTGAGAGCCCCAGCTGATCACACTCATTTTTATATTTCTTTCTTCTATTACAGACAGTGATAACTGCCAAAAATGTCCTGACAATGAATGGCCAGATGAGAGAAGAACAAAGTGTATTACCAAAACCATTGACTTTCTATCATATGAAAACAATATTATGACTACAGTTTTCTCTTCCATTTCTGTGTTATTTTCACTCATAACTGTATTTATTTTGGGAATATTCATTTTATTCTGGGAAACTCCCATTGTCAGAGCAAATAACCGGAATCTCAGCTTTATCCTCCTGGTCTCTCTCATGCTGAGCTTCCTCTGTGTGTTTTTGTTTCTCGGTCGTCCTGTGGATATAACCTGCAAGCTGCGTCAAACCTCTTTTGGGATCATCTTCTCAGTAGCTGTATCTTCTGTACTGGGCAAAACTATCATGGTTTACATCGCTTTCAAAGCTACTAAACCAGGCAGCTCATGGAGAACGTGGGTTGGGGTCAAAGTGTCTAATACCATAGTTCTGATATGCTCATCTATCCAGATCCTGATTAATGTTCTTTGGTTGTGCATTTCACCTCCTTTTCATGAACTGGACATGCACTCTTACCCTGGAAGGATCATCATTCAGTGTAACGAAGGCTCGGTTATTGCCTTCTACTCAGTTCTGGGTTATATGGGGGTTCTGGCAGCTGTTAGTTTTATTATTGCTTATTTTGCCAGGACATTACCGGACAGTTTTAATGAGGCCAAGTACATTACCTTCAGCATGCTGGTGTTCTGTAGTGTGTGGATTGCAATGATCCCGGCCTATCTGAGCACAAAGGGGAAAGACATGGTGTCTGTAGAGATCTTTGCCATATTAACTTCTAGTGCTGGCTTGTTAGGCTGTATATTTGTTCCTAAAAGTTATATATTACTGATAAAACCTGAGATTAATACTAAATTACATCTCTTAGACAAAGTCAAAGCCTAAGTGTCACGGAAGCCATGACTTATCATATATACCCCTATTTAACTTTCCCTAAATCACCAAACCCGACCTGGTTCCCCTTTGGTTTGGTACTTTGTAACTAGGGAACACAGACCATCCCCCTGGCTCGTTAAGTTAAAAGAAACCACTCATTTTTTTTTTATACATTTTTTTTTAAACTTCCTTTTAAGAACTTTTTTTTTCAAACTTTTGACAAAAAGTCTTTACAGTACATAAAAAAAATAGTCACAAGAGCATGCCTGTTAATCCGACCAAAGAAAGAAACAAGTCAAATCTCTTGTATTTATAACATAAAACATTGTTTTAGTTGCCTGCCAGCCGGGTACAAAGATTATTGCAGCTTCGTTGTTTTGCTTTAAGAAGGACTACAATATTTGTTATGCTAATTCAAGGACGTTATTCGATATGTTTGTTTTTTCTGCCACCCCTGCAAACCATTTTCTACTATTTTCCATCTTGAGCTGCCATAACAACTGATTAGAAAAGGCTGATTTAAAAAAAAACAAAAAACATGGCTCTGCTTCCAGCATCCTGCAAAAAAGATTTTAACTGCTGCACGAGTATGTGTTATTAAATAATATGTTATAGTATGTGTTATTAAATAATATGTTATAGTATGTGTTATTAAATAATATGTTAATAATAGATTGTGTTATTAAATAATTTTCCTTTTGGGCATTGAGACAGGTTCATAATTCATTAATAAAGTGATTTTTTTGGAAAAAAAAGTTTAATACTTATTCTTAATGCTTTCTTGATGAACTCAAGACCCCATGACCCTAGAGTTCGTACTTTTTTACATTCACAAACAATATGCATGTTAGAACCTATTTCTTCCTCACATCTCCAGCATTTATTGATCGTGTTTGAAAACGTTTTAGCTACTCTGTTGGAACAAAATACAATCGATCGATGCACTTAAAATGCATTTCTATCAATGAGAGATCATGGATATTTTTAGTAAAGTCTGAGACAAATCTCTTTCCCGTATGGTGATATTTCTGTTTCTCTGTTTTTTATTATTTAATAGTTTGATAAATTTTACACATTTGGCCAACTTTTTTTTTTTAATTATCTTTCTGTAGAAATATATTTTCCAACATCAATAGTCCCTCATTGTTTTCCATCAAGGCGTGTTCTTTCAAGACGCTTTTCATCTAATAAAATAAAACGCTTCCCATGAGGACAGACAATGCTTATGTTGCAGGTCTTCAAATTTCTCTATAGTACTATTCTCTACGATTTGATACACTCTTTTCATGCCTGCTCTTCTCCAGTTTTCCAACGTAGAATTTTCCAGATTGTTTTCGATTTCTTGGATATTAAGAAATTTTGGATTTTGTTAATTAGATTAGCTTTTTTAAACTGTGCCACAATGGTAATATATGGTTATGAATCATGCAACTATATTTACTTGTCTGTGTGTTATTCTTACTTTCTAAGTTCCAAGTTAGTGTGGATAGATACTTACACTCTGCATTTTTTGCCTCTAAATGATATCTGTGGCAAAACAAGCCACTTAAGAATGTATTTTCAGGTACCTGTCACTATACCTTTTAAAGACTGTAAGAACCAAGGGAATATCTGTATAAGCATACTGTGCGAACGAGAGCATTCGTATGCTGGCGGCAAGAAAGCCACCAGCATTCATACAGTAGTTTCACGAACAGGGAATTTCACCCCTGTTCAAGAAACGAATTAAGTACTGAATGGGAGACCACACACAGGAGACCGTGTGGCTCCCATTAAGTGTTGCAACAATGTTTCATTCCGTAATTATAGAGATTCAGGGCGGTCGGCCATCTTGGATCCTTTGTTAGCCCAGCGGTATTTGGGCGTTGAGTGCCTGGAACTAAAATTGGCTACTTGACGGCACAAATACAGCTGGACTTCCAGGCTGTTCGGGAGCACCGGGCATTCGGTAGTTTGTTCCCCTACGGACAATTAGCACTTTGAATGCGAATGTAAAATAACATGCGATTCGTGCGGCGTTTGGTTAGTTATGCTGGGATCTGAGCGGTAATTGCACGAAATGTGTGCTCAGACCCCAGCTATCTACCGAACGTTCATTCGTTTAAATAGTGTGAATAATGCCAAAGTTACATATTTTTAAGTGAAATACCGGTTTCACGGAGGGATAATCCACTTAACTGGATATTCTAGCAGCAGTGCATGGTGGGAGAAATGTCCAGGCTGTTAAGTTCCCCATGTAGTCCCCTACTGTACAACCCCTGTAATGTCAGCAGGGAAACCCCTTGCATGGGGAATCCCATAAATACTGTGACCTGTGATTAAAAGCTCAGTTGACTCCCAGCCTAGGTATCGTCTAGTTCTTGGGAAGGAAGGATTTATACAACGCTACCGGGATTATTGCATGCTGTACTTATTTTGCTTGAAGGATTCTATGCTGTTCCTGTTACCCAGCGGAGATACTGTAGATTATACTACCTCTCCGCTACAATATCAATCTTTATTTTTAACCCCTTAAGGACAGAGTCAGTTGTACAAGTTTTGATCAAAACGCAAACAAAACCTGGAATTTGTGCTGTATGCTGTTCAACCATAATTCAACTCTTTTATATTAAGTACACCCACACATATTATATGTAATTGTGTTCAGGATAAACATGGATTTCATTTCATATCAACCATTTACATAAGAAACATAATTTAATATATACAAAACTTTGAGACATTAAGAAATTCTGTTATTTTTCAAGTACTGCATGGCATTTTAACTGTTAATATCATAATACTGTTATTACTGCAATAAATTACACATTTTTATTCTGGGATTTATCACACGTACAAAAGCACCCACTATGTACAGGTTCTATGGTGTTTTGGAGAGTTACAAGGTCAAATATAAGGTTTTCCTCTTTTTAATTTTTACACATTGAAATTTGCCAGGTTGGTTTGCTTGGCCTGTGCTGCCTTTGGGACTGTATGGAAGTCCAGGAATGAAAATTAACCCCGGTAGACAACCCAGGGTATTCAAAATGGGGTATGTCCAGTATTTTGTAGTAGCCACTTGGTCACAAACCCTGGCCAAAGTTAGCATTTATATTATTTATTTTATTTGCATTTTTCACAAATAAACTGTATTTCACCAATTATATCATCAGTATTATACATTTTACTGCTCTAAAACACTCATATTTGTGTAGAGTAATCTCTCACAAGTACAACAGTACTCCTCAAGTACAGGTTTTATGGTGGTTTGGAAAGTTACAGGGTCAAATATAAGATTTACCCATTTCTGTTTTTGCAAATTTAAATTTGCCAGATTGGCTATGTTGCCTTTGACACGGTATGGCAACACAGAAATAAAAATTAACCCCACTGTGGCATGCCATTTGAAAAAGTAGACAATCGAAGGTATTCAACATGGGGTATGTCCACTGTTTTTTCATAGTCACTTAGTCACAGACGATAGCCTAAGTTAGAGTTCATTTTTTGGTTTTTACATGTTTTTATTTTTTTTGGTTTTTGCAATTTTTTTTCACAAAAACTGGTATAATCAACATTTTACAGTTTTATAACACTCATATTTGTGTTCAGTGAAGTCTCCCAACCACAAGAGTACCCCCATGTACAGGTTTTAGGGTGTCTTGGAAAGTTACAGGGTTAAATATAGTGCTAGCAAATTAAATTCTCTGAACTTTCAGCCTGGGTTGTCAGGCAGGTCCCCCAAATTGCAATCAATAAAATTACTTAATTATATAAAAATATTACATAAATATGCACATAGAATTAAGATTTATATTTCTACGTATATATTTCTGAAATTATTTAAATGGATATATGTATATTTCATATTCTTTTTATTTAGTTATATATTACATCAAATTGCATCCATTACGTGACGTAACGTCATTACGTCATTTCCGGTCCCTCGGTAATATAAGCAAGGACACATTCACAATAGTCTCAAATTGGATGTGGCCAACATGGCATGAAACAGAGTCCGATTAGCATAATGAGGCAAAAAGAAAATTAAATGAGTAAATCATCCTCAATAAAAGTTAATGATATGCAACTAAGAAACCTTAGGAAAAACCTTCAAAATATTTACATAAGACTATAAAATATATGTGTGTATATAAAAATGTTAAGAACAAAGAATATGAAGACAATTTAAAGGAACAGTGACAGGTAAAAAAAATTTCAAGATAAAAAATTCAATATAAACATTAAAGAATATTTTATAAACAATGGCACAATTCAAAATCTAAATTGAGCCCTTTGGGGGACAAGGAATCTAAAGTGAATATCCACTTACTTTCTATTTTGAATAGTTACCTAAAATTGTCTGCCACTCTCCAATTTAGAGGTTTCTTAAAAATAGCCATAAAATATAATAGTGAAGGGTCTTTATTGTGATACTTAAGAATGCACAAGCAATTTACACCCTAAATGGCAGTGAACTAGGGATAACCACACACGAGAAGGATTTGGGAATTGTTATAGACAACAAATTAGGCAGCAATATGCAATGTCAGTCTGCAGCTGCTAAGGCCAGTAAGGTTTTGTCATGTATAAATAGGGGCATAAATTCTCGGTATGAAAATATAATTTTGCCTTTTTATACATCGCTGGTAAGACCACATATTGAATATGCTGTGCAATTTTGGGCACCTGTTCTAAAGAAAGATATCACGGCACTAGAAAAAGTGCAGAGAAGAGCTACAAAATTGATAAAAGGAATGGAGCAATTTAGTTATTGTTATAGGATTTCTGCACAAATTGGTCATAAAATATGATCTGATCATCATCTAAGTCACAACAATAGACAATCACAGTCTGCTTTAACTAATAACACACAAATAATGAAATGTTGCCATGTTTTTATTGAACACACAATGTAAACATTCACAGTGCAGGTGGAAAAAGTATGTGAACCCCCAGTGGCGTACTAAGGGGGGGGTGGGGGGGGGCGGTCCGCCCCAGGTGCCAGCCGGGTGGGGGGTGCCATGGCCAGCATGGCCCCCCATGCTGCAGCCGCCCGAGCGCTCTGTATTGAGCCTCAGGCGGCTGCAGCTTTGCCCGGGCGGTGCGTCCATGAGGGCGGACCGCACCGCCCGGGCGCAGCCTGAGAAAGGGGGCTGACAGGAGGGAAGCGCTGAGCGCTCCCTCCTGTCAGCTTCCTTTGCTGTAGCGTGGCCGAGCCCTGCAGCATTGATAGTCCGCGGGTACAGAGAGCAGCTGTCTCCTGTACCCGGCCGGACTAACAGGAAGTGCACACTGAGTGTTCACTTCCTGTTAGTCCGGCCAGGTACAGGAGACAGCTGCTCTCTGTACCCGCGGACTATACTGGGCTCGGCCACGCTACAGCAAAGGTAGGGGGAGGGGAGAGAAAGGTGGGGGTGAGAAAGAGGAGAAAGGGGGCGTGAGAGAGAAAGAAGGGGGTGAGGAAAAAGGAGGGGGGGTGAAAGAGGAGAAAGGGGGGGAAAAGAGGAGAGAGGGGTGAAAGAGAGAGAGGGGTGAAAGGAGAAAGGGGGTGAAAGAGGAGAAAGGGGGTGAAAAGATAGAGAGAAAGCAAAGGAAAAAGAGGGAAAAGAGGAAAGGGGTGAGAGGGGGGTGAAAGAGAGAAGGGGGCACAAAGGTGAAAGTGCTGGGGAGAAGGGGTGAAAGAGGAGAAAAGGGGGTGAAAAGGAGGGGGGTGAAAGAGGGGAGAGAGGGGTGAAAAGGAGAAAGGGAAAGAGAGGGGTGAGAAAGAGGAGAAAGAGGGGGTGAGAAAGGAGGGAGGGTGAGAAAGAGGAGAAAGGGGGGGTGAGAAAGGAGGTGTGAAAGAGAAAGGAGGTCAGAAAGAGAAAGGAGGGGGAAGAGAAAGGAGGGGGAAGAGAAAGGAGGGGGAGAGGAAGAGAAAGGAGGGGGAGAGGAAGAGAAAGGAGGGGGAGAGAAAGAGAAAGGAGAGGGGGGGTGAGAAAGGAGAGGGGGGGCGAGAGAGAAATTAGGAGGGGGGAAGAGAAATTAGGAGGGAGGGAGAGATATTAGGAGGCGGGAGAGATATTAGGAGGGGGGGAAAGAGAAATTAGGGCGGGAGAGAAATAGAAATTGGGGGGAGAGAAATTGAAATTAGGAGGGGGGGAGAGAAATTGAAATTAGGAGGGGGGAAGAGATATTAGGAGGGGGGAAAGAGAAATTAGGAGGGGGGTGAGAAAGAGAAATTGGGAGGAGGAGAAGGAAATTGGAGCGGGAGGAGAGATTGACATTCATCACATACACACAATGCACCCCTTGCACACAGAAAAACACACAGACACACATACACAAGCAATGCAACCGTTACACACAATGCATCCCTTACACACACAGAAACACACAATGCATTCATTACACACACTCAATGCACCCCTTACACACATTCAATGCATCCCATACATACACAGAAACACACCTTGCAGTCCTTACACATACAAACACAATTTCACACAATGCATTCCTTACACACATATCAGGACATCCCCTACACACTCCACCCCCTGTGAACAAACTCATTGGTGGAACATGAAGGTGGACCCTGGGACCCAGACCTTGAGCTGTGTAAAGGACCCCCAAAAAATGGAGCTGCTTCCCGTTCTCCCAGAACATTGATTTTTGTGACCACAGTTACAAACCGCCTCCAGAGAGCCTGTTCTGCACCAGACCAGTGGAGCCAGACTGCAGCTAGAGCCCATCATCATCCTCATCTGGTTGTAAGTAGGCAATCTAGTATATTATTCGTGGCACTAAGCTCTAATTTACCTCACATTAAAGAAACACTATAGTCCCCAGAACCACTTCAGCTTAATGTAGTGGTTCTGGTGTCTATAGCCTGTCCCTGCAGGCCTTTTAATGTAAACACGGCGGCACTGCAGCACTGGCGTTAGTTAACATGGCAAATCATATGGGTGGGGCATTGTGATGTCACATGGGGGGGGGGCGGCAAACTTTACTTTTGCCTAGGGCGGCAAAAATCCTTGCACCGGCCCTGGCTGGAGGGGGCTGTGTGAGCTGTAGAAGGGGGCGGGGGTTTTGTATTGGGACAGGAGTCTTTACAAATTGTAAAAAAGAGAACCTTTAAATTTTTTACAGTTTTTTGGGTGCCGAGCACAGGATCCGCCCCGGGTGCCAAATGCTCTAGGTACGCCCCTGTGAACCCCTAGACTAATGACATCTCCAAGAGCTAATTGGAGTGAAATGTCAGCCAACTGGAGTCCAATCAATGAGATGAGACTGGAGGTGTTGGTTATAGCTGCCCTGCCCTATAAAAAACACACACCAGTTCTGGGTTTGCTTTTCACAAGAACCATTTCCTGATGTGAATGATGCCTCACACAAAAGAGCTCTCAGAAGCCCTACGATTAAGAATTGTTGACTTGCATAAAGCTGGAAAGGGTTATAAAAGTATCTCCAAAAGCCCTGCTGTTCATCAGTCCACGGTAAGACAAATTGTCTATAAATGGAGAAAGTTCAGCACTGCTGCTACTCTCCCTAGGAGTGGTCATCCTGTAAAGATGACTGCAAGAGTACAGCACAGACTGCTCAATGAGGTAAAGAAGAATCCTAGAGTGTCAGCTAAAGACTTACAAAAGTCACTGGCAAATGCTAACATCCCTGTTAGCGAATCTACAAAATGTAAAACACTAAACAAGAATGGATTTCATGGGAGGATACCACAGAGGAAGCCACTGTTGTCCAAACAAAACATTGCTGCACGTTTACAGTTTGCACAAGAGCACCTGGATGTTCCACAGCAGTACTGGCAAAATATTCTGTGGACAGATGAAACCAAATTTGAGTTGTTTGGGAGAAACACACAACACTATGTGTGGCGAAAAAAAGGCACAGCACACCAACATCAAAAGCTCATGCCAACTGTGAAGTATGGTGGTGGGGGCATCATGGTTTGGGGCTGCTTTGCTGTGTCAGGGCCTGGACAGATTGCTATCATCGAAGGAAAAATTAATTCCCAAGTTTATCAAGACATTTTGCAGGAGAACTTAAGGCCATCTGTCTAACAGCTGAAGCTCAACAGAAGATGGGTGTTGCAACAGGACAATGACCCAAAGCATAGAAGTAAATCAACCAGTACTTTTTTTCAAGTACATCAATTCTAAAAAAACAAAACATGAAAGTGTAGGTACACTTGAAACAGAGTTGGGTTTATTAGCTAATGAAGACCAGGAAAAAGCAGAAATTTTAAATAACTTTTTCTTCAGTATATATTAATGAGGATCCTATGGCAAGAGATATGCAAATGTTTGCTGCAAAAAACTTGCAAATAACTTGTGACTGGATAACTCCAGACAAGGTGCTACAGCTATTAAAGAAAATTAATGTAAATAAAGCTCCGGGGCCTGACTGTATTCACCCATGAGTACTTAAGGAGCTAAGTGGGGAAATAAGTGAACCTCTGTATTTAATTTTTCAAGATTCTTTTGTTTCAGGTGTTGTACCGGAGGATTGGAGGAAGGCAGATGTTGTTCCTATATTTAAAAAGGGTTCAAAATCCTTGCCTGGAAATTATAGACCTGTGAGCTTAACTTCTGTAACTGGGAAAATATTTGAAGGGCTATTAAGGGATAATATTCAGGAATTCATTGGGAATAACTTTGTTATTAGCAATAATCAGCATGGTTTTATTAAACATAGGTCATGTCAAACTAACCTAATTGCATTCTACGAAGAAGTAAGTAGAAGTATAGATCAGGGTGTTGCAGTGGATGTGATCTACTTGGACTTTGCCAAGGCATTTGATACGGTTCCTCACAATAGGTTAGTCTTCAAACTAAAAGAAATTGGTCTAGATGAATATTCCTGTTCTTGGGTAGAACATTGGCTTAAGGACAGAGTACAACGAGTTGTAATTAATGGTAAATTTTCAGGCTGGACAAAAGTGGTAAGTGGTGTCCCTCAGGGTTCTGTTTTGGGACCACTTCTATTTAACATATTTATAAATGATCTTGAAATAGGCATTGAAAGCCATGTATCAGTGTTTGCAGATGACACAAAACTTTGTAAAGTAATAAAATGTGAGCAGGATATTGCTTTTCTGCAGAGAGATTTGGATAGATTGGGGGACTGGGCACTAAAATGGCAGATGAAATTTAACATAGAGAAATGCAAAGTTATGCACTTCGGGATTAAGAATGCACAAGCAATTTACACACTAAATGGTAGTGAATTAGGGATAACCACACACGAGAAGGATTTGGGAATTGTTATAGACAACAAATTAGGCAGCAATATGCAATGTCAATCTGCAGTTGCTAAGGCCAGTAAGATTTTGTCATGTATAAATAATAAATAGGGGCATAAATTCTCGGGATGAAAATATAATTTTGCCTCTTTATAAATAGCTGGTAAGACCACACCTTGAATATGCTGTGCAATTTTGGGCGCCTGTTCTAAAGAAGGATATCATGGCACTGGAGAGGGTCCAGAGACGAGCTACAAAATTGATAAAAGGAATCGAGCATATTAGTTATGAAGAAAGGTTAAAAAAATTAAATCTGTTTAGTTTGGAAAAACGGCACCTGAGAGGGGATATGATAACTTTATACAAATATATTCGGGGCCAGTACAAACCTTTATCTGGAAATCTATTCATAAACAGGGTTATACATAGGACACGAGGTCACACATTTAGGCTGGAAGAAAGGAGATTTCATCTAAGGCAAAGAAAATGTTTTTTTACAGTAAGAACAATAAGGATATGGAATTCTCTGCCTGAAGAGGTGGTTTTGTCAGAGTCCATACAGATGTTTAAACTGAAATTGGATAAATACTTACAAAAACATAACATACAGGGATATAATTTCTAATTAGTGGGGTAACAGCTGCTTGATCCAAGGAGACATCTGACTGCTATTTTGGGGTCAAGAAGGAATTTTTTCCTAGTTTGTGGCAAAATTGGAAGTGCTTCAGACTAGTTTTTTGGATCAACAGCAAAAACATATATGAGAAAGTCTGAACTTGATGAACGCAAGTCTCTTTTCAGCTATGTAACTATGGTCAGAAACACTGTGCTTGGCGTATCCCCTCCGTATATTACCTATGTATTCTGCAATACAGGTTTTTAAACTTCTAGTGGTCATCCCTATGTATTGCAGCCCACACGGGCACCAGAGGAGATACACCACATTGGACGTATGACAAGTTAAAATATCTTTGACTTCAAAATTATTTCCTATTATATTTGATGAGAAAGAGGTTCCAGAATCTTTAATACAATTAGTTTTTTTTTTTTTTTTTACAATTAGAACACATTTTACAAGGATAAAAACCATTTTCTTGGTTAAAATTAAATTTAGTCTTGCTTGGTTTAATTAAACTTGATACTAAATTATTTTTAATCGTTCTAGCACCTCTATAAATTATGTTTGGTTTGTCTCCAATGACATTATTAAGATCTGGAATATAAATGTAAAAAATAATCCAGGCACTCCAAAAAGTCTTCCAAAATTAGGCAATTTTTATTGGACCCAAACACAAAAAAACAAAGTTTCGACCCTAAGGTCTTTGTTTTTTGGTGCTTGGGTCCAATAAAAAACTTGACAAAGACCTTGGGTCGAAAAGTTTAACCCTTTATAGGGCTTCCAGGAAAGTTTATACAAGCAAAGTTTATTGTATGTGTAGAAGCCCTATAAAGGGTTAAATGTAAAAGGGTTTATAAAATACCCCTTCCTGTCTCACTGGAGATTCTTGGCTGATATCAGCATATGTAATGGCTAGTGTAGGAACTCACCTATTGAGGCTTGCCTTGATGTGGCCATTGGAATAAAACTAAAGAGCCTCCATTTTGTTTAAATGTACATAGGGATTTAGGCCAGAGCGCAGGTAATGTTCTCTTTGTTTTTACTATGTATTTTAAGCTGTTGGATACTAAGCTACTGCTGCTGTAAACGCGGTGTTTATCTTTGAGTTTTTAAAACATGCCAAAATTTATTTAAATGCAAACAACAATGATAGTGTGCAGCGCAAAACAAGGTGATACCACAGAGTAAAATGTGATACATGCACTGTGAAGGTATATATACCCAATGAAAGATACACAGATACCCCAATGTATAAACAGAGTCAGATCTTAACTGAAGATCAGAAGATACTGAAGGATTCAATATAACCTTTCTCCTCTGTCAGTCTCTTTTTCAAATGTTTAGAGAGGAAAAAAATCCAAGGATATTCTTCTGTGTGGAAGATGGGACCTAATAAAGATGTATATGGTAATCCCCTGAAAGGCTTTTATAATTGTGGAAACTGTAAAGCCTGTAAAACTAGCAGAACTTTGACCAAGAAAACAGAAAAATTCCAGTCTAATACCACTAAAAAGGAGTATAGTGTTAAAGAATTTATAACCTGTAGCTCCAATAATGTAATTTATTTATTAACGTGTATATGTGGTTTACAATACGTGGGACGGACTATCCGACCACTAAAGACGAGGATTAGTGAACATCTAAGGAATATACAGAATGGGGTATTAACCCATTCTGTATCTGCACATATCCACGAAAACCATAATGGAGATACTAAAGTTCTGCATTTTATGGGGATTCAAAAGGTTTCAAAACCCTGGAGAGGGGGTGACTATCTCAAGATCCTCAATAAGACAGAAATGAGATGGATCTTTGATTTAGAAACCCTCTCTCCTTATGGGTTAAACATTGACTTTGATATGTATAACTATATTTAATATTATCTCTATTTAATATTATCCCCCTTTTTTAATATTAGTATGAAGGTATTTTTAAGTATTATCTCTCTATTTATATGTGTTTTAATTCTCTTTTTATATGTCTATTCTCATTTATATGTGGATCTTATTATGGACTTTTATGGATCATAAGTTATGATCCTACAACATTCAGAGACTATATACATCATATAGGGAGTGAAAACGAACTTTCATTGGTGGTCCGTGGAACGCATAGAATGTGGAACGCATGCGAACTGTCATTGGTAGTTCGTGGAACGCAGAGAGACCGGAAGTGGAGCGCAGAGAATTGGAAAGCGGAAGCAACACGCCGCGGCTACAACAACCCGACGGGACCAAAAAGGACGACGGTCAACACGTCTGATTGGCTGCCTGGCGAAGGGGGCGGGTTGGAAGTACCCGTTTCCCGCGCTAATTTAGACATTTAAATGTATGTGGAGTTTATGAAATGTTATTGCGTCTGAGGAAGACGATTTTGTTCGTCGAAACGCGTTGTGCCTATGGTATTCACATGTGAACAGCATCATTACAACCTCTATGTAAGAATTTTAATATTTTTTTGAATAAATGTGTATACTTGGTTTTGTAATTGGTGTGCCTGTTCAGTATTATTTATTTTGAGGAACAAGCTCCACACAGAAGAATATCCTTGGATTTTTTTCCTCTCTAAACATTTGAAAAAGAGACTGACAGAGGAGAAAGGTTATATTGAATCCTTCAGTATCTTCTGATCTTCAGTTAAGATCTGACTCTGTTTATACATTGGGGTATCTGTGTATCTTTCATTGGGTATATATACCTTCACAGTGCATGTATCACATTTTACTCTGTGGTATCACCTTGTTTTGCGCTGCACACTATCATTATTGTTTGCATTCACTTTACTGTGGGATTTTTGTGATTATTCCCACTTAGTGTGTTCCAGCTGCTGTGTCTAGCGCCACGGTCTATGCTGTTTGCCTTTTTTCTCTATACAAAATTTATTTACAATGTGTTTAATATGTCTGGATTTATTGTTGTAATCTAAGATAATCGGGATACATCTTAAATTGAAATCATGCTTGTTCATATTTTTCTTTTTAGGTTTACATCCTAAAACTTAGGCCCTATCCAATGTAATGACGTCTAGTAACTGTCTATCTAAAAGTACTGGGTCATAATATTTGGCTAAAAACTGTTCTTTTAAATAATTGGCTTGGGAAATAAAATCTTCCTTATTGCTATAATTTTTAAAAGTCCATAAAGATTGGCCTTTTGGAATATTTTGTAGCCAAGGGACATAATGACAACTTTCAACATCTATGAAACTATTAGTATCCACTTTCTTAAAAAAGGTACAAGTTTTAATATTTGCATCTTCAATATAAACTTCAAGGTCCAAATAATGCACACTAGACTTGCTATATTCACAAGTCAGCACAATACTTCTATTATTTTGATTTAAAAAAATTTAAGGTTTGATCAAGGGAAAATTGGTCACCGTCCCATATAAAAAACACGTCATCTATGTACCTACGATAATGGACCAGGCCCTGACCCAGCATGCTATTACCTAAGAGAAAAGATTTCTCCCAATGGGACATAAAAAAAATTAGCATAGCTTGGTGCGAACCTGGTCCCCATCGCAATACCGATGAGTTGTAAAAAATATGATCCTTCAAAC
>OW240917.1:14890464-14919447 GCA_933207985.1 Pelobates cultripes | reverse complement strand
GAAAGAATAATGGCTAGCACATTAACATATGATAAAACAGCAATTTGATGTATAGATTGCTGTTCTGACAAACATATAAAATTTAATTATTATGATTTACACATGTTTTAATGTTGTGTTAATTTGTTCATCCTTCTTAACAATAGTGAGTAAATGAAAAGCTTTAGACAGTATAAGGTAGGAAAGAAAATAGTTGATACACTTAATAACAGTTTAAAAGTAATATGAGAAGTATATTTAAAACATATACTCAAAAGGGGTACATAATTTAAATAAATGAGAGCATGTTCACACGTAGAAATTATACGATAGTGTTTATAGATAATCTGTGCCCAGATTCGAAGGTTATATATGCCTATAAATGTAAAAGTTGAAAAAGAAAGTTACATTTTTTTGTATTTTTTTTTGTGTGTTTACTTTAAAAGGGTCTTTAAACTTGTTATGGGCAAAATACAAATATTGTATTTCTCAAACTGTGCATTCTGTCTTTAAAAGATATTGCAAACTGAGAGGGTGTTAGAAATGGAACATATTGTTTTTCATACAAGTTTCTTTAAGCAATAACCTTTTACTTACTTTCAGTGCATAATATGTTTACGCCATTTTGTCCCAGATGAAATACAATAACAATAATGCTTAAACTAGCTTCAAGGCTACGCTACGACTCTTTCAGTACATAATACACTGTGGTAACTGTCAGAATATTTATATCAACAGACATTTTGTGCTAAAAAGAAATCAAAGGTGTATATTGCCAAGTCACTCAGAAACAGAGCAGACTCCATTTTGCTATCTTCAGGATAACGAAAACACATAATTTCCTTGATTTCTTCTTACTTCTGTAACTAGCCACTTGCTTGAGCTAAGGAATGCATTATCTAAACACAGACACTAGTGACAGAGAAGACTAAGTAATTAATTTTACTTTCTAAATCTTACAAGGTTCCATTGTAAAATAAGGGGTGAAATTGAGTTTAGAACTGTCAATTTTACAAGTTACGACCAAAGTAGTTGCCACAAAGACTGGGACAAACGCTTTGAACTGACAGCAAATCTAAGTTATGGTAGTCATTTTAGATAAGCCAAATGACGTCAAAATCATCATCAGGAAAAGTTAACTCTTTCCTGGATAGGAAGGTTTCGTTAGACGAGACTGCCCTCTATGGATCAAATACCTAAATTGCGATCCATAGATTGGACACACCTACAGCTTCCTATTGGTTTATCAACTAATGACGTACAAAGAGTCTGACCCTTTAAAAGTAAGGACAAAGGGAAAAGTCAGAGATACAGAGAGGAGACGAATGGGAAGTTTGGGATTCCGATTCGGACATGCAGAGAGAGAGACTCCAGGACAATATCTGGGACTAACACTCTACTCTTCAACTCTCTTGGACACAACTTTTTAACACTTAGAATTTTACTGATACTTTCTAACTAACACCACTTTTCTCTATTACCCACGCACCTCCATACAACCAATCAAGTTTCTGGGAATACCTACTCATCTGATGAGAATATCTACATAACTGGTAATTATGCTGGTTTTATTTAATTAATTTAAATTAATTAAAATTTACTAATAGCATGATATATGACTGGATAAATCACGGTCAGATTTCAATATTTAGAAATCTTAGTTAACTAAAGAATATATAGTTATAAACATTCCATTCTGCAGGTGGAATTAAGAATAATTATATATTAATGTGATAGTATCACGTGTTAGCATACCGCTGTTTTTATCCAGGTGTATTGATATGCTCTAAAATAAGATAAGATATCTTTTTAGACAAATTAAAATGTGGCTTTTGTAAATAAAATCTGGTAGATTATTCTTATTAGATGGTTCCAGGAACTGACTAATGAGCTGGTTTAAATGTTATTCTAATTGAAAATCACAGGAGAATAGGATACTATATGCCTAGGAGGATCTAGCCAGCATTGAAAGGGTTATTCAGTTGTTTTAACTGTTAGCCAGGGTTTTATGGCTCTTCGCTGTGAAAAGCTTTACTTTCTGTGTCTGGAAAATACCTCATAAATCTTAAGTGACAGAAAGTGCTGTTAGCCTTTGGAACATGTATAGCTATTCCATTGTATTGCATATTTATGTTGTACTAAATATTCACGTATTAATATCATGCATGCTGCCTAATATTATTGTTAAATAATTGTTACAATAAAATAAAATCTATTTTTATAACAGATTGTGATTTATTTATGGAATACTTTTCACTTATTTGATAAACGATCTCTAAGATCTAAGAGTATTGAAATAGTGGGCAATTCTCGACTGCTTAATATTATCATCCCATAAATATCCCCACATAACCCTAAATAGATAAAGATGTTCAGACTTTAAGATGCCACCTTGTCCTAAGCCACTGAATTTCCCATGAAGTGTGCACCCTTACGTTTTAGTTTTCGCCCTGTATTTTTGCCATGTTAAGGGAGGTCCATAGAATGAAAAAAAGCAAAAGAAGTGTTATTTTTTCATATATGAACTATTATATGAACTCGGGTAACCCTAAAATGAAAACACCTATGGTATAAATTTGTGTACTTTTAAATATTAGAGAACACAGAGAGGAGAGATTTGGAGACAGACTCTCCATCTTATAATGACAGAGAGGCTGACATGAATACATGTTCAGGAGGGTATGTTATTCTGTTAATGATATTGCAAGCATATAGTTTAATCTTATAAACTTTGCTATAAATTATTGTAATGAATTTTATATGCCTATATTTATATTTGTATTTAATAAAATATTTAAAAGACAAAACGTTATTGCACCCAAGACAATCCTTATTTTATATTGTATTCTTAATTATTTATATATTTTAAATATGCGATCTCTTACTGACTATATAAAATTATGGCTAAGGTATCTGTATGGTTAGCCGTGCTAAGTTCTATGCTTTAAGACGTTATAGTGGTAAATAGGGGAACCAGCTGCAGTTACAATTAGCGCCCAACGTGGGGCTTGTACTTGGAAGCTTTAACTATAATATAATTTGTACCTAGGTCTAACCTCTTATACGTAAGAGAAGACACAATACTTTGAGGCAATGCAAAAAAGGCACACTTTGACCAACTGTGTGAACAGTTTTGTCTTCTATTGCAAGCGAGACAGAGCATCAACCCCGGAAGGCAGAGATCAAGGTTGTGGTCTTACTCACCACAAAAGTGCAATGTGGAGGTTCCTTACATGGGTCAGAGGATGCCTCCTAGAGCCCGGAGAAGTCATCCATTGAGGAGATGCAAGTCCTGGAACTCTTGTGGCCAGCAAAAATGCCAAACCCGAAAAATCACTGTCCAGCATAGACTTACCACACCTGGAGGCCGTGGGTTGCCTCATGGTTCCCTAAGGGGTCTGAGATATGGTGGTCGCTCCCATCAGGCTGACCCACGGCAATACATACCAGGCACTGCTAAAGTTTATGGAACTGATGCCACAGCTGCAAGTACCCCTGTAATAGCAAACCTGGGGTTATATTACAAGCCTCTAGAAGGGGTATAGGCTAAACAACATGGACTGCCCGGGGCCATCACCCTACTCCTCTGCAATCTACTGCAGGAACAGACCACATGGCCCATAGCCAGCATGACTTTATCTTATGTTATTTTTCTTATGTTATTATGCTTTCATAATTGTTTTCTTTAGCTACTTAGCCCACCTACACAGGGCCCCTACCTTTTGTATCACTTACCCTACAATATGGGATCCTTATCGATCACCCTTCATAATGATGTAGATTCATATCAGTTAGTACCAGTCAGGCATAGTCTTTTGTTACATTCACGGTTTATAGCCTATTCACATTCAGTTCTTTGTTTATAATCAGTGGCTGCTACCGGTGGCATTACTCTCTAATGCATGATATTACCTGAGCACATTGTACACTTACTCAGCACTACCTCATGTATTCAGTGCCCTAACTTAGCATAGCATATCAGTACCAACGAGCGTATCAAGCAGACCTTCCTTTTGATTCTGTAACTTGTGATAGTAATCTCAAGACTACACGTATCTCACTAATTACTCTCATACTTTATGTTTATTGCTTTGACATGCACGCTCTCTTGTTTAATGCTATATTTAAAAAAAATTGTGCTGATTCTCTAATGCCATACATCTGTTTTACTATGTTGAAATAACTGAGCTTGTTTCTGCTGTCGTGGCACTGCAGGCATCATTGTACTCATCTGCACAACAAAAATAAAGAATATAAAAAAACAAAAATAAAATCTAGAGAAAAGCCCACAGTTATGGGTAAACCACAACCACAATCACAACCACAAAAAAATAGATATATATTTTTACATTTTTTACTTTTAACCCCAAAATAGACAGCTTTGTTAAACAGATTCAAGTACAAGTACTTACGAAAAGAAATATACAGAATCCGTTTACAACAGGCAGGTTTAGTATAAATGCAAAGTTATTGTTTTTTTTATTTATTATTACCCAAGAAATCTCTGAACATATTCAGAATTTTTGGTAGCAACAGGTAAAGACAGCAGATTGCAATAAACACCATTACAATTTTGCTTTGCCAATTGAGGTCAGAGCGTTAAAGAATAAATATTCTATAGCTCCCTAGACCACTGGCTTTTAATGAACAGTTGGCAAAACACTTATAAAATGGTTTGTTGTGCTGCACATTGTAGCTGTGACAAAATAATACACAGGGTAAAAATGCTATGTCACTGTTTAATAGACTTACCCAGTATTTAAGGACAACATGTTTCTTGCAAAGTCATCAGGACTTTGAGGGAGGTTATAACTACGTTTAATAAATTTACTTTAAAAAAAAAAGTCTGTCTTCCATTTTTTTTTGCAAGTGAATTTTCAGCGCAAGGTCATTTTGGGTAAACACTGTGTCCAGTTTTAAAAAGCTGTTCTATTTGTCTCACATTATGAACGGCCTTGTGATTAATATGCACATTAAAAAATGGCTTTTAGGTGCACGCTGTTTTACTCTAAAATTCCATTGTTAATACAAGAAATAAACTAATTTATAGGAAGTATAATAATTGTAAAATATTTCATTTATCTGTCTTGGTCCACCGTACACTGATCTCTCAAGTCTCAGTCTGGTGTTCAAACTGGTTTTCTTACGCTACGTTGTGAGTTTATAGCCACAACTGCATATTGCTTTGTGGAAACAAATTGAAAGCCTGGCATTGTAATACGTGTATGGACATGCTTATACCACAGTTTGGTCCTTCTCCTCACATAGTTGGTCATTAACAGGCACTTTAATGCAATGTGTCTACCAACACTATTTTGTTAAAGTGGTCACTGGATCACAAAAACATACCCTCTCTCAGTCACGATGCAGAGTTTTTGCTTGCGAAGATAACCAGACCTAATCCACCTGGTTATCCACATAAATACTCCTATCCGTTAGAGGGATTAATTATATAACTGCCAATGAAGGTAATAAATTGGTTGTTCTTCCTGTAAAGGAAAGAGAGACTTGCCCTAAAAGCCTAGTCACGGCTAGGACAAGCTAATATGGATAGAGGTAATGTACTTCTAACTCCTGAAAAAGAGCATTGGTGGCTGTTGGAGTCATAATACACTGCTGGGCAAAGCGTTCCATGCACCTCCCTTTTGCACCGAATGTTCGGGGAGAGCCTTTCAGTGATACACAGACAACGTGTTTCAATTTGGGCTACTACCAGTGTATTAAGGGTCAGGCAAACATATTTATAGACAGAAGTTACAGCAAAAGTAACATGACAAGATCACATCAGCTAAACACGATATTGCTTATTCAGCAACCAACAACATGTATTTCTATAACCAGAGGTTAAAAGGTTATTTGTTTGATTGTCTGTGACAGGTTTCACTTTAAGCTGACATTTAACAATTGCTATTTCTAAAATTGTAGTTTTGTCCATGTACAGTAGTCACGTTCTTCATTTTTAACCCTTTCATTTTGATTCTTTTATTCTGTAAGAATAACTCATTATGCATATGATATGGTAGAAGGCTAGGGGTTGTGTGTCATATAAGGTCAACAAAAATCGCTTATACCAGTCATTACAGGTGCCTTCTGTGGCTCCTTCCCATTAGTCATCTCTCAACCAACGATAGGACATAATGTAACTTAAAATAAGGGAAAGTGGAAAAGGTAAGTCTTATTATTCCTACAAACTTTGAAAATTGGTGGAATCTAGACTCAAGGTACTCCACTTATATCAAAATCACACATACTTTACTCAATCCTACACCTGTCCCTGGATCTGCTTACACGTCCTCTCTCAGGCTAACTCTACAAAAAGGTAAAAAAATGTTATAAAATATTTTAACATAGTCCAGAAAGAAGAAACAAAATAGTCTTTTAACCCCTTAAGGACACAACTTCTGGAATAAAAGGGAATCATGACAGAATATTTCCGTCATGTGTCCTTAACGGGTTAAACAGCAGATGAAAACACAGTCTGTACTCCATAGGTTAGACTCCATTAAATTGATGACAGCAATTCAATATCAGGTTCCACATGTTATCAGCACTCCCTTTTGTTGCTGGACTTTCACCACAAGGCTTCCCTTTTGTTGCTGGACTTTCACCACATTACTTCCAGATTCCGAGAAGGTTGCAGCATTATACAAAACTTTCAGGATTCCCCAAGTACTTGGTTGCGCAGTTTATGTCCTCATAAATATCTCAGCATCCTTGGCCGGCATGGGGTGTGGCCATTAAGTGCAATTTCAACTTCACTTAGAGTAAGCCGGAAGAGATTGGTGATAATCAGCTCCCGAGGATCAGGCGGCACAAACATCCCAGGACCGTCACTACAATACACAAACAGAAGCCTCAGTACCACAAAAAATTATTTCTACAATGATATGTTTTTTTTTTTGTTCATTACCTAGACTAAAAGTCCAGTCAATAACCAATTTAGACCCCTAGATAGTGTATCATGGACTTATTTAAGCTTGATTTGTACTGCATGCAATATGTCTATTAAAAAATGTTTACATCTCTTCCCCTTAGAGTGCGTTCTTACAGATGAGTGAAGCTTTCACTCTTCATAAATGTTTGAATAGACAAAATCAAACAGGTGGTAATATTAATGCATTATATAATGGAAGTAAGGAGTTAAAGAAAACGGAAGCTAGTTGTAGCAAAAGGGAGATTGTAGGGCAGTGAAGGGGTTAACCCTAATTTAGACATGTAAACAAAAGCAGTAATGCTTAAAAAAAAAAACAACAAAAAAAACCCTATCGTATAGCTTACTGTTAAAGCTGCATACGGAATGGGGAATTTACTTAAATTTCTTTAAAAATATTTAAATCCGACAAGGGCTTTGCACCTCCCTTTGATGCTAACTTTTAATTTAGTAATTTAAAACTATCAACTATCAATTTTAAAGCAATCCTTATTAATTACTCCTGCTCATCAGAGACCTTCAAAAGTTATTAATTCTGTTATTAAATTATGTAATTCTGTTATTCTTTCTTCATTTGTTAAAAATGCCTCCTTTAGAAAGTGAACTAACAGACTAAATAATTAATTAAATAAATAAATAATTTAACAATTTCATATAGGGATAATTCCCAATAAAACTATGTTCCTAGAATCAGACATTGATTTAATAATCCCAAATAATTCAATACTATTGGATAAACTTCCAAAATGATTTCCTCTCAAAACATTCATAAAAATCTCCTTAAACGTTTATCCAAAAATATCAAATTAGGCCTTAATTACTAGAACCATCAGTGCTGGGTTCTTCAACTATTAACAATTTCCTTCTACAAAAGCCTACCTTTCTAGCATTTGCTCATTAATTGACATTGCTAGGGTGATATTGCCTAAATAACACACTCCCTCCATGTTAATGTAGTGTATTTTTTTATTTAATTCTATCATGTTTTGTGTCATTTTGCTGAAATATCTTCTAATAAGGTCTTCCAGAAAAAGCTTTTAATTTACCAGAACAAATATAAGGATGATTTTTTTTTCACAGAGTATTGTTGCCTCACTTACAAACTTGAACATTGCACCAGAATTTTTCTGATCTTTATGTAGAAAACATAATTGCCCCGTGATCAAGGGGTACACTAAATAAACCTTAGTTGGCTCTGCACGCTCTGGCATTATGTTGTGGATAACACTAACACTACTCATCACTCCCACCCCACCCCCTTTTTTTTTTCAGCAATGACAAGAATGTCACTTCCAGAAAGAGTATTAAACATTCATGGAATTTGGAACATAACCACATCCCATCAGTGTTTGCTCTTATTAGACAGGTTATACAAGTCTGTGACTGATTAATAAAATCATTATCTATCCCGCAAATTATAAAGGTGTAAATTAATTCATTTAATTTAATGAGAGTGATAAATATCAAGGTCCACCCATAGAATTTTTGATCAAATGTTTGGAGTTCTTATTATACCACAACTATTCCAGATTTGAAAATCATTTTTATATTCAATTAAGGGGGACAGCCATGGGATCCGCTATAGCACCCTTTTATGCTAATTGCTATATGCATATCTTTGAGCGGGCTAATATTTTGGACAAATTTGGTTCATATATTATTTCGTACCATAGATTTGTGGACGACATTTTTATTATTTGGTCTGGAATGGATGTAGAATTGAAGTCCATGATTGAAGTGATCAATAATGATGATTCTCCGATTCAACTTACTCTCAGCTGGAGCACGGACAAAATACAATTCCTGGATGTAGAGGTATACAGATGTAATGAAAAAATTGGCTTTTGTCTGTATAAGAAACCTGCTGATCGCAATACGTTATTGCACTAAACAAGCTTTCATCCTCCTGCATTAAAGAACTCCCTATCTATTTCACAATCTCTCAGGGTACTGAGAAGTAACTCAGAAAGTACGAATCATGAAATACAAATCGAGACAATGCGGCAGGCCTTCCTAGAAAGGGGATATCACAAATACACTCTGGATAAAACTTTGGATCGAGCCTATGAAATCTTTGAAAAAGGTTCCAAATGTAACAAAGTTGCATGAATTACTATTCCGATGAAATTTAATTCAGCAAGTGCAAATATCTCTAAAAGTATTAAAAAAACGATGGGAAATCTTATCGGCTGATAAAACCCTCAGTATTATTTTTTCTAATCCTCCTAGGATAGCCTACAGCAGGAATAAAAGTCTCAAAGATCTACTCATGAAGACAGATCTACCAAGAGAAAGCTTGGTCCCGATCAAATCTAATAGGATGGGTTGTTTTTGATGTACCGGATGTGTTACATGTGGGCACATGTTGACTGGTTCATCGTTTGTGCATCTACACTCTGGTAAAAGGTATAAGATCAGACACCACATTACATGTTTGACAGATAATGTCATATATCTCATCTCGTGTCCATGTGGACTGTTTCACGCTGGCAAAACAGACCTTACTCTTCAGGACAGAATTAGGGGACATTGATCAGCTATTATGACTGCGTTTAGAGATGGGAAAATGGACAAACCGGTAGCTAAACATTTTTTTGAATATAATCACTGATTACCCACCCTTAAATTCACAGCTATCGATGTGATACCAATCCTAACGAGAGGAGGGGACCGTTCCAGATTACTGTCCAGAAAGAGACCTTTTGGATTAAGCAATTGGATACTCTTCAACCCAAGGGACTAAACGAATATATTTCGTTCACTTCATTTTTGGATACTCGTTAAATCATTATTCTTATATTTATTATTTGTAGCTCAGATTAGATTACTTTTTTCGAGTGGATATTATTCAGCCTTAGTATCCTGTATCTGTTAGCTTGGATACATGGTTATGATTTATAGTCTTTTTCCTCACATGAGCTGTATACATCCATTTTTTATCGGCCAGGTCCTCTTATATATTTATATCAATTTAGATTTAGTAATAATCAGTGGTACAAATTTAGACAGGTATGTACCTAGATGCTATACAGCTGTCATATATTTTTTTGTATACCTAGGAGTTAGATCCTGATATTTATTTATTTACATGTGGTTAGTATTAATAACCATTAAGGGGTTTGTAACAGACCGTTTTGCACACCAGGGGTTAAAACCATTTAGGCGATATTCCCCTTTTCAGATGCACAGGCACAGCTACTGCAGAACACCAATCCGCCGAACAGGAAAACATATATATGCCGTAAACAGCTGAATAGGAAAAACCATACGAATAGGTTTCCACTCCTAGCAGTCGAACTGGAACAGCATACAATAAATCCCCCCAAGAACGAGACAAAGCTTTGTGTTGAGGGTCAAGCAGTGAACAGCCAGAGCTGTGGGTTTATTGTTCTTATATACACATTAGTACCACCCACAGTGTTTTGGAACCCAACCAATAAATACATACAATACACTCAGACACTCCCACACAAAATCCTCCCCTCTGCCTGTTATACAATTGCCTTACACAATGGGTAATGTAATTAGCACAAGCAGAGAAATACAATTTTTCCACATTATTCATAACTTGAAAAGTATGCATCACATTCACATAAACACTAACATTTTCAGAATCAGCATACTCCAAATACAAACATACGTCAAATTCATACAAATTGGTCCAATGGTTCAAAAGATAGATCGTAGTTTTTGTGACAAAAAGAAGCATGGCTTTTCTGCCGAAAACCAGTTCCACAGAGTCTTCTATCCTGGAGATAATTGGGAAGTAATCCAATTATCTCCAAAGACAGAAGCAAAACTCCATTGAACACATGGCAGCAAAAGACAATAAAACACATAAAAACATATAACTGTGCAGCCATTGTACAAACAGGTACATTCAACATATCCCCAGATAGCTCAGATCTGAGCGCACATTATTACTGAATGGCTCTCAGAGCACACACATACAGTTCAATTGCCATGGAGCCAAAGTCTTTCCCATAGTCTTTCATTATACGAATGGGCTCCATGGCATAACTATCTGGGGTATCACCGCTCAAACAGGGCAAGCACCAAATGACCCAGCTTTCATGTCTTTGCAGGGGAAAATCCAGCGTTTCAACATGGGGCCAGGTGGGCACCCAGGCTTCTCCAACGCAATGTGGCGTGATTGCTCTCATCACATCTCTCCCCTTTTCCAAACAGACTAACAGGGTATCTGACCTCCTGCCGGTCAGTGCCCTTGTTAGTCCAGCAGCCCACCCACAACACACAAACAGTAATACAGCCCACCCACAATAAATGGTTACTACACCTGGGTAGAGGAGAACTTTGTCCATGTCCAGGTGCCTCACCACAGCTGTGTGGGTGACTGGTAAGCTGACTTGGTGGGTTGCTGAGTGGGCAGAGACCAGCGGTACTCTGCCCTGGTGCCAGCGCTACCACGGGAGTAGCCTGGTTGAAGCCTGGTTGTTGGAGGGGGAGACCGACTGTCTCCCCTTTGGTTACACCGCTGGTCCACCAGCGGGGGGGACTGACTCTGCTGCTGGAGGGGGAGACCGACTGTCTCCCCTTTGGCTAAACAGCCCTGTCGCTGGGGGGCAGAACCGACCATCCCTACCCCCTGTGCTGTAAGTGCAGAGACCACTGTCCCATCTGCATGGTTGTGGGGTTTACTGTCCCCCCAGGTATGTTAAGCTGCCGCTGGGGAGAGGGGGTAACAAGCTCCTCTCCCATATATACTTCCAGCCGTGGCGGAGGGAGACCGACTGTCTCTACTCCCAATACACAGTCCTGCTGCTGGGGAAAGGAGACTGGGCTCTCTATTCCCTGTAGGACATTCTACCGCTGGGGAATGAAGACTGGGCTCCCAATTCCCAGCTGTTTCTCCCGCTGGGGAATGGAAACTGGGCTCCCAATTCCCTGCTGTATCTCCCGCTGGGGAATGGAGACTGGGCTCTCTATTCCTTGTAGGATACTCTGCCGCTGGGGAATGGAGACTGGGCTCCCAATTCCCTGCTGTATCTCCCGCTGGGGAATGGAGACTGGGCTCCCAATTCCCAATGACTCATACTGATTGTAGATTGTAGACCTACACAAGGCTGGAATGGGCTAGAAGACCATTTCCAAGCAGCTTGGTGAGAAGGTGACAACAGTTGGTGTGATTATTGGCAAATGGAAGAAACACAAAATAACTGTCAGTCTCCCTTGGTCTGGTGCTCCATGCAAGATCTCACCTCATGGAGTTTCAATGATCATGGGAATGATGAGGAATCAGCCCAGAACTACAAGGGAGGATCTTGAAAAAGGATCCCAAGTCAGCTGGGATCATAGTCCCCAAGAAAACAATTGGTAACACACTACGGTGTGAAGTGTGCTCAAGAAAGCACATGTACAGGCCTGTCTGAAGTATTCCCATGAACATCTGAAGGATTCGGAGGAGAACTGGGTGAAAGTGTTGATGTTAGATGAGACCAAAATTGAGCTCTTTGGCATCAATACAACTCGTATTTGACCCCAAGAACACCATCCCCACCGTCAAACATGGAGGTGAAAACATTATGCTTTGGGGGTGTTTTTCTGCTAAGGGGACAGGACAACTGCACCGCATCAAAGGGAGGATGGACAGGGCCTAGTACCATCAAATCTTGGGTGAGAACCTCCTACCCTCAGCCAGGTAATTGAAAACGGTTTGTGGATGGGTATTCCAGCATGACAATGACCCAAAACACACAGCCAAGGCAACAAAGGAGTGGTTCAAGAAGAAGCACATTAAGGTCCTGGAGTGGCCTAGCCAGTCTCCAGACCTTAATCCCATAGAAAATCTGTGGAAAGAGCTGAAGGTTTTCATTGCCAAACGTCAGCCTCAAAACCTTAATGACTTGGAGAGGATATGCACAGAGGAGTGGGACAAAATCCCTACTGAGATGTGTGCAAACCTGGTGGCCAGCTACAAGAAACGTCTTGATTGCCAACAAGGGTTTTGCCACTAAGTCAAAGGGGTCAAATACTTATTTTACTCATTGACATGCAAATCAGTTCATAAGTTTGACATGCATGTTTATTTTTTTTATTTTTTTATTTTGTCTCTCATTGTTAAAATACACCTACCATTAAAATTATAGACTGATCATTTATTTGTCAGTGGTCAAACGTTCAAAATCAGCAGGGGTTCAAATACTATTTTCCCCTCACTGTAGGATAGTTTGACTTAGTTAGTGTGTCTGTCAGTGTCTGTCTGCCAGTGAACATGTGTCTGTCAGTGTATGCATCTGTTACTAACTGTATGTGTTTGTCAGTGTATGTCTGTCAGTGAGTGTATGTATGTCAGTGTGTGTCTATCAGTGAATATATGTCACTTTATGTGTCTGAGAGTGTGTGCATGTCTGTGAGTGGGTGTGTCAGTGTGTGTCTGTCAAACTGCGTGTTGATCTTAAGCAGGAAGAGGTGCAGCTTTGACAGGAAGGGGCAGGGCAACTTTAGATTGGGGGTTCTGAGTTTCGTCATAAATCCGAAACACACCACTGCTTGCTACTTTCTCAGACACAGTTGATATAAGCTGATTTTCTTTCTCCACACTGAAGTCGATCACTGACACTACAGACTGGATGTGTGAGAAATATTTTTTCTTCTCAGGGTGTGAAGGTTGAGTGGGGTTTTTAATTGCCAACTTACTTTTTCCTTTCATTTTTTTGTAATCTCCTTTTTTTTTCAAAATTAAAATTATTTATTTTTTTGCACCAATTTGGTTCATAGAATTGTATTTCCTGAACCCACCACATGGTTTAGAATTGTCCAAAATAAACTCATTTGGAATCAAGGCCCTGGGGAGTCAGCACAGCTAAACGGACAAGGGCACATGTATGAGTGTGGGGATGGTGCTAGTGATGGGCTGTATGTGTTTAGGGGAGTGGTTATGTGTTTGTAGGGGGGCAGGGATCATCTTACCTCAGTGCCTTTTGGGATTCTGGCTAGCTAACAACTTCCCTGCCTCTGCGCTTCTGTTTGTCCTGGGCCTGCATGCTTTTCTTGCTTGAGGGATGGCTGTGGATTCAATCCTGCTGCCCTCAGAGCTGCTGCTGCCCTGGATGATGGCAGGCGCCTTCAGGAACGATGCGCTCCCCTCCTGCTCCCTGGATTGGTTTCAGCACCTAAGGCCTGGTATGAGAGACTGAGTCTGAACCCTAGGGGGACCCCTTCCTCTGCCTTTAGTTTCCCCTGCCCACCCCTCCCTGTTTAGCCCTCTCTCTCTATTCTGCCCACCTGTTTAGCCCTCTATTTCTTGCCATTCCCCTCTCCCTCCTGTTTAGCCCCCTCTCTCTCTCTCCATTCCCCCTCCCTCCTGTTTAACCCTCTCTTTCTCTCCATCCCCCCTCCCTCCTGTTTAACCTCTCTTTCTCTCCATTCCCCCCCTCTTGTTTAGCTCTCTCTCTCTCCATTCCCCCCTCCCTCCTCCTCTGTGTGATTGTGTGCCCTCTCTTCCGTTTTTGGGTCCCCCCCTCCCCTTTGTCTCCATGTCTGTCTCCTCACTCTCCTGCCTTCTCCTGTCCTCCCTGTGCCCCCTGCTGGTCCCTGTGTCCCCCCGCTCTCCCCTGGGTATTTACCTCGTCTGCCCTCCTCTAAGGGGTGTGAGCTTCCCTCCTCTCCGCTGCTCTGCTCACAGGATCTGGCTGCTGTTTCGAGACTGTCCAGCAGATGGCACATGGAACTCTTGCAAGACTGAATAGTGTTGAAAATAAACTTACCTCAATTCTTCCAGGTTCTTCCTCATTTCCTTTGCCGCGGATTCCCCAACGAGCATCGGCTGGTGAGTACGGTGCTATATCTTCCTTACAGTCAGGGGGTCCCCCCATTGGGTCTTCGGGGTTGTCTGGGTCAGTGGGAATAGGGGGTGCAAGCATGTAGGGAGCCCCCTTAGGTAGTCATCTTTCCGGTTTGGTCCGCTGCACGGCGGCCTCAAATGGTGCGGTTTGCTTAAGGGGTCATGGGTCGCCCGTGCCTAGTGTCGCTAGTGTTTCTTCAGTGGGGTTGGGTGCTACCCCGACGTTTGCTGTAGGAGCAATAATAGGTGCTGTTGCGTTTCCTGTAACGACGTGTGACTCTCTGGGCATTTTTGCCGTGGCGTGGGGGGTCCGCTTTTGGGGCTGGCACCCTGTTTTTTTTTTCACCTGTCGCAGGTAATTAAAAAATTTAAAAAATATTTAAAAATAAAAATGGGAACGGAGAATTTGGTTGAGATTGTCTCTCCCCTGCCAATGGAGGAAGGTCCTCAATTGCGGGAGAAGGACGGCGATCTATCCATTTCCGGAGGGTCCCCAAGATTTTTCGATTATTGGATTTGTGCATGTCAATCAGAAGGAGCGCCTCACAAGTGCTCCATATTGTACTGCTACCAGGACACCATTTGGAATGATGGTCGTACCTGTGGCGGAGGTGTGACTAGCAATTTCGTCAACTGTGGCGGTGTGCTCCTCAATTTTCTGGGACCAGATGGACATGACATCTGGCTCCCCATTATGACCTGTACCACTACAGGGTGGTTTTTCGTATTTTCTTTGGGAGGCTGGTGGGGGCGGATCATCCGCCTCCCCAGCAAAGCAGCAGAGGTCAGGCTGTTGTTGCACATTTACTGACAATCATTGTACATGGGGTGCCTCATGCATTGAATGCCACGCCTGCGGGGGTGCTCATCCCATCTCCCGGTGTTTCCACGGGGACAAGCTAGTGAGACAGGGGATCTGGGTACTGACGCCAGTTGTCGTAAGCTCAACTTGCCTCGTCTGTTCTAAGATCTGTTAAGCAACCATTGTCCTGTTGGAAAGCTGTGGACATGGGTTTTGGATTCCTTTCTCTTTCGCTCCCCCTTCGTTGCTGGTTCAGAACCTTTGGTCAGTCCGGGTTTTTCCTGCATGTGGTCGACAACTCAGGGAGGTGTCTCTAGGTCGCATGGCCGGTACCTTTAGTGACCCCCCTTTTACTGGACTGGCTAGTCTCCCCCTTGGGCATGGTGCCAAGGAGGAGCAAGGGAAATACTGTTAGATTCTTCATTTTGTCAGGCATTTGTGGGGTTTTTAGGTGCGTGAGGGCATCTCTTCGGGACGTTGGGGCATCGAGATTGATTCTGTGGCAGGTTTAGTCCTCTTGCCTCGCATCCGGTTCGCGGCCTATGGTGGGCCGTGGCTGGCCCTAGGGTTTTTGTAAGATCCGACTGCGTGACGTCCGGGGTTGCCGGACCCCGGCACTTCGTTCATGTGTCTCTGGCTCTGCGGGATCATATGGCGGTCTGGGGCTCCGTCCAGGCCACGTATGATGTCCTACTGGCAGGTGCCTGAGGTCTCTAACTCTGTCCTACACCTCTTCCTGAGGTGTGTATTGGTTTGGCTTGAGGTGAATCTGTGCCCTAGCTGGTGTGCTGCCTGTTGGCCGGACGGTTGGCATGTCTCTGGCCTCGCAAGGAATGAGAATCAGGAATCCTGGATCTCTTCCTCATGCTGGTGGCATTTGGGGGTCCCAGTTTCAGGATAAATGGGGTGATTTTTCACTGCGCACTCTGAGGGGGGTTTAAGCTGTAAGTCATCCGGCGGCCTCCTCCCCTCCAGTAGGTGGCTTGCTGCGGCATTTTGGGTCTGTGATGCTTATGTCTAAATGTGTCTTGGGGGCAGAGCATATTCCTGGCATTCACGTTGTTGTGGTGAATACTCTCCCTCGTTCGCGATGGTTGGGATTTTTGGGCCATCGGCCCGCTGGCGGAGCTGGAAAGGACTCCATGCCCGGTGGAGGTGTGGTCGCTTCTTTCCCATTCTCAATTCTTTGGTTCTTTCGCTCGAGTCTGATGGTTCTGGGGATTGGTTCAGCTGTCCCTGATGTTCGGGTTATCCATCTGTGGGCATTGAGCTTGGGACAATACCAATGTGGTGTTTGGCGTCTGCCCTAAAGAGGGTATTGGTGTGTGTTTTAGTTTTTTCGTGATGCGTGGTGTTGGGTTTACTGTATGACACTATGTGTTAAGTTATATATGTTAAGTTATGGTTATTTACGTTTAACGTTTTGGTTACGGAAAAGAAGAGAGATTATTAAAATAAATTATGGATGTGTTATACAGTATTTTATCATGTTATAATAAAAGTAGTTCCACAAATAAATAAATAATAATAAAAAAAGTAATAATAAATTAGGAAATAAATAAAAATAAAAAAACCCGTATCTTTTGGCAGCGGGCCCATAATCGGTGCATGATACGCTGCCGTATGAAACAAAAATTGGTGTGCCTCTAGGTGTGTTTGAGGGTAAAGAGATTTTGGATCGCCACGGGGTCGACCTTTTTTCGTCGGGGTCGACCTTTTTTCGTCTTGCCATGCAGGAAGTGGTAGAACAGGCCTTGGTTGGTTTTGGTGGGGCTACCTGCTGATTTTAGGTTTAAAACAGCGGGGTTTGTGGCAGGGAGCGTGTTCTTGCCAACAATGTTGGGGAGCAGATGGAATGTCAGGAGATGGACAAGGTGGGTCTTAACCTCCCCTACACTGTAAGGTAAACTTTTAAGTTACTGAATTGGACGTGCCCACCGAGCTAAAAGTCGGCTGGTGGTAGAGCATTTAAGATGATGGAAATTTTGGTTTGGACGAGGGGGGAGGCGAGACACCAGTGGGTAAAGTTTTTGATGCATAGGCACCTGGTTAAGTGTTAATTTATATGTCAATTATGGTATATATATATATTTATATATATATATATATTTATGTGTTTGTTTATATTTGAATGAAAGGAAAAAGAATAAAGTTCGGATGAGTCCTACAGTTGTAAGTTTAATAAATGCTATGGCCTGTTTCATCTGATATTCGTTGTCTGTCGTTATTGGGGGGATACGTGGGGTAGTCTCTTTACTCTTAGTTGCACCACATTCCCCGCTACATACATACATGAATATCCAGGGATATGTATGTTTGCAAATAGTATGCAAATTTTCAATTTTGTGCTGCAATACAATCTCAAAAACATAGGCCCAGCAAACCAATCTGGCAAATTTCAATATGTAAAAAACGAAATTCGTAATGTAGGGATAATTGTGGGAAAAAATATAACAAATAATATTTTGTTAAATTTATGAAAAATATATACATTTTATTAATACTGGAAATATGTATTATTAATATGAATATTAATATAGTGACACAATTGTTATAGGACCAGACCCAAACCTTCACATGGGGTGCATTGTGTGTACGACTCACAGCATAAAAATATGTGTGTTTCATTGCAGTAAAAGCTGACAGTATTATGACATTCCCAGTTTAAAATGTCATGCCGAACTTAGAAAATAACAAAATGTCTTAATTTCTCACACTTTTTTAGATTCTATTCACATTAAATTATATTTTGTGTCAAATGAAATCCATGTTTTTCCTGAAAAAAATTATATATAAGTATGGGTTCACTTAACATGAAAGAGGTAAATTATGGTTGAACAAACGTATAGCTCAAATTCTAGGTTTTGGTTCAGCACTTGTACAATTGCCTCTGTCCTTAATGGGCTAACTGCCTTATTATTATTATTATTATTAGTTGTATTAATATTATTTATGAATTTATTAAATATCATGCATACTAAACTTTTGTAAAGGTTTTCAATGTAAATAAATTGTATTCTGTTTACAAACTGTCATCAGTTTGCCTGTCTCTGCTTTTTCTTTTTTTTTTTTTTGCTGAATTGAAACAGACTCTCTCCTGTGGATTTCATGGAGTCATACAGTTCATTCTATTAATTCTGTTAGATTCTAGTCCTGATCACCCTCCCGTCCCTCCTCCTGCACCTGTCCCACGGTTACACACGTACATCTATCAATAACCACGGCTCTCGGGGAAGCCGTAATTACAGAGCACGGACCATGAGATCATTGGAATAATGCTCACAGAGAAATCACATGAAGAAAATAACCATGTACGTTCCTATAGCAGAGAAAATATCAAAGCTTCACCGCTTTCCCTCAGGGAATGGATACTGAACTTTGCTGTTAACCGTCTGTTCATCACGGCCAACGTGAAGCTCTTTACACTGAATGAAAACTATTTGAAGAAATGAATTCATGTTACAGTGTTTCGTATCCATTCACAAGTCATGTTATCAGCATTATTTAATAAATCAATCAATCAATCTATAACGATCTGTAGCATTATTTAATAAATCAATCTATACCGATCTGTAGAGTTATTTAATTAAGCAATCTATGCCAATCTGTAGATTAATAAAGCACTATTGTACAATATGTGGGATACAAAAAAGCACGTTTGATGGCAGGTTTAAAACATATTCTTACAAAACAATGAAATGAAAGCAAGGTTGCAAAACATCGCCCAGCATTTGTTTTTAAAATAATCTCAGTACCATTTCACATATCAGTAGATGTGCTGAAAAATGTATGATGCTATATTAACAATTCACCATAACTCTATTTATTGTTTAGGAAAACAAAAGTATGGGTTTTTTAACTTATCAAAAATATAAAGCATCCTTTTTTTGAACTAGTGTGTAGAATAAAAAATATCTTTATCTGTAGGACTCAAAAATACAACAAGCTGATGTATATCCTTTGGATATGGCACAATAGACAATATCAGACATATCTGGCTGTATCGTAAACAGTGTCTGCAATAGTATACATTTCTATAGATATGTATACTATTGCAGTGACAATACGATTGTATTAAATGAAAGTGAACTTGACCTTTTTCCTCTCTATACACGCTAGAATATATATTGTTCAAAGAAGTCACCACACTCCTATAGATTCTCCTATTGACCTTTCTCTAGTCACCATAAGAGACATAGGTCACTATTTAAAGAGACATAGGTCATATTTACTTTTACAACAACATTGAGACACCTCTTGTTTAGGAAGCACAGATTGTAACGCAATTGACTTGCACACATTTATTAGAAGAGTTTTAGGAGAATGCAGGCCTCTTTCATATCTAAAGCACTATTATGACATCTGTTTATAAAGTCCACAGTGCTGTTTTAGGCTTATTAATTAAAGTTTTCATGTCACGTGATCTATTTTGAAAAATCCTATTACAATAAGGATGGAATTCCCCTCTAATATTGCCCCAACCAACTTTTTAAAATTTTACAATATGTTAATTGTTTATATTTGTTTCAGAATGCAGTTTTTGTTCTATATCTATATAAAAACTGCTAAAACCTATTGTCTCCCCCCAAACCCCCACCACGAGCGGCGGGTAGAGACCCATAGTTATAAAATGGGAGTACCTAATGTCTTCCTGCCTGGGACTATTACACATAAGTGGTAGGTGGGGACCAAAAGTAACAAGGGGGGGGGGGTAATATACCTATTATCTCCCTGGCCCACACCCTAAGAGTGGTTAATGGAGGCCTCAAGTAAAAGAATGGGGGGAACCTATTGTCCTGCAGGTTGGGGTCCTAAGTAGCAAAAGAAGGGGGTACCTGTTGTCCCCCCACCTCACCCATGAGCGGTAGGTGTGAGCCCTACGTAACAAAAGGGTGGGAACTATTGTCTCTCCTCAGCCCCTACCCATGAGGTGAGGCTGAATATGTTACATTACCGCCCACCATGCCAGCACTACCAGGTTTGAGAGGAATCTTGGTGTGAAAAGAGCAAATCTTGCGGCCAGCATGAATGTCAGAAGACGGAACCCAAGATCGCTCGGCAGGTCCATACCCCCTCCAATCAACCAAATATTGCAAGGAACCACAAGAAAACCTGGAATCAAATATGGAAGAGACCTCATACTCCTCCTATCCAGAAACAACCAACGGGGGAGGGGAAAACAGGGTTGGCACCCTGCCTTTTATCAGCATGAAATTTGAAACGAGCGGCCGCAGATTCGAAAGCAGACTGAACCTTGGTCCAAGACTCACAAATAGCAGCGAGGTGATCATCCAGAGCAGGGATACCAGTGTCAGAGAAAACATCCGGCAGCACAGGAGGATGACGACCATTATTAACAAAGAACAGACTATGACCGGAAGAGTCATGGTTAGCATTGTTCCTAGCAAACTCAGCTCAAGGTAGTAGTTTGGACCAGTTATCTTGTGTGTTATTAATAAAACAATGCAAATATAATTCCAATGACTGATTAGCCCTCTCAGCCATGCCATTGGTTTGATGATGGTAAGCAGAAGAAAACGACGATTCAATGCCCAACTGTTTATTGAAACACCTCCAAAACCGAGACACAAACTGAGAACCTATGTCAGAAACAATATTAAAAGGAATGCCATGAAGCCTTACAATTTCTCGTAAAAATATAAGAACCAGGTCTTGTGAGGAGGGCAATTTCTTTAGTGGAACACAGTGAGCCATTTTGGAAAATTGGTCAACTACCATAAGGATGGTGGTATAGCCATTAGAATTTGGAAGTTCCACGATGAAATCCATGGATAAGTGGGACCATGGAACACTAGGTACAGGAAGTGGCTGGAACAATCCACACGGAAGCTTATGAGGCACCTTAGAGACACAGAACAGGCCTCCACATATTCCTTTAAATCTTTTCTGAGTGAATTTCACCAAAAAGATCTAGAGACATCGGTAATGGTCTTATTAATACCCGGATGCCCCACAGTCACATTGTCGTGGAATACCCTCATTACTTCCTTTCTGTCAGACAATGGAATAAACAATTTATCCAGAGGTTTATTGCAAGGTGCCTGAGATTGAGCTGCCATAATAGCACAAAGCAATAGGCATGACAAGGAGAGAACAATGAAAGCAATGATACACTAAGGAGGAACAATAGGGGACATTTCTTGTTCTCCTTCTGATTCAATATCAAACTGTCTAGAAAGGGCATCAGCTTTAACATTTTTAGGACCAGGTCTGTAAGTGATAGTAAAGTTAAAGTGGGACAAGAATAAAGACCATCTGGCTTGTTTAGAAGACAGTCGTTTAACATCACCTATATATGCCAAATTTTTGTGATCAGTTATGATCAAAAGGGGATCCTTGGAACCCTCTAAAAGGTGCTGCCATTCTTTAAGCACTAGTAAAATGGCCAACAATTCCTTGTTGCCAATATCATAATTATGCTCGGCCAGAGACAACTTTATAGAAAAGTACCCACATGGATGCAATGGAGTATCCTGACTCTCCCTCTGAGATAGGACAGCACTCACCCCTGTTTCTCAGGCATCAACCTCCAGCAGAAGCAAACCTTTGTTTAAGAAGTTCAAAAGCTTCTCTAGCTTCTTTAGACCATATCAAACAACTAATCCCCTTTCGTGTCATATTGGTGATGGGGGCTATCACAGAAGACAACCTTTTGATAAATCTCCTGTAATAATTTGCAAACCCAATAAGTCTTTGGATGGATTTTAATCCATTAAGCAATGGCCAATGTAGAACAGCCTCTAGTTTATTAGGATCCATCTGAAACCCAGAGGCGGAGATATTATATCCCAAGAACTGTACCTCAGTCTTATCAAATATGCATTTTTCAAGTTTGCAATAAAGTTTATTTTCAAGCAAGGTATGCAGCACTTGTTTGACATGTTTGTGGTTAGTCTGAAGGTCAAGGGAATAAACAAGTATATCACCCAGCCATACTTGGACAAATTAATAAATATGGTCTCTGAGTATATCGTTAATAAAGTCCTGAAATACGGCCGGAGCATTGCATAACCCGAATGGCATGACAAGGTACTCATAATGCCCACTCTGTAACATATTAATCCTAAGGCCCGTTAAGACGTTACCTTTTAGTCCTACGTGTGATACAGTTCTACGTGCTGGATCAATTTGCAATCATGACGCACTCCTAGTGTTAAATGCTGTTTTCCATGCATGATTCTCCTTAATCCTTACCAAATTGTATGCGCTTCTGAGGTTGAGTTTAGTACTCTGGAGTCTGTCAAACAATTTGGAGATGAGGGGAATGGGATAGGTACTCTTTATGGTGATCTTGTTTAATGCTCTATAATCAATGCATGGGCATAATTCACCATCTTTTTCAGATACAAAAAACAACCCTGCACCAGCAGGTGAGGATGATTTACGTATGTGGCCCTTACTTAGGGAATCTGTATGTATTCCTCCATTATTCAACTCTCCTGTGGAGATAAAGCATACACTGCCCCCTTAGATGGCATAGTGCCGGGAAGTAGATTTATGGAGCAGTTATATGATATGTGAGGAGGTAGAATATTGGTCTGACTCTTACTGAATGCCTCCTTTACCTCCCAGTATTGTATAGGAATCTCAGAAATGATGCCCACTCTTTTGGTAATGGGTAATACACATCTCTCAGTACAGTCTTTACCCCACTCCAGTTTTTTTTTCATTTGCCCAGTGAATTTGGGGATTGTGTGCCAAGGAAACCCTAATATGATGGGACAAGAAGGAGAAGCAATTATCTGGAATGTTATGTCTTCCTTGTGTATATATATATATTTTACGGTGGGGCTTTTTACTAAATATAAGGGTTAAAAGAGACCAAGATACATATACATAGTTGTTCTACAATTCTATGAAAAGTCACATATTCAGGTTCCAGATCTCTCAGAAAGAAACTAATGTTGTCAAACAAGGAACAACAATCCAACAACTTTTAAATCACAAAAAAAAAAAAAATTGTATGTTGGGACTAAAACCATACTGCAGACAATTGTTTAAACAAATAACATCAGTAATACCCTTCACAGAAAAACACTAATAATTGAACTATGAAGAAGACTAGTGAAGGGGATAAGGAGGGGGATAGAGGTGGGGAGGGAGAAAAAGGGGGCTGTGCATGACATACCAGAATATCTATAGATGTTCAAATGATGAAAAGGAGAGGGGAATTTTAAGGGCAAATAATGGTAGGAAAATGCAAAGGTTAGTAACAATGTTTTATTAAGCTTCAGGAGGTTTTGATGTTATTTGGGAAAGAAGAGAACACTAAGAATTAGTGAAAGGGAATTTTCTCTCTCCCCCAGCAATACTATCTGACTAATAGCTGATTAAGAGGATCATATTTTCTAACATAAGAATTACTACATTGCAGCCTACCAGAATGCAAATTCTGACTAATTTTGGAAATTCAGACATTCGAATGCTTCCGATTGTCCGAACGTCCGAAGTGCTGAATTTCCAAATTTCCGAAGTGTTGAACCGAATTGCCGAAGTGCCGAATTTTGGAATGCCAAACCGATTTGCAGAAGTGCTGAATTTCCATATATTGGAAGTGCCGTACTTCGGATTTCTGCAAAGTGGCAAAACAGGAGTGGGTTGGGGTTGGGGTAGGGTTAAGGGTAGGGTTAGGGCTAGGGTAAGGAGTAGGGTTAGGGGTAGGGTTAGTGGTTGGGGTAGGGTTAGGGTTAGTGGTTGGAGTAGGGTTAAGGGTAGGGTTAGGTTTAGAGGTAAGGTTAAGGTTTATGGTAGGGTTAGTAGTTGGGGTAGGGTTAGGGTTAAGGGTAGGGTTAGTGGTCAGAGTAGGGTTATTGGTAGGTTTAGAGTAGGGGTAGGGTAACCCTACCCTTTTTCCTACCCCTAACCATAACCCTACCCCTAAACCTACTCCTAACCCTACTCCTAACCCTAACCTTACCTTAAACCTACCCCTAACCCTATTCCTAAACCTACCCCTAACTCAAAACCAACCCTAACACCACCTTCAGCCTACCCTAATCCTACCCCTACACTTACCCGAAGTCCTGAAGTCCTGAAGGTGCCAAAGTTCCGAAGTGTCGAAGTGCCGAACCAAACAGAATATTTTTCCTATGCTCATCCTATTATTTGATTCTTATGAAGATAATAATTCTCCAACAGTATAGAAAGAAAAAAGGGGGGAAAATATGTTTTTTTCTGTTGGTTTTAGCAGAAATAATCAGCTTCTGTGAGGGACAGATTATCTGGAGCAGTGCAATTTGCATACATCTTTTTTTAATTGCACCCAAAAATGACCTTGACTTTTGTAAATAAAAGGGTCATATCTCAATTGTGGTACAGGTACTGGAGATATCCTTATGAGTCATAGGTCCCAAGGGTTATGGGATGGACTATGCCCATTGTGTGGTTGGAAGAATCTCTCCTTTCTTTGTTCTTCCTTCCTTTAGCATTCACTTTCCCTCCCCCAGTTTTTTCACTCCCTATTACTATCTCTCTCCTGCTTTTCTAACTGCTCCATAGAAAACAAACACACTATAGAAAACTAAAACATAACAAAGCTTTAAAGCACTTTATCCAGAGATGAATAATACTAAAACCGTATTAATAAATATATCATTACATTTAAATTAACTAAATTATCCATAGAAAATATCTCCAGTGTTTGAAGTTATGGGCTGTTTAAAGGCAGATTCAGGGTTTATCCATGAAACACACTTTGGCAATAAAAAAACAACCTAATATATCATTATAAATGCTAACCTTTTTTTCCCGATATACCTATACAAAAAAGTGATAGAGTGGCTATATTCATACATGAAAATTTACCTTTCTCAGTCCGACAAAGGTGCATTAATGAAAGAACTATTAATATTTGGAAAAATCTCTAATTTTAAAATAAATTAATCTAAATCAGAGGTTCTAAATCTCTCAATTTCAAAGAATACCACCAAGATTCTATGGGATACTTTTCCATTTAGATGGGTCAAAAATCAAATCAAATATCTTTGTGATAATTTATACAAACTATACATATTTTATTATCTTAAGATATGGAAGGAAATGCAATTTGATGATCAAAAGTGGACCAAACTAAATATATTGTGGTTTGGAAGATATAATGTTATTAAAAGCCTGTACCTGCAAAATAATAAAAGAAATGTATTTGAAAAAGAAATAACACAGAAATACCCAATATTAACACCTTTAATTTATAATATAGAGTTCCCTCCAGGTTTTAAGAAAGGCAATGTCTAATTTAGGGCCTCCAACCACCGTTCAGGGGTGGGGGCCACAGGGGAGGACATTAGGTGTGTGTCCCTTATTCGTATTTAAGGCGCCCACCCACTGCTCAGGGGTGGGGGCCAGTGGGAAGGAATTTAGGTCCCTCCATTATTAGTATTTATGGCCCCCATCCACCACTCAGGGGTGGGGGCCGGTGGGAAGGACAATAAGTCCCCCCATTATTTTACTTTAGGGCCCCCACCCACTGCTCAGGGGTGGGGGCCAGGGGAAGGACATTATGTTCCCCCTTATGCGTATTTAAGGCCCCCACCCACCGCTCAGGGGTGGGGGCCAGGGGGAGGACATTAGTATTTAGGGCCCCCACAGCTCAGGGGTGGGGGCCAGTGGGGAGGACAATAGGTCCCCCCCATTATTTTACTTTAGGGCCCCCACCCACCACTCAGGGGTGGGGGCCAAGGGGGCAATAGTCCCCCCTTTAGTTTAAAAGCCCCCACTCGGGAGGGGGGACCTTTTTTTTTTTTTTTGCACATTGAGTAGCCACAGGCTGCTCACTGTTTAATAGACATGCCTCTACTCGCGGTATATTGAGTAGGGGCATACTTTACTAATACTAAGTAATATTTACTTAATATTAGTAAATTTGTCTGAAAGACCAATTTAGGTCCTTCAGTCTTTTAGTAGATAGTTCCCTAATACCGTCATTACATTGTCATTACATTGACTGACTAAGTAACTTACATTTTTTATGAATGTATGCTCCTTGATTGTTGTAAGCCTTGCAAATGCTTACAGCTGAATCCTGGCTATGTTTGTATACTTTTTATTTAAAATTGTATACAGTGTAACATTCTTCATTCTTCCACTGGGTAAGTATATTAGTTCTTAGGCAATACTGTGGTTCTGAACTTCGGAACTTCGCAATTCGGTAATTTCGGAACTTCGGGACTTCGGCAATTCAGCAATTCGGCAATTCATGTATTCGGAAGTACACATGAATTGCACATGTCTACCGTTTTATTAGTAATACTAGTAATGCAATTGGTGTCCTTTATTTCTTTTTGTCACACGTAATTTATATAAGAAACTGTGAAGAAATCCCTCTCTATGTACAATAGTTCTTCCCTATTCATTCGGTAGATCTAACTACTGAACAAAGACCACTCCCTGGCTCATTAAGCTTCAAAGCATGCGTCAATTGACCCCTCTATCTGTGCGGCCAACGTTCGTACTACCGAACGCCACATGGCTGAGAAAACCGCTGCCATCTTTTTTCAGCCGAATAAAGGCAGCTGACTTGGTCGCCGAGTGTCTGGAACTAAAATCGAACTAAAATTATGACAAGGTAAAAGGCATTTTGTTGGCCAGATATGCTGTGACCCCAGAGGCGTACAGGAAGAAGTTTAGGGAACTTCGGAAGACAGGGAGAGATTCACACACTGAATGGGCATTTCGGCTACACAGGGCAGCCTGGAATTGGATGCAGGGCTGCCAAGCAACTACCCTGGAGGAGGACTTACAGCTCATACTATTGGAGCAATTTTTTAAGCACACAGCAGACGATATAAAATCGACTTCCCGAACACCGGTCTCCAACAGGCGAACGCTGGATCTATATTTCCCGAATAGCTAGAAGAGGCTATTCGGTACTTTTGTGCATTCGACTGAGGGGAACAATCGCTGCTAAGAGCCAGGGGAATCCATTCTGGATTTTGTTTGTTTTTTACCCCTTTACTGAATTGACCGGCAAAACCACCCAAACTCATGGAACTATTTTGGGCAGCCAGCTCACGGTTAGCAGGTCACAGAGGACTTCCACCTTTTTTGAGAACCCCTGAACCGATCTGGGTGAAATTTGAATATGTTGATCACCCAGATCGGGGCTATCAGGGGACATAATATTTGTGGTGATACCTCATGTATAAAGGGGTGTTCCAAATATTGGGGAAAATTGTGATTTTTCTGCCTGGAGATAATCAAGTTATTACTTTATCAGACTTGATTGTCTCCAGGACTAGGGGAGGGAATTGTATGTGTGTGCTGGGTGTGTTTTATGAATTTGTAACGGATTGGTTAGACTGTGTCCCTCCCTGTGGGATGTCCCCTTGCATGGGGACTTGCATAAAAGCCTGTGTGTGGTCATTAAAGGCAGTTCTGTTGTACCCTTCTTCTTGACGTCGGCTGATGTTTGGGGATTCATATGCTTTATTAAGGGAATTATCTTATAAACTATTTGTTTTCGTATACATTTCGTCTATTTCATCTACCGAAAGGATTCTATATTCACTTATGCTCTGGAAACTACCGAAGGAGGATTACATATACCAGGTTTCATTACATATACCAGGTTTCCTTACAGAAACATTTTTACTTCCATACAAATATTTTCAGACCAACATTAGGTATACTATACACTAACACTTTTTATGCCCCTAATATTTCTACAAAGAATGAATGAATGAACAAATGAATTAAAAAAAATGTTTTTATTTGTTTGTCTGAACAGAGATCTATAAATAAAACTACTGTTTTATAATTTGTTAATGTGCTAATTAGTCACCCCATGTTTCAAATAAATGTTACCATAATATTTTGCAAACACAATGTGCTTGATAGTGACGGAACTGATTTTTATGATTTCATGATTTGATCTTTTCCAACAGATGTGTTCTAGTATTCATCTCAGGTTTTATCAGTAATATATAACTTTTTGGAAAAAATATACAGCCTAACAAGCCAGCACTAGAAGTTAATATGGCAAAGATCTCTACAGACACCATGTCTTTCCCTTTTGTGCTCAGATAGGCCGGGATCATTGCAATCCACACACTACAGAACACCAGCATGCTGAAGGTGATGTACTTGGCCTCATTAAAACTGTCCGGTAATGTCCTGGCAAAATAAGCAATAATAAAACTAACAGCTGCCAGAACTCCCATATAACCCAGAACAGAGTAGAAGGCAATAACTGAGCCTTCGTTACACTGAATGATGATCCTTCCAGGGTAAGAATGCATGTCCAGTTCATGAAAAGGAGGGGAAATGCACAACCAAAGAACATTAATCACAATTTGGACAGATGAGCATATCAGAACTATGGTATTAGACACTTTGACCCCAACCCACGTTCTCCATGAGCTGCCTGGTTTAGTAGCTTTGAAAGCGATGTAAACCATGATAGTTTTGCCCAGTACAGAAGATACAGCTACTGAGAAGATGATCCCAAAA
>OW240917.1:14877088-14890364 GCA_933207985.1 Pelobates cultripes | reverse complement strand
GAGGTTTGATGCAGCATGCAGGTTATATCCACAGGACGACCGAGGAACAGAAACACACAGAGGAAGCTCAGCATGAGAGAAACCAGGAGGATAAAGCTGAGATTCCGGTTATTTGCTCTGACAATGGGAGTCTCCCAGAATATAATAAATGCTCCCAAAATAAATATAGCTATAAGTGAAAATAAAACAGACATGGAAGAAAAAACTGTAGTCATAATATTGTTTTCATATGATAGAAAGTCATAGGTTTTAGGAATACACTTTGTTTTTCTCTCATCTGGCCATTCATTGTCAGGACATTTCTGGCAGTTATCACTGTCTGTAATAGAAGAAATAAATAAATAAAAATAATAATCAGTATTATCATCGTTGTTGTACTGCCAGACACATTGATACTAACTCAGCTTAATCATATGAGAAACATATGACTGGACAGCTTACTTTGAGAGGGATATGATCATGTGAAAATATACATAATATTGGAAACTAAAGGAACATTCCAAGCGCCCTACTCACTTAAGTGAAAATATTTTCCAGGAGTACCATGATGACATCAAGTATCTGTAAAGTTTTGAGTATAATGAATTAATATGCAGAGCTTTCTTAAAGGGCCACTCCAGGCAGCTAAACAAGTTAATCTTAAATTAAAGCTAATAAGCTCACTGTAAACCCCTTCCGTGCTATCTAACCTCACTACCTACTGTTAACCCATTATTTGTCAGTACCTGTCAGCCAACCTCACTACCCACTGTAAACTCTTTCCCTGCCATCCAATCTCACTACCCACTGTTAATCTGTCCTCTGCCATTCCCTGTCAGCCAACCACTCTACCCACTGTTTACCTCTTTTTCCTCCAGTCCCTGTTAATCAACCTCCCTAGATATAGATAGATAGATAGACAGACAGACAGACAGACATGCAGACTGGTGTGTGTTGTGTGTTGTGTGTTGTTGTGTTTAAGTTCCAGTGTCTGACTGCTGTGTTTGTAGTGTAACTTAGGTTGAGTACTTCTTGGGCAGGCATTGTGAGCGTGTCACTACTAGTTCTCATAGGGATTCACTGAAGCATTGCCATTGGTGAACAGTCTGGCTGAAATACAGAAAGCAGGAAGAAAACAAAGGGGATAATTACATGCAATCACACGAGGGGCAGAAAATCTGAACAAAGTAAAGATTAAAACAGGTACTTCTAAAGCTCATTTTTACACTATGTAGTAGGTTTGCTGTTGCAGGGTAAAAAACAAAGGATATGCAGTTTTTTTACCGATACAGTTCCTTTAATAATATTATATATTGTATAAACAAAAAAACACCATACAATTAAGTGACATGTTGTGTGTTATGAATCATGGTTTATGAATAAAATCTGACAGTTGAAGAAACAATAGAAACAAATTAAATCCTTCTAACTGTCCACTGGTGTGTAGTGCCCACATATGTTCAAATACGAGTCACATAAAAAAACCTGCAGTTCCATTCTTTTGACATTATGTATATGTGACAATTGCTTCAATGCCTTCATCGTGATGTCCCCTGGGTTTTTATCTGAGGCAACGAAAATAATGTTTATTGCCCCTTTCTCAAACATTTCCCTTACAATATGATATGTGATATTGATGTGTTTAGTTGTATTCTTCTCTATCCTGTTCTCAGAGTAATCTATAGCAGCTCAGGTTTTACAGTACATTTCGATACTCTGTGGAATTAAAATTTCAGATAAATGTAATTCTTCTAATATCATGGATGCCCAGATCGCCTCCTTTGCACCCTGAGCCAATGAAATATATCCCTCTTCCATTGTGTAGGTTGATATACATTTTTGCTTTGATAAAGGCCATTGTACAGTATTCTTCTGTACTTTTGTGATCATTCCTGAGTTGGAATGCCTGTTATCTCTATTGGCTGTCCAATATGTGTTGCAATATATTTTTAGTTCTGTTTTTTTTTTTTTTGTGCGTTCAGGTAATGTAAATACGTTTTTCTTCTCCACAATATGACACTTCTGGGTTTGTATTGTAATGTAACAGATTTGTTACTGCATATATTATGTATGGTCTAGTATGTATGCCAAATAAATTCATGCTCCGATTAGATTCCTATACGGTACTCTAGACATGTTTTCTTTCTGTCACCTGTGATTTAGGACTATCTTATTCACGGTTCCAACTTAGTTGCAACTCCATAGCATTTGGTCATGTTACACTGATCATGGTCATTTTCTGTGTATGCCTAATAAGTAAGAGCAATTTATATCTATGTGTTTCATATGTTAACAGAAATCTACCAATATTGCTAACATCAGTCTGATTATAAAGCAACTGAATTTATATGTTTTATATGTTAACAGAAATCTACCATTATTGCTAACATCAGTCTGATTATAAAGCAACTGACTACTGGTGAATATGTTTCATCACAATCTATCCCCTTCTTTTGGGATAACCTTTTAGCTACTAATCTTGCTTTATATCTGCAAATCTGTGATATTTAAATATCCACATAAACCCAAAGCATTTTCTTCCTTTTGGTAATTGTCTCCCCACATATTTCTATTTATTAACCCCTTAAGGACACATTAGCCATTTTTGCATTTTTTGCTGTTTGTGTTAAAACTCAATTTACATCTCTGTGATTTATTGCATTATCACATATTTTATATTGTTTTTTAAAGGGCAAACAGGGCTTTAATTTGATGTCACATATACATAGATACAGTCTCATTAATTATCAAATGCAAAAAAAAAAAACAAAAACATTTCCACAGTTTTGGCAATAATAGCGCGTTGCTTAATATGTCCAGCTTAGAAAATGTAATTTAAAAAAAAATAATCGATGTGTCTTGATTTATAGAGTACACCATATGTATAGGAGTTCAGCTTATTTTGAAAGTTACAGGTCACAAAATACTCAGACTAAAATAAAATTTCAATTTGCAACAATTTTAGAAGTTGGTATGTTTGACTTGTAGGTTTAGTAACCATCACAGAAAAAAATTGCCACACAAAAGTATATATTTATGTAAAGTAGACACCACAGGCTATTTACCTAAGGTTGGTTTTGACACTTTTTACGTAGCGATTTCATCTTATTCATCTTAAAACTTTTTTACATATTTCACATTTTTTATAAATTTGTATTTTTACTGTTAACCCCTAACTAACAGTAAGTAGTGATGTACCGAACGGTTGCCGGCGAACGGTTCCCGGCGAACATAGCATGTTCGTGTTCGCCACGGTGTGCGAACACATGCGCGGTTCGACCCGCCCCCTATTCGTCATCATTGAGTAAACTTTGACCCTGTACCTCACAGTCAGCAGACACATAACAGCCAATTAGCAGCACACCCTCCCTAGCAGACCCTCCCACCTCCTGGAAGGCATCCATTTTAGATTCATTCTCAAGCTGCATGCTTAGTGAGAGGAGGGAAAGTGTAGCTGCTGTTCATTAGGTAGGGAAAAGCATAGCTAGGTTAGGGTTAGGGTATGCTTTTTTTAAATTTATTTTTCTATGTAATGTAATTGCAGTTAGTTGTCTGCCACTGCTGCCAGCTTCTGTGTCAGGCTCACAGTGCATACTGTGCCCATTTCCCCAGTCAGTGCCACCAATTACATCTGGTGTCACAATAGCTTGGATTTAAAAACAAAAAACTTTTTTCACTGTTATAGATTGAATAGCAGTCAGTTGTCTGCCACTGCTGCCAGCTTCTGTGTCAGGCTCACAGTGCATACTGTGCCCATTTCCCCAGTCAGTGCCACCAATTACATCTGGTGTCACAATAGCTTGGATTTAAAAACAAAAAACTTTTTTCACTGTTATAGATTGAATAGCAGTCAGTGTCCTTAAAGCGGGTGTGTTACGCTAACAGTGGATACGCTGACCAGTGCCACCACTTAGATCTGGTGTCACAATAGCTTGGATTTAAAAACAAAAAACTTTTTTCACTGTTATAGATTGAATAGCAGTCAGTGTCCTTAAAGCGGGTGTGTCAGCCCTACAGCGTGTACTCTGCCAGTTTACAGTGCCACTCATATCTGGTGTCATAATAGCTTGGATTTAAAAACAAAAAACTTTTTTCACTGTTATAGATTGAATAGCAGTCAGTGTCCTTAAAGCGGGTGTGTTAAGCTCACAGTGGATACGGTGCCCAGTGCCACCACTCATATCTGGTGTCACAATAGCTTGCATTTAAAATCAAAAAACTTTTTTCACTGTTATAGATTGAATAGCAGTCAGTGTCCTTAAAGCGGGTGTGTTACGCTAACAGTGGATACGGTGACCAGTGCCACCACTTAGATCTGGTGACACAAAGCTTGGATTTAAAAACAAAAAACTTTTTTCACTGTTATAGATTGAATAGCAGTCAGTGTCCTTAAAGCTGGTGTGTCAGCCCTACAGCGTGTACTCTGCCAGTTTACAGTGCCACCTATATCTTGGTGTCACAATAGCGTATTTAAAACCAAAAATCTTTTTTCACCGTTATAGATTGAATAGCAGTTAGTTGTCTCAAAGCGGGTGTGTCAGCCCTACACCGTACTCTGCCAGTTCACAGTGCCACTATATCTGTGTCAATAGCTTGCATTTAAAACAAAAACTTTTTTCACTGTTGGTGATTGAATAGCAGTTAGTTGTCTCTACGGTGGCCACAGTCTACACCGTACTCTGCCAGTTTACAGTGCCACTCATATCTGGTGTCATAATAGCTTGCATTTAAAAACAAAAAACTTTTTTCACTGTTATAGATTGAATAGCAGTTAGTTGTCTGCCAGCGGGTGTGTCAGGCTCACAGTGGATACTGTGCCCAGTGCCACCACTCACTCACTGGTACCAGGACAAAATTTATTTTCACAAAAGGCAATCCCCAACCTGTACTCGATTGTGCAAAAGGAAATAATGGCATGTCTGGCACACAGTGTTGGGGCAAGGGTCCATCTGACCACTGATACCTGGTCTGCAAAGCATGGTCAGGGCAGGTATATCACCTACACTGTGCATTGGGCAAACCTGCTGACGGCTGCCAAGCATGGAATGCGTGGCTCTGCAGAGGAGTTGGTGACACCGTCATGACTTGCAGGCAGGCCTGCTGCCTCCTCCTCTACTCCTCCTACTCCATCCTCTGCCATAACCTCCTCGGCTGAGTCCTCTTCTGCTGCTGCGTCTTGCTCCACATCAACGGATAGGGGACGTAACAGGGATTAAACTGATAAGAATAGTACTACTTAACACACCACTCCTATCTGGTGGCACATTAGATTGCATGCGCAGTACCCCAAATTTGTTGTGATCTGTGAGTAAGGTAAAAGGTTGTCCATACAAGTAAGGTTGCAGCTTTTTGAGGCCCCACACCACCGCCAGGCACTCCTTTTCAATGGCAGTGTATCTACTTCCCTGGGCAAAAGTTTCCGGCTTAGATAAGCCCCGGGTTGCTCGCCGCCATCTGCTCCGACTTGGCTCAGTACTGCTCCCAATCCAAACATAGAAGCGTCTGTATGGACGAGAAAGCGTTTAGTTGGATCAGGAGCAGAAAGTACAGGTGATTTAATGAGCGCCGTCTTGAGCTGTTGGAAGGCCTGTTCACACTCTGGGGCCCATACTACTATCTTAGGGAGGTTTTTACGCGTTCCTATATGGCATTTACTGGGCTTTAGGGTCAATCCAGCCTCCCTAATCCGGTCTAGTACGGCTCCTATGTGGGTCAGGTGTTCTGGCCAGGAGCAGCTAAAATGGCTATATCATCCAAGTAGGCGCAGGCATACTCCTGAAACCCATCCAGTAGCCGATCTACCATCCTCTGAAAGTTAGCCGGGGCATTCTTCATCCCGAATGGCATGGCCTTAAACTGATACAGGCCAAACGAGGTGACAAATGCCGACTTGTGGATGGCGTCCTCGGCTAATGGAATTTGCCAGTACCCCTTGCACAAATCTATTGTGGTGAGGTACTGGCCTCTGGCCATTTTGTCTAGGAGCTCGTCTATCCGGGGCATAGACGAGGCGTCTGAGGTTGTTTTATCGTTTAGCCTCCGGTAGTCTACACAGAAACGGGTCGTGCCATCCCGTTTCGGTACTAGTACTACCGGGGAGGCCCAGGGGCTGTCAGAGTGTTCTATCACCCCTAACTGCATCATTTCCTCAATTTCTTTCTGAATATTTTCTTTAACTGCTTCGGGTATGCGATAGGCGGTTTGGCGAAGGGGGGTCTGGTCTAGGGTTTCAACTTTGTGAGTGGTTAATGGACTGTACCCAGGTAGGTTGGAAAACGTGGCCCCTTTGTCCTGGATTAGTCTTTGGACCTGGGTTCGCTCCTGGGGGTCTAACCGTTCTCCTAACTGTACTTCTCCCAGGTCTCCGCTCTGGCCCTCTAGGTCTAGGAGATCTGGGAGTGGCAAATTATCATAATCTTCAGTGGCAGGTGCACAGATCGCGGTTACCTCTTCCGTGCGCTCGTGGTATGGCTTGAGCATGTTCACATGGAGCATGCGCTTGCCTCCCGTGCCTGTGACCGCACCGATCACAAAGGTGGTATCACAAACCTGCTCTACCACCTTGTATGGGCCCTGCCAGGAAGCCTGCAGCTTGTCCTTGTGGACAGTGTCAATCCATATCTGCCAAGAGTAGGGGGAACAGTCCCGATTCTGCTCTGTGTGAGGAGGAGGAACGGGAAATGAGTAGCTCGGCATCCAACCTTGTGCAAATGGGGTCTTTCATGCTGTCGTGCCTGTTGAGGGACCCTCATATAAAAAGGCTGAAGGAGAACGACCTGTGCTTGGGTGTCCACGCTACTAGACCCCCAGTATAAGCAGACAGTGGCGGAAATGTTACCGAATTACAACAAGTATGAAAGGATGCAGCATTTGCAAAATAATTTAAAAAGTATGCTTTACACAGCGTATAAGGGTGATGTCACAGCACAACGGGAATCTAACAGGGGAAGAGGTGAAAGTCATCCTCCTCCTCCCACGACCACGCCATATCTGCCAAGTGACCCTATGTAGGGGTAACAGTCCCTATTCTGCTCTGTGTCAGTGTGTATCAGGGGCTCTGAGGAGAGGTGTCAATCCATATCTGCCAAGTGACCCTATGTAGGAGAACAGTCTCTATTCTGCTCTGTGTCAGTGTGTATCATGGTCTCTGAGGACAGTTGTCAATCCATATCTGCCAAGTGACCCTATGTAGGAGGAAAAGTCTCTATTCTGCTCTGTGTCAGTGTGTATCATGGTCTCTAAGGACAGGTGTCAATCCATATCTGCCAAGTGACCCTATGTAGGAGAACAGTCTCTATTCTGCTCTGAGTCAGTGTGTATCATGGTCTCTGAGGACAGGTGTCAATCCATATCTGCCAAGTGACCCTATGTAGGAGGAACAGTCTCTATTCTGCTCTGTGTCAGTGTGTATCAGGGGCTCTGAGGACAGGTGTCAATCCATATCTGCCAAGTGACCCTGTGTAGGAGAACAGTCTCTATTCTGCTCTGTGTCAGTGTGTATCATGGTCTCTGAGGACAGGTGTCAATCCATATCTGCCAAGTGACCCTATGTAGGGGGAACAGTCTCTATTCTGCTCTGTGTCAGTGTGTATCAGGGATCATTAGCATAGGTGTCAATCCATATCTGCCAAGTGACCCTATGTAGGGGGAACAGTCCCTATTCTGCTCTGTGTCAGTGTGTATCATGATTTCTGAGGACAGGTGTCAATCCATATCTGCCAAGTGACCCTATGTAGGAGGAACAGTCTCTATTCTGCTCTGTGTCAGTGTGTATCATGATCTCTGAGGACAGGTTTCAATCCATATCTGCCAAGTGACCCTATGTAGGAGGAACAGTCTCTATTCTGCTCTGTGTCAGTGTGTATCAGGGGCTCTGAGGACAGGTGTCAATCCATATCTGCCAAGTGACCCTATGTAGGAGGAACAGTCTCTATTCTGCTCTGTGTCAGTGTGCATCATGGTCTCTGAGGACAGGTGTCAATCCATATCTGCCAAGTGACCCTATGTAGGAGGAACAGTCTCTATTCTGCTCTGTGTCAGTGTGTATCATGGTCTCTGAGGACAGGTGTCAATCCATATGTCAAGGTGTCAATATGTCATATGTCAGGTGTCAATCCATATCCATTGTGATTTAGGAATGTTAGGTGATTTATGCCCTTTATGGATTAAGACCAGACTCTGCATCAACTGTGTAATTTTCCATGGGAGTTTTGCCATGGATCCCCCTCCGCATGCCACAGTCCAGGTGTTAGTCCCCTTGAAACAACTTTTCCATCACTATTGTGGCCAGAAAGAGTCCCTGTGTGTTTTAAAATTCGCCTTCCCATTGAAGTCTATGGCGGTTCGCCCCGCATTTGCGGAAGTTCGCGTCCGCCGTTCGCGAACCGAAAATTTGGTGTTCGCGACATCACTAATGGGCAGATGTACGTGTGGAGTAACCAATAAGACACTTGTCGTGTGTTATATGTTAATACAACTGTACCATGCCACCTGCTCTATTATCCTTTAGTGTCGGCCATATATATTTAAGCCAGAACTTTTGTTCTATTGTTATGCAACCTATTTGGGCTATGCAACTGATTACGACATAAGGGCCCAGATGGAACCGCAATTATACACAGAGAACTAAAGTAATCTTAACTGGTACTAACTAAGATTTTTTTTTTATGTTGATTAACTTTGCACATTCGATTTTTATATCTTACGTATCTGTTGAACAATGAGTGAAGTCTGCAACTGATACAGTCAACAACGAGTCTATAAGTATATGTATGGTACCCCTATGTTTAGGGGTACATCCAGAAACCTAGGAAATGTGTGTACTGCATAATAGGATTATGAGTCAGGCTAAGGGGGGGAATGTGTGGGCGGTAACTCATGTATGATTGGCTACTGTAATAATTATTGTAAATCCCTCCCTTGCATGGGAGCATGCTTTAAAAGAAGGTGAAGTAATTAAAAGTTCAGTTCTGCTCCTGATGCTGTGTGTCGTTCAATCATTGAGATCTGTATGGGGATATTCGTGGATTACCTTGCTTGCTGGAATTATTACTTCATTGTATTTTTACTACTTGTTCCTGAGCCTCACTGGGATCTTTAGTGGAGTTAACCTGTGGAATACCAGGCCTCTGCTACAATGAGGTAGAGAGAACCATAGGGATGATAGGCAATAGGGGCCAGGTTCGACGGCACCTATTATAAAGCATTGCAGGAAGAACTGGCGCCACACATAACAGCCATGTTCCAGTAGTGGATGGGGGGGACAGCCCAATGCAGAGCTAATGTGATTCTCATTCCAAAGCCGGGGCAAGACGAAATGAACGTGGCCAACTACCACCCCATCTCCCTAATAAATGCCGACTCTAAAATCTACGCCAAAATTCTGGCCACCAGGCTGGGACACACACGGACCAGGTGGGCTTTGTACCAACTAGACAATTGTACGAGAACACCAGAAGAGCAGTGGACCTGATCTGGTGGGCCAGAAATACCTGTACGCCTTATCTCGTCCTATCACTAGATGCAGAGAAGGCCTTCGACAGGATCCAATGGCAATATCTTTTTGCTCTACTACATCACATAGGCTTACCCGATAACTACATCATGGCTGTTATACAAAAACCAGCAAGCCCAAATAGCCATACCAGGGGCCACCCCAAAGCCATTCAAACTTAGCAACGGTACAAGATAGGACTGCCCGCTTTCACCACTTTTCATACTGGCCCTGGAACCCCTACTGCACCTGGTCAGGGAACATCCAAAAATAGCAGGACTGACAATAGCAGCAGAACAGTATAAAGTGTCTGCACACGCAGACGATATTCTGTTAACACTCACGGATCTGGACCAATCCCTCCTGAACCTGATCCAACTGCTGGGGGAATTCTTCCAGGTATCAGGCTATAAAATAAATCTGGGAAAGTCAGAGGCTATGCCGCTGGGGTTGACGGTAGGGGGCACGGCACTGATAGGAAAAACAGCCCACATAAAACTAACCCAACAACATATAAAATACTTGGGAAGCAGACTAATAGCTGACACAACGCGACTATTCATGGAAAACTACACGCCAATGATAAAACCATTAATAAAGGACTTAGAAAAATGGCACGACAAACCGATCTCCTGGATTGGACAACTTCACGCTATTAAAATTAATGTATTGCCGAGGATAGTATTCCTTTTCCAGGCACTACCAATAAAAGTAACAAAAGGAGACCTCCAACTCCTACAGACCACAATAGACCACTTCATATGGGCATATAAACATCATAGGATAGCCCAACACACACTCTACAGACCAAAAGGGTTGGGGGGACTAGGACTACCCAACCTACACCTCTATCTCTCGGCCCAACTAGCCCAGATCATAGAATGGCACTCACCCCCAGATGCACGCAGATGGGTTGACCTGGAATCCTTAATAATGGGAACAGACCTGCCACAGTACTGGATTTGGGTACCAAAAGCAGACAGACCTGCCCTGCACACCGACTGCCCAGCAATAATCAACTTGATCAGGATATGGGATGTCAATACACACAAATATGCACTAACTCGAACACCCTCGCCCCTTACCCCTTATTTGAGGAACAGCGCATTTGCACCGGGCATCAGGGTGCGAGACTTCAAAGGACTGGAACACAGAGGGCTGCAGAGGTATTGCCACCTCTATGCCGGGGACACATTCAGGACATTTGAAGACCTGAAACAAAATGTGCCATTACAAACAAGAGACCTCTTCAGATATATCCAATTAAGGGACTTCGCTAAAAACCTCGGTATAAGAGAAGCAGCTAGGGCCCCACTGACGTTCTATGAAAAATTATGCATGACAGAATCCACACGGAAGGGCCTGATCACTGTACTACATGCCCAGCTTAGCACCCCAGACAGAGACGCAGAGCCCCTCACATATATCACCCAATGGGAAACTGAACTACATCAAACACTGGAAGGAGAGGACTGGAGGGACATATGGGAAGCAGCAGCAAAAGTGTCCATATGTGTAACACTTCAGAAACAGGCGTACAAAACCCTCCTGAGGTGGTACACCACCCCAACAAAACTATATAGAATGGGAAAAACCCCAACAGACACATGCTGGAGAGGATGCGGAGAGAGAGGGTCATAAATCCATGTGGTGGACATGGCCCAAGGTAGAGCGCTACTGGACGGACATAGAGAAACTAATGACGGCAGTACTAGAGCGACCAATAAACAAGGACCCATGGACATACCTCCTAGCCAAACCACAAGACGAACTGACGACAAGAGAACAGAAATTAGTAAACAAACTAACCTTAGCAGCCAGATGGGCACTAACCCAACAATGGCTCAGCCCAGATACCCCCCCCCCCCATGCACAAAGTGATACACAAAATAAAAGACAACTAAATAATGGACAAACTAACAGTGCAGGTGCGAAACACCACAGGTGCTTGTCATGGTAGTTTACCCCAACTCGCATGATTTAGTCCAACAATTGACAATATAGAGCAGATACGTCTTACCGGACCTTAGAATGGCTGGACTCAACGTAGAGGAGAGAAATACAGAGTCAGGAATGATCCGAGGTCAAGGGTACAAAGAGACAGCGAAAACAAGAACTAGCCAAGGTCTGGTACACAGTAATGAGTAAGCCGGCAAACAAGACAAAACAGGGATAAAGAGATAAACGGAGTCAGATACAAAGCCAAGGTCTTAGTCAGGTAAGATTTTCTTGGGATTGCTTTAGAGATCTTTGGACTATGTGTTAATATCAACAAATCCATAATGGTATTATATACCAATGGCTGGAGTGGTGGTGAGTGGCTTCTCCTCAGACTGGTTTCAATCAAAGAATGGGACCATGTAGGGATTTCTACGCTCATTGCTACTGTGTTTGATGACAGTTGAACCATTAGCAGTAGCAATTAGGGCTAACAATCACATCAAAGGTTTGCATGTGTTTTATAATGTTTAAAACTCAAAATGCATGCAGATGATGTGGTCCTTACATTTTGTGATTCTCTAAAATCTATGGAGGAACTGATGGTTATTTTGATGAGTTTTTGTTATATTCAGGATATACATTAAATATAAATAAGTCTGTAGCACTTCCATTTAAATTACCTCAAAGAATGATAAAAAAAAAATGGCCCCAGCTGACAGAGGGGAGACCCAGGTTTCCTGGTGTGAGCAGAGATTTAACCCTGCTTACACCAAAATCTAGATACAGACATTTAAATGCCTATTTAAGCAGATACATGCCGCGCTGACTTCCAGCACTGCATGTAGCTCATCAAAAAGGCTGGGGTCACTAAAAATGTCCCCAGCTGATAGAGGGGAGCCCCAGGTTTCCATTGATACCTGGAACTCCCTTGTGTAACCAGGGATTTAACCCTGATCACACCAAATTGTAATAGTAGGGATTTAAATCCCCATTCAAATGCTTGTTTGCAGCACTCACTTTGAGCTCTGCAAACAGAGCATCGGTCACTCTGGGGCCACTAATTCCGGCCCCAGGTGAGAGAGGGGAGCCCCAGGAATCAAATGATACATGGGGATCATAGACCCTGCTGGAAAAATACTGCATGACGGAAATTTTCCATCATGTGTTCTTAAGGGTAGGACCAGCATGACGGAAAATTTCCGTCAATAGTCCTTAAGGGGTTAATACTTAATTATGGTCTTGATGTTTTAATTATGTTATTAAAATGTAATGCTCTAACCGGCATTCCGCTCTCCCCCTGCAGGGATTTTACTAAGATTTAAGTTGAACAATGAATTGGCTTATATGTTTTGCGTTATTGCCTACATACTATGAGTTGCTTCTCTTTGTGTAACAGAATGTAATTATTGAAGAGTGTGATAATTATATGTTTGTGCTTATTTAGTTTGTCATGTTTTGTCATTATAAGAAAAAGAAAGACTAAAGATTTTTTTCTTTAAATTGCTATAAATGGCATTGTGGTCTTTTTTGTATGGGTGTATTAAACCATCACTAACAGCAGCATTTTTAAACTTATACTCCGGCTCACATCATATGCATATACTCATAGAGAGGCATAGAGCATTCATAATAATACTGTATTGTATTATTTGATTGTCAATGTGGGAGAAATATGCTATTTAACATAGCAAAACTCTCTCACTCATCACAAAAAAAATGCTAATTAGAATGTAACGTTTGAATTTGAAGATGGCAGCAAAATCAGAAATACTGTATCAAGGTCAACTAATACAAACCTTAGGAAGTGATGCTCCAAATATTGGAAGCAAACACAATTCATGTAAACAGAAACACATTGTTTCA
>OW240917.1:14859006-14876691 GCA_933207985.1 Pelobates cultripes | reverse complement strand
TCTACAGACACCATGTCTTTCCCTTTTGTGCTCAGATAGGCCGGGATCATTGCAATCCACACACTACAGAACACCAGCATGCTGAAGGTGATGTACTTGGCCTCATTAAAACTGTCCGGTAATGTCCTGGCAAAATAAGCAATAATAAAACTAACCGCTGCCAGAACTCCCATATAACCCAGAACAGAGTAGAAGGCAATGATTGAGCCTTTGTTACACTGAATGATGATCCTTCCAGGGTAAGAATGCATGTCCAGTTCATGAAAAGGAGGGGAAATGCACAACCAAAGAACATTAATCAGGATCTGGATAGATGAGCATATCAGAACTATGGTATTAGACAATTTGACCCCAACCCACATTCTCCACGAGCTGCCTGGTTTAGTAGCTTTGAAAGCGATGTAAACCATGATAGTTTTGCCCAGTACAGAAGATACAGCTACTGAGAAGATGATCCCAAAAGAGGTTTGACGCAGCATGCAGGTTATATCCACAGGACGACCGAGGAACAGAAACACACAGAGGAAGCTCAGCATGAGAGAGACCAGGAGGATGAAGCTGAGATTACGGTTATTTGCTCTGACAATGGGAGTCTCCCAGAATATAATAAATGCTCCCAAAATAAATATAGCTATAAGTGAAAATAAAACAGACATGGAAGAAAAAACTGTAGTCATAATATTGTTTTCATATGATAGAAAGTCATAGGTTTTAGGAATGCACTTTGTTTTATTCTCATCCGTCCATTTATTGGCAGGACATTTCTGGCAGTTTTCACTATCTGCAATAGAAAAAAGAAACAAAAATAATAATCTATATTATCAGTGTTTATATAGCACCAAATATCTAGCGACTAAATCAAGTTTATCAAATGTTATCAGGTTACTTGGAATATGTTATAGTCACGTGAAGAAATACATAATTTTGGATGACAATTAAAGGAACTCTCCAAGAAGCAAAAACACTACAATGAGCTAGGAGTGTCACTATGCCATCCCTTGTAAGCAATCAAACCATTTTAAAATGGTTTGACTTTTTATCTGGAGTCTTCCTTGTGTCGCTCCCTACATGCACTATGCAGGGCAAAGTTCACTAGCTAAGAACAATCATTTGATGCTCCCAGCAATGACCTACAAGTCTTAAGTCAGGTAATCTAAACTAAGATCTCGCTGAGGACTGGGGAATCTTCCACTCTTCAGCATTAGTAGCGGAGGCAGAAAGCGGCAACCACAATTTATTTTTTACATTTTCAAGAATATTTTTTTGCACAAATTTATAAACTAGAACAAAACCCCTGCCCCCCTTCTAAAAAAAAATCCCTGCAGCCCCTTCTTAAAAAAAAAAAAAAAAAATGTGCTCCCTTCCTTCACATAAACCCCTGCCCAGCCCCCTTGACAAAAAACTCTGCCCCTAATTCTAGAAAACCCCTGTCCAGTCCCTTTCATAAAAACCCTTGTCCAGTCCCCCTTCACAAAAACCCCTGACTCCCACTTCTACAAAACCAATGTACAGCCCCCTCACAAAAACCACTGTCCCCCACCTCTACAAAACACATGTACCCCCTTCTACAAAACCCCTTACACTTCTACAAAACACCTGTCCAGCTCCCCTTCTACAAAACCCCTGCACCTCCTTCAGAAAAAAACCCTGAGATTGAACAGGGGGTTAATTCTACAATTCTAAATGATTCATCCATAATAAGACATCTTAAATAATTGGAGACCAAAAAAACAGAGAGAAAAATAGGGTAAATAATACACTCTTGGCCTTTCTTTATGTTAGGACATCTAAAGATGTTAGAAGGAAACAGTGTACTGAATACCAGATTGGACACACGCATAGACAGTCTGGGAAATCAAAATGGGAAATACCAAGATTTACTTGCTGAGCATAATACCCGTCATGCTGATCACGAAAAAGAACTGATTGTTATTTCAGATAAATGTGCACAGGAAATAAATCAGCTTAGAAAGCAATTGGAAGAATACGAAAAAGGGAGTAAAAAATCAGAGTGAGGTTAGTAGTCATCACTGTGTACCAAAAAGTTGCATAAAAATACAAGAAAGGACTACCTGTAAATCCCCTCCTTATTATGATTTTACCACACCAGACCAGATTTTCCCAAAACAAAAAGGAAAGGAAAAATATGAGCAAATCTGAGAAAACACCTGTGGAACACATCTTGGGCAGAACAGTTTGAAAAGACTCTCTTGGCCAAGCTTGAGGAAAGGAATCCACTTCAGGATGATAGGAGTGAAAGCAGACATGGACCTGTACACTGTGAGAACTCTGATGCTGATCAGAATTGTGACAGTGAACGAGAAGCTCAGAGTGATTGAAGTGAAAGTGATTGCACTGTCTACTCGGAAGGCCATGTGACTGCTATGCCATCTGCACTGTTATACAGATCTAATACCTATTCAGCAGCTAGATCGCACAGATGTTTACCTAAAAGCAGAGAAACTAGAAACAAGAGCATTAAATCAATTACTTCTGTCTATTAAACTCCTAAAATAATCAGATTCCTTAAAGAGACAGTCCCACAATTTTCTAGAAGTTCAGGAAACATACCTAGAAAATTATGCCATGAATTCATTGGGCATGTATGATGACATCCATAAGAAATGAAACATTACATGGACCTTTGATTCAATGTGCCATATCTATCTGGAGAGTCTTCAAGCTATACAGCTAATGTTCTGGTCAAAGATGAAATCAAAGAGATAATCATGGAGCATAAATCCATTACTTCTGCTAAGAAAGCGATTTATAACTTAAAGTGCGGTACAGATCAAAGCCGCAGATAATTTTTGATAATTCTTAAAAATGCATATTCCGTGGCCCAAAGGAAACCCAGGTATGAAAGCACAGAATTCAAAGATCTGTATTTTTATGCTATGCCGGTAAACATACAAATTTATCTAACAAGAGATTATGATTGTAAGTTCCTGTTAGAATGGCTAGTCAGTAGAGTTGAGCGGACACCTGGATGTTCGGGTCTGGCGGGTTCGGCCGAACTTTGAAAAAAAGTCCGGGTTCGGGCTTGAACTTGACCCCGAACCCAAACCCCATTGAAGTCTCTAAAAAACTCCTGGAAAGGGCTAGAGAGCTGCAAAATGAAGTAAAATGGGGGTAAAAGCAAGACAAGTGCCCTGCAAACAAATGTGGATAGGGAAATCACTTAAAATAAGATAAAAATACAACTGAGCCATAAAATAGCACTAGATGGAATCTTTGATTTTAGCTTTGGAAGAACATAAAGCAAAATCTAAAGCATGGCTGCCAGAATTATCCATTTGAGAGAGGGTTGGAGTGCAGGGTATTCTCTTTCATTGTTCAAACTGAGCTCAGCTCCTGATGCATGGAGAAAAGGCCTTCACAAGCCTCTGCTATTGTGTACATAGTTTATACTAAGTTACCCATAGGTTGAGGAGGCAGTGACCGTGGCGGTGTAGGTGGAAGCGACGGTGGAGGAGAAGGATGAGGTAGCCAACACTTTTTTTATTTGTTTTTTGTTTTTTTATTTTATTTTTAATTTTTTTTTTAATTGGGGTAGCCCCCAAAATATTGGGACATATAAAAAAGAAACATTTGGGGCCTGCAGTGCATTTCTTGCAGTCCTGATGCATGGAGAAATGCTCAACTCCTGATGCATGGAGAAAAGGCCTTCACAAGCCTCTGCTAATGTGTACCTAGTTTATACTAAGTGACCCATAGGTTGAGGAGGCGGTGACCGTGGCGATGGAGGAGGAGGATGAGGTAGCCAACACTGTTTATATATATCTATTTTTTATTTTAATTGGGGTAGTTCTCAAAATATTGGGACATAAAAGAAAAAGAAACATTTTTGGCCTGTGGTGCATTTCTGCAGTCCTGATGCATGGATAAATGCTCAACTCCTGATGCATGGAGAAAAGGCCTTCACAAGCCTCTGCTATTGTGTACATAGTTTATACTAAGTGACCCATAGGTTGAGGAGGTGGTGACCATGGCAGTGTAGGTGGAAGCGGCGGTGGAGGAGGAGGAGGTAGCCAACACTGTTTTTTATTTTTTATTTTTTTAAATTGGGGTAGCCCCCAAATATTGGGATTTGGGACATATAAAAAAAAGAAACATTTGCGGCTTGCGGTGCATTTCTTGCAGTCCTGATGCATGGATAAATGCTCAACTCCTGATGCATGGAGAAAAGGCCCTCACAAGCCTCTGCTATTGTGTACATAGTTTATACTAAGTGACCCATAGGTTAAGGAGGCGGTGACCGTGGCGGTGGAGGAGGAGGATGAGGTAGCCAACACTGTTTATATATATCTATTTTTTATTTTAATTGGGGTAGTTCTCAAAATATTGGGACATAAAAGAAAAAGAAACATTTGCGGCCTGCAGTGCATTTCTGCAGTCCTGATGCATGGATAAATGCTCAACTCCTGATGCATGGAGAAAAGGCCTTCACAAGCCTCTGCTATTGTGTCCATAGTTTACACTAAGTGACCCATAAGTTGAGGAGGCGGTGACCGTGGCGGTGTAGGTGGAAGCAGCAGTGGAGGAGGAGGTAGCCAACACTGTTTTTTTTATATATATATATATATATATATATATATATATATATGTGTTTTTTTTTTAAATTGGTAGCCCCCAAAATATTGGGACATATAAAAATAGACAACTTGGTTCTGCTGAGTAGCTCTTAACATTATAGTTGCGCAGGCACTTTGTTAATTTTAGAGAACCTCGGGCCAATCGCACATCCCTGTGACGGCGAATTTGCATTCGGATGTCATCCATATCAACTTTTGATGCCAGTTTCTGCACCTACCATGGTGACCACGGGTAATGGGGAATCAGGGTTCCATTCCGTACAAGGACCTTGAGAAATGGCTACCACATGCAAGGAAGGCAGCAGGCGCGCAAATGACCCACTCCTGATGCAGGAAGGTAGTGACGACAAATAACATACAGGACTCTTTAGAGTCCCTATAATTACAATAAGTCCACTTGAAATCCTTTAACTCTGATCAATTAGAGGGAAGTCTGGTGCAGAGCCATTGACCCATGCATGCTGCAGCTGAAACTCCACTATCGCCTGCTGCTGCTCGCACAGTCTCATGAGGCGGTGAGCGGGAAGGCCGAAGTTACGCAGCGAGACGAGCAGCAGCAGGGTGAGAATGCCAAAAGTGTGCACAGCCGCTACAGTGAATGTCACATCCTGTTCCAAGTTGCGGATCTGTCTGGTGATGGCTTCTGGTATCCAGTACTCTTTACTGAAGCTGCATCAGGGTCCTGGTATGTGGCAGCACAAACGCTTGTGCTCAACAACACCAGACCCTGCTAATCCATTCCACACTGTGACTCCTAACTTCAAGATCAGGCATACTGGATCCCGGTCATCCGACATCCGCCCAGACAGTGTCTGGTCCTGGTCACCGGACTGCCCTCCTGACTGTAAAACTGCGAATGGCTTGTTAATTCTTTTATGGTTCCTTTTATCACTCCATCTGTAACTTGGATAACTGTGGGAATTCTAAAGATAATACATGCCAACGGGCGCTAGGGGACAGTAAGAACAATCAGGATGTGGAATTCTCTGCCTGAGGAAGTGGTTTTATCAGAGTCCATACAGATGTTCAAACGGCTACTAGATGCATACTTGCAAGAACAGAATATTCAAGGATATAATCTTTCAATGTAGGGTAATAACCGCTTGATCCAAGGATAAATCTGACTGCCATTTTGGGGTCAAGAAGGAATTTTTTTCCTAGCTTGTTGCAAAATTGTGCTTCAAACTGGGTTTTTTTGCCTTCTTTTGGATCAACAGCAAATAACAAATGTGAGGTAGGCTGAACTTGATGGACGCAAGTCTCTTTTCAGCTATGTAACAATGTAACTATGTAACTATGTAACAGCCGCTCCGCTTTTGCACCCTGCTCCTTCTTATGCTGTGCTGGTGCCTCTGTGCTACCAGCGCCTCTTCCTCCAAACTGCACACGTCACTCACATGACCTTGATTCCATGTGGGGTCTAGGACCTCATCATCCTCCACATCATTTTCCACCCACTCCTCAACCCTGCCCTCCTTGCCGGTATGCACACTGCAGAAAACCACAGCAGTTGGCTCCCTGGGTTTTTCCAGCATTTAAAGTCTGCAAAGGACATATGGAAATTGTTTTAGAATTGTATCCAGGCAACAGTTTTCCCTATAAACTGACCTCTCAGTTTGACATGTGAGGGTATTGCCCCAGAATTACAATATTGTTTAAGTACCTCTTAGCTATTGATCACTGGTTTAAATATAGCAGCTTGTTATCTGGTAGTTTCTAGTGTAGAAAATATCAATCTGTTTTCTATCACTTAGATCTGTGTAACAAGTGTTGTAGGTGTGGAACAATATTACAAGTGACCGATGTAGTAAATTCGAATCAAAGTTACGCTTCGATTTGACTCTCAGATATGAAGAGCAGGCCCCAAAATGTGCTATTTAGCAGATTAGCAGCAAAACAATTAGAATGTTTACCACTGCGCTGTAAGCACACTATTAGATGCTTCTATTTTACGCTCAGGTATGAAGTGCACGCCCCAAAATGTACTATTTAGCAGATTAGCAGCAAAACAATTAGAATGTTTACCACTGCGCAGTAAGCGCACTATTTGATGCTTCTATTTGACTCTCAGATATGAAGTGCACAGCAGGCCGCAAATGTACTATTTAGCAGATTAGCAGCAGTGAGGTTGTTATCGAATCGGTAAGGCCAACACCAATTCTTAATTACTCAGCCTTGTGGGGAAAACTTAATGCCCCCATTCAGAGCCCAAAAAAATAAATAAATGAATAAATAAATAAAATAAATTTTCTCAAGCCGAAAATTACCAACATTAGAATGGTTCATATAGCCTAAACCAGTTAGAGTTATTGTGAAATCAAAAATCTGTAATAGGATGAATTATTTATCCTTCTATTTAACCTTTTTTTCTCTCTTATTTTCATAATGCATTCAACCTTTAACCGCTTAAGGACACAGCTTCAGAAGCTTGACTTACGCTTAATGACACAAGCAATTTTTGCATTTTCTTGCTGTTTGCGTTCAACTGCAATTTGCATCTCTCTCATTTATTGCACCGACACATATTATATACTGTTTTTTAAAGGACAGAAAGGGCTTTAATTTGATATAACATATATATATATAAATGCTTACTTATTATAAAAAAAATACAGAAAAATGCAAAAAAAATGAAAAATATTGTTTTTTTTTACAGTTTTTGCAATAATAATGTGTGCATAATTAGTGCAGGTTAAGGAAAGTAATTAAAAATACATTTATTTATTTGTTCTGATTTACAGAATATATAATGTGTCTGGGATTTTAAGTTTTTTTTGGTAGTTACAGGTCACAAAGCACAAGGAGTAAAATAAACTTTTAATGTGGAGCGATTTTAGAATTTGGTATGTTTGTCTTGTAAGCTTAATAGCCATAAAAGAAAACAAAATTGCCACACAAAAGTATATATTTATATAAAGTAGACATCACGGGCTATTTACCTAAGGTTGTTTTGACACTTTCTACGTAGCCATTTCACCGCCAACCTCTGCTAAATATTGGAGTAAAATTGTGTTCTTTTTGGTTTTTGGCACACAAACTTATAACAGAGAAATTCTCGTGTATATTTTGTAAAGTTGGTGTGTGCTGTTCCTGTACAAAGTTTTATTTTGTGTTCAGTTACATCTGCTGAGTAAAATGACACCCCCATTGTATGTCTTTTGCACTATTTCGTGAAGTTACAGTGCCATACAGGATACCTGTCCTTTTCAGTATTCACAGTAGAATTTTGAGAGATGGATTTAATGAGCCTTAGCTTCCATTTGGGGTATTATAACAGTTTGACTGTTCAAAAAACCCCCACAAAGGCCTACCATTTGTAAAAGTAGACACTCCAGGGTATCTTATAAGGTGCATATTGTGCCTTAACATGCCCCCATTTTTTCACCAATATATGCCAAAGTATGTGGTAAAAAATAATTTTGTGCATTTTTTACATACGGATTGCATTTTTGCTGGGCGTTTTGTATATTTCATATGTGCCACTAAGTTCAAACCCCCCAAATTATGCTCAGCTAAGTCTTCTGAGTAAAATGACACCTCATATGAATGTCTTTGGCACTATTTCGTGAAGCTACAGTGCCATATAGGAGACCTGTCCTTTACAGTATTCACAGTAGAATTTTGAGAGATGGATTTAATGAGCCTTAGCTTCCATTTGGGGTATTATAACAGTTTGACTGTTCAAAAAACCCCCACAAAGGCCTACCATTTGTAAAAGTAGACACTCCAGGGTATCTCATAAGGTGCATATTGTGCCTTAACATACCCCCATTTTTTCACCAATATATGCCAAAGTATGTGGTAAAAAAATTATTTTGTGCATTTTTTACATACGGATTGCATTTTTGCTGGGCGTTTTGTATATTTCATATGTGCCACTAAGTTCAAACCTCCCAAATTATGCTCAGCTAAGTCTTTTGAGTAAAAATACACCCCCAATGAATGTCTTTGGCACTATTTTGTGAAGCTACAGTGCCATATAGGAGACCAAGCCATATCCGTTTTTACCAAACTTTGAATTTTGACGCTGGGCCTATGTGCAATTTCCAAGCATCTTCGCAGGTTTTAAATTCAAACTACCCCACAAAGGGCTACCATTTCTTAAAGTAGACACCCCAGGGTGTTTCAAAAGGTATAGTTTGAACCTTAGCGTGGGATCATTTTTCCGCTAGCTTGTACCAGATGTAGTGGTAATAAGCGTTTTTTCTGCCTTTTTGACATACAAAGTGAGTTTGCACAGTATATTTTGCAAACCTTATGTGTGCTACGACTGTATAATACTTCATATGTTGCTCAGCTATGTCGGCTGAGTACAGCAATACCCCCGTATGTACCTTTGCCAGGTATGTGTGGACATCGGAGGGGCACATTTGGGACACAGCCATTCCAGTTTTTTTCAAACTTTGAATTTTTATGCTGTGCCTATGTCCCATTTTAGAGTATTTTACCAGGCTATATAATCCAAATTCCCCATAAAGCCATACCATTTCTTAAAGAAGACATCCCAGGGTATTTCAAAAGGCATATTTTGAACCTTAGCGTGGGATCATTTTTCCGCTAGCTTGTACCAAGTGTAGTGGTAATAAGCATTTTTTCTGCCTTTTTGACATACAAAGTGAGTTTGCGCAGCATATTTTGCAAACCTTATGTGTGCTATGACTGTATAATACTTCATATGTTGCTCAGCTATGTCGGCTGAGTACAGCAATACCCCCGTATGTACCTTTGCCAGGTATGTGTGGACATCGGAGGGGCACATTTGGGACACAGCCATTCCAGTTTTTTTCAAACTTTGAATTTTTATGCTGTGCCTATGTCCCATTTTAGAGTATTTTACCAGGCTATATAATCCAAGTTCCCCATAAAGCCATACCATTTCTTAAAGAAGACATCCCAGGGTATTTCAAAAGGCATATTTTGAACCTTAGCGTGGGATCATTTTTCCGCTAGCTTGTACCAAGTGTAGTGGTAATAAGCATTTTTATACAAAGTGAGTTTGCGCAGCATATTTTGCAAACCTTATGTGTACTATGACTGTATAATACTTCATATGTTGCTCAGCTATGTCGGCTGAGTACAGCAATACCCCCGTATGTACCTTTGCCAGGTATATGTGGATGTTGAAGGGGCGCATTTGAGACGCAGCCATTCAGTTTTTTTCTAACTTTGAAGTTTTACGCTGTGTCCATGTTCCAATTTGGAGTAGTTTAGACGGTTGGTTATTGAAACTTCCCCACAAACACATACTATTTATTAAAGAATACACCCTGGGGTAATTCAAAAGGCATATTTTGAACCTTGGCGTGGGATAATTTTTTCTCTAGTTTGTTCCAGGTGTAGTGGTAATGAGCGTTTTTAAAATGTATTTTTTTACTTTTTATAACTTTTTTACTTTTAAAAACTAGTTTTTAAACTTTTCTTTTGCTTATAAATTTTTTTTAAACTTTCCTAAACTTTCTTAAAACTTTTTTACAGATTTAACATTTTTCTAAGCTTTTTTTTTTACCGTTAACCCCTAACTAGCAGTACGCAGCACTAACAGTAAACTCCCCATTTTCCCATAACTCCCACCCACCCCAGCTAGCAAAATATATAGTTATAAAATATTTAAATTAATTAATTAAATAAATTGAACCCCTGAGGGTTAAAAAAATAAATAAAAGTTAATCCTCAGGGGTTAAAAAAAATTAGATCACAATACTGTGATCTCTATTTGATCGCTGTAGGCAGTGATCGACTGGCAGGGAAGGGGTTAATTTTTATTTGGACTAGGTAAAGTGTGTTTTATTTGTTTTTTTTTACATAAATGTTATTAAAACATTTTTTTAAGCTTAATTTTTAACTTTTTAAAGTTTCTTTTAAAACTTTTTTTAACGTTAACCCCTAGTTAGCCTAACGCCAAATCCCCCAATTCCCCAGTAACTTCCACCCACCCCAGCTAGCTAAATATATAATTAAAAAATAAGTTAATTAATTATTTTAATTAATTTAACCCCTGAGGGTTAAAAAAAAAAGAATTAACCCTCAGGGGTTAAAAAAAAAATCAGATCATAGTAAAATGTAATCCCTGCCAATTGATCACTGTAGTCAGTGATCAATTGGCAGGGAAGGGGTTAATTTTTTATTAAAATGGGTAAAGGGGGGGGACTTTAAATTAACTTTATTTTTTTTAACAGCAGGGGGCAGGATCAGCACTGATCCGGCTCCCTGCACTTCACACAGAACCCGGAAGTGCAGGGAGCCGGTAGGTGAGTATACAGAGCACATGTGCTCGCTCTGACTTGTGGTCAGAGCGAGCACATGTGCTGGGCAGCCTGACCTGGTGCTCCCGGTATGCCTCTAATGCAGAGGCATACCGGGAGCACCATTAACCCCGCGATCGCCGCGATAGCGGCGATCCGGGGTTAATTTTACCGCGTGACGGACGAGGTCCGTCACCCGTCGTTAAGGGTCTCCCCTCTGTGACGGACCTCGTCCGTCACCCGTCCTGAAGGGGTTAACAGTAATATAAGCTTTAAAAAACAAAACAAAAAAAAAAGGAAAAAATAGAACTCACAGCAGATAGAGAACTAAGGAGGTTGAGGGTTAGGTTAATCGTCATCATTGAGTAAACTTTGTCCCTGTACCTCACAGTCAGCAGACACATTCCAGCCAATCAGCAGCAGACCCTCCCTCCCAGACCCTCCCACCTCCTGGACAGCTCACTAAGAATGCAGCTTTACAATGAATGTAAAATGGATGCTGTCCAGGAGGTGGGAGGGTCTGGGAGGGAGGGTCTGCTGCTGATTGGCTGGAATGTGTTTGCTGACTGTGAGGTACAGGGTCAAAGTTTACTCAATGATGACATAGGGGAACAGCACATATGTTCGCCATCCGTGGCAAACCGTTCGGCGAACCGTTCGGGACATCACTATTTAAGAGTAAATGGCAAGTACTTTGCATGTTATACTCATATTGCTCAACAAATCGATTCAAATAAATAAAAAAAACTATTAAATCAGATCAAATCGAATCAGATTAAATCGAAACAAAACAAAGCAGAAAGAGTGAGAGGAAAAAATGAAGAAAAGAAAAGAACACCCCATTTTATGTAATCTCTAAGTAGAGTTGACACATACAGTAATTGCTGTCTCTCTTCTGTTTCCTTTTGCTTTGCCTTTTTTTCCCACAGTAGGGTGCATTTTCCCTTTGTACCTCCCTCCCTTTCCTCTCTTTCCCTTCTTTTTCCCCTTATCCTTTTTTTTTTCTAACCTCTTTCCTCTTTTTCCCAATTAACCTCTAATGTCTCAATCCACCTGCATAGGAGATTTGGGTGTAGGGGTGGATATGCTTACTACTAGAAGGAGAGAAAAAAAATAGGCATAAAATTCCTGAGTCTGGTATAGGGATGTAAACAGATATGATTGAGTTAATATCACTTCGTTTACTTCATTGAGTAAAACTGAACAAAGCAACAGTGTTGCAGTATAATGTCCAGTGATCTTCATTTATTGCATAGAGTTAATGATACTGAACTGAGCACCAATGTTTCAATATAGTATTACGTTCTCAGAAGTAAACGGATACTCTAAATCATTCTACTGCTAACTCATACGGAATATTTGTCTCACCTTAACCCCTTAAAGACACATGACATGTCTGACATGTCATGATTCCCTTTTATTCCAGAAGTTTGGTCCTTAAGGGGTTAAACAAAGCTTCTGCATTGCAATAGAGCTGGATAAGTATCTTACCCAAGCAAAGGATTTTACACACATTGAGGAAGTAATTAATCTGTGCCTTCAAGGGCATCTGGACTTCAAAAATTAGCCAAAGTTAACTGTTAACTGTCTGAATTCAGTTATGCTGAAATAATATAGCTCTTAGCAAAATATAATAAACTGTTATAATCAAAGTGTATATTCTTATTGTGTCAGAACTATTAGAGGATTCCTCTTCCGCAACTGTCATTAGTCTAATACTATCATTACCTTTCTGTGTCATTTTACCCCACTCCCTCTAGCATGTAAGCTCATTGAGCAGGGCCCTCAACTCCTCTGTTCCTGTGTGTCCAACTTGTCTGGTTACAACTACATGTCTGTTTGTCCACCCATTGTAAAGCGCTGTGGAATTTGACAGCGCTCTATAAATATCTTAATAATAATAATAATAATAGTGTCAGACAGGAGCTTAATGTTTGCTAATGCCATTACAAGAGAGAAAAAAAATATATATATACTCTTTATATAGGCATGAACAAAATAAATAAATAAAATCATTGATCTATGACTTGTAAATACACAATACATCTAACTATCTATACCCTGTGTGTGCCGATACTGCAAGGAAAGTGCATAGCTCGTAGCTGTTTGAATAAGGTGAAAGAGGATTCTATTTGTCACCTTGTAATCCAAAATAAACACTAATAGAACAAACCAGAGCTGTGAGCTAGGATATATACATCAAGCAACCTGAGAGTGAGCCCACAGCAATTGTTATGACATGCAGCAGACAATCAATTACGTGCTGTGCAGTTAGACTCCAGAAGGATCACACACGCACAGGACCTTTGGCATTTTTGGGATCAACACAGCCCGCAGTGTTTGTCTCTCAGAGTGAGGTATGAGACGCACCCTGTCCTCACCGGCAGCTGGCACCCAGAAAACGAGTTTGCAAAACAACATCTGCATCCATCCTAGTAAGGTCTATAGACTAATTGCAACTACTGATCTTCACTATGCTGGTAATATTCCTGTGAACTGTTCCTGGATTATATTTTTAATATTTTTAAGAAATTGTGATAATAAACTGTTTTTTTACCCAGTTATCTATTGTTATTAAATGTTTTTAGCGATACATAATTTGTATTGCACTGCAGGAAACAGTTCCACATACTGTTATTTCTGCCCATAATGGTTTACATCTTTACATCTAAAGTATAATATTTGGTGTATATACCATCTACCCTGCTTCTAGCAGATTCAAGGATATTAACACCGTATACACCTACTGCATCCTAATTTTCATAAATCAGTCTATGCACTAATTTTGATATTCCATCTCTTTTACTATTTTTTATTACCTCATTTTTATGTTCTATTTTATTTCTGAGTTCAACATATCCTGCATATAGCAGATTTAAGGATATTAACACTGTATACATCTGCTGCAATTTAAATTTTAAAGACACAGTCTATACACCAATTTTACATTTTTCTATTATTTGATATTCTGCATTATTTTTTACAATCTCATTTTTATGTTCTATTTTACTTCTGAGCCTCATATATTTTGGTGTCACCTAGCTCCAATTATCATCTAGCTCCTGGATCCTATACACTACGCTTTAGAGTGTAGTCTCCCATTATCTTTTCGGATAGGTTTTTGGTGAAACCATATTTTTTTATCCAGTCAGAGCAGCCTACCATTAGTCCAACTCCCTCTCTCCTATGTATTGCACTAGGCATACCAGAACATTTTACTCATTCATTGGAGTCTGAGCTAAGGAATGTGTTATGTAAACAAGATAAGGCATGGTGTCTCACAAGGATGGGGGAAGGAATACTAACCCACAGACAAGTATATATACATTATTATATATACAAATACATACTATCCACTTATACTTACTTTATATTAAATACATATAATTAGTATCATATTAAATAATATAGACCATTCATGGATAAATATTCATGTAGAAATATCATATTATTTGTAACGGACCGTTTTGCATAAAAGGGGAAAAAAACCACTTAGACGATAATCCCCCTTTTCAGAGACAGCCACAGCTACGGTATAATCACCAAAACTCACGAACCGCCAATAAGTGAATGCTCCAAACTCCCGAACGGCATACAAGGGAATAAGGTAGCACTTCAAATAAACGAACAGGAACCATACGAATAGCTGCTAGCAGGCGAACAGGAAAAGCTTCCAAGCGGCTTACACTCCTGGCAATCAGTCTCTAACAGCATACAGTGAATCCCCCCAAGAACGAGACAAGGCTCTGTGTTGAGGATCAAGCAGTGGTCTGTTTAATGAGGGCTACCTGCCCGGCTTTTATGCAGGTCTCCCACCTGGTGGACACTCCCCTAGGGGACCAGATGGAAGACCGTGACAAGGGACAGACAAGTATACAAATAGGACACACAGTCACAGTATATTCCCACAATGCACCCTGGCTTCCTCCCCTCTGCCCTGGGAGATAATTGGGAAGTAACTCAATTATCTCCCAAGACAAAGGCAAAACTCCATTACACATGTGGGGACACAAAACCAGCATTATACTTTAAAATGCACAAAGTAACATTTACTACATAAAACACAGACATGTAACATATCCCCAGATAGCTCAGGTCTGAGTGCACATTATTAGGTGAATGGCACCCAGACCACACGAATACAGTTTAATCGCCATGGAGCCAAAGTCTTTACAGTCAGTTTCATACGAATGGGCTCCATGGGATTCCTATCTGGGGTATAAGACATTCATACAAAAATACCGAACACCGGGTCATTCGTGTGCTTTCACCGAACAAGAAGGGAGGTCGGCGGCTTCAGCGGTGTTCGCGCAAAACTGTGTCCGATTTTAGTTCCATGAAAATAGAGGCGAACACCGCTGTTCATTCGTATGTTTTAAAATGGCCGCGACCTCGTGTTCGGGATACGAACGGCGGCCACCCAGCGCTCATCAATTAAGCTGCGGTTAACCGCAGCTTCAGGGAGGTTAATTGCCGGCACACTCCAGCTCCCAGGTGGTCCAGTCATTCGTACGGTTGTTCGGTAGATTGAAACTACTGAACAACCGGCAGAAAAGCACGAATACAGCTTTTCTGCATGGAAAAATAAAGTCTTTTAAAAGGGGCCATAGTCCAAAGGCAGCAGGCGAGCAACCAGGCTTCTCCAATGCAATGTGGCGAGATTGGTCTCGTCACATCTCTCCCCTTTTCCAAACAGACTAACAGGGTATCTGACCTCCTGCCCGTCAGTGCCCTTGTTAGTCCAGCAGCCCACCCACAACAAATAATAAACAGCACAGCCCACCCACAATAAATGGTTACTACACCTGGGTAAAGGGGAAGCTTGTCCATGTCCAGGTGCCTCACCACGGCTGTGCTGGGTACGGGTACGCTGACTTGGTGGGTTGCTGCGTGGGCAGAGACCAGAGGCACTCTGCCCTGTTGCCAGCGCTACTTGGAGGGTAGCCTGGTGGAAGCCTGGTTGTTGGAGGGGGAGACCGACTGTCTCCCCTTTAAATACACCGCTCTGCTGCGGGAGACTGACTGTCTCCCCTTTAGATGCACAGTCCTGCTGCTGGAGACCGACCGCCTCCCCTTTGGTTACCCATCTCTGCTGCTGGAGGGGGAGACCGACTGTCTCCCCTTTGGCTAAACAGCCCTGTCGCTGGGGGGCAGGACCGACCGTCCCCACCCCCTGTGCTGGCAGTGTAGAGACTACGGTCCCATCTGCACGGTTGTGGGGCTTACTGTCTCCCCTTTGTACATTAAGCTGCCGCTGGGGAGAGGGGGTAACAAGCTCCTCTCCCATACATACTTCCAGCTGTGGGGGAGGGAGACCGACTGTCTCTGCTCCCAACACAGAGTCCTGCTGCTGGGGAAAGGAGATTGGGCTCTCTATTCCCGGTAGGACACTCTGCCGCTGGGGAATGGAGACTGGGCTCCCAATTCCCAAAGCATCATACTGCCGCTGGGGAATGGAGACTGGGCTCCCAATTCCCAAAGCATCATTCTGCCGCTGGGGAATGGAGACTGGGCTCCCAATTCCCAAAAAATCACACTGCCGCTGGGGAGGGAGGACACTGCTCTCCTCTCCCTGGACTTCACACTGCCTTCCCGGCATATCACTTGGCTGCTGGGGGGCAGGAACAACTACCTCTGCCCCCTGTAACTCAGCCTGCCGCTGTGGAGGGAGGACGCTGTTCTCCTCTCCCTGCACTTTACACTGCCTTCCCGGCATATCACTCTGCCGCTGGGGGGCAGGAACAACTACCTCTGCCCCCTGTAACTCAGCCTGCCGCTGGGGAGGGAGGACGCTGCTCTCCTCTCCCTGCACTTCACACTGCCTTCCTGGCATATCACTCTGCTGCTGGGGGCAGGAACAACTACCTCTGCCCCCTGTAACTCAGCCTGCCGCTGGGGAATGAAGCTTGGGCTCCCAATTCCCTGCAATATCTCCCGCTGGGGAATGGAGCTCGGGCTCCCAATTCCCTGCAATACCGGTGGAGAGACCTCGGTCCCCTCTCCACCTGCCGCCTGGGGTTCCTCCCAGTAAATTTCAACAATATCTTCCCAGCTGAATGGGTCTGAGACTGGATCTGTTACTCTGCTGTCCTGCGGAGCCTTCCCAATGGAGTGGAAGAGATCTCGGTAGTCCTGCTCCAGTTCCCACTCCAGGGTTGCTAGGTGAGCCAGGTCTTGCTCTACCTCATGGGGGTCATCCCAGTCATGCCTAGCCTCCCTCTCGTAGAAAATTTCCTGAAGTCTGCTCTGCGCAGGGCTCCCGAAGTCAGGCTCTGCAAAGGACTCCCATAACAAGCCAGGACCATCAAACTCCTCTCCCTCTGGCTTGTCATGCTCAGCTGTCCAGGGTATATACTGTGCCATATACCACCAGAGCGCCTGGTAGGCATCCTCCAGCCATAGCTCCTGCCATACTAGGTGTTCCAATTTGCTCACCCATTCCTCCAGGGGCTGCTCTCCCAGGAAGGGCATCCGCAGGGCTACTCGCTTCTGCAACCGCTGGTCTTCCTTGGGGAGTCTCTCGCCCCGCTGGTACTCCACAATACCCAGTGCCTGGTACCAGATGCCTTTACGGACTGCATCTCGGTCATCCATGGAACCCTCGTCATACTCCACTGCTGGTTCCATCTCGGTGCTGTCAGGGTCGCTGTACTGGGACATGCGTTGCCCTCAAATTGTAAAAATCCACGGAATGGTGTCACCTGTAGCTGTCCTGTAGTCTGTGGGAACGATCCCGCCGCTTGCCACCAATTGTAACGGACCGTTTTGCACAAAAGGGGAAAAAACCGCTTAGACGATAATCCCCCTTTCAGAGTCAGGCACAGCTACTGTAGAATCACCAAAACTCA
>OW240917.1:14828461-14858906 GCA_933207985.1 Pelobates cultripes | reverse complement strand
CACACCAGACCAGATTTTCCCAAAACAAAAAGGAAAGGAAAAATATGAGCAAATCTGAGAAAACACCTGTGGAACACATCTTGGGCAGAACAGTTTGAAAAGACTCTCTTGGCCAAGCTTGAGGAAAGGAATCCACTTCAGGATGATAGGAGTGAAAGCAGACATGGACCTGTACACTGTGAGAACTCTGATGCTGATCAGAATTGTGACAGTGAACGAGAAGCTCAGAGTGATTGAAGTGAAAGTGATTGCACTGTCTACTCGGAAGGCCATGTGACTGCTATGCCATCTGCACTGTTATACAGATCTAATACCTATTCAGCAGCTAGATCGCACAGATGTTTACCTAAAAGCAGAGAAACTAGAAACAAGAGCATTAAATCAATTACTTCTGTCTATTAAACTCCTAAAATAATCAGATTCCTTAAAGAGACAGTCCCACAATTTTCTAGAAGTTCAGGAAACATACCTAGAAAATTATGCCATGAATTCATTGGGCATGTATGATGACATCCATAAGAAATGAAACATTACATGGACCTTTGATTCAATGTGCCATATCTATCTGGAGAGTCTTCAAGCTATACAGCTAATGTTCTGGTCAAAGATGAAATCAAAGAGATAATCATGGAGCATAAATCCATTACTTCTGCTAAGAAAGCGATTTATAACTTAAAGTGCGGTACAGATCAAAGCCGCAGATAATTTTTGATAATTCTTAAAAATGCATATTCCGTGGCCCAAAGGAAACCCAGGTATGAAAGCACAGAATTCAAAGATCTGTATTTTTATGCTATGCCGGTAAACATACAAATTTATCTAACAAGAGATTATGATTGTAAGTTCCTGTTAGAATGGCTAGTCAGTAGAGTTGAGCGGACACCTGGATGTTCGGGTCTGGCGGGTTCGGCCGAACTTTGAAAAAAAGTCCGGGTTCGGGCTTGAACTTGACCCCGAACCCAAACCCCATTGAAGTCTCTAAAAAACTCCTGGAAAGGGCTAGAGAGCTGCAAAATGAAGTAAAATGGGGGTAAAAGCAAGACAAGTGCCCTGCAAACAAATGTGGATAGGGAAATCACTTAAAATAAGATAAAAATACAACTGAGCCATAAAATAGCACTAGATGGAATCTTTGATTTTAGCTTTGGAAGAACATAAAGCAAAATCTAAAGCATGGCTGCCAGAATTATCCATTTGAGAGAGGGTTGGAGTGCAGGGTATTCTCTTTCATTGTTCAAACTGAGCTCAGCTCCTGATGCATGGAGAAAAGGCCTTCACAAGCCTCTGCTATTGTGTACATAGTTTATACTAAGTTACCCATAGGTTGAGGAGGCAGTGACCGTGGCGGTGTAGGTGGAAGCGACGGTGGAGGAGAAGGATGAGGTAGCCAACACTTTTTTTATTTGTTTTTTGTTTTTTTATTTTATTTTTAATTTTTTTTTTAATTGGGGTAGCCCCCAAAATATTGGGACATATAAAAAAGAAACATTTGGGGCCTGCAGTGCATTTCTTGCAGTCCTGATGCATGGAGAAATGCTCAACTCCTGATGCATGGAGAAAAGGCCTTCACAAGCCTCTGCTAATGTGTACCTAGTTTATACTAAGTGACCCATAGGTTGAGGAGGCGGTGACCGTGGCGATGGAGGAGGAGGATGAGGTAGCCAACACTGTTTATATATATCTATTTTTTATTTTAATTGGGGTAGTTCTCAAAATATTGGGACATAAAAGAAAAAGAAACATTTTTGGCCTGTGGTGCATTTCTGCAGTCCTGATGCATGGATAAATGCTCAACTCCTGATGCATGGAGAAAAGGCCTTCACAAGCCTCTGCTATTGTGTACATAGTTTATACTAAGTGACCCATAGGTTGAGGAGGTGGTGACCATGGCAGTGTAGGTGGAAGCGGCGGTGGAGGAGGAGGAGGTAGCCAACACTGTTTTTTATTTTTTATTTTTTTAAATTGGGGTAGCCCCCAAATATTGGGATTTGGGACATATAAAAAAAAGAAACATTTGCGGCTTGCGGTGCATTTCTTGCAGTCCTGATGCATGGATAAATGCTCAACTCCTGATGCATGGAGAAAAGGCCCTCACAAGCCTCTGCTATTGTGTACATAGTTTATACTAAGTGACCCATAGGTTAAGGAGGCGGTGACCGTGGCGGTGGAGGAGGAGGATGAGGTAGCCAACACTGTTTATATATATCTATTTTTTATTTTAATTGGGGTAGTTCTCAAAATATTGGGACATAAAAGAAAAAGAAACATTTGCGGCCTGCAGTGCATTTCTGCAGTCCTGATGCATGGATAAATGCTCAACTCCTGATGCATGGAGAAAAGGCCTTCACAAGCCTCTGCTATTGTGTCCATAGTTTACACTAAGTGACCCATAAGTTGAGGAGGCGGTGACCGTGGCGGTGTAGGTGGAAGCAGCAGTGGAGGAGGAGGTAGCCAACACTGTTTTTTTTATATATATATATATATATATATATATATATATATATGTGTTTTTTTTTTAAATTGGTAGCCCCCAAAATATTGGGACATATAAAAATAGACAACTTGGTTCTGCTGAGTAGCTCTTAACATTATAGTTGCGCAGGCACTTTGTTAATTTTAGAGAACCTCGGGCCAATCGCACATCCCTGTGACGGCGAATTTGCATTCGGATGTCATCCATATCAACTTTTGATGCCAGTTTCTGCACCTACCATGGTGACCACGGGTAATGGGGAATCAGGGTTCCATTCCGTACAAGGACCTTGAGAAATGGCTACCACATGCAAGGAAGGCAGCAGGCGCGCAAATGACCCACTCCTGATGCAGGAAGGTAGTGACGACAAATAACATACAGGACTCTTTAGAGTCCCTATAATTACAATAAGTCCACTTGAAATCCTTTAACTCTGATCAATTAGAGGGAAGTCTGGTGCAGAGCCATTGACCCATGCATGCTGCAGCTGAAACTCCACTATCGCCTGCTGCTGCTCGCACAGTCTCATGAGGCGGTGAGCGGGAAGGCCGAAGTTACGCAGCGAGACGAGCAGCAGCAGGGTGAGAATGCCAAAAGTGTGCACAGCCGCTACAGTGAATGTCACATCCTGTTCCAAGTTGCGGATCTGTCTGGTGATGGCTTCTGGTATCCAGTACTCTTTACTGAAGCTGCATCAGGGTCCTGGTATGTGGCAGCACAAACGCTTGTGCTCAACAACACCAGACCCTGCTAATCCATTCCACACTGTGACTCCTAACTTCAAGATCAGGCATACTGGATCCCGGTCATCCGACATCCGCCCAGACAGTGTCTGGTCCTGGTCACCGGACTGCCCTCCTGACTGTAAAACTGCGAATGGCTTGTTAATTCTTTTATGGTTCCTTTTATCACTCCATCTGTAACTTGGATAACTGTGGGAATTCTAAAGATAATACATGCCAACGGGCGCTAGGGGACAGTAAGAACAATCAGGATGTGGAATTCTCTGCCTGAGGAAGTGGTTTTATCAGAGTCCATACAGATGTTCAAACGGCTACTAGATGCATACTTGCAAGAACAGAATATTCAAGGATATAATCTTTCAATGTAGGGTAATAACTGCTTGATCCAAGGATAAATCTGACTGCCATTCTGGGTCAAGAAGGAATTTTTTTCCTAGCTTGTTGCAAAATTGTGCTTCAAACTGGGTTTTTTTGCCTTCTTTTGGATCAACAGCAAAAAACAAATGTGAGGTAGGCTGAACTTGATGGACGCAAGTCTCTTTTCAGCTATGTAACTATGTAACAATGTAACTATGTAACTATGTAACAGCCGGGCCCGCTTTTGCACCCTGCTCCTTCTTATGCTGTGCTGGTGCCTCTGTGCGACCAGCGCCTCTTCCTCCAAACTGCACACGTCACTCGCATGACCTTGATTCCATGTGGGGTCTAGGACCTCATCATCCTCCACATCATCTTCCACCCACTCCTCAACCCTGCCCTCCTTGCCGGTATGCACACTGCAGAAAACCACAGCAGTTGGCACCTGTGTTTTTCCAGCATGTAAAGTCTGCAAAGGACATATGGAAATTGTTTTAGAATTGTATCCAGGCAACAGTTTTCCCTATAAACTGACCTCTCAGTTTGACATGTGAGGGTATTGCCCCAGAATTACAATATTGTTTAAGTACCTCTTAGCTATTGATCACTGGTTTAAATATAGCAGCTTGTTATCTGGTAGTTTCTAGTGTAGAAAATATCAATCTGTTTTCTATCACTTAGATCTGTGTAACAAGTGTTGTAGGTGTGGAACAATATTACAAGTGACCGATGTAGTAAATTCGAATCAAAGTTACGCTTCGATTTGACTCTCAGATATGAAGAGCAGGCCCCAAAATGTGCTATTTAGCAGATTAGCAGCAAAACAATTAGAATGTTTACCACTGCGCTGTAAGCACACTATTAGATGCTTCTATTTTACGCTCAGGTATGAAGTGCACGCCCCAAAATGTACTATTTAGCAGATTAGCAGCAAAACAATTAGAATGTTTACCACTGCGCAGTAAGCGCACTATTTGATGCTTCTATTTGACTCTCAGATATGAAGTGCACAGCAGGCCGCAAATGTACTATTTAGCAGATTAGCAGCAGTGAGGTTGTTATCGAATCGGTAAGGCCAACACCAATTCTTAATTACTCAGCCTTGTGGGGAAAACTTAATGCCCCCATTCAGAGCCCAAAAAAATAAATAAATGAATAAATAAATAAAATAAATTTTCTCAAGCCGAAAATTACCAACATTAGAATGGTTCATATAGCCTAAACCAGTTAGAGTTATTGTGAAATCAAAAATCTGTAATAGGATGAATTATTTATCCTTCTATTTAACCTTTTTTTCTCTCTTATTTTCATAATGCATTCAACCTTTAACCGCTTAAGGACACAGCTTCAGAAGCTTGACTTACGCTTAATGACACAAGCAATTTTTGCATTTTCTTGCTGTTTGCGTTCAACTGCAATTTGCATCTCTCTCATTTATTGCACCGACACATATTATATACTGTTTTTTAAAGGACAGAAAGGGCTTTAATTTGATATAACATAATATATATATATATAAATGCTTACTTATTATAAAAAAAATACAGAAAAATGCAAAAAAAATGAAAAATATTGTTTTTTTTACAGTTTTTGCAATAATAATGTGTGCATAATTAGTGCAGGTTAAGGAAAGTAATTAAAAATAAATTTATTTATTTGTTCTGATTTACAGAATATATAATGTGTCTGGGATTTTAAGTTTTTTTTGGTAGTTACAGGTCACAAAGCACAAGGAGTAAAATAAACTTTTAATGTGGAGCGATTTTAGAATTTGGTATGTTTGTCTTGTAAGCTTAATAGCCATAAAAGAAAACAAAATTGCCACACAAAAGTATATATTTATATAAAGTAGACATCACGGGCTATTTACCTAAGGTTGTTTTGACACTTTCTACGTAGCCATTTCACCGCCAACCTCTGCTAAATATTGGAGTAAAATTGTGTTCTTTTTGGTTTTTGGCACACAAACTTATAACAGAGAAATTCTCGTGTATATTTTGTAAAGTTGGTGTGTGCTATTCCTGTACAAAGTTTTATTTTGTGTTCAGTTACATCTGCTGAGTAAAATGACACCCCCATTGTATGTCTTTTGCACTATTTCGTGAAGTTACAGTGCCATACAGGATACCTGTCCTTTTCAGTATTCACAGTAGAATTTTGAGAGATGGATTTAATGAGCCTTAGCTTCCATTTGGGGTATTATAACAGTTTGACTGTTCAAAAAAACCCCACAAAGGCCTACCATTTGTAAAAGTAGACACTCCAGGGTATCTTATAAGGTGCATATTGTGCCTTAACATGCCCCCATTTTTTCACCAATATATGCCAAAGTATGTGGTAAAAAATAATTTTGTGCATTTTTTACATACGGATTGCATTTTTGCTGGGCGTTTTGTATATTTCATATGTGCCACTAAGTTCAAACCCCCCAAATTATGCTCAGCTAAGTCTTCTGAGTAAAATGACACCTCATATGAATGTCTTTGGCACTATTTCGTAAAGCTACAGTGCCATATAGGAGACCTGTCCTTTACAGTATTCACAGTAGAATTTTGAGAGATGGATTTAATGAGCCTTAGCTTCCATTTGGGGTATTATAACAGTTTGACTGTTCAAAAAACCCCACAAAGGCCTACCATTTGTAAAAGTAGACACTCCAGGGTATCTCATAAGGTGCATATTGTGCCTTAACATACCCCCATTTTTTCACCAATATATGCCAAAGTATGTGGTAAAAAAATTATTTTGTGCATTTTTTACATACGGATTGCATTTTTGCTGGGCGTTTTGTATATTTCATATGTGCCACTAAGTTCAAACCTCCCAAATTATGCTCAGCTAAGTCTTTTGAGTAAAAATACACCCCCAATGAATGTCTTTGTCACTATTTTGTGAAGCTACAGTGCCATATAGGAGACCAAGCCATATCCGTTTTTACCAAACTTTGAATTTTGACGCTGGGCCTATGTGCAATTTCCAAGCATCTTCGCAGGTTTTAAATTCAAACTACCCCACAAAGGCCTACCATTTCTTAAAGTAGACACCCCAGGGTGTTTCAAAAGGTATAGTTTGAACCTTAGCGTGGGATCATTTTTCCGCTAGCTTGTACCAGATGTAGTGGTAATAAGCGTTTTTTCTGCCTTTTTGACATACAAAGTGAGTTTGCACAGTATATTTTGCAAACCTTATGTGTGCTACGACTGTATAATACTTCATATGTTGCTCAGCTATGTCGGCTGAGTACAGCAATACCCCCGTATGTACCTTTGCCAGGTATGTGTGGACATCGGAGGGGCACATTTGGGACACAGCCATTCCAGTTTTTTTCAAACTTTGAATTTTTATGCTGTGCCTATGTCCCATTTTAGAGTATTTTACCAGGCTATATAATCCAAATTCCCCATAAAGCCATACCATTTCTTAAAGAAGACATCCCAGGGTATTTCAAAAAGGCATATTTTGAACCTCAGCGTGGGATCATTTTTCCGCTAGCTTGTACCAAGTGTAGTGGTAATAAGCATTTTTTCTGCCTTTTTGACATACAAAGTGAGTTTGCACAGTATATTTTGCAAACCTTATGTGTGCTACGACTGTATAATACTTCATATGTTGCTCAGCTATGTCGGCTGAGTACAGCAATACCCCCGTATGTACCTTTGCCAGGTATGTGTGGACATCGGAGGGGCACATTTGGGACACAGCCATTCCAGTTTTTTTCAAACTTTGAATTTTTATGCTGTGCCTATGTCCCATTTTAGAGTATTTTACCAGGCTATATAATCCAAATTCCCCATAAAGCCATACCATTTCTTAAAGAAGACATCCCAGGGTATTTCAAAAGGCATATTTTGAACCTTAGCGTGGGATCATTTTTCCGCTAGCTTGTACCAAGTGTAGTGGTAATAAGCATTTTTTCTGCCTTTTTGACATACAAAGTGAGTTTGCGCAGCATATTTTGCAAACCTTATGTGTACTATGACTGTATAATACTTCATATGTTGCTCAGCTATGTCGGCTGAGTACAGCAATACCCCCGTATGTACCTTTGCCAGGTATATGTGGATGTTGAAGGGGCGCATTTGAGACGCAGCCATTCAGTTTTTTTCTAACTTTGAAGTTTTACGCTGTGTCCATGTTCCAATTTGGAGTAGTTTAGACGGTTGGTTATTGAAACTTCCCCACAAACACATACTATTTATTAAAGAATACACCCTGGGGTAATTCAAAAGGCATATTTTGAACCTTGGCGTGGGATAATTTTTTCTCTAGTTTGTTCCAGGTGTAGTGGTAATGAGCGTTTTTAAAATGTATTTTTTTACTTTTTATAACTTTTTTACTTTTAAAAACTAGTTTTTAAACTTTTGTTTTGCTTATAAATTTTTTTTAAACTTTCCTAAACTTTCTTAAAACTTTTTTACAGATTTAACATTTTTCTAAGCTTTTTTTTTACCGTTAACCCCTAACTAGCAGTACGCAGCACTAACAGTAAATTCCCCATTTTCCCATAACTCCCACCCACCCCAGCTAGCAAAATATATAGTTATAAAATATTTAAATTAATTAATTAAATAAATTGAACCCCTGAGGGTTAAAAAAATAAATAAAAGTTAATCCTCAGGGGTTAAAAAAAATTAGATCACAATACTGTGATCTCTATTTGATCGCTGTAGGCAGTGATCGACTGGCAGGGAAGGGGTTAATTTTTATTTGGACTAGGTAAAGTGTGTTTTATTTGTTTTTTTTTACATAAATGTTATTAAAACATTTTTTTAAGCTTAATTTTTAACTTTTTAAAGTTTCTTTTAAAACTTTTTTTAACGTTAACCCCTAGTTAGCCTAACGCCAAATCCCCCAATTCCCCAGTAACTTCCACCCACCCCAGCTAGCTAAATATATAATTAAAAAATAAGTTAATTAATTATTTTAATTAATTTAACCCCTGAGGGTTAAAAAAAAAAGAATTAACCCTCAGGGGTTAAAAAAAAAATCAGATCATAGTAAAATGTAATCCCTGCCAATTGATCACTGTAGTCAGTGATCAATTGGCAGGGAAGGGGTTAATTTTTTATTAAAATGGGTAAGGGGGGGGACTTTAAATTAACTTTATTTTTTTTAACAGCAGGGGGCAGGATCAGCACTGATCCGGCTCCCTGCACTTCACACAGAACCCGGAAGTGCAGGGAGCCGGTAGGTAAGTATGCAGAGCACATGTGCTCGCTCTGACTTGTGGTCAGAGCGAGCACATGTGCTGGGCAGCCTGACCGGGTGCTCCCGGTATGCCTCTAATGCAGAGGCATACCGGGAGCACCATTAACCCCGCGATCGCCGCGATAGCGGCGATCCGGGGTTAATTTTACCGCGTGACGGACGAGGTCCGTCACCCGTCGTTAAGGGTCTCCCCTCTGTGACGGACCTCGTCCGTCACCCGTCCTGAAGGGGTTAACAGTAATATAAGCTTTAAAAAACAAAACAAAAAAAAAAGGAAAAAATAGAACTCACAGCAGATAGAGAACTAAGGAGGTTGAGGGTTAGGTTAATCGTCATCATTGAGTAAACTTTGTCCCTGTACCTCACAGTCAGCAGACACATTCCAGCCAATCAGCAGCAGACCCTCCCTCCCAGACCCTCCCACCTCCTGGACAGCTCACTAAGAATGCAGCTTTACAATGAATGTAAAATGGATGCTGTCCAGGAGGTGGGAGGGTCTGGGAGGGAGGGTCTGCTGCTGATTGGCTGGAATGTGTTTGCTGACTGTGAGGTACAGGGTCAAAGTTTACTCAATGATGACATAGGGGAACAGCACATATGTTCGCCATCCGTGGCAAACCGTTCGGCGAACCGTTCGGGACATCACTATTTAAGAGTAAATGGCAAGTACTTTGCATGTTATACTCATATTGCTCAACAAATCGATTCAAATAAATAAAAAAAACTATTAAATCAGATCAAATCGAATCAGATTAAATCGAAACAAAACAAAGCAGAAAGAGTGAGAGGAAAAAATGAAGAAAAGAAAAGAACACCCCATTTTATGTAATCTCTAAGTAGAGTTGACACATACAGTAATTGCTGTCTCTCTTCTGTTTCCTTTTGCTTTGCCTTTTTTTCCCACAGTAGGGTGCATTTTCCCTTTGTACCTCCCTCCCTTTCCTCTCTTTCCCTTCTTTTTCCCCTTATCCTTTTTTTTTTCTAACCTCTTTCCTCTTTTTCCCAATTAACCTCTAATGTCTCAATCCACCTGCATAGGAGATTTGGGTGTAGGGGTGGATATGCTTACTACTAGAAGGAGAGAAAAAAAATAGGCATAAAATTCCTGAGTCTGGTATAGGGATGTAAACAGATATGATTGAGTTAATATCACTTCGTTTACTTCATTGAGTAAAACTGAACAAAGCAACAGTGTTGCAGTATAATGTCCAGTGATCTTCATTTATTGCATAGAGTTAATGATACTGAACTGAGCACCAATGTTTCAATATAGTATTACGTTCTCAGAAGTAAACGGATACTCTAAATCATTCTACTGCTAACTCATACGGAATATTTGTCTCACCTTAACCCCTTAAAGACACATGACATGTCTGACATGTCATGATTCCCTTTTATTCCAGAAGTTTGGTCCTTAAGGGGTTAAACAAAGCTTCTGCATTGCAATAGAGCTGGATAAGTATCTTACCCAAGCAAAGGATTTTACACACATTGAGGAAGTAATTAATCTGTGCCTTCAAGGGCATCTGGACTTCAAAAATTAGCCAAAGTTAACTGTTAACTGTCTGAATTCAGTTATGCTGAAATAATATAGCTCTTAGCAAAATATAATAAACTGTTATAATCAAAGTGTATATTCTTATTGTGTCAGAACTATTAGAGGATTCCTCTTCCGCAACTGTCATTAGTCTAATACTATCATTACCTTTCTGTGTCATTTTACCCCACTCCCTCTAGCATGTAAGCTCATTGAGCAGGGCCCTCAACTCCTCTGTTCCTGTGTGTCCAACTTGTCTGGTTACAACTACATGTCTGTTTGTCCACCCATTGTAAAGCGCTGTGGAATTTGACAGCGCTCTATAAATATCTTAATAATAATAATAATAATAGTGTCAGACAGGAGCTTAATGTTTGCTAATGCCATTACAAGAGAGAAAAAAAATATATATATACTCTTTATATAGGCATGAACAAAATAAATAAATAAAATCATTGATCTATGACTTGTAAATACACAATACATCTAACTATCTATACCCTGTGTGTGCCGATACTGCAAGGAAAGTGCATAGCTCGTAGCTGTTTGAATAAGGTGAAAGAGGATTCTATTTGTCACCTTGTAATCCAAAATAAACACTAATAGAACAAACCAGAGCTGTGAGCTAGGATATATACATCAAGCAACCTGAGAGTGAGCCCACAGCAATTGTTATGACATGCAGCAGACAATCAATTACGTGCTGTGCAGTTAGACTCCAGAAGGATCACACACGCACAGGACCTTTGGCATTTTTGGGATCAACACAGCCCGCAGTGTTTGTCTCTCAGAGTGAGGTATGAGACGCACCCTGTCCTCACCGGCAGCTGGCACCCAGAAAACGAGTTTGCAAAACAACATCTGCATCCATCCTAGTAAGGTCTATAGACTAATTGCAACTACTGATCTTCACTATGCTGGTAATATTCCTGTGAACTGTTCCTGGATTATATTTTTAATATTTTTAAGAAATTGTGATAATAAACTGTTTTTTTACCCAGTTATCTATTGTTATTAAATGTTTTTAGCGATACATAATTTGTATTGCACTGCAGGAAACAGTTCCACATACTGTTATTTCTGCCCATAATGGTTTACATCTTTACATCTAAAGTATAATATTTGGTGTATATACCATCTACCCTGCTTCTAGCAGATTCAAGGATATTAACACCGTATACACCTACTGCATCCTAATTTTCATAAATCAGTCTATGCACTAATTTTGATATTCCATCTCTTTTACTATTTTTTATTACCTCATTTTTATGTTCTATTTTATTTCTGAGTTCAACATATCCTGCATATAGCAGATTTAAGTATATTAACACTGTATACATCTGCTGCAATTTAAATTTTAAAGACACAGTCTATACACCAATTTTACATTTTTCTATTATTTGATATTCTGCATTATTTTTTACAATCTCATTTTTATGTTCTATTTTACTTCTGAGCCTCATATATTTTGGTGTCACCTAGCTCCAATTATCATCTAGCTCCTGGATCCTATACACTACGCTTTAGAGTGTAGTCTCCCATTATCTTTTCGGATAGGTTTTTGGTGAAACCATATTTTTTTATCCAGTCAGAGCAGCCTACCATTAGTCCAACTCCCTCTCTCCTATGTATTGCACTAGGCATACCAGAACATTTTACTCATTCATTGGAGTCTGAGCTAAGGAATGTGTTATGTAAACAAGATAAGGCATGGTGTCTCACAAGGATGGGGGAAGGAATACTAACCCACAGACAAGTATATATACATTATTATATATACAAATACATACTATCCACTTATACTTACTTTATATTAAATACATATAATTAGTATCATATTAAATAATATAGACCATTCATGGATAAATATTCATGTAGAAATATCATATTATTTGTAACGGACCGTTTTGCATAAAAGGGGAAAAAAACCACTTAGACGATAATCCCCCTTTTCAGAGACAGCCACAGCTACGGTATAATCACCAAAACTCACGAACCGCCAATAAGTGAATGCTCCAAACTCCCGAACGGCATACAAGGGAATAAGGTAGCACTTCAAATAAACGAACAGGAACCATACGAATAGCTGCTAGCAGGCGAACAGGAAAAGCTTCCAAGCGGCTTACACTCCTGGCAATCAGTCCTTAGCAGCATACAGTAAATCCCCCCAAAGACGAGACAAGGCTCCGTGTTGAGGGTCAAGCAGTGGTCTGTTTAATGAGGGCTACCTGCCCGGCTTTTATGCAGGTCTCCCACCTGGTGGACACTCCCCTAGGGGACCAGATGGAAGACTGTGACAAGGGACAGACAAGTATACAAATAGGACACACAGTCACAGTATATTCCCACAATGCATCCTGGCTTCCTCCCCTCTGCCCTGGGAGATAATTGGGAAGTAACTCAATTATCTCCCAAGACAAAGGCAAAACTCCATTACACACGTGGGAACACAAAACCAGCATAACACTTTAAAATGCACAAAGTAACATTTACTACATAAAACACCGACATGTAACATATCCCCAGATAGCTCAGGTCTGAGTGCACATTATTAGGTGAATGGCACTCAGACCACACGAATGCAGTTTAATCGCCATGGAGCCAAAGTCCTTACAGTCAGTTTCATACGAATGGGCTCCATGGGATTCCTATCTGGGGTATAAGACATTCACACAAAAATACCGAACACCGGGTCATTCGTGTGCTTTCACCGAACAAGAAGGGAGGTCGGCGGCTTCAGCGGTGTTCGCGCAAAACTGTGTCCGATTTTAGTTCCATGAAAATAGAGGCGAACACCGCTGTTCATTCGTATGGTTTAAAATGGCCGCGACCTCGTGTTCGGGATACGAACGGCGGCCACCCAGCGTTCATCAATTAAGCTGCGGTTAACCGCAGCTTCAGGGAGGTTAATTGCCGGCACACTCCAGCTCCCAGGTGGTCCAGTCATTCGTACGGTTGTTCGGTAGATTGAAACTACCGAACAACCGGCAGAAAAGCATGAATATGGCTTTTCTGCATGGAAAAATAAAGTCTTTTAAAAGGGGCCATAGTCCAAAGGCAGCAGGCGAGCAACCAGGCTTCTCCAATGCAATGTGGCGAGATTGGTCTCGTCACATCTCTCCCCTTTTCCAAACAGACTAACAGGGTATCTGACCTCCTGCCGGTCAGTGCCCTTGTTAGTCCAGCAGCCCACCCACAACAAATAATAAACAGCACAGCCCACCCACAATAAATGGTTACTACACCTGGGTAAAGGGGAAGCTTGTCCATGTCCAGGTGCCTCACCACGGCTGTGCTGGGTACGGGTACGCTGACTTGGTGGGTTGCTGCGTGGGCAGAGACCAGCGGCACTCTGCCCTGTTGCCAGCGCTACTGGGAGGGTAGCCTGGTGGAAGCCTGGTTGTTGGAGGGGGAGACCGACTGTCTCCCCTTTAAATACACCGCTCTGCTGCTGCTGCTGGAGACTGACTGTCTCCCCTTTAGATGCACAGTCCTGCTGCTGGAGACCGACCGTCTCCCCTTTGGTTACCCATCTCTGCTGCTGGAGGGGGAGACCGACTGTCTCCCCTTTGGCTAAACAGCCCTGTCGCTGGGGGGCAGGACCGACCGTCCCTACCCCCTGTGCTGGCAGTGTAGAGACTACGGTCCCATCTGCACGGTTGTGGGGCTTACTGTCTCCCCTTTGTACATTAAGCTGCCGCTGGGGAGAGGGGGTAACAAGCTCCTCTCCCATACATACTTCCAGCTGTGGGGGAGGGAGACCGACTGTCTCTGCTCCCAACACAGAGTCCTGCTGCTGGGGAAAGGAGATTGGGCTCTCTATTCCCGGTAGGACACTCTGCCGCTGGGGAATGGAGACTGGGCTCCCAATTCCCAAAGCATCATACTGCCGCTGGGGAATGGAGACTGGGCTCCCAATTCCCAAAGCATCATTCTGCCGCTGGGGAATGGAGACTGGGCTCCCAATTCCCAAAAAATCACGCTGCCGCTGGGGAGGGAGGACACTGCTCTCCTCTCCCTGGACTTCACACTGCCTTCCCGGCATATCACTTGGCTGCTGGGGGGCAGGAACAACTACCTCTGCCCCCTGTATCTCAGCCTGCCGCTGGGGAGGGAGGACGCTGTTCTCCTCTCCCTGCACTTTACACTGCCTTCCTGGCATATCACTCTGCTGCTGGGGGGCAGGAACAACTACCTCTGCCCCCTGTAACTCAGCCTGCCGCTGGGGAGGGAGGATACTGCTCTCCTGCTGAGCCTTCTCGCTGTATTGAAACAGCTGCTGGTAGCCCTGTTCTAGCTCCATCTCCCGGGTTACCAGGTGGACCAGGTCTTGCTCAATTTTGTGAGCGTCGTCCCAGTCATACCTGCTCTCCCTCCACTCCCAGAGATCACTGAACCGGGCTTGTGTAGGGCTCCCAAATTCGAGCTCTGAAAACGACTCCCATAACAAGCCAGGACCATCAAACTCCTCTCCCTCTGGCTTGTCATGCTCGGCTGTCCAGGGCAGGTACTGTGCCCCATACCACCAGAGCGCCTGGTAGGCATCTTCTAGCCACAACTCCTGCCATACTAGGTGTTCCAATTTCTTCACCCATTCCTCCAGGGGCTGCTCTCCCAGGAAGGGCATCCGCAGGGCTACTCGCTTCTGCAACCGCTGGTCTTCCTTGGGGAGTCTCTTGCCCCGCTGGTACTCCACAATACCCAGTGCCTGGTACCAGATGCCTTTACGGACTGCATCTCGGTCATCCATGGCACCCTCGTCATACTCCACTGCTGGTTCCATGCTGGTGCTGTCAGGGTCGCTGTACTGGGACATGCGTTGCCCTCAAATTGTACAATCCAAAGAAATGGTGTCTCCTGTAGCTGTCCTTCTGGCTGTAGGAACGATCCCGCCGCTTGCCACCAATTGTAACGGACCGTTTTGCATAAAAGGGGAAAAAAACCACTTAGACGATAATCCCCCTTTTCAGAGACAGCCACAGCTACGGTATAATCACCAAAACTCACGAACCGCCAATAAGTGAATGCTCCAAACTCCCGAACGGCATACAAGGGAATAAGGTAGCACTTCAAATAAACGAACAGGAACCATACGAATAGCTGCTAGCAGGCGAACAGGAAAAGCTTCCAAGCGGCTTACACTCCTGGCAATCAGTCCTTAGCAGCATACAGTAAATCCCCCCAAAGACGAGACAAGGCTCCGTGTTGAGGGTCAAGCAGTGGTCTGTTTAATGAGGGCTACCTGCCCGGCTTTTATGCAGGTCTCCCACCTGGTGGACACTCCCCTAGGGGACCAGATGGAAGACTGTGACAAGGGACAGACAAGTATACAATTAGGACACACAGTCACAGTATATTCCCACAATGCATCCTGGCTTCCTCCCCTCTGCCCTGGGAGATAATTGGGAAGTAACTCAATTATCTCCCAAGACAAAGGCAAAACTCCATTACACACGTGGGAACACAAAACCAGCATAACACTTTAAAATGCACAAAGTAACATTTACTACATAAACCACAGACATGTAACATATCCCCAGATAGCTCAGGTCTGAGTGCACATTATTAGGTGAATGGCACTCAGACCACACGAATGCAGTTTAATCGCCATGGAGCCAAAGTCCTTACAGTCAGTTTCATACGAATGGGCTCCATGGGATTCCTATCTGGGGTATAAGACATTCACACAAAAATACCGAACACCGGGTCATTCGTGTGCTTTCACCGAACAAGAAGGGAGGTCGGCGGCTTCAGCGGTGTTCGCGCAAAACTGTGTCCGATTTTAGTTCCATGAAAATAGAGGCGAACACCGCTGTTCATTCGTATGGTTTAAAATGGCCGCGACCTCGTGTTCGGGATACGAACGGCGGCCACCCAGCGTTCATCAATTAAGCTGCGGTTAACCGCAGCTTCAGGGAGGTTAATTGCCGGCACACTCCAGCTCCCAGGTGGTCCAGTCATTCGTACGGTTGTTCGGTAGATTGAAACTACCGAACAACCGGCAGAAAAGCATGAATATGGCTTTTCTGCATGGAAAAATAAAGTCTTTTAAAAGGGGGCCATAGTCCAAAGGCAGCAGGCGAGCAACCAGGCTTCTCCAATGCAATGTGGCGAGATTGGTCTCGTCACATTATTTAATAAATGTAAGTAGAATAGAATCATCTTACACACAGCTTCACTCAAGACCAGAAAGCCAGACACCAATGACAGATAACACTTAGTAATTAATTTTACTTTCTAAATCTTACAAAGTCCCATTGTAAGCAAGGGGTGAAATTAAGGTTTAGACATGTCAGAAAGTAGATTTAAAGGTATATGCCCAATGCTCTGTCTGGGGTAAATCCTTTGAACTGGCAGCAAAATTGAGTTATAGTGGCCATTATAGATAAGCCAAAATGACGTCGAAATCATCATCAAATGAAGTTAACTCTTTCCAGGACAAGAAATTTTGGTGTTGTAATTGCGCCATCTACTGACCATAAACTAGATGATAGTCTGTAAACTAGACACACCTACAGTTCCCTATTGGCCTTATCAGCTAGTGACGTGCAGAGAGTTTGACCCTTTAAAAAGTAAGAACAAAGGGAAAAGAGGGAGATTCAAAGATTCACACATCCAGACCTCTGGGACTGACACTCAAATCGGACATTCAAAGCTTCATACTCTTTGACCACATTCATACTTATCTTTGAAACAACTTAAGAAACAATTCCCTGGACACCTAGTCTTTTCAAACCAACACCACTTTCTCTGTAAATACAAATACAGGAGTTTATAACATACATTTAATACAGTGACATGATGGTTAAATGATACAGTAATTAAATAGTGATTGCTGATTTAATGGTATGAGACACGTAGGGTCGTGAAATAACTGCTACAACAGTTCGTGGTTGGTTTCTTAAGAGTTAATATTCTGTTATCCATTACAGTGACAGCATCCGAACTAGAATTACAATAATACTTGGATGTGTTTTAGAAGGCGAATAACTCTGACAATGAATGAAAGAACGATAGAAAAGAGTAAAAGATTAAATAAATGAGTGGATTCTAAATATAGGAATATAAAATACAGCTCGTTTGTTGTATTTGTTAGGAATGATGAAATCCAGTGCATTTATATTGCAAAACTTTTTCTGTAAGTCGGAATAGAAGTGTTCTGGCAATGTATCTATGTTATTTGATACATTTTGGATGTACTTGATATAACAGATGTCGTAGGTGGTATTACATTTTGTAAAAAATGACGTTTATATTTGATACATAGTAGCACTGATCTCATTGGAAAAGTCTTATGGATACAAATGAATATACATACATAACATGGCAAAAAAAAGCAGTAGACTAATTCTCAGCTTTATTATATTATTTCGGGGAGCGGTGCCAAAGTATCAATTTTGATATAATAAAAACTTTTAAATAAATTTTTGATAATTTTTATGAAAATATAATTTTTTATATTTTCACCCAATAAATATCCCCAATATATATATATATATATATATATATATATATATATATAATTTTTAGCAGTTGGGGAACTGCCTAACAGACCAGGAAGCTCGTCAGCCTCCTATTGCAGCGATGTTATCATGGTAATTACATGGCCCTGGAGAGCCAGAAGGGTCATACGTGCTGCAGGGAGACTGCCTGGACTCTCAGGCAGTCCCCCTGATCAGGATTGCTGGTCCGGGTTAGTAAGGAGGTCTGCTGAGCATTAGGGCGTTCTATGCAGCCCTAACGGTGTTCAAAAACAGTTAATGCAGAGTGTCATGGAACGCCCTAACTGCGTTAAAGGATTAAGTAAGGTTAAAGAATAAGCACAAGATATAGCTCCATATAGGCATTGTGGATAAATTATGGACACCAAATTCATGCATATTTATTTTAATTTAATGTGCCATTGAATGTAATGCTCACTGAAATTTTTGAAACCTGAAAACTTCAAACAAAATTCACCGAACCGAAATTTGCAGGACCAAAATTCCTTGGACCGAAATTAGACAAAGCTAAATTCGCCAGGGTGATATTTGCATTCACATTGAAATGCGGCAATGCAAATAAGAATTTCATCCTGGTGAATTGTGTTTTGGCAAATTTTGCCCCAGCAAATTCTTAACAGCAAATTGTGTCCTGAATCTAATGCACCACTGAATATAATGCACATTCAAATTTTGGAAACTTTATTTTTTCAAAAAAGGTGTGCATTAGATTTGAGTACATACAGTATTTATTTTAGAATGGGAAAATACATAATAGGTGAAGAACTTCCTGTGCATTTCAGGTAAAGGGACCTTTACATATATAAGTTGGATAAAGTGCAGAAAAGCAGATTACAATTGTGTATAAAATAAAATTTAAATATTTCTACCTGTTATGTTAGATATTTCCCCCTCTGAACATGGGACACATTTATAGCAGCATTTGTGATAACTATCACCAAAGGCTTTTCTATATCCACGAGGACAAAAGTCATTGCACCAACCTTTTGGGATCTGGAGAAGAAAACATGATGCAGTTTACAGTGTTAAAATCTTTCTACTTCAGATGATTTTGGAGACGGGTGCCATCAGAAATCTCAGGGCCCCTTTAAAAGAATAAACTGAAACCCCCACCTGGATACATGCTCTTTGCCACACATACACAAATACACCCATACATTTTATTAAAGACACACAGGCTCCTATTAGGCATTCTCTTTCTTTATTATACTCCCAGCAGCAAGAAAAAAGAATTATGAGAGAATCATAGAAAAAAACATAACAACAGCCTGGTAACAGTGGCACCAATCAGCATCCAGTATTATCCATATGGGTGTGGTGCTCCTTGACTCCTCCTCTTTCTTGCTGCTCCCTCAGACAAGTACCTCATCTCTTGCTACTCCTGTGATTTTCATACATATATGTGTATTTTGTGACAGAATTTTTGGCTTAGTGTATGTTAAAACTCATTTCATGATCACTATTATTGCTGGTTTGTATCCTGCTGGTGTCTGTGAGTGCTACCTATTGGGGTCTCTGGGAGCCTGGTTTTCCTTCCTGCCCATACTTCTGAGTATTGTTTTTACTCTTATTTCCTTCCCTGCTCGTTCAGTTTCATCGGTGGTGCAGCAGGGGAGGGCTGACCTTAGCCGCTCACCGTTTATGTCCGCGGTCTATTCTGCGGTTTCGTGCGGTCTGCACATGCGCGATCGATAATTTTACTGTTTCCCCTTTTCCTAACTGGCGCACATGCGCAGTTCGTGCCACGGAGGCCATCTTTTTGATTTCCGTCGCTGCATGTGTATTTTCTACTCACCGTGGCCATTTTAAGTGCAATTTACAGCATGAAATTGCTGTGGATCGGTGCTTAAGGTGGATAATGGTCTCTCCTACCCTCCTGGCGCACTCCTAGACCCATACTAAGCATTATTGCTGTTACTACAGTTATTTGCTGTTATTTGCTGTCTATTGCTGGTCAAACTGTAAGTGTTGGTGTGGAGGATTACGCTATCTTGACACCCTTTTTGTTCTTAGGCTTAGTTAGTATTATTTTCCCTACAGGTCACTTCAGATACTGTTCTTCTTAACCATTCAGCTACTACTAGTAGCATTACTTTCTGGGCCCAGTAATTTTGACCCTGAGTGTATTTGGGTATATAATTCCCTGTGGGCTAATATTATTGCTAAAATGCAAGATCAGAATGAGAGACTTGCAGGGTCTGTGTGTCCCACACCAGGGGTTTCCCCCTCAGGCAGGGAATGTAAGGATGACGCCAGCCACATGGCATCGGAGGAATTTCAATCCCTTCTCGATTCTACCATGGCGCAATCCATCAACAAGGCTCTGGCCTCCACGATGGGGGTCATGTCATCCTCTATCACACAATCTATAACCAGAGCACTGATGCAGTCTCAGAGTAGTGGCCCTCAGAGCACACAAAACCTGGGAACCACTAATGTGGCACAACCAGGACGCAAAGCTTTGGCAAAAAGCAAACATATTGCCTCCCCTCCAGAACTGCAGGTTCAGCCTGCACTGACTGACACACCTCAGGCTGTCAATGATGGTGCGATACCACCGCGCAATAGAGCCCCTGGCCAGGCAAAATCGGCAGATCCTGGAAGCAGGCACGTGCCCACGAGGACTCGTCCAATTCGGACCGGAGTTTGGAGGAGGAGCATAATGATTTATATATGGATCATTATGGTGCGGAATATTCCGATTCTGGGTCTGAAGTGAAAGCAAACACTGCGACCCAGAAGGTTACGACTCAGGGCCCTGAGCCTGCCGAATCGAGCAACGTAAAATGTTTTTACGTACAGCTCAAGATCCTTAATGAAGGATTCACCAAAAAAGTAAGCCTTTAGCGGCTGGCCTTGGCTCATTGGTCGCAATGCTGACCAGTTTGGGCTCTATTTTCAGGAGAATCGCCTTGCGGCATTCGATTGCCACGGCCGTATTGGCGTTACCCACCATGCAGACTAACCTCTGCAACCAGCCTTTCGCTACTTCGAAATCGAAGTCACTCTCACCCGATTGGGCAGATTCCACTAACTCATATAACTTAGAGATGGGCCCCAAAGTGTCCAGGAACTTGTCCTGGCAGTTCCGAAGAGAAAAGTCTAAGCCTTTCCTCAGTTTTCAACCAGATTTATTTAAAAATTGGATTAGATAAAGGTTTCCATACTCTTAGCTCGAGGTATCTCGCGATGTGCGCAGGCGTGAAAATAGCGAATTTTGCGGCCAGCATGTATATCAGATGCCAGAACCCAAGAACGATCGGCTGGTCCATAACCTTTACAATCCACCAAGTACTGTAATGTGCCCCGAGAAAACCTGGAATCAATTATATACTCTTCCTGTCCAGAAACAACTAAGGGAGGAGGAGGGACACTTGCTTATTTATTGCAAACAAGAGGTTTGAGCAAGGACACATGAAAGGTATTAAGAATTTTCAAGGAGGCCGGAAGGGCCAGAGAGTACGCAACAGTATTGATCCTACGAAGGACGCAAAAAGGTCCAAGGAACCTAGGAGCAAATTTCATGCTAGGGACTTTGAGCCTGATGTTACGAGAAGATAACCAAACCCTCTCACCCACTTGGTAAACAGGTTTGGCACCTCGACGTCGATCAGCATAATGCTTGAAACGGTCAGCAGCAGTACCCAGAGCAGATTGAACTTTAACCCAGGTATCACGGATGGAAGCCAGACAGTAATCCTGAACAGGAATAGCCTTATCAGAAAACACAGCCGGTAGAACAGTAAGATGCTGGCCATTATTAACAAAAAATGGACTACGTCTCATGGTCAGCATTGTTCCTAGCAAACTCGGCCCATGGTAGTAATTCGGACCAATTGTCTTGAGTGCTATTAACGTAACAACGCAAATATAATTCCAAGGACTGGTTAGCCCTCTCAGCTGTACCATGGGTCTGGGGGTGGTAAGAGGATGAAAAAGACAATTCAATCCCTAATTGTTTATTGAAGGCCCTCCAAAACCGAGACAGTGTACTGAGAACCTCGGTCAGATACTATATTGTGAGGAATGCCATGCAGATGGACAATTTCTCATATAAAGATTAGTACCAGGTCTTGAAATGACGTCAATTTCTTGAGAGAAATAAAATGAGCCATTTTAGAAAAACGGTCCACAACCATGAGAATCGCTTCTAAGGTCAATTCTACAGTATAACCGTTAGAACTAGGAAGTTCAACAATGAAGTCCATGGACAAGTGGGACAATTGGACCTCAGGAATAGGAAGAGGTTGTAACAAGCCACAAGGGAGTTTATGAGGCACTTTAGAAACTGCACAAATAGAACAAGCCTGCACATATTCCTTAACATCTTTCCTGAGGGAATCCCACCAGAATGACCTCATGGTTGCAGAAGTGGATTTATTAATACCTGAGTGACCAGCAGACACATTGTCATGAAACACCTTCATGATATTAACCCTTTCCCCCAATGGAACGAACAGTTTGTCCTGAGGTTTACCACAGGGCACCTGAGACTGAGCCTCCATGATGGAGCCAAGCAGTGGAGAGGACAATGAAAGGACATTTCTTGCTCTAGTATAACTTCAGTATCAAACTGCCTGGACAAGGCGTCGGCCTTGACATTTTTAGAACCCAGTCTGTAGGTGATAAGAAAATTAAAGCGAGAAAGAAATAGAGACCACCTAGCTTGTCTAGAAGATAATCGCTTAGCATCTCCTATGTAAGCCAGGTTTTTGTGATCAGTAATGATCAAAAGGGGGTCCTTGGAACCCTCTAGAAGATGTTGCCAGAGCTAGAATAATGGCCAACAATCCTCTATTGCCAATATCGTAATTGCACTCAGCAGGAGACAACTTTCTAGAAAAGTAACCACAAGGATGTAATAGAGTTTCCTGGCTCTCCCTCTGGGAGAGAACTGCCCCTACCCCTGTCTCTGAAGCATCAAACTCCAGTATGAAAGGCTTACCGGTGTTAGGATGTATCAATATGTCGGTGGAGGCAAACCGCTGTTTGAGAGTTTCAAAGGCTTCAATTTTCTCCTTAGACCATGAAACGGCTACACAGGTAGTGAGAAGGTATCAGCCGTTGGAGACGTCCTTTTTTTCCGGAAAGTAGCTGTGTGGTAGTGGAGTTGCTTATTCCCATCCACGAGATCCAAGTGAAGAGTCAGGCAGCGCCATTAAAAGAGCAAAGTGGTTATGCTGTAAATCCCCTATCAAGAACGAGACAAGGCTACGTTTTGAAGGGTCAAGAAGAACTGAATTTTAATGGCAGGTACTCTCCTTTTATGTTATTCTGCCCATGCAAGGGAGACACCCACATAATTAACAAAATAACCAATAAAACATAAGGTACATCCCACACATCTCCTCCCCTCAGATAAGCTTGTAACCCAATTAACACAGTCACATTTTCCCCCAAGTTTCGGATGTACCCCAAATAGCCATATTCTGGGGGACCAACATATGTTAAAATCAGTTCATTCGGTTCAGTGGTTCATGAAATATGGGACTTTAAAGTTTTGACCGACCGCACAGGCAAAATAGCCGAAAATAGTTCCATGAGTTTTGGCCTTGCGGCCGGTCTTTGTTCATGTGTTAAAAGTCCTGAAAAGGCTTGCCATCCGTGTATAACTTGACATTTGCCAGAATCTCCATATGCTACTTAGTCTTTCTACCGAACGGTAGAACTAAAATCGGACACTCGAGTATGCAAACACCTGGTACTATGGAGGTCTCAGCGGTGTTTGCATACTCTAGTGTCTGATTTTAGTTCCAGACACTCGACAGCAAAACACTGCTGTTGGGAGTAAAGAAGACCGCGACCACGTGTAAAAGTCCCGAAATGGCGGCCACCCAGGAACTGAAACAAAGCATTTGTGTGTTTCCCATAATAGCTGAATGTGCTGATCAGGGAGGTAAATTACCACATAATTAGGTAGCAGGGAGGGTCCGATGTTCGGTGGTTTGCATTCGTACGGTGAATGCTTGGTCCATACCATCTGGGTCGCACAAGGAAGCGAACGCTTTAAAAGTCTCGAACTGTTTTAAAGAATAATCCCTGAAACAGGTAAGCACATTCAATTATATCCAGTTTGATGTCTTTTGCTGGATAAACAATCTGTCTTTAGAATCCAAGGTCTCTGTTCCTGTATATGTGCCCGGCTAGCTCTTAAAGGGCCGGTAGCAGTAAATATTCCCAGGCATAAGGTAGAGTTTTGTTACAGACCATATCGTACTACGAGACTCCTTGCATGTCATATTGGTGATTGGGGCTATTACTGAAGAAAATCCCTTTATAAATCTTCTGTAATAATTGGTGAAACCAATGAACCTTTGAATGGCTTTCAACCCAGTGGGTAAAGGCTACTGTAGAACAGACTCTAGTTTTTTAGGATCCATCTGAAATACCGAGGCAGAAATATTATATACTAAAAAATGGTCAAAGATACATTTTTCCAATTTACAATAAAGTTGTTTTTTTTAACAAGGTTTGCAGAACTTGTTTAACGTGATCGTGGTGAGACTGGAGGTCAGGAGAATAAATAAGGATATCATCCAGATAGACCAAGACAAACTAGTAAATGTAATCCCTGAGTACATCGTTAATGAAATCTTGGAAAACCGCTGGAGCATTGCACAAGCCGAATGGCATCACTAGATATTCATAGTGTCCACTTCTGGTATTAAATGCAGTCTTCCACTCCTGGTTTTCCTTGATTCTCACTAAATTGTAAGCGCTTCTAAGGTAAGGCTTAGTAAACACTTTAGCGCCCTGGAGTCTGTCAAATAATTCAGCAATAAGAGGAATGGGGTAGGCGTTTTTAATGGTGATTTTGTTCAATGCCCTGTAATCGATACATGGGCGCAACTCACCATCCTTTTTAGATACAAAAAAGAATCCTGCCCCAGCAGGCGAGGATGATTTTCATATATGGCATTTATTCAATGAATCTTTAATATATTCCTCCATTACACTACTCTCTTGAGGTGACAGAGCATAGACTGCTCCCTTAGGTGGCATAGCACCTGGTAGTAAATTAATGGAAGAGTCATATGGTCTGTGAGGAGGTAGAGTATTAGACTGAGTCTTGCTGAATACTTCTTTAATGTCTTGGTATTGTATAGGGATCTCGGGATTTTGAGGTGTACTAGTGGGTAATTCAATAGTGCCCACTCTTTTGGTGACATGCAACAAGCACCTTTCATTACAATCCTTACCCCATTCTAATATTTCCCCATTAGCCCAGTCAATATGAGGGTTATGCTTGCTAAGACATGGGAATCCTAATATAATAGGACAAGAAGGAGATGCAATTACCTGAAATGTAATTTCTTCCTTACGTAATGCACCAATGGAAATATTAATGGGTAAGGTTTCATGCGTTACCAATGGTTGTGAGAGTGGCCCCCCATCAATAGCTTCAACAGCTAGGGGTGATAGTCTCTCTTTGATAGGTATAGTATCACCTTTGACAAATTGAATGTCGATGAAGTTTCCAGCAGCACCTGAATCCATCAGGGCTTTGCATGAAAAGTTATTTTTGTCAAAGGCGATTGAAATGTCAAGGAGAAACCTATTTTTATTCTTTTCAGAGGACGTTTCCATTACACCTAAGACCTGTCCCCTTAAGGTGCTTAGGTGCGGTATTTTTCCAGACGTATGGGACAATTGTTTCTCATATGTCCCTTCCTACCGCAGTAGGAAGGCCTTCTTTTCTCCTATATTGTCTTTCTGCTTCCGACAGTCTAGTGACCCCCAACTGCATGGGTTCAGGTTCGGACTGTACAGGAATTTCAGGGACAATAGGTCTGGAGAAACGGGGTGCTAAATGCATACTCATGCGTCTGGGCTTGTTTCTAGTAGCTTCTCTGGTTCTTAATCTATTATCAATGTGCATGACAAAAGTGATAAATTCATTAAGCTTTTTGGGTAAGTCTTTGGCGGCAATCCCATATAGCATAGTTTCAGATAATCCCTTTTTAAATGCAGAGATTAACCCACTATTAGTCTAGTCTACCTTGGAAGCTAGGGTACGAAATTCTATGGTATATTCCGAGATAGACCGGTTCCCTTGTCTGATGTGCATCAGGGCAGTAGAGGCGTCATCCTCTCTGCCTAAACATTCAAACATAAGTTTGAATTCTGTAAGGAACTCCTGGTAATTGTGTGCCACACTCCTATTACTCTCCCATAATGGATTGGCCCAAGCTAAAGCTTTACCTTTTAATTGATTGATTAGGTAACCAATTTTAGCTCTGTCTGTCTGACAACCACAAGGGAAACCACGACATGGCACTGAGCAGGATGAGTACTGGGCCTCAATACCCCTCCTCTAGATCTGATAGGCTGTAACTGGCTTTTGACTCCAAAGGCAGTTACCAGGAACTATTTGCATAATTGCTGCTCAGCATTAACCCTTGTGTGGATTTAGTTGCTGCTCGGCACAACTTTTCCTGTGTGGACAGTAAATGCCATTAACCACATTTTTATAAGCAGATGAATACATGACACACAGAAGGGTTTGTGAGCAACCTGTTTCTGGTCCCCAAGAATGGGGGTGGGGTACACCCAGTAATCAATCTCCGACCCCTAAATGTGTTTGTCCACTATCACCATTTCAAAATTAAGGGTATTCATTGCCTTGGGACTTCCTACTACCATCAGATTGGATGGTCAAAATAGATTTACGGGATGCTTATCTGACAATCCCTGTCGCGGAAGCGCACCAAAACCTACTGCAGTTTCAGTGGCAAGGAACAAAGTGGAGGTTTGTATGTCTTCCATCTGGCCTGTCCTCTGCTCCATGGTGCTTCACAAAGGTACTGAAGCCAGTGATTGTGCACACGAGGGGTCAGATTAATAATTTACCTAGACGATATCCTTCTCCTGTCTCAATCTCAATCCCAATTAGGTGTTCACTTGTCTTGGACAACCCACTTTCTCCAGACTTTAGTATTCTTGGTGAATTGGGAGAAATCAGTTCTTCAACCCTCCAAATGCATAGAATTTCTGGGATTTCAAGTGGACTCTGTACAACAAAGGTTGTGTCTACCCAAAGACAAAAGGATTTCGATCAAGAAAGAAATCAGACGACTTATGAATCGTATGACCAATTCCCTCAAACAACTTGCGAGGGTCATAGGGCTATTGGCATCGTCCATACAAGCAATCTTCCCGTGCCCGTTACATTATCTTGCCCTACAAATTCTCAAAGCCTCATATCTGCATTCCACTCGTACGAAACCTGTGTTACACTGGACGAAGATTCCAGAGAGGAATTGGCATGGTGGCTAGCCCACATGGAGGCGTGGAACGGATGGGCGATATTTGGGTCTACAGATCTGGTTATAGAGTCAGACGCCAGCTTACACGGCTGGGGCGCGCATTGTGGATCAGTTTCCACCGGTGGCAGATGGTCTAATGAAGAAACGTTGCTACACATCAACTGCCTAGAACTGTTAGCGGCACCCTTTGCCATTCGCAGCATGACCCCCACAGGCATCTCATGCGCTATCCTGATCAAGATGGACAACGTCTCGGCGGTGCATTATATCAACCACCTAGGAGGAACGAAATCGAAAGTTCTGGCACTGATGGCTCAAGATTTTTGGCAAATTGTTGTCTGAAACACAGCATTTCGGTAATAGCGGAATACATCCCAGGACGAGACAATGCACTGGCGGATTGGAATTCTCGATATCTTCGAGACGCAAGGGATTGACATCTCCACCCAATAATCTTCCAATGTCTCTCTCGACTTTGGGGGCCTTTCAACATAGATCTCTTCACGTCTCGACTGAATACCCAACTCCCTTGGTTCTTCAGTTGGAGACCGGACCCAGATGCTCTGGCGACAGATGCATTCTTACAAGACTGGACCAAGGGCAAGAATTACGCTTTTCCACCTTTCAACCTAATCTCTCGGACCCTTGCATGCCTTCGATATTCCAAAGGGACTCTAGTTCTGATAACCCCGATATGGAAGTCACAACCTTGGTTTCCACAGTTATTGGAAATGTCGATAGATTTCCCATGGCTGTTGCCGGACATACCTTACCTCCTGACCAATGCAGAGGGAATGAGTCACGAGTTGATCGACCAGGGTCTACTTCATCTGATGGCATGGCTCCTTTTAGATGTTTCTCAGACGACACTCAGTCTCTTGGCAGAGTCTTGGGCACCAGGTACCAGACTTTCCTATGGGTCGGCTTGGAGGAAGTGGACTGATTGGTAGATCCCATATCAGCTCCTGTGAAAACAATCTTGCAATACCTGACTCTACTCTTTGAAGAAGGAAAAGCCTTTCGGACTATAAATCTGTACAGATCAGCTATATCGGCGAGACATATGGGATTGGATGGTACTCCAATAGGTAAACATGCCCTCATCTGTCGTTTGCTCAAAGGCATCCACTTTGCTCGACCCCTCAGATGTTAATGTGATTTTTCGTTTTCTCTAGTCTTGGCCTTTGAATCACAAACTTTCTCTTAAACAATTATCAGCCAAGCTATTGATGCTGTTTTGTTTACTTTCATGTAAACGGGTTGCTGATGTCATAGCACTGGATTGGCAAGCACGCGCTTTTGTTCCGAACGGAGTATCCTTTAATATTTCACATAGGACGAAATCTGCGACTAGGGAGGTTTTCTACCCGTTGTTTCCAGACAACCCAAATCTGTGCCCAGTGTTATGCCTTAAGGAATACGAGCACCGCACGAGCTCACTCCGTTCAGATCGAACCCATCCATTATTCATCTTGTTCAGAGTACCTCATCTACCAGTATCTATTCCTACTTTAGCTCGTTGGATCAAATGGTTATTATCCGTGGCAGGCATAGACACTTCAATTTTTTCTTCTTTTTTAGCTTGAATACACCTGTGAGAGTTGGTGGTTGAAGCTGTTCCCTGTTGAATTTCCGGTTATGGTTTTGTTTTGGGAATTCGTGTTTGTTGGAATATTTTGGAACTTACAATATGGTCTTTGGGATCTACGCAGAAAGAGGAGAAGTCAAGGAGCACCACACCCATATAGATAATACTGGATGCTGATTGGTGCCACTGTTACCAGGCTGTTATTATGTTTTTTTTTCTATGATTCTCTCATACTTCCTTTTTCTTGCTGCTGGGAGTATAATAAAGAAAGAGAATGCATAATACTCGTCTCCTTGTCATTAATAAAATCATGACTTTACATCATGTTAATAGTAAAATCTGGGAATTATCATACACACACTCTACTACAGATTATATAGGAACTTGGTTTCTAGCATATATGTTTGAAAAGAATAGGCAGATAAAATACCCAAACCAGAGTCTCTCAATAACAGACCAGTAGTCAATGCAGAAGATAGAAATAGGGAGTGATGCCTTAATATATTTCTTGGAAAATATAGTGCATAAAATGATAAAGTAAAATACAAAATTGCACTTACAATTTTTAGAGCTCAGGTAGCTCTATCTGAATATGTTTGGATGGTACTACCCCCGCCTAGGGATATAGGGATATTGGATGCCTTCTTTATCAATGTGCTTCCTTGCGTGGTGCATCCAACCAGGTATAGTAGTGCATTTGAAAAATCCAAACCAACTCAAGGTTTATCAGGCTTAGTAGTAGTAAATATGTATATTGGTGAGTAAAAGTATAAAAAAGTAGTAGTAGTAAATAAAAAAAAAAAAAAAAATATATATATAGTGTTCACTGTTGTTTGGTAAATAGTAATAAAAATATGGAGAGGTATTCACAAGTAAAGAGCAAAAAATGCTCAATCCACAAGGCACAAGTGGTATTTTGTCCACCAAAGGAATATGTGGTTCTAAACTACAACAGAAGGTAAAGTCAAAATGATTTAATAAATTAACTACTTTATTGAAATAATTAATATTGAATAATAAAAGCAGTACAAAGTAATACAAAACACTTATTGCATTTCACCAACAAAAAGGCTTTTTCAAAAATGTCTTTCCCTTCGTGGAGAAAACACCACCTGTGCACTGTGGATTGAGCAAAACCATATTTTGCTCGTTACTTGTGCGTACCTCTCCTTACTTTTATTATTGTTTAGCAAACAACAGTGAGCACTATGTATATTTTTTTATATATATAGTATTACTCACCAACAATATTGAATGCAAAATGGCTATTAAACGGGGTAAACAAGAAAATACACAGAACCCTAACCTCTTCCATCCTCATTAAGCAGCCAAAGATATCCCCTGTTTATCTCAGCTTCTTCTAGTTTTACCTATGCTATGTATGACAGCAAAAGATGCGTGGCATATGTATGCTCCCTCTATACACTACATTACATACATTGGAGTCCTCGGCTGTTGGTTAGAGTGTCTGCATAGTAATACTAGGAGGAAGCAATATCAATGATTTCACATCCTCCTGCGCTGCCACCAATGAAGGAGCTGTGTAGGCTCCTATCTAGTAAAGGGATGAGACACATGACTTAAATGATTTATTTAGGAAGGATAGAAAAAAATAGAACCGTGGAGGGGTATGTTTATATAACAACAATGAGTTAAAGCTTTATATTAAGCAAGTGAAATGTTATGAAGAAAATGTGGAAACTTTATGGGTAGATGTCTGCTTTGGGCAAAAGAAGGGAAATCAGTTATTGGTTGGGATATGTTATCAACA
>OW240917.1:14780576-14828009 GCA_933207985.1 Pelobates cultripes | reverse complement strand
AGACACATCAGTGGCATCCTTACATACCATATAAGGAAGCCAAAATTGAATGCAAAATGGCTATTAAATGGGCTAAACAAGAAAATGAGAAAGATAACAAAACCAACCATAAAAGGTTTTTCAATTACATAAGTTCTTAACCCCTTAAGGACCAAACTTCTGGAATAAAATGAAATCATGACATGTCACACATGTCATGTGTCCTTAAGGGGTTAAAATAAAAAAATGGAAATGCAGGCACATTAAAAACAGAGATGGGTTCATCAGTTAATGAAGACCAGCTATTTTTTCTTAGCATATATTAAGTACAAACCTATGACAAGAGATATGCTAATGATTGCTGTGAAAAACTTACAGAAAAGTTGTGATTAAATGATTCAAGACAATGTGCTGCAGCAACTAAAGAAAGTTAATTTTAATCTGGTTCCTAGATTAAAAAATGGCTCCTTGCCTGGTAATTTTAGAGCTGTGAGCTTAACTTCTGTGGCTGGGAAAGTATTTTTAGGTTTATTAAAAGATAATATTCAGGAATTCATTGGGGTGCTCAGGGCTGAACTGTGTAGATCATAAAAAAACACCTATCATCAGGGGGGCGTGTCCAGCTTCCGGTGAGAGTGGTTGCTTGGCTTAGGAGCTCAGCTACCACCCCGGCTTGTAAGCTACTAAACGCATGACACTCAGCAAAAAAACAACAAGGGAAGAATTACCCTGCACAGGAACAACGGTGCCAGAGCACACAATGCCACCTTCCAAGCAACTAAATATATCGGAGTCAGCTAAACAAAAAAAAATGGAACGCCACCGAGAAAATCAAGATGGCGACGATGCCTCTACAATGTCGGACGGCCAATCTGACTATGAAACAAGTTCTGCTAAATACTCAGAATCTCCTGTGATGGAGCGTAGCCTTCACAAGATGCTACAAGAGCTCAGAGCTGCAATCACAGCAGATTTTTAGCGTATAAATGGAGACCTGAGAAAATAAATCTCGATTATTGGAGACAGGACCAGTCACCTCAAGAATAGAGCCGAAGAATTATGTGTGGCTCATAATGAAGTTGTGGACAAAATACAAAAATTGTCTGAAGAAAACGAAACGCTAAAATTAAAGCTAGCAGATATTGAAGACAGATCGAGAAGACAAAATGTCCGCTTCAGAGGACATCTCCCACGATGCTCTCCCAGCCTACATCCTCTCAATCTGCAAATCACTTGTCCCGGGCCTACCAGATTCAGCATGGGCCTTTGACAGAATGCACAGACTTCCAAGGCCAGCTCGCCTCTCCAATGCAGTCCCCAAAGATACCATTGTTAAATTCTACTACTTCGCCCACAAGGATCCTATCAGCATCAAGGAAGGTGACATCGCTTCCTGAACCCCACCAAGGAATCGCTTTATTCGCAGATCTGTCGGCAACAACGATGGCAAAACAAAAATAATTCATCACGATCATGAAAATGCTACGGAACAACAATGTGGCTTACAGATAGGGCTACCCCACCAAATTGATAATATGGAGACAAGGGAAGAACCAAATTATAAGGGAACCAACAGAAGGGATGAAACTACTTACGACTTGGGGACTGTGGAAGAATACGCTTACCCCCCAAAACACAACCAACAGCAATTCTCCAAGAAGAAGGCAGGCAGAATGACAAATGGCAGGCACACCATCTAAAAAGCCATGAACTCTGAAGTAACTCTCTAGCAGGTTTTACTGGTACATGATACACATATCAGAATAAGTACAAATACCCCCTGTTACCTGAGTAAATATTCTTTTACTAGCTTCATTACCTTACCCCTATTCCCAAGGTCCTATAGACAAACATCAATGCTTTCTGTTACCGATTAGCCTCCTAGTCACATATTAACCACTAGACACCGCAGACAAATTTAATACATGCAATTAAAGGAGCATATATTGTTTTAGCATGTACATAGGTTATATGCGATAAACTACTTACGATTCCCATAAAAACGACTGCTGCCTAGCTAAACAAGTTTTACTGTACAAGATTATATTTAGACCAGTATAGATTAAGACGATGTACAGGGTTAAGGTTTAATCAAATGCTACGACATATAGAAAAATTGACTGCTATAATATGAATACACAAATTCAGGCTTACGTGAACCCAAGAAACTACTGGTTTACTTATAGCTCCAAATGATGTAAGATAATTTGCAACATATTGCAAACTGTAATGTACCATATCACAATCACAAGTGTATTAATGTGCAATGTAACTACTCAGTAGCTAGTATAGGGCTGGTACCCACTGGATCATAGATCTTGCAGTTCCTTAGCCATGTAAAGCAATCATTGCATCTATTAAAATCTCAAACAAACTTTTTAGTTACAGAGCAACTTTGTGCTCGCAAACGATTTGCATGTATGTACGAGCCAAAGTACCCTGGCTCAGGTAATATTGATCAGAGTTGATCACCATTTTTTTTTGCTTTTCATTTACTTTTCATTTGTTTTTCAAGTGTATTGTTAACATGACACAATTTCTGGTCGGGAGGAGCTCCATAGCCCTTCCTAGTCATCTTTGGGATCGTTTTTCTCTATTACACCCCAGAGTTGATCTCTGTGTGTCTTCCTGATAAGGGAGTCATATGTAAATACTTTTGTTCTTACTTTCTTCTCTTCTATTCCCCTACCCCCCTTCCCATAGGTCTCAATACACAGGGCATGTCACATGGGAGGCAGACGCCTGTCACCTATATACATGACAGTAGTACAACAGTAAAATGCTACAACGAACATATACCTAGTAGATCAAACAGGTCTATAACTTATGTATGCAAAGATACCCATCTATCACTGATCTTCCAATAAAAAAAAAAGTTCTCACCCATAGCTATATAATGTTACACTACCCATGACACCTCACTCAATGAAAATGCTCTCGATTAACGCCAGAGGTCTTAATAGCCCCTTTAAGAGGAGACAATTAACAAAAACCATGCATGAGCACGAGGCGGCAATAGTATGTGTTCAGGAAACCACTTCAGCATAAAAAACCCACCCCAAATTCGATCAACGAAATACCCAACAGCTTACTATGCTCATGCTCCTAACAAATCTAAGGGTGTAGCAATAATTTTTCACAAGGACTGGGTCTTCACATTACACAAGAAATATATAAATCAGACGGGTAGATTGCTGGTCCTGGTAGGCGAATTAAATGGAATACTAGTGACAGTAGCCTCACTATACGCCCCAAACGAAGCACAATTTTCCTTCCTTAACAAAACAATTTAAAAAATATCACTTATGAAACAAGGTCACGTTTTTATATGTGGAGACTGCAACTGTACCCTTGACCCATCACTTGATACCAAACGCAAAAGCAATAAACCGCCCCACAAAACATCTGTCCAAAACAGTAAACTCTTCTCACATCTTTTACACTCCCATGATCTCTACGACACGTGGAGAAATCTCTTTCCTTCAGCAAAAGATTACACATACTTTTCACAGGTACACTTGACATATACACAAATTGATCTCTGCTTCATAGACAAATCAACACTCCCCCACTTAATGGATCAATCCATAGGCCAACGAACGTGGTCTGACCATGCACCAATTATTATCACACTAGCAGTACCATATCCATCAAAAGGCCGAGGTAAATGGAGATTGAACGAATGCATCATAGACGACCCCATTAACCATCAGAAAATAGTTTCAGAAATCAACAACTACTTTTCCCTCAACACCACTAAAGATACCACATTAGTAACACAATGCTTAGCCCATAAAGCAGTCATTAGAGGCGAATTTATCAAAATAGGCTCCATCATTAAAAAACTATTTCAGGCCACAGACACCTCGTTACGCCAAGAACTTATAACATTAGAACAATCTAACAAAAAATCCCCCTCCAAAACTCTATCAAAACAAATTGCCAAATTACAAGCAAGTATCCATAATCTACATACTCAACTATATACCAAGAACGTAATTAGAAACAAACAAAAATACTACCATATCGGCAACAAAGCAGGCAAATTACTAGCAAATCAATTAAAATCTAAATACCTACAAACAAAAATCCCCTATATCACATCCAAAGAGAACATCAGAATTTACAATCCCAACAAATTAGTGGATGAACTGTCCCTCTACTATGAAGATTTATATAACCTTAAAAATAATACAATGATTCACACTTCTGACAGCTTGGAGATATCTAATTATCTATCACAAATTACACTCCCACATACCACAAAGCATCAAAACGAAACTCTAGAATCCCTGTTTACTGAAGAAGAAGTAACACAAGCCAAAAACTCTCTTCCCAAACACAAAGCCCCGGGCCCCGACGGACTCTCGAATTACTATTATACAAAAATGTCAACTCCCCTCGTTCCACACATTAAGAAACTATTTAATGCAATCAAACAATCTGGCACATTCCCACAGGAAATGCTGGAAGCTTACATCATAACACTGCCCAAGCCAAATAAATCTCCAACAATATGCAGCAACTTAAGACCAATCTCCTTGCTTAACGCAAAATTAATAGCTGCCAGGCTCAAACCTCTCCTAACCAAACTAGTTTCAGAAGAACAAGCAGGGTTTGTACCATGAAAACAAGTGGGGAATAATACCAGATATTGCATGGACATAGTGGGCTGGGCCAATGGTCAGGATCAGGGTGGTGTTCTAATGGCCTTAGATGCGGAAAAGGCATTTGATCGCCTAAATTGTGAATATATGGAAACTACACTAACAGCCTTCAGCTTCTCCAAATCTTTTCTAACTAGCATAATGGCCCTATATGCATCTCCCTCACCCAAAGTTTTGAACTCTGGCTTCACATCCAGAGGCTTCTGTATCACAAATGGCACGAGACAGGGGTGCCCTCTTTTGCCCCTGATCTTTATCCTTTGTTTGGAACCTCTGGTAAGGAAAATAAAACAAGACACTTTACTCCCTGGTCTCACTACCCCGGCGGGAGAAAAGAAAATTGCCCTCTTTGCCGACGACTTAATAATCATTCTTACCAACCCAACAGACTCAATCCCACACCTGCTTAATACTTTTACCCCTTTTGGCTCCATATCTTACTACAAAAATAATATTAGTAAAACCCAGATACTCCCCATAAAACTGACATCGCCAATAGTGGAGAAACTGAAAGTTAATTACCCATTCGATTGGAGAACCACATCACTCTCATATCTAGGCATTAGAATCACTCATTCCAAATCACTTATTATTAAAAAACACCATGAAGTGGTCCTTTCCAACTTATCTATTAAATATCTTAATATTAAAGCATATTTGGTAACCTTTTATCGTACCATTTATCTTTTTATACACATATATTTATTATTGTTACCTGGCACCATTCCTTTTTATTCGTTGGACTCCAAGCAATCCTAGGTGGGGATTATACCACCAATGCGAATTACCAGGAGCAGTTGATCTGCTCCTGTCTTGTGAGTATCCACTTTTTATTATATATATTTTATCCTAAGTTTTTATTCAGAGAACACTATTGGCTGTTTCTTTTTACTCGAGTGTCTTTCATACTACGGAAGGAGGAAGGACGCAAAGGAGAGTCATTTCCATATCCTACAAGCGGGGATCTAAACCGCTGTACGCCCTAATTACAAGAGCGGGTTTTAGCTCTTTTAAATGTGAGTTTGCAATCAAGTTTTACATTTCAACTTCCTTTATTATTCAAGATATACTACACTATTTTGGCTCTGTACTTGTTTTTATTTTCTTGCATATGAGACGACCTACAAGGAAGATAACAAGTAATACTACTGCTTTGGACCAAGTACCATCATATAATACGATTTCAACGGACATTGCCAGATAAGACTTTCTCCTTTTATTCATTGATTTTATCTGGACTTTCTTCGTATTATTTAAAGTTTTATTATAGCGCAGCCCTTTCCTGTATTTTTTACCAGATATGTGTGGTGGTGTAGTTATTCTCCCAAAAGAAATGTATATCGCAGAGGCCTTAAAGCAGTTAAGTGACAGCAACATTTATGAAAAATTAAATCATGACCCAGCTACTTCTATCAGATAAGCATTAACAACTTATTTGGGGTTAATCAAAAAGGAAATAAAAGAATATCCTTAACAAACAAGAATTCAATTACATAAATGTACTTTACCCAAAAATACCGGTAATATATTTCCTCCCAAAGTTTCTCAAGAATGAGCAAAACACTCTGGGATGTCCCATTGTTTCATGTATTCCCTGCAGGGCCGGTGGAGAGACCTCGGTCCCATCTCCACCAGCCACCTGGGGTTCTTCCCAGTAACACTCTGCAATATCTGCCCAGCTGAATGGGTCTGTGTCTGGGTATACGCTTCCCTGCTGAGCCTTCTCACTGGAGTGGAACAGCTCTTGGTAGCCCTGCTCCAGCTCCATCTCTCGGATCACTAGGTGGACCAGGTCTTGCTCAATCTCTTGAGTGTCGTTTCAGTCATACCTGCTCTCCCTCCACTCCAAGAGATCACAGAACCGGGCTTGTGTAAGGCTCCCAAACTCAGTCTCTGAAAGAGTCTCCCATAACAAGCCAGTACCATCAAACTCCTCTCCCTCTGGCTTGTCATGCTCGGCTGTCCAGGACAGGTATTGTACCCCATACCACCAGAGCGCCTGGTAGGCATCCTCCAGCCAAATCTCCTGCAAAGCCTTCACCCATTCTTCCAGGGGCTGCTCTCCCAGGAAGGGCATCCGCAGGGCTAGTCGCTTCTGCAATCGCTGGTCTTCCTTGGGGACTCTCTCGCCCCACGGGTACTCCACAATACCCAGTGCCTGGTACCAGATGCCTTTGCGAACTGCATCTCGGTCATCCATGACACCCTCATCGTACTCCACTGCTGGTTCCATCCTGGTGCTGTCAGGGTCGCTGTACTGGGACATGCGTTGCCCTCAAATTGTAAAATCCAAAGAAATAGTGTCTCCTATAGCTGTCCTTCTTGCTGAAGGAACGATCCAGCTGCTTGCCACCAATTGTAACGGCACCCCAAGGTATAAAAGGGTTAATTCGCTGTTTAGTAGATCTTCCCCTCCAGAGACACAGGCACAGCTGCTGCAGAACACCAATCCGCCGAACAGGAAACCATATGAATGCTGCTGTAAACAGCTGAATAGGAAAAACCATACGAATAGGTTTACACTCCTAGCAGTCGAACTGGAACAGCATACAATAAATCCCCCCAAGAACAAGACAAGGCTCTGTTTTGAGGGTCAAGCAGTGAACAGCCAGAGCTGTGGGTTTATTGTTCTTTTATACACATTAGTACCACCCACAGGGTTTTGGAACACAACCAATAAACACATACAATACACTCAGATGACTCCCACACAAAATCCTCTCCTCTGCCTGTGATACAATTACCTTACACAATGGGTAATGTAATTATCACAAGCAGAGAAATACAATTTTTCCACATTATTCATAACTTGAAAAGTATGCATCACATTCACTTACATTTTCAGAATCAGCATACTCCAAATACAAACATATGTCAAAATCATCCAAATTGGTACAGTGGTTCAAAAGATAGATTGTAGTCTTTTGTGACCAAAGGAAGCATGGCTTTTCTCCCCAAAACCAGTTCCACAGAGTCTTCTATCCTGGAGATAATTGGGAAGTAATCCAATTATCTCCAAGGACAGAGGCAAAACTCCATTGAACACATGGCAGCAAAAGACAATAAAACACATAAAAACATATAACTGTGCAGCTATTGCACAAAACCGGTACATTCAACATATCCCCAGATAGCTCAGATCTGAGCGCACATTATTACTGAATGGCACTCAGAGCACACACATACAGTTCAATTGCCATGGAGCCAAAGTATTTCCCATATTCTTTCATTATACGAATGGGCTCCATGGCATAGCTATCTGGGGTATCACCGCTCAAACAGGGCACGCACCGAATGACCCGGCTTTCGTGTCTACGCAGGGGAAAATCAAGCCTTTCAACATGGGGCCATAGTCTAAAGGCAGCAGACGGGCAACCAATGCACAGTGGTCTCGTTACACCCAGTATCCCCAGGAGTCAATTCCTAAGAATAAGGAGGAATTGTACTCTACTAGAAGATGTTAATGAACAATCTCAGATTTAAAAAAAACAAACTGTTTTTAGATAAAAACTATACTGAGTCCAATTTAGATCAAACAATAGCAGAAGTACAACACCAAGAGAGGTCTAAGCTTTTACAAAAATCAGAAACAAAGATGCCCCACAACTTCCTTTAATATTTGATTTTAACAATAAAAACAAAGAAATTAAAAATCTTGTACAAAGACACTGGCACATCTTACAACAAGATGATGCACTTAAGGATTTTATCACTAATACTCCTAAAATTATTTTTAGAGGAGCACCAAACTTGAATAATTACATCACAAAAAAATATACTAAGACAAGTAAAACTTCAAATATCACCTTAGGTAATTTTACCGGTTTTTATAAATGTAATAAATGCATAGCATGCAAAACAATGGAATTCAAAACAAACAAAACTTTTAAATTTAAATCTAATCAAACGGAAAAAAAACCTATAAAATAAAAGATTTAATCACATGTAACACAAAAAAATAAAGGTTTTAAAAACCACAGTGTGTCTAACTATTTTAGTATGCACAATAATGATCCCAGATGCACAATAATGATCCCAGATGTTCTTGGTATTTGTAACATTTGGTCCTAATCAGCATTTTTGTGTAAATCAACATAGGATGTAACAAGAAACAGCTGCTTGTGATAGATAACAACTGTTGCACCCATACACCCACTAGCATGAAAAAGTATGTATAAATCGTCTAAATAAATCATTTCAGAGTGTGTGTGTTTTTCTTCACTTGTTCCCAAAACGTTTCATAAGAGGTGGGGCAGTTTCCATCCATCAACCAGAGGGTCTTTGTCCCGTGTATAGCTGAATTTTCCCCAACAGCCGCTATCTACAAAGGAACTCAGAAGGTGGAACGAGCTAGTCCCCGGGCAGTGCTCACATACGAGGAGGAGTTCCTTCAAGAGATGCGATGGTGACTGTCTTTTTTTGGCCCTGATGTTCTGGTAAAGATTGTCAGGGCACTCAAGACCCAAGTGGTTAAGTACCTGCAGTGCCAAGCAGATGGGCAAGAGACCGGGCACAGCAGGGGATACACACATCCCAGCAGCAGCAAGCATCCCTGGGAGTGAAGATAGTCAGTCCCACTACCCAGCACCAGGCAGCATCACAGAGAGAGGAGATTGTCGGTCCCTCATCCCAACAGCAGCTAGCATACCTGGAAGTGGAGATAGTCGGCCTGACTCCCCAGTGGCAATACGGTTTAAAGGGAGAAGAGGCAACTGGTTTCTCTCCCCAGAGGCAACCAGCATAACAGGGAGAGGAGATTGTAGGTCCCTCATCCCCGCAGCAACAAGCATTACTGGGAGTGGAGATGGTCGGTCCCACTACCCAGCACCAGGCAGCGTTACCGGGAGTCATGAAAGTTGGTCCGACTCCCCAGCAGCAGTATGGACGGGAGACAATCGGTCCCTCTCTATAGCGGCAGCCAGAGATACTAGAAGAGGAGGAAGCTGGTCCCTCTTCTCAATTACAGGGGGATCTCCTAGACTGGCCCTTGGGGGGAACCCTAACTGATAGGTGGAGGTGGGACCAAGGTCTCCCCACTGGCCATACAGGGATGCTGGGCAGCCAGCCCAGATCCCCAACTACAGCTGGAAATACCATGAGGGAAGACATCAGTCCTTCTCCACAGCAGTAGCCGGAGGATTCCTCCTCTCAGCAGCAGTTGCCCAACAGGGCTCTGGGGGAATCGGAGGAGACAGCACACCAACTGACCCCATCCCACCAGCAGAGCTGGCATCAGGGCAGAGCACAGCTGGCCTCTGCCCTACTGGCCCCTGTGTTTTGGGACCAGATGACCCACTGTACTACCCAGCTGTAATTCTGGCTATGGGGCAGAGTGCCGCTGGCCTCTGCCCACCAAGTATCCACATCTCCATGCCTGGGAGAACATGAGAGACCGGGGTTGACGGACTCCCACTCAGCAACCTGGGACATACAAGACAGAGCAAGACACCAGAGGTCACCAGGTCAAGTGGTTGTTTATGGGTGGGCTACTTGACTAACAGACAGTCGAGGTCAGGTACCTGGTCTTCCCTTGGGTGGAGAAATGTGATTAACTGAACCTCATCTTCTTGGAGGGGCCTGCTGGCAATCCTCTTACCAAAACACTATGGGCCATTTAAAAATCCATGTGAACAGACTTGGTTTGTGGAATTTTATATTTGGTTTGGGAACCAAACAGCTGCACAAATTGTAGACTACCCTGGAGCGTGTTAAGTCTAGTAACACTTTCCACCGCAGTGTTCTTCTGGGTGGTCGCATTTCCTGTGGATGACCACAAGGTCGCGGCCATCTTGTTCACATGAAAACAGGCAGTGGTATTTGGTCATTGAGTTCATGGAACTATTTTAGGACACTGAAACTCCCGAACACCGCTGGACTCCCAGCACCGCCTGCGTTCGATTCTACAACACTTAGAAAGGCGCTGTTTGGTGGAAACGTTCCCACAAACAAGGGGATCAAGCTCCAGGGTAAGACTATTGACTCTGTTCGATAGTTTGTTCATTTTTAAACTACCAAACTAGACCGACCACAAGCCCTGATTCTCTGGAACTGCTTTGGGCATTGGACCGTGCAGGCGGTCGGTCAAGTTATGACTTCCAGGAAATTCCTGAACCCCTGAACTGATCTGGGTGATTTTTGAATATGTTTGTCACCCAGATCAGGGCTATCAGGGGATGTAACTGTACCTTAACAATAACTTTGTACCTTAACAATAATATTAATGCTTTCCTCCCATCTGCACCAGATGAGGGCTCTAAATAAGTATACAATGGAGGGATTGACATGCCATTAATCTCTTTCTCAAACACAGGGGACATGCCATTGTTCTCTCCCCCACATTTCAACCTCTGGGTGGCAAGGGCTTCCCAATTCCTAATGGCCACCACCCATTTAAAAAAGCACCCTACCTAGCACCGTCACCCTACATAATAGTGAGGAGATGGAATTAAAACCTGTTAACTGCATGTTAATAAATGTTAAAAAATTAATTATACTTACCAGAAGATATCCTCCTTTTTTATAATTCTTCTCTTCTTCAGCCCAAAAAAGGCCAAGTAAATATCCATTAATCCAGATGCAACTAATAAAAAAGAAAAAAAAGAAAGGGGGAGGCTTGCTACAGACTGAGCTCTTACATTATGAGTGGTAATTACATCATAAGTTTGGCAGTTGTTGGAAAAAATAAACAGAAATGGAGACTACCATACCAGACAGTACCCAAGATGCATATTTTGATAAGAGTCAATCCAGCACATTCAGAGTGTTCGGATGCAAGATGTTAGCAGGGTGGGCATACACTGATTGGCACAACCATGTTGCTGGAACTGTGTAGCAAAACACCTGTGCAGAATGTGGGCTATACCTGGATAAGTCCAAATGGGAGGTATTACAATGAATAGTTGAGAATGTCTGGGTTGTTGAACTTTAAAATCCTATCAGACAAGCAAGAACTGGTCAACAAACATGACATTATGGTGGTATCAGGCAATGAAAAAAAATGCAGTGGTGGTGAATGTGGACCATATCATCAATTAAAAGCAACATGAGATAGTGGAAAAATACCAGGGGCTGTTGAAAGTGAAGTCAGCTGTAGTTCCTGTGATGATAGAGGTTAACCTCTTAAGGATGGTGGGCGTTCTATGCCATCCTTGGGGACCTGGCTCTAAACGCAGATGGGCGGCATAGAACGCCCAAGCAGTCTTATGTACTTACCCGGTCGCTGGTGATCCCACGCTGGCGATCGCGGTGTGGGGACTCACCTGGGAGCCCAGGGAGTCCCCCTCGTTCCTCTCCCGCCGCCCTGGGCCATGTGATTGTAAGGTCCTTGTGAGGAGCACACGATCACATGGACGGCATAGCCGTCCACAGCAATGCCAGCAGGGGGAGTGCCTGTAATGACAGGTACTCCCCTGCTGCCTGAAAATAGTAAAATTAAAGTTAAAGTTACAGTTTAAAATAAAATATATACTTAGATTATATATATATATTTATTATATATATGATTTATATATATATATACACATACATACATACACATACACTGTGTATTTTAAGTATATATACATATATATATATATATATATTTATAAATATATATTAATATCAAAATACACGTACAATGATATTGATTATATATATATATATATATATATATATATATATTTATATATAATATAAAATAAATAAGTATGTAAATATGTTAAAAAATAAATAAAAAATGTGTAAATTAATTCTAACTGTAATGAATATATATATATATATATATATATATATATATAAAAATACAAAATACCTGTGTCCTGATGAAAGCTCCCCAGTGGAGCTGAAACGTCGAATTTTTCTTCCGCAATAAATGGAGAAGTTATCTTCTGGAAAACCTTGAGTGCCGGTATTTTCATATATATATATATATATATATATATATATATATATATATATATATATTGATATCAAAATACATGTAGAACAAAATAATATATATATATATATCTATATACATAAATATATACGTATATATCACTATATATACCTATATATATAAATAAAAATAATTTTAAAAATGTATATATATATATATATATATATATATAGATAACATTTATATACATACATATTAATTTAATTTGCTAGCACTATATTTAACCCTGTAACTTTCCAAGACACCATAAAACCTGTCCATGGGGGTTACTGTTTTACGCAGAAGACTTCGCTGAACACAAATATTAGTGTTTCAAAACAGTAAAATGTATTACAACGATATATACAGGATATGTACTATAGCGTAACCCTAAAAGCCAAACAGTGCTATCACCAAGAGTGTACCTCACTCACTCAACATAAATAACAAGAAAAAACAAATTAGTTAATATAACTCTAAAAAGTGATATTAGCTAAAGAAGTGGGATAGCACATACAATATAGAGGATACAACCTGTATAACAGGACATGATCTCTGAGAGATCTAACAAAAATAATAAATAAATATTATATAGTGAAGTACGTAAGGAAGACAATCTAAATCCAGGAGGTAGAGAACTTACAAGAAATATTGATTGTTTGCGCTTATCTCCCTTTAAGGGTGTCTGTATGAAGAAATAGTGTTCTCCTTGGATATGAGATCCTCAAATGATTAAAAATTTAAATTTTTTAGATCTCTCAGATATCACGTCCTGTTATACAGGTTGTATCCTCTATATTGTATGTGCTATCCTACTTCTTTAGCTAATATCACTTTTTAGAGTTATATTAACTAATTTGTTTTTTCTTGTATTACAACGATGATATCGTCAGTGAAAGTGACATTTTTTGCATTTTTCACACACAAATGGCACTTACACGTACGATATAATTGTTGTGATACATTTTACTGTTTTGAAACACTTATATTTGTGTTCAGCAAAGTCTCCCAAGTATAAAATGTTTAGGTTTTATGGTGCCAGTGTTTGTGACCAAGTGGCTACTAAAAAAGACTGGACATACCCCATTTGCAATACCTTGGGTTGTCTACTTTTGCAAATGGTATGCTATTATGGGGGTAATTCTTATTCCTGGACTACCATACGGTCTCAAAGGTAACGTAACCAATCTGTCGAATTTCAATGTGAAAAAAATGAAAAATGTAACATGCTATATTTGACCCTGTAACTTTCCAAAACACCATAAAACCTGTACACAGGGGGTACTGTTTTACACGTGAGAGATCGCTGAATACACATATGTGTATTTTATTGCAGTAAAAGCAAACAGTGTTGTGACAGTCACGTAGAACTTAAAATGTCACGTAGAACTAAATATTTTTTTAAAATTTGTATTTTCTCCCTTTTTAAAATATTTTATTCATATTAAATTATATTTCATACCTAATTATTTGATGTTAAATGAAAGCCCTGTTTCCCCTGAATAACATGATATATAATTAGTGTGGGTTCACATAATATGAAAGACGTGAATTACGCCTGAACAGACATATAGCGCAAATTCAAGTTTTTGTTTGTTTTGTTTTGATCACAACATGAACATTTGGCTCAGTACTTAAGGGGTTAATTTTTAAGGAGGCAAAGCATGTTTTGAATGGATGAAAACTTGAGCAGTGAATACATTCTGGGTTGTTTAGTACGAGTGTGTACAAATATATGTGTGGTGTGTCAATGTGTGTGGATGTTTGGGTGTTTGTGTTAATTAAGAGGCAATCATTTGTGAGAATGTGGCAGTTTTTTCCTTGTGGAATGCCCTTCCTTTTAAACAGATCTGCCTCATTCTAACTGGTAAACAAACATTTTAGAAAATACTAATTTCCAGCACACATCAACAGGCAACAAAGCTCCAAATCTATCAAGGTCCCCTCACACCAAGCTGAACAACACTTTTACACATTAATGGGCCTCTCTCAAACAAGATATATCTGACCATGCAATCACATGTTCATCGAGATATCACACAGCTAATAACATTTTATATAAAACACTTACCTTTCCATGTCTCCATTTTATTTCTTTTTCAATAGTGAGCTGCTTGTCCTCAGGTAATGATGTATCCAACGTTCCCACTCTAAGCCACGAAAAATCATATTTGGTTTTATTTGTTGCACGTGATAGGGTATATTTATAGTTTATTTCTCCTCTGACATTAAACCAGTTCAACATGTTCATATATTGGTGGAGCTTGGGGCAGGGGGGGATGAAACGTTAGATTGAAAGGTTTTATATTATCAATACCACACTTGTGAAATACACTGCTCAAAAAAATAAAAGGAACACAAAAAGAACACATCCTAGATCCGAATGAATTAAATATTCTTCTGAAATACTCGGTTCTTTACATAGTTGATAATGTGCTGACAACAAAATGACACACAAATTAAAAAATGGAAATCAAATTTTTCAACCCATGGAGGTCTGAATTGGAAGTCACACACTTTGTAGTGGAAAAACACACTACAGGCTGATCCAACTTTGATGTCCTTAAAACAAGTCAAAATTAGGCTCAGTAGTGTGTGTGGCCTCCATGTGCCTGTATGACCTCCCTACAACGCCTATGCATGTTCCTGATGAGGTGGTGGATGGTCTTCTGAGGGATCTCCTCCCAGACCTGGACTAAAGCATCTGCCAACTCCTGGACAGTCTGTGGTGCAACGTGACGTTGGTGGATGGAGCGAGACATGATGTCCCAGATGTGCTCAATTGGATTCAGGTCTGGGGAACGGGCAGGCCAGTCCATAGCATCAATGCCTTCGTCTTGCAGGAACTGATGACACACTCCAGTCACATGAGGTCTAGCATTGTCTTGCATTAGGAGGAACCCAGGGCCAACCGCACCAGCATATGGTTTCCCAAGGGGTCTGAGGATCTCATCTTGGTACCTAATGGCAGTCAGGATACCTCTGGCGAGCACATGGAGGGCTGTGCGGCCCCCCAAAGAAATGCCACCCCACACCATTACTGACCCACTGCCAAACCGGTCATGCTGGAGGATGTTGCAGACAGCAGAACATTCTCCACGGCGTCTCCAGGCTCTGTCACGTCTGTCACATGTGCTCAGTGTGAACCTGCTTTCATCTGTGAAGAGCACAGGGCGCCAGTGGTGAATTTGCCAATCTTGGTGTTCTCTGGCAAATGCCAAACGTCCTGCACGGTGTTGGGCTGTGAGCACAACACCCACCTGTGGACGTTGGGCCCTCATACCACCCTCATGGAATCTGTTTCTGACCGTTTGAGCAGACACATGCACATTTGTGGCTTGCTGGAGGTCATTTTGCAGTGCTCTGGCAGTGCTCCTCCTGTTCCTCCTTGCACAAAGGCAGAGGTAGCGGTCGTGCTGCTGGGTTGTCCCCTCCTACGGCCTCCTCCACATCTCCTGATGTACTAGCCTGTCTCCTGGTAGCGCCTCCATGCTCTGGACACTACGCTGACAGACACAGAAAACCTTCTTGCTACAGCTCGCATTGATGTGCCATCCTGGATGAGCTGCACTACCTGAGCCACTTGTGTGGGTTGTAGACTCCCTCTCATTCTACCACTAGAGTACCGCCAGCATTCAAAAGTATATATATATATATTGTTCTTTTCAAATATTTTTTATTGAAAGGTTTTATATTTTACATCAATATATGCAATACTTTTATAATGAATACAAATAAAATAAGTCTTATATAGATGTACATAGATCAAATATACAAAAAAGAATAATTTACAGTAATAACAATCCAATTGTTTCATTATACTATCATTTCAAGTATAATTAAAATTTAACCGTTTTTGAAATGTAGAGAAAATAAAAATAACATTTTACTATAAGACTCAATAGTTTAAGTGGGAAAGAAAAAGAGAAAGGCAAGAGAGGAGGGGTAAGAGAGGAGGTGTAGAGGAACTGAGGTAAATTATAATACTTTAAATTACATAGTGATTTGAGAATGGAATATATGCCCCAAAGCAAACATCCATCAGTATTTTGCAGCAATTCAATCGTAACTGTTGTGAAATAGCATTGTAGCTGAGCTGCAATATTAAATCCCAAGATCTCCGCTGGTATAGAAAGTAATCCAAAGTAAAGCGCTGGAAAAGAAGGCAATATCCCAAATCCCCCAGTAACCGGACGAAACACAGTTCTGGGAGTCAACTGACAATTTTATTCACAGCTCCAGTATTTATGTGATTCCCCATGCAAGGGGTTTCCTTAGTCACTTTACATGGGTATTACAGTAGAGGACTACATGGGGAACTGAATATACAGAGCATTTCTCCCACTATGCACTGCTGTATGTGAGGGATACTCCCACTAGAATATCCTGTTAAGTGGATTATCCCTCCATACAGCAGAACCGGGTTTTAACACAAAATTCAATAACTTTAATATTATTCGTGTGATTCCCTTAAATGACCATTCGGTAGATAGCTGGGGTCTGAACACACTTCGTGAAAGTACCACTCAGATCCCAGCATAAATAACCGAACGCCGCACAAAACATACTTTTATATCACATTCTCCTAAATGTACCAAATACCTATTGGGAACCACACTACCGAAAGACCAGGGTTTTCTAAATGGCCTGGAAGTCCAGCAGTGTTCGCGCAGTTGAGTAGACGATTTTAGTTCCAGGCGTTCGACGACCAAACACCGCTGGGCTAACAAAGGATCCAAGATGGCCAACCGCCGCATGGTCGGTAGCCGAACGACGGCCACCCAGGAAAGCACTTAACTACCAATTGCTGCAATGTTGCAATCGGTTAATGGGAGCCACACGACCCTCTGTGTGTGGGCTCCCATTCGGTACTTTATTTGTTTCACGAACAGTGTCTAAAGTCACTGTTCGTGAAACTACCACATGAATGCTAGCGGCTTTCGGCCGTTAGCATACGAATACTCTTTATTGCAAACACACACAAATACATCCTTATATACAATAAAAGCAGACAACCTTCTGATGTTATACAGTAAGTCTTAAAGTGGCTAGGTTAGCCACAAGCATCAAAGGGTTGCATCATATTAACATTAAACCAAATCAATGTGTTTAATATTTGATAGATCTTTGTGTCAAGGTATAAAGGAATAATGTGGTGTATCTATGTTCTGACTGTCTATTGGTATTGTGTCTCACATCTGTATCCTGTCTGTGTTCTAATAGTTTACTGGTGGATTTGTGTCTTTTTTTTATGCTGTCTGTGTTATGTTGGTGGATTAATTAAAAATTTTGTTTAACAGGCTTTTATAGGTAACTGGTCACTTGTGGCCAGTGAGTGGAGGCTTTTTAAATAAAGAATAAGGGACACAAGTGGAGTGCATTGACTACTAATTAAATAAAAGTTGTGGGATCTATTGTGACTCCTAGCCCTAGTTTGTGAATTTGTGCTAATAATCAAATTAAATTCTAGGACCTATTCCTCCCAACCCCACCCGTAGGCAGCAGGTGGAGACTAATAATTAAAGGAGGCATATACGGTCCCAGAGATGACACAGCTCTTACCCATGTGCAGCAGGTGGAGGCTGTGAAATATAGAACGGGCAAACATGCCTTTGTCCACCACTCCATCCCCCAACCACAGGCTTTGGGTGGGTTGTAGTAATTGTAATACATATCACAAAATATGTGTACATATCACAAAATGGTGTCCAGAAGTCCCGATCCTCCAGGGTGGCCAGAGGTCCCCAAGCCCTTAACCAACTTCCCCTTACAAAAATAACTGACTACCTACTCACACCAATAATACTGGGGTGGGGGGAGCAAATAACTCAAAGTCAAAATTATACTAACCATCACATGTCTGGTTTCTACTAAAATCTTATTTTTTCAGCACCACAAAAGGCCTTTTTGATCCACTTCCCTTCTTTTTTATTTATATCGATTTCTGTGACATGGACATTGTAAAAAACCCATTTAGGATATTTTCGGCAGGATGGAACGCATATTGGAACGCAAACCATAGAGAAGAGAGAATTCTATGGTCCCACTGACGAAACCGGAAGTGACACGACACGACCAAAAACGGAAATGCAACTGAGAATTTAGAATGAGTTTTGGAACACAGCATATACCCAGAAGGAAGGAAAACTAAACAAACATCAGCTGGAGGAGTTTAGCATCAGCACATAGAATATAAAAGGGAGCAAGATGGACAGATGAGTCACATCAAAACTGGACTGAGGAAGCCACAGGACAGCGAAACGCGTTATCTGGACTACTACTATAGACTCTACTTCACCATTTGGTATTTAACAGCCATTATTATTTATTTTTTTATTTTTTAGAATTTAATTTAAATAAAATCTGTCTTTTAAAACAATCTTGGACCCCAGCATTTTAAAAGAAGGATGTGTGGTCCTTAACCACATTAAGCATGTTTACTGAGCCAGTATGCAGGCTCCACACTTGTGAGTAGGAGAATTGCTTTTTTGTACACCATATTTAAGTATAAAGGGATCTGCACTATTATTTTGCCTCTTCTATCCCAGGAAAAATAAGGAAACAAAAAAATTATTTCCACCATAACCACAACATCTAAGAGGGGAGTGGTTGTCTGAAAAGGACCAATAAGAGATACATACCAGAGCTATGTCATCCAGAATACGCACAGAACTAAGGTTATTCAAAAGCAAATTAAGTATTTCTCAGTATATATGTGCACATGAAATGTTTTGACATTGAAAGATAGCGCTCCACAATTTTCTGTATATGTCATACGTTGTTGTGTGGTTTGGGGAGAATTACACATTTATTGTAGTAGCAGCTTTGTTCTATAAAAATCATCTAAATTGGTATATCTGTAAACTAAGCAATGTTGTATCTCTTGATTAGAGCACACTAAAAACTTAACTTGTTTCATTATACAAATATATTCAAGGCCAGTATCTGGAAATATTTTCATAAACAGGGCTATACATAGGATGCATTTAGGCTGGAAGGAAGGAGATCTAATCTAAGGCAAAGAAAAGTTTTTGTTACAGAAGAATTACAAGGATGTGGAATTCTCTGCCTGAAAAGGTGGTTTTATCAGAGTCCATACAAATGTTTAAACAGCTACTGGATAACTACTTCAAAAAACATAACATACAGGGATATCATTTCTAATTAGTGCGGTAATAGCTGCTTGATCCACGGAGATATCTGACTGCTATTTTGGGGTCAAAAAATAATTTCTTCCTATTTGGTTGCAAAATTGGAAGCTCTTTAGACTGGGTTTTTTGCCTTCTTTTGGATCAACAGCAAAAACATATTTGAGGAAGGCTGAACTTGATGGACACAAGTCTCTTTTGAGCTATGTAACTATAGTAATTCGTGTACTAATTGCATATTATCTTCTAGGCTGAATCTATCTTGAAGTTTCATAAAAGACATTCAAGAATAACCTAAGAAAAAGTAATTTACATTTTAAATTGATTTAGTGTGCCAATTACCTCAATTTAAATTGGGAAAATCTTGGTTATTTTTTTTCTTCTTTTGTTTTTTTTCCAATACATCAGAATATGGTATTTATTGTTTAATGATTTGTAAACATCAGAGTTAACAATATCAAATACCTAATCATCATTTGTTTTTTTTTCTATCTCTTTTTTTCCCTTTCTTTTTTCCCTTCTTTTTTCACTTATATACATTTCTCTTCTCACAGTTTTAATTATCCAAACTAAAATTTTATTTAGTAATTAAATAGAAATATCAGACTAAACTAGACAAACATTTGTTTTGATCTCATTGCTCTGGAACCATAGCTAATAAAAAAACAAACAAACAAAAAACAGATGAGGGATTCACGATGGGGGGTATCCACATAATCTTCTAATTTGAAAAGGAATTGATCCATTAAGAGTGAATACAAACATTCACTGTCCAGGGTCTAATTTATTATCCATCTATCCCCAAAACTGTAATGATGGCCCTTCATTAGGGAAAAGTTCGTAATAGCACGTTCCATTTTACATTGTATAATACTTTGAGAGTGAATCTTAGGACAGCTATCCACTCTAGAAGACTTCTAGTTTCTGGCTATTGAGGTTTTAACATCCATTAAAATGTGTAAGGTCTAGACTCTCTATTGATCATCCCCATATCCATATGTAGTAAAGCCATATTTGGAGTCAGTTTGAACTTCATTTCCAATAAAGTTGATAAATAATGGTTTGTCATCTCCCAAAGAGGTCTAATTATCGGGCAATCCCACCGAATGTGTTTAAAATCTGCAATTGGCTCAGTGCATCTCCAACAGTTGGAGGAGGCTGCAGGATACATTTTGCTATTTTTTGGGTAGTTCTATACCATCTAAATTAGTATATTGTAATGAATTTCCTGTATATTTAAACATTGGCAAGTTTTATATAATGTCTTAAGAGAGTTATTCCATTCTTTCATAGTTATTTCTATTTTCAAATCATAATTCCATTTAGCAATTAAACTGAGCCTTATAAATCAGTTTTTGACATTTGTTGACTAAATTAGTATAATCTGTTTGTTCAATTATTTCTGAAAGGAACTTAACTGGTGGTTCAAGATAATTAAATCTCAGGTATGTTTTCAAGAACGATATTACCGTTATATAATTAAAGCATTTAGTAGAAGGTATACTATATTCAATTTAAAGTTGTTCAAAAGATTTTAATGTATTTCCTCTCAAGAGGTTGGAAATTCTTCTCTACCCTTATGGATCCATAATTCCAAATTTATATCTATCACTACATTTTATAGTATATTTAAATTTATACCAGGAATTAATTTCATTTTTAAACTGAAACCAGGTAGAGAAGATTTGTTGAACTGTCAACAATTTGGAGTTTTTAATGTGGCGATTTCCTTCTTTATCTATAGGCCATACAAGGGTCTTTTTATTAGTAATAATTTTATTGTTTTCTTATTTGTTTGATTTACATGTACAAACAATTATGCATAAACATTGTGATCCTTGTCAGCAGGTAGCACGGTCCTCTAGGGCAAAAACATGCACAGTCTTTTAATTCATTCCAGGCACTTTATTTGTAAGTTTACATATGAGGCAGCAGCAAATGAAAACATAAATATAACAGGTTTCCCTTTAAACAAAAACCTAGCTCGTCTGAGCACTGACTCACTTTGAATATCCCTCTCTATCAGGGTTAAACTAACAAAAACCTATTGCACCAACCTTATTAGATAGCAACACTCTGCTAGCTAGCCTGTTGCTTTCCTTTCTGCACTCCCAATGCTCCAAGCCAGCCTTGACTGCTTCCTCCTGCACTCCCAGTGCTCCAAGCCAGCCTTGACTGCTTCCTTTCTGCACTCCCAGTGCCTAGTCTCCTTGACTCTCTATCTGGAGAGAACAGCCTCTCTCCTACCTGCTTCCTGGGAGGAAGCCAGCAATTCCACCCCTTTACCTGCCTAGCAGGGAGGGGTTTATTCCCACTGCAACAGCTGATTAACTGCAGCTGAGCAGTGGGTTGGAGACGGTCCAAAAAACCCTGGCCTGGATCTATGTCTCCCCAGAAAACCACTAAACTGTGGAGTGGAGCACTGGCCCACCCTTCTCTCCAAATGCTCCACCCCAGGGGCCCATAACTAAACAAAGCTTTGTGTTGTGCAACACACAAACTACACGTACTTCCCCTGGGGTTAAAAGGCCTATCTGCCTTCACTTTATCACAACATATATAGAAGAGCATACCAAAAACATAAGTTGACATGTTATCTCGTTTGTATCTATTTTCATCTGGTTTTATAGGGCTCGAGCCTTATGAGTTCTTAAGACAATTGATATCTGTTAATTAGTAACGGTTCTCCCTTTCATGTTACTTTATATATCTTAAAGACAAACTTAAAGCTGTTACATGCTCTTCTATCAGACTTACACAATACAATAAAAACATAATTACACACCGACAGGAAGTAATTTGGGGGATCGCCTATCTCGTAAATGGAAAGCTTAATACAGATTTAGTAGTACACGTATACATGTACGTAGATATATTCTAATATCTGTAAAAAAAAACAAAAAAAACCTTCCAACTCAGAAGTATCCCCCTTAGTGTAAACAAATGCGCTCGTCCATATATTCAAACATATTCTGTATACTTATTGAACTCAGGTTCTGCCTATCTATCATATTTTCATTTTATCAAACCAAAACTCACTAAAGTATTTATTCCTTGGGTCCATTCCTTGTGACATATATTTGTGTTTCCATCTTTAGTTGAAAATTAACTTGTGTTAGCACCTTGTCTATTTATTTTATTTACCTGTACATTTATTTTATTTTATATATCCTATGTACAATATGCATTGTATATTTACTTGCCTGTTATATCTTGTCTGCTATGCTAAAGTGTAGTTTTGCTAGACCTGTATGTAATTGTTTCTTTCACCTATATGCATTCCTCTTTTTCCCCTCTGACTTCTGACTAACCTCTGACCCCTCCCTTCTTTTATTGATATGTTTGTTTTTATTTGAATATCCATCTCTTCATCTCTGTGCCTAGATACATATTCCCCTCCCTAAGCTTTATTGCAAGCTCTCTGACCCTCACATATCTTTATTCAACAGCCTAATTTCCTAACTTTGAAAGTAAGCCTGATTCCCGCCCTCCCATCCCCTCCCCACACCACCCCACCCCATGCTCATTATTACATTTATAGATTGTCTGTCACACCCAAATTTTAGATAAGTAAAAATAACAAGTGTACACTCTTGCACCTTCTTAGCTCTTAAAACATAATATTTATTTTACCTTCACCTGCTCTTGATATTCCAATTATTTCCAATTTTTATTTTTCACAGTTTAGCAATGATCTGTCTTCTCCTCTTTATTTCCTCATTCTCCCTCAGTATAAAAATATCTCCTTACACCCACTTCACACATATCTCTTCTACTTTTTCCATCCACTCTGTTGTTGTGGGGATGTTGGTTTGTTTCCAGTGTTGTGGAATCAAGGCTTACGCTGCGTTTAGAAGATGTCTGAGTATGGATTTTCGATATGTTCCAATGGGGGTTGGTGTAGAGTGCAACCTAGTATCGTGTCGCCTAGTATTTCTTTGTTTTTTGTTCTTGTATTGCCTCCAGTATGTTGTGATGTGTGGGCAGTCCCACCAGATGTGTGTTATGGTTCCTGGGCCTGCGCCACATTTCCAGCAGATGTTGGGTATCGTCGGGAAGACTCTGTGTAGGTTATCTGGTGTTTTGTATCATTGTGCTAGTAGTTTGTAATTAGTCTCCTGGTATTTGGAGCTGGGTGAGCTCTTGTGGTTTAGGATTAGTATTTTTTCCCATTGGTCATCGGTGAATGATTTGTCCAGTGATTGTTCCCATCGTCGTCTGTAGGTGTTTTTGGTGTAGAGGTGTCCGACCAGGAGGTGTTGGTAGAGGAGGGATAAAGCTTTTGCTAGGGTTGTTCTGTTATTGCAGAGGCCTTCGAACCATGTTAGGTCTCGATGTAACGCGTCTCTGTTTGGTAGCATTCTGTGGAAGTGTTTTAGTTGTGCGTATTGAAATTTTGTATGATTGATGGCGAAAGGCCTTCCGTCAGTTCTCTCAGTGTCTTCAGTCCTGCGTTGAGCAGCACTTTGTGTTCGCCGATGAAGTCCCACATTTGTGGTGGCGTTCCCCCTCCTATTGATACTTGAGTGGCTCCTCTTATGCGGTCCCAGACTTTCAGCGTGTGAGCTACTGTAGAGTTAGAGTCTAGGGCAGTTGGTGCCGATCGTCTCGTATTCCATATCCTTGGGATCAGTGTTGGGTGTAGGTGCCCCTTGTCTAGTGTGACCCATTGTCTGTGACCCGCGTGTGTGTGCCAGTCTAATATTCTTTGTATGATAGACGCTTGGTGGTATTTGCACATATCCGGGAGTGCCAGGCCCCCCCATGTTCTCTGTAAACACAGGAGGTCATGTCGTATTCATGCCTGGTTTCCGTTCCACACGAAGCGGATCATGGCGGTACATAGCGACGAGAATAATGCCGATGGTAGGGCCAGGGGTACTGTTTGGTATAGATAGAGTATTTTAGGTAGTACATTCATTTTCAGTACCGTGATTCTGCAGAGCCAAGATATGTGGAGGTATTGTCATGGTACCTGTGGTATCTACCTCAGAGGAGGTCAGACATCTCGACGTGGTCCCTCAGATGGGGGCTTGTACACCTGATCGTTTCGGCATTTCCGTCCATTTACACGCTGGCCGTGATAGCTCCGCCTCCTTTTATGACGCGCCAATCACTCACGAACCGCCAGAAACCGCAAATCAGGACATTTTGGGGGCGTGGTCACCAATTAAGGAACCAAGGTATAAAAGAGACTCATTTGCAATAACTCATTGCCCTGTTGTGGTTCTAGCTAGTCTGGTCACTCAGTGCTCTTATTTTCTTGTGATTATTTGGTTTTGATTCGGCTCTCTATTATCGACCCTGCTACCTTCTCTTACCCTTATACTCGGCTTGTCTCTCGCTTACCTGTCCTCTCGTTCCCTTGACCTCGGCTTGTCTCTGACCATTCTTTGTCTTGTCTATATGTTAGTCCGGCCATCCTAAGGTCCGGTATACATACCTCCTCCTGTTTGCATTCTACGTGTTGGATCCCTGTCATGATCCTGACAGGTATGTCCATTTCTTCAGGTCCTGTTGTATTTGTTGGAGGAGGGATATGTAATTTGGCTGGTATAGTTCTGACATATCTGCTGTGAGTGCTATTCCGAGGTAGCGCATGTGGGTCGAACACCAGCAAAAGGGGCATCAGCATTTCAGGGTTTTGGCTACTGGTGTTGGCAGCATGAGGTTTCATCAGGTTTAATTTAAAATTTGACAGTACTCCGTATTCTTTTAGTAGTGTCATCAGTCTGGGTAGTGTGTTTTCCGGGTCGGTGATGTAGAATAGGCGATCATCTGCATAAAAAGCCACTTTGTGTGTTGAATTTTGCCCTGAAAAGCCCTGTATTTCCTCTGAGTTTTGGACCGTTTCTAGGAAGGGTTCCAAGGATAGTGTGAAAAGCATGGGGGAGAGTGGGCAGCCCTGCCTCGGTCCGTTCTGTATTTGAAATGATCCTGTTAGGGCGCCGTTAACCCTCACCCATGCGTTTGGTCAGTTGTAGAGTGCTTTAATGCAGAGCATCATGTTTTTGCCCAGGCCCAATTCCTTTAGTGTGCTCATGAGAAAGGACCGGTTAACTTGGTCAAATGCCTTTTCTGCATCTGTAGACAGGAGGAGGGTCTAGCCTTTCTCCCGGGTACAAATCCGGTCTGGTCTGGGTGGACGAGCCTCGGCAGTAGGGAGCCCAGTCTGTTGGATAGTATTTTTGTGAGGAGTTTCACATCGACATTAAGAAGGGACGTTGGCCTGTAGTTGCCACATAATTCGTGGTCCTTCCCTGGCTTCGGGAGAACCGTAATGGGGGCTGTTAATGACTCCTGGTGGAATTGGGCTCCTGTCGTAAGGGCGTTAAAGGCTTGAGTGAGTTTCGGGAGGAGTATGGGTTTGAATTTTTTGTAATAATCTAAGGTGAATCTGTCTGGTCTGGGTGCGCGTCCTGTTTTAGCAGCTTTTATAGCTCCAGCTACCTCTGCTTCTGGGATTGGGTCCTCTAGTAACTCTCTTTTGTCTGGTTGGAGCTTTTTCATGATGTGCGTCCTCAAATACTGTTGTATCTTGTTTTGTTTGTCCGCATATTCCTCCCGTTGGGCGGGTTGGTTGATATTATAAAGGGATGCATAGAAGTTCCTGAATTCCGTCATGATTTTGTCTGGGAATTGGGTAACCATCCCGTTAGCTGTTCGGAGTTTGTGGACTTGGTTAGTGTTTGGGGCCCGTTGAGCTTTTTCGCGAGCAGGTTTTCCCCTTTGTTGGCATGTTGATAAAAGAACACTCTCAAGGGTTGTATGGTGCGATAGTGGCTTTGGGTGATGTGATCATGTAGGAGTCTGTGTGTCTCCAGTAGTGTGGCGTAAGTCGAGACCAGTTAAACGTAATTTTCTCTATGAGGTCGGTCATCAGTTGTTGGGATTCTCTTCTTTTCTTAGCGGTTAGGCGGATCAGGGTGCCTCGGATTACTCTTTTGTGGGCCTCCCAGATGGTGGTTGCTGTTAGTTCATCAGTTGCATTCAGGTCGAAGTATGCAGTCAGTTCCGCAGATACTGTCTCCCGCGTCACTTGGTCCAGGAGGAGTGAGTCTTGTATATTTAGGAGGAGCTCTCCTTTTAATATCATAATTCTTCTTATGCAAGACCATAACATTTTCAAGGTTTTTCTTTAATTGATTAAACAATGAGGACATTTCCATGTTTTGAATAGAAACCATCGGATTAGAAGTTGCCTTGGGATCATCAGGAAACAAAGAGGGATGGAATCCATAATTTGAAAAGAATGGAGTCATTTTGCTGCTTGAATGTATGGAATTATTATAGGCAAATTCAGACATAGGTAACCAATTAATACAATCATCTTGTAAATATGTGCAGTAACAACCAACATATTGTTCCAGACACTGATTGACTCGTTCTGTTTGGCCATTGGTTTGAGGATAGTATGCAGAAGAGAGTTTATGTTGGATTTGAAGTGAAGAACACATTTCCTTCCAGAATCGCGAAGTGAATTGGGAACCTCTGTCTGAGATTATTTCTTCAGGGAATCCATGTAATTTGATTATATTGTCTATAAAGACTTTGGAAAGTTTAAAGGATGAGGGTAACTTTTTTAAGGGAATAAAATGAGACAATTTTGTGAAACGGTCTACAACAACGAGTATGGTGGTATATTTCTGAGAAGGAGGGAGTTCCACCATAAAATCCATAGAAATAGATTGCCAAGGTCTCACAGGGACTGGTAATCCCATCAATAATCCGTAAGGAAGGTGATGTTCTGCTTTGGATCTTTGACAAACTGGACAAGACTTAACATAAGTTTCAATGGTTTTATCTTGACGAGGCCACCAATATTGTCTAATTGAGAGTTCAATTGTCTTTTTGATCCCGGGATGTCCAGCAAGTAGAGAGTCATGAATTAATTTTAGAAGTTTGTTCCATAGTTTTGGAGGAATATAAATCCTATTTTTGAAATAAAAGATTCCATCTTTTTTGAACAATTTAGGAGTGGAAGGTAATTCAAGTTCTTTGAGAGATAATTGTTTCAGTTCATCCAATATAGTAGTTGTAAGTCCAATAATTTTATTGTTTGACAATATTGAGAAGGTTTTCTCTTCTGAAGAAAGATTACGAGGAATTCTGGAAAGAGCATCAGCTTTTTTGTCACGAGATCCAGGTCTATAAACTATTTGAAAATTAACCAGATCAAAAAAAAGATTCCATCTTATTTGTCTGGATGATAAAGTTTTGTTGGAATGGAGGTATTCAAGATTCCTGTGGTCAGTATAAACAATGATAGGAATTTCATTTCCTTCTAGAAGGTGATGACAATTCTCAAAAGCTACTTTTATGCCTAACAATTCTTTTTCTCCGATAGGATAGTTGTTCTCGGCTGAGTTTAAGGATCTTGAAAAAAAAGCGACAGGATGGAGAGGATCTTGAGGAGTCTTTTGTTGAGCGAGAACTGCTCCAATAGCATTTTCAGATGCGTCTACTTCTAGAACATATGGATATGAAGGATTTGGAAGGTGTAGAACAGGAGCAGTTGTAAATATGTTTTTTAATTCATCAAAAGCTTCCTGAGCGTGGTTATTCCAAATAAAGGGATGTTTGTTTCCAGCAAGGGTATGGAGAGGATGGGCTATCTCAGAGAAATTCTTGATAAACTTCCTATAAAAAGTTGCAAAACCAAGAAATCTCTGTACATCTTTGGTAGATGAAGGAATTGGCCAATCAAGAATGCATTTTATTTTTGAATCATCCATTCTTATTGAATGAGGCGAAATAATATAGCCAAAAAAATTGAGTTCTTTAACTTCGAATAAACATTTTTCTGGTTTAGCATATAGTTTGTGAATTCTTAATCGGGATAATACCCAGTGTACATGTTTCCTATGATCTTTAAGGTTGTCAGAATAAATTAATATATCATCTAAATAAATAATGACACAAGTGTCTAAGAGGTCTCTGAAAATATCATTAATGAAGTGTTGAAAAGTAGCAGGAGCATTACAGAGTCTGAATGGCATGACCAAATATTCAAAGAGGCCATATCTAGTACGGAAAGCCGTCTTCCATTCATCGTCTTTTTTAATCCTGATTAGGTTGTAAGCCCCTCAGAGATCAAGTTTGGTGAAGATAATTGCCGTCCTTAATCTTTCAATAAGTTCAGGAATCAAAGGTAGAGGGTAACGTTTTTTTACTGTTATTTTATTTAATGGGACGTGTAGTTTGATCTTTGTTTCTTACAAAGAAGATCCCGGAGGCGGCAGGAGAAGTAGAAGGACGTATGAATCCCTTATGGAGGTTTTATTCAAGGTACTCCTTAAGGGTTTCTAATTTCTTCTCAGAAAGAGGGTATATGTAACCATAGGGGATGGGAGTACCAGGAATGAGATCAATAGGACAATCATAAATCCTATGAGGAGGAAGAGATTCAGCTTCTTTTTTACTAAAAACATCAGAAAAATCTGAATATTGTTCCGGTATTAAAGTTTCTTGACTTAATTGAAGTATAGGAATCTTTGGAACACAATTGTCCTTACAATAATCTGAGTCAAAGGAGAGAGAGAAAGGAGCCCAATGGATGAAGGGGTTATGAGTTTGTAACCAGTTGATACCTAAGATGATGGGAAAAAGGGGAGATTTTATAATATCGAAAACGAGAAATTCTGAATGGTTGTTATTGATAATGGTCCAAATAGGAATAGTTTCATTTTTTATGGGACCTGAGGGGATTAGAGAACCATCAATAACTCTGATAGAGACAAAAGATGCTTTTGCACACAAGGAATTTTATTGTTTTCAACAAATGAAGAATCTATGAATACCCCCGTAGCTCCAGAATCAATAATGGCCTCAGTCTTAATTCTTTCTTTGTCCCACTGTAAAATTAGAGATACAGCAAACTGATGAGAGGAGGAAGAGGGAAGGGTTTTCAGTATTGAGGTATTAATTCTAGCCTTACCTCCCTTAGAGCGTTTTAGAAGATGACATTCTTGTAAGAGGTGTTCATTAGAGGCACAATACATGCAGAGATTTCATTTTCTCCTTGTTTTTTCTTCAATAGACAGAGGTCCCCTAATATACCCAACTTCCGTAGGTTCAATTGGTTGCAGGGGTTTATTAGGCATACGCATGGGAGAACTGGGTTTTTTCCGAGGGTGAATTAGTGAGTGCCTTCTCAGCTTAAGTTCTCTGATTCTTCTATCTATACTGATAGAGAGTTGAATTAATGTATTAAGCGTTGGAGGAAGAGTGGTTCTAGATAATTCATCTTTAACTGTTTCAGATAATCCTAAACAGAACTGATTGCGCAAAGCTATATTATTCCACTGGGTTTTCCGAAGCCCATCTTTTGAACTCAGCTATATAATCTTCCACAGGACGATTTCTTTGTTGTAAAGATTTAATAGTAAGATCAGAAGTAGCTTGTTTATTTGGGTCCTCATAGAGTAGTGACATTGCCTCAATTAAATCATCAAATGAATCCAGGATGGGATTCTCATTTTCCAGAAAGGAATGTGCCCAGGACATAGGTTCTCCCCTTAAGTAGGATATTATTGAACAGACCTTAATCCTGTCTGTTGGGTATGCCCTAGGTTTAAGCGTAAACAATAATTTACATGAATTCAGAAATTCTCTATATTTGGAGCAATCTCCATAAAATTTTTCAGGGCTGCAGACAGCAGGGTAACTTGAAGAATGAGTAACCTTATTTTGCATTTCTCTAATGTAAGAAAGAAGTCTCTCATTAGCAATTTGCAAATCCTGCATGCCTTGAGTGAGCATGTCAACTCTATGGGTTAAAGAAATAAATTGGGAATTCACATCTGCTGGTTCCATTTTGAGGCTTGGTGATTCTGTTATGCTACAAGGGTTTTTTGGAATTGGAACTCAACTGCAGCTTGTAGAACTCCTTAATTATAATAGCAATGAAGCAGAGAATCTTTCTAATTATTAAGGATACTGTAGCTTTAAAGCAAAGAGGTGGTTGCAGGCAGTTAGTGAAGAAAGCGAAGACTTAATGAATGCAATAATATTTTAGTAACTGAGGATTATAGCATGCAAATAACAATTCATTAAGAAGTAACTGCAGGTTACAGCAAGCAAGAAACAGTACTTTAGCAATTAAATCTTCAGAGATGGAAGTGACAAGTATACTTAGGATTGATGGGAGTTGTCCTCCATGGGAATAGCATGCAAGCAGCAATGAAGATTAAAGCAAGCAAGAACCAGTTCATTAACAAGTGAGTATCCAGAAATGAGAGTGATTATTATACTTAAGATTGGTGTGATTTGTCTTTCATGGGAACGAATAGCTTGAGCCCAAGGTATGAGTAATAAACTCCAGGAGACAAAGTGAGATAGGAGGCACAATCCTTTTAACAATCCAAAGGTTTTGGAAGGCTTGAGAGTGAAGCTTGTGTAGCCGGCATCTAAACACGGAAGTAGGTCCGAGAATCACCAAGCAGTTTGAATCTGGCGCGGTCTCTCTGAATAGCATAAGAGAGCCGCGCCAGAAAGGGGGCGGGGCCGGCTCCACATACCGGAAACGCCGGACCCAGAACAGATGCGGTATGACACGGTGGTCACACGAGCGTGAGTGGGGGATGTGGTCCTGCCTCCTAGGGTTGTGCCAGGTGTTTCTGGCAGGTGTGTCCTATTTTTATGGATGTATCTAGGTAACTTGTGTCTGACCTTAAGTGCCTTGCCACCGTTTATGTATCCTAGATGTATATGCGCGGCATCATATTTGTGTTAGGTTTGTTCCTTGTATATGTGCGGGATCCTTTCACGTGTGTGTATTAGATTCTTGTGGATGGGTGCCCCCCTTTGTGTGGGGGTCAAAGTGTTTCTGTGCCTCTGCCATTGTCCCGGGGGTTTTTAGTTATTAGATCCAGTTAGGCCCTGAGATGTTGCTTGGGTTGGTCTCCTTGCTCCCTCCCGCTGCCATGGTTTGTTGGGTGTGTGGAAGTTTTGTTGGGGTGGGAGTAATTGTTCCATATCTATAGAGTCCTGGAGCAGGGGAGGGAGGATGTGTCCTTTGTCTCATTCCCTGCGTGATAGCGGTGAGGGTGCTGGGGTAGGTGGGTCTTATGGGCCAGCGCGATCAACGTCCATGTCTTTATGTCTGTTTTGTAATGTGAGTACTTGCTTGCAAGTTACTCGGGTCTCCCTTATAATGGTCATATTTATTTTGTCACTTGTGGTGCGTATAGTGGGGTCTCGTCTCTGGCTTATCCAGCTTTTTAATGCCCGTATTTGCAGCTGTGTTTCATCTCTGAGGTTTTCCATCTGAATAGCCCTCTGTATGAGGGTATGTACTATTTTCTGTAGAGGATTTCGCCCCATTTAGTGGCCCCGACCTTACTATGCATACAATCAACAATCTCTTTCACATGTTCCCATAGCAATATATATATCGAAGCAGAATTTAGAGGGAGTTTTTCCGCCTCATTTTCTTCAATCTCTTGTTCAGGGATTCCCCGAATTCTAATATTGGAGCGACGGCTCCGGTTATCCAGGTCTTCCACCTGGCGTCTCAGGGTAGCATTGTACCCTGTCGGGCTATGGCTGTATCCGCGGCTTGCTGTTGCGTGGTTTGGGCCTGTGCCTCTAGTGTCTGTATCCAGCCCTTCTGGATGTTAATCTTGGCCTGGAGCGCTGCGACAGCTGTCGTGATTTATGTCATGAGGGAGGCCTCCAGGGTCCTTAGGTCAGTTTTTGTGACCATTGCCGTGGCCAGCCTCCTTATCTCTGCTCCTATATCGGCCAGTGTGGGTTGGTCGAGGTCTGAGCTAGTAGAGGCTGGGGATATCGGTGCCATTGCTGAGTTGTATGCCTCGTGAGTAGGCCCCGGTGTGGATAGTAGGAATCCATCCATCGGTCCCGGCGTCGAGGTCGGGGTGCCCCAATTGGAGTTTGATGGTTGTCTGGTTTCTTATTATGTCCCATATGATTTGTTTGGGCTTTCGCAATGTGCTATTAGGAGCTTGGTGGCGAGGAGCTCGGGATTTAGACGTCCACCATGCTCTGAGTCTAGGCCACACCCCCCCACTTACCAATAGCTTGGCTCTTTCCTCTGCAAAAGTAAATGACTTCAATACTCACATAACCACACCCTCCCGCGAACCCAAATAACTATTTCACACATTTAACTCTCTTCTTCGCCCTGTTGTTCCCCCTCCACCTACTAACTTGACCGCCTCAGACTTTGCAACTGACTTCACTGACAAGATCTCTACAATACTTCCCCTAACTTCACTCCTTCTGCCGTACTATTTTCATTCACACCCGCTACATTGGAAGAGGTTTCTGCTCTGCTCCAGTCCTCCTGCCCCACCACCTGCTCCCTAGATCCAGTTCCCTCGCATCTAATGCGTACTCTGTCTTTTTCTCTTTCTCCACCTCTCACTAAAATTCTCAATCTCTCTCTCTCCTCTGGTATATTTCCATCGCCCTTCAAACATGCAACTGTAACCCCAATTCTAAAGAAGCCCAACCTTGACCCTAACTCCCCATCCAACTACCGTCCTATCTCCCTACTGCCTTTTGCGTTCAAGATTCTTGAAAGAATTGTGTATGCAAGATTGACAGAGTTCCTTGAGTCCAGCTCTCTGCTAGACCCACTTCAGTCTGGTTTCCACACTAAGCACTCTGTGGAAACAGCATTGACCAAAGTATCCAATGATCTACTCGCTGCAAAATCTCGTGGTCACTACTCTATCCTAATTCTCCTTGACCTGTCTGCGGCTTTTGACACTGTTGATCATCAACAGCTTCTTCTCATCTTCCGCAATATCGGTCTACAAGATATTGCTCTCTCTTGGTGCTCCTCCCAGCGCTCTTTCAGTGTTTCTTTCTCTGGCTCTACTTCTTCTCCCCAGCTCCTCTCTGTTATTGTACCCCAAGGTTCAGTCCTTGGTCCCCTACTGTTCTCCATCTATACTGCCTCCCTTGGTAAACTCATTAGCTCCTTTGAATTCCAATGTCATTTCTATGCAGATGACACGCAAATCTACCTGTCCTCTCCTGATCTCTCCCCTTCCTTCTTGACTAGTGTCTCTGACTGTCTCTCTGCTCTTTCTAACTGGATGGCTGCCCACTTCCTTAAACTAAACTTGACCAAAACTGAAATTCTGGTCTTTCCTCCCTCCAGTGTTGTTACTCCGGTGTCTGTCTCCCTACTTAACGCCAGATGCAACTAAGGTGCTGGTCCATTCCACTGTCCTTTCTAACCTTGACTACTGTAATCCGCTTCTCAGTGGTCTTATGTGCTCCCAACTTGCGCCGTTACAGTCCCTAATGAATGTGGCGGCAAGGCTCATCTTCTGTCCACCCGCACCTCCCACGCCTCACCCTACTGTCAGTCCCTATATTGGCTTCCTGTAAGATATAGGGCTCAATTTAAAATTCTGGTTCTTGCTTTCAAATCTCTACATAAGGTTGCTCCCACCTATCTATCCTTCCTAATACACAAGTATGTCCCGTTTTGGCCCGTACGATCTGCTGAAGACTTAGGTCTATCTTCTGTCCATACTCCCATGTCTGATGCTCGCCTTCAAGACTTCTCGAGGGCAGCACCGTTCCTGTGGAACTCTCTTCCCTCCTCCATTAGATGTTCACCCAGTCCCCACTGCCTCCAAAAATCATTAAAAACCCACTTCTTCATAAAAGCATATTAATTAAACTGTTAATAGCTCCTGACTGATTCCTCTTTTGCAACTGTCATTAGTCTAATACAATCCTTACCTTTTTGTGTCACTTTACCCCACTCCCTCTAGAATGTAAGCTCATTGAGCAGGGCCCTCAACCCCTCTGTTCCTTTGTGTCCAACTTGTCTGGTTACAACTACATGTCTGTTGGTCCACCCATTGTAAAGCGCTACGGAATTTGATGGTGCTATATAAATAACATAAAAATAATAATAATAATAATAAAGAAAAGGGTGTGGAGATTTTCCAGTTGCATGCTATAATTATCTTAACTGCTACCATAAAATGAATGTATATATATGCTTCCTTATATTGTAATGTTTTAATATTCAAATGCAGAATAGCATTCTCCGGGAACCTAGGAATAGGCTTATTTATTAAATGCTCTAATATATCAAAAGTTTTAGTCCCCAGTTCCGTCACCATTTATGAAAAAAAGAGCCAAGCCTCTTATTGCATCTCCAACATATCGACAAACTTGAGTTAAACATTCTAGCTAATCTAGATGGTACTAGATACCATCTGTTCATTACTTTAAATATGGTTTTGACCCCTCTTGATGTTTAATTTTAAATCCTTTTCAAACTTTTGACATGTCGTAATAACTAGGGGAGCTTCTAATTTCAATAATACACTAGTAGCTAATGAAACCACTTTATGAACCTGTTTATTTTTGAGTAATGAGCATATTGTCTTAGCACCTTCATAAGGTTCACAAATTATATTTTGATTTAGATAATTTTTACTCTCAAGTAAAAAGTTCATTATTTGATAACTGAAAATCTTGGATCAGTTGTGGAAAGGGTTTAATTGTTTCATTATTCATTAGTTGATCTATTCGACTAATACCCTTTTGTATCCATCTCTTTAAATTTAGATCTTTTAGATAATATGGGTTCAGTATCACTTTGAGGTTTATAGGTATTTTTTTTTTCTTTATCACATTTCTTTTTAATAACCTTCCATCCTTCCAATATTAAATCCAAGCATATTAGTTTTTCTTGCTAAAATTATTTGGAGATCCGTGCTCCTATTCCACAATATGGAGCTTAGATCTTTTGTACCGCATATCTCACTTTCCAAAAGATAACATCCTTCCTCTAGCACTCTATAGCTGGGTTCTATATAAATGAAAAAACAAATTCGCTAGATATATACACCCTATACTCAGACATCCCAGCCCACCATCTTTGATTTTTTTGTGCCAAGAGGGTTTTGTTGATCCTGGGTCTCTTACCCTTCCAAATAAAATTAGTAACCAAGCTTTGAATCATATCTAGCCAAGACCTGGCTATTTTTAATGGGAGCATTCGAAATAGATATGCTCATTTGGGAAAGAGGTATGCCTTAATAAGATTCATCCTCCCCAGCCAAGTAATCGCTACGTGTCTCTATTTTTTCAGTGATTTATTTATATCCCTAAAGCAGCTTAAAAAATTGGTCTGCATTAATTCGGAAACCACTCTAGTCAAAAGAATACCAAGATACGGGATGTTAGTGTTCACCCAGTTGAAATTATAACTGTTGTTTATAAGATCACTGCTCTCATTGTCTAGATTAATGTCTAAAATTGTTGATTTATTCTCATTTATTTTGTAGTTTTCCTTTACTTCCTTCACAAAAGTTTTTAAAGATGTGAGAGGGTCAGTTAGGGTTATAATCAAATCGTCCGCATATAGCGTCAATTTTAACTCTCTTTGTTTTGTAGCTATACTTTTTATTTGCTGGTTGTTTCTAATATTAATCGCCAGTATCTCCATAGAAATAATGTACTGTATTGGAGACAACGGGCAACCCTGTCTTGTTCCATTGAAAAGATTGAACTAGTAAGGGCATATATTTGGGCCGACTGTCCTCGCCGAAGGGCAAGAATATAAGGACAGGATTGCCCGGTGTATCCAATCCTGAAATCCGGACTTAACCAAAACTTTTTCAAAAAAACCCAATCAACCCTATCGAATGCTCTCTCTGTGTCAACTGCCAGCAGGAGTAAGGGAATATTTTTTCTTCTGGCACAATCTAAGATGTCAATAATACATCTAATATTGTCAGAAGCTGTTTGCCCAGGAACAAATCCTATTTGGTACTGGTCAATTATGCTGACTAGCGTAGTTTTCATCCTATTTGCTATTATTGCTGAAATTTTTTTAACATCGGTGTTTTAGAAGAGAAATTAGCCTTTTGCATGATCAATGAGTAAATCTCCAAATGTTTAATAAAAAAAGATTTGAGAATCCATCCAGGCCAGCAGTTTTCTTATTTTTCAGATTTTTAGATTTCCGATTTTTAATAACCTCCCTCACCTCTTGGGCCGTCAACGGGCCATTAAGCATGTCCTTTTGACTCTCAAAGATTATCGGGGCATTAGTATTGTCTAAATAATTATCTATGTCTTTATCTTTTGTCGAGAGGGCATATAGCTTACTATAGTATTCATTAAAGCCATTTTCAATTGATTTAGGGGAAACATGAGAAGCTCAATTCATATCTATTCTAGTGATTTTATTTGATATGTTTTTTTCTCTCAACTTCATTGTTAGCAGCCTATCCACCCTATTTCCTTTACTATAGTCCTTTAATCTTAAAGGATCACTATAGGGTCAGGAACACAAACATGTATTCCTGACCCTATAGTGGTAACACCACCATCTAGCCCCCCCGGGCCCCTCATGCCTCATTGAATATAGCAAAATATTACTGTATTCAAGCCTGAAGCTGTAACTCTGCATGCTGTTAGACTCAGAAAAACAAGCAGTCTGCTGCCATGATCAGAAGTGGTGGCCTGATCCAATCACAGTGCTTCCCCATAGGATTGGCTGAGAGTGCCAAAGAGACAGATCAGGGGCAAAGCCAGCATGATTCAAACACAGCCCTGGCCAATCAGCATCTCATCATAGAGATGAATTTAATCAATTAATCTCTATGAGGAAAGTTCAGTGTCTGCATGCAGAGGGTGGAGACACTGAATCTTTGGATGCATTTTAGGCAGCCATGACCCAGGAAGGATCTCTAACAGCCATCTAAGGAGTGGCCAGTGAAGTTATCACTAGGCTGTAATGTAAACACTGCATTTTCTCTGAAAAGACAGTGTTTACAGCTAAAAACCTGAAGGTAATGATCATACGCACCAGAACAAATTCAATAAGCTGTAGTTGTTCTGGTGACTATAGTGTCCCTTTAATTTCCCTAAGATCTTACCATTCTTGTCCATGATTATATGATTGATCTGTTCTTGAATCTCACTAATTGCTGCAGAGTTCACCCTAGAGGGAGATAATTTATTATTTGAGGCTTTTGATAAATTATCATAAAGTGTTATTAAGTCAGCTCTTTTTTCTTTTTTAAAATGAATATTTAAACGTATGAAGTTGCCTCTCATTGTAGCTTTAAAGGCACACCAGTTATTAGCATATGTGGTTTAATTAGGATTGTTCTCTTCAAAAAAAACTTTCAATCTGTAACTTAAGGGACTCTAAACTTTTTGCATTATATAATAAATAGTATTTCTTCCTCAATGTAAAGTTATAGTTATTATTCCATTGGTCTTTCATAGTCCACATAATGATGCTATGATCAGACCATAAAAATAATAAAAAAGTATATAGTATAAAATATATATAAAAGGCCAGGTGATAATAAAAGATGATGGTTTAAACATATAAAATGACCAAAATCTTTTTATTAACAGTATATAAAAACAGTAAAAGTATCCAAACGCGTTTCACCAGTATAAGGCTTTATACTTTGAAATGTTGAAAATGTTTGTTATCCATTGATAAAGCCTTATACTGGCGAAACGCGTTTGGATACTTTTACTGTTTTTATATACTGTTAATAAAAAGATTTTGGTCATTTTTAACGTTTAAACCATCATCTTTTATTATCAACTGGCCTTTTATATATATTTTATACTATATACTTTTTTTATTATTTTTATCTCCTGGGTTTTATACTCCAAAGAATCCTAGGTGGGGATTATACCACCTACGCTGTTACATAGAGCAGTTAGCCTGCCCTATACACTGTGAGTATATTTTATTATTTTATTCATCACCAAGATTTTATTGAGAGCACTATCCTTGTTTTATGTTCTCTATGAGCTCCTGATATTCTTGTCAAGATCACTCATCCTATATCCTACAAGCGGTGATTATACCGCTGCACGCCTAACAAACTAGAGCTAGCCGAAGCTCTACCGAATGTGAGTGTATCTATTATATTTTATACCTTTTATTGTACGTGTGGAACATACTGCACCATTATTGTTTCCATTTTTATTTCCAACTTGGTCACCTGCCACTACATAGAAGAGGATACTTGCCGTATATCCTGCAAGTGGGGATAATACCGCTGTAAGCCATTCACACCAGAGCTGGATTAAGCTCTGTCAACTGTAAGTAAGAACTCTTCTATTTTTACTAATTTGGATTATCCTTTACGTCATTGACATCTTCTGGATATCACAAAAAGTAGAACTTTGGAGACAACAATACAGATCCTATTGGACTTAATATTATCATTTATTGTGTATATTGGCACAGACCCATCCCCCCATTTTTTGTTTCTTGCAGGAAGCCCACATCCACCTTTTGTTTACTCAAAAAAATCATAAACTAGTGCTTTCTTATGAGGGAAGTTTAGGCCCTGAGTATTAACGGAAATCAATTTGACCATTATACCAAGGGAAATCCCCCACTACTCCTGTCAGTGTGTCTACCCATAACAAAACATTTACATATACATAACATACATAACAAACCCAAATGGCTGCCAGCCAATTTGGCAAGTAATGACCTCCCATCCAACAAGAAATTCTTGTTGGTGAGAGCCATCCCCATGATTGGTGGTTTGAATATCTAACCACCAGCTCGGTTATTGTGTCTCCAACCAAATAAAAATAAAATAAAATAAAAAATAAACCTGAGATTTACCAATGTAGACCCTATTATTACTTGTATATTTCATTCTAACCCTATCCTTATTATCCTGTGAATTATTAGGTTATCACGATATCCCATTCCTTAAAATCACTATCTGCTAATTTTATATTATAAATTCATTCTTTTGTAGACAAATTCTCAAATTTTAAATTAAAGTGTCGGTGTGTCTAAAACTTTTAGTGTAATTAATTACAAAGTGTACTTTATTAGTAGTATTTGCTAAGTTTTTATGTGATATTTACAATTCATATTACTCCAATTCATATCAATATATTTTCAACCTTAGTGACTATTTACTGCATTAATGCATTCAATTCCTAACATATCTCAAAGCTTCATCTCCATAGGCCTAGGCATGAAGTGTAATCCACATGTGCAGGTGAGCATGTAGATTATATTTTTTGAGCTGCATGTAATTCCTTCCTTTATTTTATATATTTATATATAAAATAATGGAAGGAATTACATGCAGCTCAAAAAATATAATCTACATGCTCACCTGCACATGTGGATTACACTACATAGGACGCACAACGAGATCCTTACAAACACGTATATGTGAACATATATACAACATCAAGAGGCAATATGCACTACATCAGGTTTCGACACATTTTAAACAATATCATGGAGCAGATCCCACAGGATTAAGTTTTATAGGGATCCAACAAATTCAAAAAGCATGGAAAGGTGGAGATTTTAATGAAAAAATAGGAAAGGTCGAAATGCAGTGGATCTTTGAATTAAATACTATGATCCCACATGGCCTCAACAATGATTTTGAAATATGTCATTTTTTAAAATAAAAAAATATTAATATAAAATAAAATAAAAAATAATTAAAAAATTGACATTAATAAAATCCACAATTTCTAATTTTTAAATTAAATTTTTAATTATATTACAATTTTTATAATAATTTAAGAATATTTTTATTATCTTTTTTATAGAATTTTACAATTTTATAATTTTCATAAATGAACTCCACCCCTCAACATATTTTCTACTATATATATATATATTTTTTTTTATTTTATGTTATATTATATTTTACACATATATATATATATATATATACATATTTTTTATTGCAGTAATTATTATACTCTCTGCACTTCCTGATCCATGTCTGAGCCTATCCACTATATAGTTCCGCATGTTTTTCACTATATGATTAGTATTTCAAGTTGCACCAAGGTGGTGATCTACATCTCCATTTAGGATATTAATTAATGTGTCTTTTAAGAAATTGCAATTAACCTTTTTTCTCTTCTCTTCTTTTTTGTATATAATTGAAGTAGGAATTATATGTCATTATACGTTTTACTAAAGGAAGTTATGTGTATTTTTTTATTATTTTTTTTATTATTTTTAAAATCTTTTACCTATAATCAATATGTTTGAATTATCGAATTTCAATATCAAAATATGTTTCTCTAAATATGAGTTTAGCTTATATACCTAATTCAATTTATGTCCAAGTCTTCTTGTATATACACTTTGTATGTACATTCTGTCTCCATATACTTTATATATTTTTTATATTTTTTTATTTTATTTTTTTATATTTTTTATGAAATATTTGTCTTTTTATGTATTTAAAGTATATAGTAAGATTTGCACTATATTAGATATAATGTCACTTTAAGGGCGATATTGAGTATTGCCCCTTTAAATAGGTGTTGAATTAACTAGCTTCCCTTTATAGTTCTCTTTGGTGTAATTGTTATTGTCATCAAATGTAATTAATTGTATTCCTTTGGCTGTTATTTTGTTTTGTATTTAATTGAGGTTGTGAATTAACACATGTATTTTTAAATTACAGTCACATTGCTTTTAATATGTATTCCATTGTAATTGGGACAATTTGAAAGAACCTATCAAAAGGGACTTCATCCTTTATATGCCCATAACCAACATGGTGGTTATGAACACGTCATGAGGAAGCCGCAATACGGCAAGGGGGAGCAGCTTGCTATACACGGAACTCGGAGCTGACTTTTGAAGACTCAACCAGAGTATCTGATTTGCAATCCAGCCGAGTCGGAATAGTGCATTGCAGCCTGCCTGCCACGCTACCATTACAAGCTGATGCAGTGAGTTACAGCATAAGTCTGTTCAACTCACCACCGCACTCAGTAAGGGGCTAACCACCCTCCTTATACATTGTTATTCTTTTTATGATTTTTATTGTATTTATGTTTTGATTTTCTGCATGTAGCAGACAATAAATTTATGTCATCTTTTATTTTGAATATTTAAGCACATCACTACAAAGATGGAATATAATTGCATATATTGAAAAAGGGATTTATTTAGTAGATGTGAAGTGCTTTTTCAATTATTGTTAACCATCTGCACTATCACTGTATATTTTTTTTCTCTTTTTCTTTGCATATTACCACCTTATTTGGAGGAATCATCAAACATTCAAAGAGTTTGTATACCATTCTCTTTATTGTCTCTATAGTGGTGATTCATTTTGCTCCACTCATTACTTCACATTATTTCTCGTTGGTAGATTTGGGAATTGCACCATAGTGTGAAGCAACTTTTTACACCTAAAATCCTGTTTAGCACCCAGATTGTTTCTTATTTTTTCTTGTAATTGTATATTTATAATTTTCGGAATTTTGATACTCTTTAGAAACTCACTGATGTCAAGTTTATTAGTTTGACTAGGGATATTGCATTATTATTATTATTATTATGATATTTATAGAGCACCGTCAAATTCCGCTGCGCTTTATAATGGGTGGACGAACAGACATGTAGTTGGAACCAGACACACAGTTGGACACACAGGAACAGAGGGGTTGAGGGCCCTGCTCAATGAACTTACATGCTAGAGGGAGTGGGGTAAAATGACACAAAAAGGTAAGGATAATATTAGACCAGTGACAGTTGCAGAAGCTATTAACAGTTTAATTGATATGCTTTTATGAAGAAGTGAGTTTTTAACGATTTTTTGGAGGAGTGGAGACTGGGTGAGCATCTAACGGAGGAGGGAAGTGAGTTCCACAGGAACAGTGCAGCCCTCGAGAAATCTTGAAGGCGAGCATCAGAGGTGGGAGTACGGACAGAAGATAGACGTAAGTCTTCAGCAGATTGTAATGGCCTAGACGGGACATACTTGTGTATAAGGGAAGATAGATAGGTGGGAGCAGCATTATGTAGAGATTTGAAAGCAAGAACCAGAATTTTAAATTGAGCTCTATATTTTATAGGCAGCCAATGTAGGGACTGACAGAAGGGTGAGGCATGGGAGGTGCTGGCGTCTTCCACTGGGTAAGTATATTAGTACTTAGGCAACACATTTTACTTCCTTTTGCAGCCCTCTAGCCCTTTTCAGGACTTTTTTAGAGCCATTTTAGTGCCCAAAAGTTCAGGTCCCCATTGACTTCAATAGGGTTCGGGGTCAAGTTCGAGTCCCAAACTCGAACTTTTTGCCGAAGTTCGGCCGAACCCGGCGAATCTGAACATCCAGGTGTCCGCTCAACTCTAGTAATAACCTTTTTGTCTTTTTTCAATCTATTTGACATCAGAGCTTCTGCTCTGTTCCCCATATAGTACCACTTCCATTTCATACAAATCAAAACCTTATTAGCTCTCGCCATCAAATATTCATTTATTGATTTTTCTACTTCTGTTATTGTATTAGTAATGCTACTCGAAGGGTTCTTTTTATTTTGACAGATCAAACTATCCAATTTTATATAAAGCTCCGCTAAATTAGGCTTTTTGTTATTTAGTTTAATTTATTTAGCTGTTAAATTTATAACATTGCCTGTTATCACTAATTTGAATGCCTACCAGGTTATTGGTGGAGAAACTTAATTCTTTCTATTCTCTTGGAAGAAATAGTCTGTAATCTCTTTAACCCCTTAAGGACCAAACTTCTGGAATAAAAGGGAATCATGACATTTCACATATGTCATGTGTCCTTAAAGGGCTAATTTGTTTAAGATTGCTTTTGTTTCTCAATACCCAAACCATCATTCTCTCGTCTATTATAGGTCTTTCATATTGTTCTTTTACTTCTAATATGACCGGGTTATGGTCTGACCAAGTTGTAACTATTATAAAAATCTTTTTAATCTGTTTCGCTAGATTTCTATCACCTAAAATTAAATCAATTCTGGAGTATGAACAGAAGGTTTTAGAGAATTTTTTTCTTTCGTATGGAATATCCTCCAATAATGCAACAACTCAACTTGTTTAACCAGGTCTGTAAATGTATTGGCATTAATCTTTAGTTTTTTATAATTACTACCTTTTACTTAAGCACTTCTGTCCAAATCTACGTCTAAGACGCAGCCTAAGTCTCCCATAATAATAACTTGGCCCGTTTTAACATGATCAATTTTGTTACTTTTGTGACTGGTTTGGGGCATATATATTAGCCAGCGTATATTTTTTATTGTAATTTCACATACCAATATTATATATCTGCCTTCTATGTCCAGTTCCTGATGAATAATTTTGAAATAAATATTTTTTAAAAACAAGAAAGCTACTCCTCTTTTTTTCTTATGGCTTACAGAGGCCTTAATTATAGTGGGGAACAGCCTAGACTCAAATATTTTCTTCTAAATTCCAGTATGTTTCTTGAAGAGCCGCTATAAGTATTTGCTCCTTTTTCAGAAATTCAAGAATTGGATGTCCAAATAGCGACAATTACTCTCTTTCAAGTGTTGTATATACCCCCCTCTTTAGGCTCACAAGATTACCAAAGTTGTAAGCTAGAGTATTCTCCTTAGCGGGGAGATATCAATATGTCTGTAAGAAAAAAAATATACAGAATTATACAGAATTTTTCCTGAACCCATTTCTTCCTTTTACCTAAATTTTCCTTTTGCCACTCCTGTAATGGTTAATATAAATTAGTTTTGTGCCTATCTTAAACTTTCCTATGCTTTATTTTACTTTGTACATTTAATCTTGTGTATTTTTTTCATTTATAATAGCAAATTCTAGTGCCAGACATTTAAATATTCTATCTTCATTAACTGTGTAGTGTTTTATGTATAACCCCTGTGTTAATTCCTTAATATAATCTATGTCAAAGCTTCAAAAGAGTAAAAAACTCATAGACCAATTACTTTCCTTATAGGCAAAAAAGTGTTGTACCCAAAAGAGATGGGAACAGAGAGAGAGAGAGAGAAAAAAAACAATATATTAATTAATTACCACGTTATACAAAATTTTACTGAACCCATTTCTTCCTTTTTACCTAAATTTTTCTTTTACCACTCCTATAGTGATTAATATAAGTTAGTTTCATGCCTATCTTGAACTTTCCTATACTTTATTTTACTTCGTGCGTTAGTCTTGTGCATTTTTTCATTTATAATAGCAAATTCTAGTGCCAATCATTTAAACATATATCTTCATTAGCTGTGTTAGTTTCTTTCAAAACTGCTTATAGCTCCCCATTTGTATATATATATATATATACAAGGAAAACAAACAAAAAAATACTTAATTTTGTGCAAATCCACTTATTCCTAACTACTGGACTATAACCATATTTTTTTTTTTTTATATAACCCCCTGTGTTAATTCCTTAGTATAATCTCTGTCAAACATCAGAAGAGTAAAAAACTCGTAGACCAATTGCTTTACTTGTAGGCAAAACGTGTAGTACCCAAAAGAGATGGGAACAGAAAAAAAATAATAATAACAATTATACATAAATCCTATTCCTCTCTATTATATTATACTACTTTCTTTTCTTGCATCCATTGTTTTAATAACTGTGGTTTTTGAAAAGTCAGTAATGATTGATATAATTTAGGTTTATACGTGTCGGGAACCCCCATGCGTATTTAATTTCATTCTTCCTAAGTATCGCTGTTTGTGTGGCGAAAGATTTTCTTTGAGTTCTCGTCTGGAATGAGAAATCTTGTAAGATCTTAATTTGCTGATATGTTGAGTCCTTTAGATCCTTTCTTGAAATAACCTTCAGAATTTGTGTCTTAACCCGAAATGATTGTAGACAGATAATTATATCTCTTGGGGATTGCTCTGCAACATTGCTAGGCTTGGTTGTTCTGTGACGTCTTTCTGTTAATCCATAAAAACTTGCAGAGTTCCTCACAGTACCCTTCTAATTCTGTGTGTAGAATATTCTCAGGATTCCCCCTGATTCTAATATTATTTCTTCTAGATCTATCTTCTAACTCTCAGATCTTTTCCTTTAAATTTTCCATCTTTTCTTCTAAGATAGTTATTTTGTCAGTATTGTTTTTTGTTGTGGAATAATTTGATCCGTTTTTTCTTCTAACTCTTCGAGTCTTCTGCTTATTTTTTGAATATCTTTTTTAATTTCTATTGACTGAATATTTATTTCTTCTTTTATCTTTATCAGTTGAACTTCTAGACATTTAGCCAGATATTCCGCAGATAAAGATATATTTTCATTCCATGAATTGTCTGATGCTGTTTTATCTGCACCAGCTTCTTTGGTATCAAGTATTGGTAATGACTCTTCATGAATTGATTTGGAATTGGTTCCTTTATTTAATTAGGAAATCCCGAAGCTCTTCTCTCTGTGCTTATTTCTTGTTTTTTTTATTCTTTTTTGGACCTTGTTTGTTATCTTGATTTTTCTTCGAGGCCATATTTGGCAATTCCCAATACCAGTGTATATATATTTTTTCTTTTAAATACTTTGGTATGCTTTTTATATGCCTTTTTTCAACCCCTTGTTCTTCTGTTTTTAAGACAGTGGGAGGTAAATTGGACAGAATTTCCTCTTCCTAATTAATCATTAGCACCTTAATCCATTCTGCTAAGTTCCTCCCTCCCACTCTTAGCAATTGCCTAAAATTACCTCTTGCGAAAAAAAGAAAAAAAGCAAATCTCAACGATATCAACAATACTAAACTTCAATTTCTTTTAATATTTCCAATCTGAATCTTCAAATTTAAGCCATCTCATTCAGAGTAAGATTTTTATACTTAGCCTCCAGTAACTGCCTTTTCTTCAGAGAGATTCCTTGTTTCTCTGTGGTCTCGGCTTCTTATTTTTAAACAGATCCCTTTTTTTTTTTTTTAAATAAGCAATGAATTATCTGCTCTCAAAATTCTGTGCTTCCGCCCTCTTAAATTTTCCCGACCTTTACAATTTTTTCTCTCCTTCCACAATAGCAATTAGGGTTTCAGCCGCTTTGGGGTTTCGATGTTAAGCCCGTGTTAAGCTCATCGACTCCTCAGTGCTGGGCTAACTCTCGCATACTCTTCACCACTTCGCATCATCTCCCCCGGCCAGGAAAAAACCTGTGAGCCATGACGTTGTGCGTGCGCATCTACGTCATTCCCTCCCCCTTTCTCTTTCTTTTACATTCTATAAAATTAATGTTTAAAATCCATCTTCTTTTCTTTATTGTGTCAGTTCTTTCTCCTTAATCATTGTATCGTCCCCCACCCTTTTCGCCATTTTCTCTTCCTTCTCTTTCTCTCTTGTCATCTTAATTTATCGTATAGGGGAGAAGGAATAGCTAATTGTCATGAGATCACAGTTATTCATTACTTTGTGTTGTAATGTATATTTAGCAATTCATGAAATAATAGAGGAAAAAGATTTGTGTGAAAAACTAACAAGTCCCAGAACAGCCAGATATTTCAATTTCTCGTTTCCTTTCTCTTTTTTATAATCTTCTATTTATATTTTTTGTCTTTTAAATGTATTCTAGTATTAATTTAGGGGTTAATCCTATTTAGTATAGAGCATCATCCAATTTGGTAATTTTCTGGAATATATATTAATCCCATCTGGTGGGGGTGGAGGAGGAGGAGAAAAAAATCAAACAACCAAAAAAAAAAAGTGAGTTCTTTCTTTCTCTATCTTTTTCTCATTCTCTTTAAATATTTCTCTCTTTAAGCCATTCAGCCAGTTTTTCTGGGGAGTCACATATTACCATCCTGTGTTCACAGGAGATAATTCTTTTTGTGGGATAACCCCATCTGTATTTTATATTCTTATTCCACAACATCATTGTTAGTTCAGCGTATCATCTTCTTTCGGATCTAGTAAAATAGGACAGATCTGGGAAGATCTTTATTTGAGCATATGTAGAGATCACATAGATATTTTGAGCTGCCTTTATAATCC
>OW240917.1:14753556-14776332 GCA_933207985.1 Pelobates cultripes | reverse complement strand
CGCGTTTGTCACAAGCTCCTGCTACACTGAACTTAACTGCTTGAAAAACTAAGGCAAATCTGGAGATAACCGCCCTAGGCAACTAGAGGGTCACCCTAAACACCCTTGACTACTCCCTAAGCTTGAATCTGGATGACCCGATGGCAGCACACAGCGCTACAGCTTGCGGCCTATTACGGCTGATGACCTGGGTGTTGGGGGAGGCGGACGATCTCCCGACCCTGGGCTCCAAGCGGCCACAGGAATCTGCACAGCCCTGTCCCCCCCCCCCTGGACCGGCGGGGGATATCCAGGTCCCTACAGGGTGCAACCTCACCTCAGCAGGGCCAACAAGTCGGAGCAAAAACCCTGGAGCCGCATGGGCCCCAAAGATGGCGGATGACAAGCACCCCTCACGAGCACATACAAATCCAAGGAGCGATCGGGAAATTGAGCCCATCGAGGCCTCCTTTGAAAAGTTCTGGCAAGCATTCTGAAACTCCGGGCACACCGGCTACCTACTCATGCGAAAGACAAACAACCGGCAAAGAAAGCTGCAGTATTGTTATACAGACGCAAGGCTTGCTCCACGCAGAAGTCAGCCCAACGCCCACAAGCCCAGAGAAGCACCCGGCTAACCGGAGCCCGTCCCCAACGACACTCAAGAACACCTCTCCGAGTGTCAGCCTCACAGCAAAAGCAGGAATCTCCCCAGCAACACCGCTGTCGAAGACTGGACCCAGCTGGAAACCGGGAGCGATCGGCACCACAGCTCAAGAGGGGTCATCCACACTCCCATGCCTCACACCTGCAAAAGGACTTACCTCTAGGGGCACCATGGAGGCCTCATGACCAGGTATACACGAAGCTCCACACTCAACCCCGACATCGGGCCAACGGCGCCCCCGGGCAGGTCACCCCCAAGATGGACAGGTCTGTACACCTGGTGGGCATAGGCTGAGGGGGATGAATTAAATGGCTTACGGTGCTTGGCTCCAGCCTATACGTTAGGCACCCTCAGGGACGTTATTACCGCTGACAACAACCTACAGCCCAGATACCTACCTCGCAACATGTGTCCCTGCTGAACTGTGATGAACATACCATACCTTGCGTTGTGCCAACCTACCTGCTAGTAGATACACTCAGCAAGCTTAATCAGGGACTACCGGTCTATTATAGCATATATTCTCATGTCTTATATATCTTTACATGCCAGAATATGAATAGAGATGAGCATTGTGCAGTCCCAATGGAATTATTTACCTTAACTTTACACAACATGCAGACACCCATGCCATGGGACAGTCGAACAGGATACTACATAGCAGCCTGTGTCATACCTGGTCAACACATACCATAGCACTGAAACAAGAAAACATGATTGCACACCATACTGACACTAACGTAGTTAATACAAAATTGTTAAGCATTAATCGTTCTCACTTGTTTTAATTATTTTTACGCTGCAAGTATAATCGTCTATTTAAGCTGGCTAAAATTATAAAAATGTGCAAATTCTCATGCAACTACATAATGCAATACGCTGTTGTGGCGTCTGTTGATCTCTTGTACCCTCCTGCACAACAAAAATAAAGAATTCAAAAAAAATAAAAAATCCAAAGTGAATTACAAGTGCATTTAGAAGCAAAAACTTCTACACACATCTGAAAAGCAGCCATGGAACTAGATAAATACTGGCCAATCTATTGACAAGAGGCAAAAAGCACATGAATTTTCCCAAGTTAAGTTCTTTTTTTTTCATTCTTTTGTTTTCACTCCACAGAGTAAAATACAGAGACAGTTATCATAATCGTCATACATGCATACACTGGGTCCCACTTGTAATCAACAATAAGCATTAAGCATGTGGAACCTTTTTATATATTTAAGTTGTAGCATAAGGAACTGTATACCAGGATCATAATATACTCTCCCTCTGAAGGGTCGAGTGGCTTCTAATGATTGAACCTAATAGAGGATGTTACTCCTCTGGAGGGAAATTCCTCTCTCCCAGTGAGTGTCAGCCAGCGGTATAGAGCTATCTGTGGGGGCCTGTGTAAATGTCAAGGGCAGTGTATGAAAGGTTGACTACTACTACCAGAGTAGATAGAAAGCCAATAAATCATGTATAAGTAAAACCAATAACTAAAAACAAGAACAAAGCATTAACATGTTATAACTGTGCCACTATGGATAGCTGCCATTGAGGAAACTGTGAGTTGAGTTAGGCATCCCCTAGTTTGCCAGGTAAGTCCTGGGTGACTCATAACTGCCAAGTTAAGTTCTTAATGTGGTGTAGGTTATTGTTGCATGAAAATACACCCATTTAAGTGATAACAAGGGAGTGACAGCAGAAACATAGGTATGCAAATTGAAATGGTTATAGACAACCCCATAGAGTTTGTTATTAGTGGAGGCTCATCCGTAGTGACACTTGGCACAGGGCCACACTTTTTTGCAAACAGACTTACATGGACTTACATGGAGTGTATAATCTCATCAGAAGCAAAAATAATACATATTATCAGAAATGGTCTCCCAAAGCATTTAAGGCATTGCAACTCGAAAATCTGCCTTTGCCTCGGATTCCACTCAGATCCTTCGCTGTAATATAGTTTTTTCATCCATGTTTACCACCATCTCTTTCTGGCATCCCTTTTGATGCTGGGGGATACAAACTCACGTTCTTTTCTGATACTAGAACACACTGCATAATTTCTGATGTTTGCTCAGTCACACCTTTTGCGCAACATTCAATCCAGTCAAAGTTATTTTAGGGTTATTTAAGCTCTCCTCTCATTCCTGGCATACCATTGTGGGGAATCAGAGAGTTCATTTATTACTTGTATTGATTCATGATTATTGACTCTGACTTGTGTCTGACCTTGTTTCTTTTTGTAACGCTTGACCCTGGCTTGTGTCGATTCATTATTCTGGTCTTCTATTATCCTAGACTTTTGCTTGCATCTACAGTTCTAAACAATATAAAACATACATACGGATATGTGTGATACACTGGAATGATGATACATTTTGAAGTAAGTATTATGCACTGGGATTTATGTTTTTCTGGAAAAATGAAACATAAGTGCAAATAAATTGCAGCAATGCTGTGAAAAAGGAGGTAATAGGAAACACTCACAAAGCTGGAGCCAAAAGTATGCACTTGGCTCTATTGTTTAGCTCTTGTGGATCATTGAGGAAGATCTAGCACCCTTTTCTTGTAGCCTTATGCCTTCTATTTGTGTCCGGGATATCAATTGCCGACCAAACCGGAAATCGAGGCAGTGTTTCATGTGCGCTAGTTTTACAGATGCTCTCTGCAGGAACTCCTGACTCTGCAGCCCATGAAGTAGCAATGGACCTTGTGGAATGTGCCTTGATGTCCTTGGGAACTGGAACCTGTTTAGCTCTGTAAGCTTTAGAAATAGCCTGAACCGTCCAAGAACGAAGGGTTGCGACAGAGGCAGCTTCACCTTTACGAGAACCCCAAGGTATCACAAACAATTGGGTAGACTTCCTCCAATCAGCTGAGCGTGAAATATATGTGGAAAGACACCTCCTTAGGTCTAGCGTATGACATCTTTCTTCCTCAGGAGACGATGGCTCCTGAAAATACCCTGGCAGGACAATCTCTTGATTCAGATGAAAGGATGTAACCACCTTAGGAAGGAACTCAGGTCTAGGCCGTAGCACAACCCTATCATCGAAGAAGGTAGTGAACGGTTCTTCAGACGACAGTGCTCTAATATCTGACATTCTCCTAGCAGATACCAAGGCCAGTAACAACAGGGTCTTGAGAGAAAGAACCTGCATAGAGACCTCATCAATAGGTTCGAAGGGATGTTCCGTCAAGGCCTGCAGAACCAGAGGCAAATTCCAAGGAGCAGAGAAAACCTTGATAGGAGGTCTGATCCTAATGACTGCTTTGAAGAAGCGAATTACAATAGGATTCAATGCCCAACGAATACCGGAAAGAGCTGAAAGAGCAGAGCAGTGCACTTTAAGCGTGTTAAGTTGAAGGCCCCTCTCCAGGCCTGCTTGCAGGAAACCCAAAACCTGAGACACGGAAGGGGAACCTAATTCTTGAACCGTGGAATTACACCATCGAGCAAAGGTTTCCCATACCTTATGGTACGTAGAAGAAGTAGAAGGATTCCTGGAACGTAACAGGGTAGAGATAACCTGGTCCGAAAGGCCATGTTCAACTAGAGACTTCCTCTCAATAGCCATGCATGGAGCCTGAATTTGTGAGTCTTCTGAGACTGGAAGTTCCCAAGGCAGGTCCACTGATAACCTCTGTAACTGGGGAAACTAAGGGCGACGAGGCCAGAATGGAATTACAGCTATCACCTTGCAATGTTCCTTGGAGATCTTTCTCAGAACAGCGTGGATGAGGGGAATTGGAGGAAAAACGTAAGCCAGATCGAATACCCAATTGATGGATAGAGCATCCTGAGCAACCGCCTTTGGATGGTATCTCTTCGACACAAAGCATGGAACCTGCGCATTCTGAAAGGTCGCCATGAGGTCTACTTGGGGAAGACCCCACTTCTGGACCAACCGAGCGAAGATCCTCCTGGAAAGTTGCCATTCTGAAGCCTCTGTCCGATGTCTGCTGAGGAAATCCGCTATTACATTCTCCTTCCCTGGGAGATAGATGGCACACAGGCCTTCCACATGATTCTGAGCCCAGGTCATAATGGGAACTATCTCTCTCATCAGGGCTACACTCCTTGTTCCGCCTTGATGGTTTATGTAGGCAGCAGCCGCTTTGTTGTCCACTCTCAACTTGACCCAGCAATGCCTGATGAGATGCTGAAAATGAAGAAGCGCCAGAAAGGTTGCTCTTAGCTCCCTGATGTTGGAAGGCAAGCATTGAGTTCTTGGAGGCCAATTTGCTTGAAAAAATTGATTGCCTAAATGTGCCCCCCAACCTGTCAGACTGGCATCTGTCGTAATGACCACCCAATCTATTTCCCGCAAGGGGAACCCTCTGGAGAGATTTTCCCACGACATCCACCAAAGGAGCTTCTGCTTCAGAATCAAAGGAATGCGAATCAGCGTCTCCCACTCCCTCGAGTCGGTCCTGAAATTTTTTAGGAAAAATTGTTGAAGAGGGCGAAGGTTCCACTGAGCCCATCTGACAAGTTCTATCGTAGAGGAAAGAGTCCCCAGAAGCCTCATAAACTCTCTTGCCGAGGCTGAAGTCTTTAGTCTGAAGTCCCTTATCCGATCTCGAAGTCTGATCTTTCTGTCGTGTGAGAGGGATACAATCGCTGTGTCTGTATTGAAATTTGCTCCCAGGAATATCAGTTCTCTTGAAGGATTCAAGTGACTCTTCTCGTAATTGATGAGCCAACCGAAATGAGATAGAGTGTCTAGGACTAATTGCCTGTGTTGGAATATTGATGCTAGGTCCGGAGCCACTACCAGGATGTCGTCCAGGTAGTGAAACACCGCTACACCTTCTTTTCTGAGCAAAGCAATGATGGTGACCAGAACCTTCGAGAAGGTCCTCGGGGCCGTACTTATACCAAAAGGAAGGGCCTGAAATTGAAAGTGTTCCTTCTGGACACAAAACCTGAGAAACCTTTGATGGGTGAACGTGATAGGGACATGAAAAGATGCATCCCTGAGGTCTACTGATATCATCCAATCTTGGTGATGAACAACCGGAATGATGGAGCGAATGGATTCCATCCGAAATTTTCTGACTCTCAGATAAAGGTTGAGCTGGTGGAGATCTAAAATAGGCCTCCATTTTCCCTCTGGCTTCTTGACCAAGAACAGGGGGGAATAATATCCCTGGAATCTTTCTTTTATGGGTACAGGTATGTGTGGTGTATTACCAAACTCTATAAATTATTATGTACGCATACACATATAAACTCTGGTCCGTCTACTTTAACAAATATTTATTCAGAGACAAAACAACAACAACATACAAATAATGACACAATCTAACTAACTATACCACCAACAACAACAACCTAACTAACAATAACAACTACATCTTATAAAATCCCACTCACAGTTCACCATGATAGAAATTAGCCCATGTCTGCTTAAAGGACTGCTCAGTAGCACAGCCAAGAAGGAACAGAGAGGAATGGAGATAGGGGGAAGTGGTTATCTCTTTCCTGACTAGTAAAGGTATTGAATTACCAATTAACATTTTAAAAGGGTAAAGCTTATCCCACTGTAAGAGCTTGGTCACATGATCCCTGGTCACCATATTATTTTGATGACAGAATGTCACCACATTCCCTCACTTTTTTTTCTCTTATGTTGAGCACATTTAAAAGTGAGAGAATATAGTCAAACAGGGGTTGCATCACCCCACATTCCCCCAATTTCAATTGTTTTCAGTTTTTTCCGTTTTTAAATTAACCACTGCCCAAGTGGGTTGGTAAGAACCCTGGTAGTTGTTCATTAATATTATATGGTAATGTGTTCATGTGAAGTAGTAATATCTAGACGCAATCAACCCCATACAGTAATTATCACTAGTTTATGACACAATATGATGTTTAATTTCGTCTGGGACTGGAATCTGAAGACTGTGACTGATCTGTGTGCTTGATAGCTGTGATTTTAGAATGAACTCTCCTTGAATATTGTCTTTGCCAATTCATTACAAAGCTTGAGGTTTGTAGGTTTAATGACACATGCAAGTTCATGAGTGTAGGGTAAACTCATTCTGTGACCACCTTGAAATGACACAAATTCCTGCCTCTTGCTGTTACTTTACCCTCATTCTGGGCTGTGTTAATAGTTTGACTTGGTAATCTCAGCACTTCTTCATCTGTATAGTATCTATTTTCAGGATAATAGTTTGACGTGTAATCCCAGCACCTCTTCATCTGAATAGTAATCATTTTCAGGATAATAGTTTGTCTTGGTAATCCCAGCACTTCTTCATCTGTATAGTAAACTGTGACAGGACATGTCAGTTACCTTCGCCTCTCTGGGCCTTCCAATTAAAATGTTCTTTGAATCAAACACAGACAATGAAATATGTACAACAGTAATCAGCATATTGTCTTGTGTCAAAGGCTTAACTAGTTTTGTCTAATAAAATCTATTTGGTTGTGGTGTCTTAAGGCTATGTTTACATTTTAGAGGTATGTAAAAGACCCACAAATGTCTCCTGAAATTTTGATTAATTTAGACATTTACTCCACACCTGATGGAGAGTTGAACACAAAACCATATTAGTTATTTTATAATTTACTGATGAATACATGCAATATTCACAAAATGTACATAGTTTAAACCGTAAATTATTATACATGAACGTGAGTGGGAAAGATCTAAGGGTGAAAAATGTATTCGCAATTGAACGTAGGTGCAAATTCTCATACCCATAACTATTTAACCCCCTGCGGATAGCTAAATAGAACAAATAGCATACATTTTCACTTTATTATTTATGCCATCTTCACTCAAAGCAATCTAATTTCCCTATATTCTTACTGACAAAAAAAAAAAACAAAGCATCAAAGATGGAGAGAGAAGAAAAAAAAAGTAGATTGAATGCTACCATTACACAGTTTGGCAGCGTGCAATTTATAGAAAACTGTCTGTTGCTATTCAAAAATCAAAATCAAAAATCAACTTGAGGTTATATTTGTTGGGAACCAAATTTAAAAAAAAAATAAAAAATGCTTTTAAAGTTTTTACTGTTGTAAACCAACAGAAAGTTACACTATCACATCTCTCCAGTGTGATCAAATATAAGCCTCACGTTGGCAACAATTCACTTAATCTATGAATTTATAATTATTAATCCAGCATCAAAAAATAAAACATAGCTGGCAGTGCAGGCGTGCTAAACTAATAAAAACAAAAATTATTTGGAATTTGGCCCACCTGACTGTAATGAATGAATTTAGAGGCTTATCCTTAGTATGACTAAAAAAAATATATATATATATATATTTATATATATATAACAATACATACTAAGGTCCTCTTTAAACTGGAGTGTTACGAGATAATGGTGAGACAGATAAAATATAGAAACAAAAGAAAAAACAAACATACATACAGATGTAGAGGACAACAAAAATTATGGGAGTTATTCATTGCTGGGGACCCCCAATTGATCAGTATTTCCCTCTCTCATCTGTTCCCTAAGCGCTTTCACGTCTGCCTCCAATCTCTCAGTCTGTCTCTTTAGGTCCCAGTAGTCTCTATTCCCTTCTTTATTCCTCCAATTATCCCAATTCCGTCTATTGGTCTGATCATCCCATCTATGGTTCCTTTTCCAATTATTCTCCCAATAACTGTTCCTGTTGTTTCTCTGTTTTTCTTGCCAACTGTGATTTTCCCAGTTATCTCTCCTTTTTAGCTTCTCCCAGGTGTTATTATTATTATTCCAATTATTATTGATTACCTTAGGCTCCTCCCATCTATTTTTCCAATTATCTCCCATTACATTACTTCCTTTAGAACTGTCCCTATTCCTATGGTCCCTCTGTGGATCTCTCCATCTTTTGTCAAAGTCCTGTTTTGGTCTCCAGTTCTCATTATCCCTCTTGTTCTGAGGTACATCCCACCTTTGGCTTCTCCATTTGCCATCTAAATCTCTGCCAGAGTCAACCTTGAATGTTCTTATGGCTGAAACAGATAAGGCCTGTTCTGAGGAAGGATGCTTAAGCCACCAATTATCAGCTCTAGTTAGTAGCATTTCTAAGTCTACTGGTGTTGGATCAAAAAGCCTGACAAATTCTTGACACTCCCAGGGAAGGGCTTCCATTACTTTAGCAATGTGTTCTGGTGAGCCCAACACCAGGGGCTGTTGAGGTTGGTGTAGTGTATACCAGAACAATATCCTTTGAGCTACCTCTCTAGGACCATCTGCTGGCCTCATCGTAATATTCGCTATTTCTTTCTCTATGCTGAGTATATAGAAATTAGTTTCAGCAATTCTTCCTGCCTGATCAGACACACTGTTATTGAATCCCAATAGCCTACTTGCCAAAGGACCCATAGCATATTCTAAAAGTTTTGTCCATTCCTCTAAGTTAAAACCTCCTTTTTTAGCTCTATTTGCTCCCCTCATAAACCAGTGTGTAAAAGTATTAAAGTTGTTATTTGGCATACTTCCCCACCATTTCTGGAAATTTTCTTTGTCTGTGATTGACATAGTGCTTGTCTGTCTAGAGAAACTAGTAGGCATTTCTCTTGCATTAAAGTGTTCAGTTATTATTAAAGGGGCGTGTGGGACACAGTTAACAACTGGCACATTTCCCTTGTGTTTGGTTCCGAGCACTGGTTCTGTACCTTTAGATATAAAATGAGACTGGCATGGGCATACTTTAGGAATCTCCTTATCCCATTTATTTATGTTTTCTTTAGTTTTCATTTTATATTCCATAACTAGGTTTTGGAGTTCAGTGATCTTAGCACTATATGCATCTCTCTGTTGTTCTATTTCCTTTAATTCCTTCTCCAACCCCTCGGTCATTTTGTTTGTTCTTAGGGCAGCTATTTTAAAACAATCTCTTTCATCAAGAGCATCTTCCATTTTATTAGTGGTTACTAAATTAGCTTGCTGCAATTCGAGTACCATGCTTGCCAAACCCCCTATTGCAGCAACAACCGCTTGTGCCACCAAGCTTTTCCTTTTCTTAATATGGCATTTTTTATTAGTAACAATCTGTGTCAAAACATCCATGAAACCTTCATATTTTCCACAATAGGGGCCTGCTGGTTCTGGAAGCTCATATGGTCCATCATGTTTGTCAATGTCATTCTTAAAGTACTCTAGTACTTCTGCAGAAAAATACTTAGTACCTAGATATGACATTTTAAAACCGAGCTCTCCCTAGGTCTTTAATCAAAATAGACCAGCAGACTAAGGAAAAAAACAACACGCTTTTAACAATGGGATTAATTTAAAAAAACTGAAACTGGCTCCAAAGAGATTGAACCATTTGAGAAACTTAATTACATTAACCTATTCAAACAAACTCTTGTCTTTTAAGAAAAAAAACTTCACAGTCTCAATACAACAAATGCCCACAGGCAGCAAAACACAAAACCACCCTTTTGCCTTTGTTTAACCCCTTAAGACCGGAGGGCGTACTATTACGTCCTCTAATAGGCGGCTCTAAACGCCGCCGGGCGTAATAGTACGCCCTCCGGTCTTTCTGTACTTACCCGGTCGCCGGCGGTCCCACGCCGGCGATCGTGGTGGGGGGGACTCCCAGGGAGCCCCCCGCGGCACGACCGTCCTCCAGGAAGCCCCCCGGCCGTGTGAGAGTGGGGTCCTAGCGAGGACCCCACAATCACTTGGCCGGGGATAGCTGGCTTCTGTATTGCCAGCAGGGGGGCTGCCTGTAATGACAGGTGGTCCCCCTGCTGGCTGAAAATAAAAATGAAATAAATAAATAGTGTAAAAAAATAAATAATATATACTTAGATCATATATATATATATATATTATATATATATGATCAAAGTATATATATACACATATACATACACACATGTACACCGTCTAGGTGTATTTTACTATTAATATATATATAATTATATATATATATTATCAAATTACACGTACACTGATACTGATTAAATATATATATAATTATTGTTATATATATATTTATATATATTATAAAAAAAATTAAAATGTAAATACGTTAAAAAATAAAATTACAAAAATAATTAAAAATAAATAATTAAAAAATATATAGATGTGTTATTTCGTTCTAACTGTATTGTGAAATTAATATATATATATATATATCAAAATACACATAGAACGAAATAATATATATATTTATACACATAAATATATACGTATATATCACTATATATATACCTATATATAAATAAAAATATTTTAAAAAAATTATATAGATATATACATATATATACACATACGTATATATATACATATATTGATTCTACATATATATTTATGTAATATTTTTACATAATTAGGTATCTTAATTAATTACAATTAGCAGGACCTGCATGACAACCCATGCCGAAAGTAAAGGGAATTTAATTTGCTAGCACTATATTTAACCCTATAACTTTCCGAGACACCATAAAACCTGTACATGGGGGGTACTGTTCTACTCAGGAGACTTCGCTGAACACAAATATTAGTGTTTCAAAACAGTAAAGTGTATTACAACGATGATATCGCCAGTAAAAGTGACGTTTTTTGCCTTTTTCATGCACAAACAGCACTTACACGGACGATATTATTGCTGTGATACTTTTTACTGTTTTGAAACACAAATATTTGTGTTCAGCGAAGTCTCCCGAGTATAACGGTACCCCTTATGTACAGGTTTTATGGTGTTTTCAAAAATTACAGCGTCAAATATAAGTCTTGCGTTTCATTTTTTCACATTAAAATTCGCCAGATTGGTTACGGTGCCTTTGAGACCCTATGGTAGCCCAAGAATGAAAATTACCCCTATGATGGCATACCATTTGCAATAGTAGACAACCCAAGGTATTGCAAACGGGGTATGTCCAGTCTTTTTTAGTAGCCACTTAGTCACAAACACTGGCCAAAATTGGCGTTTTTTGCATTTTTCACACACAAGCAAATACTAACGCTAACTTTGGCCAGTGTTTGTGACCAAATGGCTACTAAAAAAGACTGGACATACCCCATTTGCAATACCTTGGGTTGTCTACTATTGCAAATGGTATGCCATTATGGGTGTAAATTTCATTCCCAGGCTATTATACAGTCTCAAAGGCAACGTAACCAATCTGGCGAATTTCAATTTCAAATGTAGCGTGCTATATTTGACCCTGTAACTTCCCAAAACGCCATAAAACCTGTACATAGGGGGTACTGTTTTACACGTGAGACTTTGCTGAATACAAATATGTGTATTTTATTGCAGTAAAAGCAAACAGTATTATGACACTGACCGTTAAAATGTCATGTAGAACTAAAAAAAATCAAAATCTTTTTCTCCCATTTTTTTCATATTAAATTATGTTTCATAGCTAAATATTTGATATTAAATGAAAGCCCTGTTTCCCTGAATAAAATGATATATAATAAGGGTGGGTGCATTTACTATGAAAGAGGTGAATTACGGTTGGACAGACATGTAGCGCAAATGCCAGGTTTTGTTTACATTTTGTTTTGTTCACAACGTGTACATTTGGCTCCGTCCTTAAGGGGTTAAGTGCAGTGTGGGGGGTTTACAAATAAACAGAATGATTTAAAGGAAGGTATGGGAACTGAAAAATACCTGACTGTAACTTCAGCACAATGATAATTCCCAACCATATAACAATCTAACATAGGCACCTTTACCTCAAATACAAACTGTTCATTTTCTATTAAACACACTCCAGTGTAAAAATGTAGCCTGGCTAAACAATAGCCACCACACTGTATTAGCCCCAATACCTTTATCATGTAAACACAATGCTCCTACCCAGAATTCAATGGTTCAAACAGACAAAAGATAACCCACCAAAAAAACAGTTTGCTATTTAAACTTAGAATGCAGGGAAGCCACAAAATGTAACATCTAAAAACAATTACAATATATTCAGTTTAGTTCTAGTTAGTTGCAACAGGAGAGAGACAATACAGCACATGGGCTATTAAAAATGGCCGAAACATCAATAGTACCAATGCAGTGGAACTATTCAATCTTCCCCTTTAATCACCAATACTTTAAAACTGTGCATAAACAAAATTAAACTATAAATGCTACAATTTGCAACAAAATACATACTGTCAGTCATAATGCACAAACATTATGCTCCTATCCTGAATTCAATGATTCAAACAGACAAAAGATAACAAAAAACGTTTGCTATTTTAACTTAAAATGCAGTGAATCCCCACAATTTAACACCTAAGAAGACAATTAATATAGATTAAGTTTAATTCTAGTTAGTTGCAACAAGAGAGACAATACAGCACATGGGCAATTAAAAATGGCCAAAACATCAAAGGTTCCAATGCTATTCAATTTTCCCCTTTTATCCCCAATACTTTAAAACTGTACAGAAACAAAGTCAAACCTATAAATGCTACAATTTGCATCAAAATATGTTCTGTCAGTCACAATACACAAATTCAAAACAGTCAACAAAACAAATATGTATATTTGTTTCAACAAAATGAATCCTATGCTATAAAGTATCTTTCTCTTAGATTATGTATCAATATGGTAGTTATTGTGCCTCACAAACATTTGTTGTAGAAGTCTAAAATTTGTGGTCGCCAAATGTGGTGTATTACCAAACTCTATAAATTATTATGTCCGCATACACATATAAACTCTGGTCCGTCTACTTTAACAAATATTTATTCAGAGACAAAACAACAACAACATACAAATAATGACACACAATCTAACTAACTATACCAACAACAACAACAACCTAACTAACAATAACAACTACATCTTATAAAATCACCAGATCCCACTCACAGTTCACCATGATAGAAATTAGCCCATGTCTGCTTAAAGGACTGCTCAGTAGCACAGCCAAGAAGGAACAGAGAGGAATGGAGATAGGGGGAAGTGGTTATCTCTTTCCTGACTAGTAAAGGTATTGAATTACCAATTAACATTTTAAAAGGGTAAAGCTTATCCCACTGTAAGAGCTTGGTCACATGATCCCTGGTCACCATATTAGTTTGATGACAGAATGTCACCACAGTATGATCTTTCGTAAGAAGATTGTTGACATAAAGAGTCAAAACCTCTCTTTTTTGGATGTTGGCTGGAAGCCTTGTGCGAATAAACCTTGGTGGAGGTGGATATTTGTCGAATTCCAGATGATAACCTCCGGTGATAATGGATCTTACCCAAGCATCTGGAATTATTTCCCAGGCCCTCTGAAAGAATGAAAGACGTGCTCCCACTCGAGGAACCTGGAGTAAGCCACCTTCAGAATTGCTTGTTGGGGCGAAAGGAAGAGGTCTGCGTCTTGCCCCTAGAGGATTTTCCATTCAGGCCGCTCTTCCAATTGGAATTCCTTGAGAATTCTCTACCTGGCCTGTAAGTCTTACTTTCCCTAAAGTAGCCTTGATCCCTAAAAGGTCTACGGTCCAGACGAGGTCTCTTTGGACGCCTATCTTGTGGCAGCATGACCTGTTTAACCTCGGCCGCCTTTTTAATCGCTTCATCCAGAGGTTTCCCAAAAAGCACTTCTCCCATAAAGGGAAGTGAGCATAAATTATTCTTGGATGACAGGTCTGCCCCCCAGGATCTCAGCCAAAGCGCCCTTCTAGCGGTGACTGAATGTGCCATAACCTTAGAAAGAATTCTAATGAGGTCAGTGGAGGATTCCAAAAGCCAGTCACTGGCGAGTTTGATATCCCTTAAGGATTCCGCCATCTGACGTCTACTGACCCCTTTATCTATGTCATCCTCCAAGTCAAGCAACCAGGAACGCATGGCTCTAGACAAAGCTGAAATGGACACAGCTGGATGGCAACCTAAACCCGCTGTCATGAAAGCTTTAGATAAATCAGCATCAATCCTTTTATCCATGGGCTCCTTAAGGGAAGCATTGCTATCAATTGGTAGCGTGGATCTTTTAGCAACCTTAATGATAGGAGCATCAACCTTGGGGACCGTAGTCCACAATCTGGAATCCTCCTCTTTAATCGGATATAACTTCGAAAGCCGACCCTGACTAGTAATCCTCTTACTAGGAATTTGCCACTCGTTCCTCATCAAGTCTTTAATAGAGCTGTGGACTGGAAAGGAAGGTCTTTTCTTATGTAAATCTCCAAAGTGTCTGTCAGAAGCTGAACATTCTCTGGTTTCTTCCGGCAAATCCAATGTTCTTCTAACAGCCATAATCAAATGCTCCATAGCTTTGGAGTCCAAGGAGCAAGGTTGTTCCATATACTCCTCTTCACTGGACGAGATTGGCTCCAAATCCAGGTAAGATGAAGTTTGTCTGTATTCATCTTCAGACTGATCTGAATCCATGCTGAAGTTTTCCCCTCTTGATCTCTTAATCTTGTGGGATTCAGCAATTCCTTCAACCACTGCCTGCTTAATCCAATAAGCAATATCCTTGGCTGAGGAGGTAGAGGCTTGCGGTGACCTCTGGCGATCAGATTCTCCTGCGGCCATGTTTAAGAATTTTCTGCAGAGCCTGCAGTTATCCAAAGGCCTTGCTCCACATCCAGGACAGGCTGCCGGCTTCTCCCTTCTCCTCGATGGGGATCTGGGACAGGACCGGTCACGAGGGCTGTAAGATACAGAAGTCATAAGACTGTACCCTCTGTGCACTCTTTTTAGTAACGTGAAGAAACCAAGAAAAAATATTGCTCACCTATGACCTATAGCAGATCTCGTTGATCTTGCAGAAGGGGATGAAGGATCCATACTGACTGTAGGGCTAAGAATGTTGAAATAATAAGAAAAATATTCTCAGCCCAATATTATGTTGATTTTAAAATATAAGTAATTCTCTTACCTGCAGAGCTTTAAGAACAGTCTACTAGAGCACTGTATCTTTAAAGGGAACGGAAACAAGCGTTTTTTAAGCTAAATACCGCCATTTCAAATTTCCCGCTCTGTACCTTTAAATGATCGCGCATGCGCACTTCGGTCGCGAGATCGCTAAACCGCCATTTTGGAAAGGGGCAAACTTCACTCTGGGTCCGGTCGGATGCATTGCGCATGCGCGGGCGTCTTACCGTTATGCTGATCGTCTGATCGAGGTCTGCAGCACACACTGGACAGCAGAGGAGAATCCCATAGCCTGTGGAACTAACCACCCAGGCTCCCAGAGGTTCCCAACTCCATGGAGATTGGGCTACATGTGCCTGGGCTTCCTGAGGAGGGAGGCTGACCTCCAAACGGACAAGACCATATAAAACATGGTCAGGTGAGCAAAAAATAAAAAATAATTCAGAAGAAACTGAAAAAAGAAAAAAAAAATATTTCAACTGTCCTAGGGCTAGGAGGACAGGAAAAGACTGAGGTATGGGGGATACTGGGGTACCTAATATACTAGGGGAAGGTAGGCTTAATTGTTTAATTGATTGTGTTTCCTGTCCTGAGGGTTGGAGGGAGGAGCTAAACCCATATGTTAAATGCTGCCATGATTAGCCAGGAAATATATATCTGTATTTATTAGTATTTAAAATCCAAAGTGAGGGGGATGGGGCCTGACAGCCAAGATGGCTAGACGCGTTTGTCACAAGCTCCTGCTACACTGAACTGCTTGAAAAACTAAGGCAAACCTGGAGATAACCGATCCTAGGCAACCAGAGGGTCACCCTAAACACCCTTGACTACTCCCTAAGATGGAATCTGGGTGACCCGATGGCAGCACACAGCGCTACAGCTTGCGGTCTATAACGGTTGACGACCTGGGTGTTGGGGGAGGCGGCCGATCTCCCGACCCTGGGCTCCAAGCGGCCACAGGAATCTGAAAAGCCCTGTCCCCCCCCCTTGGACCGGCGGGGGATATCCCAGTCCCTACAGGGTGCAACCTCACCTCAGCAAGGCCAACAAGTCGGAGCCGCATGGCCCCCAAAGATGGCGGATGACAAGCATCCCTCACGAGCACATACAAATCCAAGGAGCGATCGGGAGATTGAGTCCATCGAGGCCTCCTTTGAAAAGTTCTGGCAAGCATTCTGAAACTCCGGGCACACCGGCTACCCACTCATGCGAAAGACGAACAACCGGCAAAGAAAGCTGCGGTATTGCTATACAGACGCAAGGCCTGCTCCACGCAGAAGTCAGCCCAACGCCCACAAGCCCAGAGAAGCACCCGGCTCACCGGAGCCCGTCCCCAATGACACTCAAGAACACCTCTCCGAGTGTCAGCCTCACAGCAAAAGCAGGAATCTCCCCAGCAACACCGCTCTCGAAGACTGGACCCAGCTGGAAACCGGGAGCAATCGGCACCACAGCTCAATAGGGGTCATCCACACTCCCATGCCTCACACCTGCAAAAGGACTTACCTCTAGGGGCACCATGGAGGCCTCATGACCAGGTATACACGAAGCTCCACACTCAGCCCCGACATCGGGCCAACGGCGCCCCCGGGCAGGTCACCCCCAAGATGGAGAGGTCTGTACACCTGGTGGGCATAGGCTGAGGGTGATGAATTAAATGGCTTACGGTGCTGGGCTCCAGTCTATACGTTAGTCACCCTCAGGGACGTTATTACCGCTGACAACAACCTACAGCCCAGATACCTACCTCGCAACATGTGTCCCTGCTGAACTGTGACCAACATACCATACCTTGCGTTGCGCCAACCTACCTGCTAGTAGATACACTCAGCAAGCTTAATCAGGGACTAGCGGTCTATTATAGCATATATTCTCATGTCTTATATATCGTTACATGCCAGAATATGAATAGAGATGAGCATTGTGCAGTCCCAATGGCATTATTTACCTTAACTTTACACAACATGCAGACACCCATGCCATGGGACAGTCGAGCAGGATACTACATAGCAGCCTGTGTCATACCTGGTCAACACATACCATAGCCCTGAAACACGAAAACATGATTGCACACCATACTGACACTAACGTAGTTAATACAAAATTGTTAAGCATTAATCATTCTCACTTGTTTTAATTATTTTTACGCTGCAAGTATAATCGTCTATTTAAGCTGGCTAAAATTATAAAAATGTGCAAATTCTCATGCCACTACATAATGCAATACGCTGTTGTGGCATCTGTTGATCTCTTGTACCCTCCTGCACAACAAAAATAAAGAATAAAAAAAAAAAAATCCAAAGTGAATTACAAGTGCATTTAGAAGCAAAAACTTCTACACACATCTGAAAAGCAGTCATGGAACTAGATAAATACTGGCCAATCTATTGACAAGAGTCAAAAAGCACATGAATTCTCCCAAGTTAAGTTCTTTTTTTTTCATTCTTTTGTTTTCACTCCACAGAGTAAAATACAGAGACAGTTATCATAATCGTCATACATGCATACACTGGGTCCCACTTGTAATCAACAATAAGCATGTGGAACCTTTTTATATATTTAAGTTGTAGCATAAGGAACTGTATACCAGGATCATAATATACTCTCCCTCTGAAGGGTCGAGTGGCTTCTAATGATTGAACCTAATAGAGGATGTTACTCCTCTGGAGGGAAATTCCTCTCTCCCAGTGAGTGTCAGCCAGCGGTATAGAGCTATCTGTGGGGGCCTGTGTAAATGTCAAGGGCAGTGTATGAAAGGTTGACTACTCCTACCAGAGTAGATAGAAAGCCAATAAATCATGTATAAGTAAAACCAATAACTAAAATCAAGAACAAAGCATTAACATGTTATAACTGTGCCACTATGGATAGCTGCCATTGAGGAAACTGTGAGTTGAGTTAGGCATCCCCTAGTTTGCCAGGTAAGTCCTGGGTGACTCATAACTGCCAAGTTAAGTTCTTAATGTGGTGTAGGTTATTGTTGCATGAAAATACACCCATTTAAGTGATAACAAGGGAGTGACAGCAGAAACATAGGTATGCAAATTGAAATGGTTATAGACAACCCCATAGAGTTTGTTATTAGTGGAGGCTCATCCGTAGTGACACTTGGCACAGGGCCACACTTTTTTGCAAACAGACTTACATGGACTTACATGGAGTGTATAATCTCATCAGAAGCAAAAATAATACATATTATCAGAAATGGTCTCCCAAAGCATTTAAGGCATTGCAACTCGAAAATCTGCCTTTGCCTCGGATTCCACTCAGATCCTTCGCTGTAATATAGTTTTTTCATCCATGTTTACCACCATCTCTTTCTGGCATCCCTTTTGATGCTGGGGGATACAAACTCACGTTCTTTTCTGATACTAGAACACACTGCATAATTTCTGATGTTTGCTCAGTCACACCTTTTGCGCAACATTCAATCCAGTCAAAGTTATTTTAGGGTTATTTAAGCTCTCCTCTCATTCCTGGCATACCATTGTGGGGAATCAGAGAGTTCATTTATTACTTGTATTGATTCATGATTATTGACTCTGACTTGTGTCTGACCTTGTTTCTTTTTGTAACGCTTGACCCTGGCTTGTGTCGATTCATTATTCTGGTCTTCTATTATCCTAGACTTTTGCTTGCATCTACAGTTCTAAACAATATAAAACATACATACGGATATGTGTGATACACTGGAATGATGATACATTTTGAAGTAAGTATTATGCACTGGGATTTATGTTTTTCTGGAAAAATGAAACATAAGTGCAAATAAATTGCAGCAACGCTGTGAAAAAGGAGGTAATAGGAAACACTCACAAAGCTGGAGCCAAAAGTATGCACTTGGCTCTATTGTTTAGCTCTTGTGGATCATTTTCTTGTAGCCTTATGCCTTCTATTTGTGTCCGGGATATCAATAGCCGACCAAACCGGAAATCGAGGCAGTGTTTCATGTGCGCTATATGATCTTACAGCCTGCATGGCTTTCTCTACAGCAGTCTGTATAGAAACACTGCTTAACTTTTACCTGTGATGTGTTTCTTAATTTTCTGAATATACTGCTCAGAGTGATGGTAGTTGCCAGGAGACTTAGTAAGTCAGAGCTCAGGATTGGCAGGAATATTTCAGATCTGAGATACAAAATAACAAGGAGCACACAGGCAGGTAGCTGGTCCAGAGAGGGAAGCAGTACCTGTCTATATTCAAACTAGATTTTCCTGGGGGTGGAGCGATGATGTAACATGCTCCACGTGGTTACGCTTGCGGCGCTTAGAACGGAGGAAGCGAAGAGGAACATGCAGGAGGCGGTTTGACCAGCGTACACTGACTCACTTTCCGTTCGGAGATCGCCATACTGTACGAGACCGTATTTAACTCCAAGTAACAAGGAGACTTCAGAGAGGTAATTGTAAATAATATTTATCACATTGACCGAGGTTATGAAACCTGGGCTCCGCAAAAGGGATCTGTAATATACAGAACGCTAACTGAAGATTACATCTTGACACACCGAAGCAATTCAGATAAGATTTTTTTGCTTTATTTATATGTTTGTTTATTTGTATATTTATCTATTTGTTTTTTTTAAGTTCTTGGTCCGACCTTGCTTTAAACCCGTATACCAATCCCTAGAGGGCTTTGACTAATTATTATAAATTACCTGACTCCCTATTAATATGACCAGCTAAACCTAACAGCAACAAACTTGACCCTCCAAATGAGTAATATTCATCTGACTTTAATTAAGTTATTTAACTCTAACAGCCATTTACAATCAATACCTATATTACATCATCTGATGAAAGAGGACAGAATAAAGTAAAGAAAGAGGAAAGGGGGTAACGAACAGAGGAAGGAAAGAGGAGAAAGAGGAAAAAAGCTCAAAGTGAACTTTGTATAGTTTATGGTATTGGAAAAGTAACAAATTTGGTTAAGAAATTATTTAGTGACGATCCATTAGTAGTGACCATTTATTATTTCCTCACTAAAACTGAAAGTCATACTCTGAAATACAAGAAACTACTGGAACAACGGATATTACGACTATCGGAGTTCCAAGCGAAAGGAAAGAGGTGGAGATTGGAGAAAACAGGGAAAGGGATTAGGCCCAGGATCACTAGATAAACTGAATTTTTTTTTTTTGTAATTCACAAATAGAACTCTGAAATGGCAACAAAAAAGACCAATGCATCATAAAATGTGATAAAAAGAGACAGGAAACAAGAAAATAAATCAGAGGAGCGGCTTTCCTTTTTTTCTCCACAAGCAAATACAGATCTCAACTAAGAAGCAATAAAAATATAATAATAAAGCCAGCCGATAAAGGGGGAAGTATAGTGGTACAAGATTCTGAAATTTATATAAAGGAATGTTATAGATGTGGTGGAACCAGCCTCGCCACTGGGCATTGGAGAAGACTGATTGCCAGCCTCCTGCCATGTGACTATGGACCCTGGGATGTACTGCCTGCTCTCCTGTACTGCTGATGATTGCTACCAACTAGGTGGATTTGACTATGGAGCTTGTGTAGTGCCCTCTGTTGGTAGCAACAGTAATATGCACTACCTGAATAGCAAGACTGGTAATTTGCATATTCGGGCAGACTTGCATATTGCTAATTCTGCATGCAGGAGAGACATTTTGTGTTAATTATGTTCTTCCCCACCCATTTATAAATATTTAATTATGTTATAATAAGTCACTGTATGTTGCCTGCTATGATTTGACTGTTTGTAATTTTATTGAGTTTTCACATCAATTTTACTGTAATGACCATATGGGCTAGTCTCAAGTAAAATAAAGTTTTAGACAGTTCTACTTCACCCTCAATTTGGAGTCTGTCTCATTTTGGGGGAATCTGCTACAAGGGATTGCTATGCTCTGCATATTCCCTTGCTATAATCATTCCTAAGCTCTTTTAAGAGCTCGTTCCTGCTTCGCTCTGAAGGAAGAGAGGTTTGGCCTGTGGTGGTTGTGGTGTAGGCTAGAGTGCTTGGAATCCTCAAGAAGCACTAGGAGCATCTATCAACGGAGGTACCCAGTCGGGGTGCCAGGTGATCCATTACAATAGACAATTGCAAGATATGAATGTTTATATGAATGAAGATGAATACACATTTTTACATAATGATTTTCCGAGAATGCCAGTCTTCTATACCCTGCTGAAGGTTCACAAGGATAAAATGAACCCCTCTGGGAGACCTATTGTCTCTGGGATAAATTCGATTTCAGCTAATCTTTCTAAATATGTATATACATGGTTGCAGGATTTAGTTAAAGTTATACCTTCTTATCTAAAAGATACATTAGATGTGATCAATTTTTTAAAAAATATTAAATGGAAAAGTTCATATATATTGCTAACATGTGATGTATCTTTATATACCTCTATCCCCCATGTACAGGGTTGTCAGGTAATAGAAGATTGCTTAAATAAATCTAAAAAATTCTCAAATGAGCATGTTGGTTTTTTAATTAGAAGTATTAATTGGATTTTAAATAATAACTATTTTTTATTCAATTCTAATTTTTATTTACAATGCCAGGAAACTGCTATGGGGATCAGGTTTGCCCCCAGTTATGCGAATCTTTATATGTCAGGCTGGGAGGATAAGTATATATATGACAGCCCAGAATGGGGGACTAGCCTGGTCTCATATCATAGATATATTGATGATTTAATTTTTATATGGGATGGATTTGAAGATGACCTTATTAAATTTTTAGAAAGATTAAATAATAACTGGGATATTATTTTAACTAGTGTTTTTAGCAAGTTAAATATTAATTATTTAGATTTGGAAATATACATAGAAAGAGATGAAATTAAAATTTTTTTTTTTTTAAAGGTGGACGCTAATAATTATGTCTTGTATAATAGCGGCCACTATACTCCTTGGCTTAACAATATTCATAAGGGACAGCTACAAAGAATCAGAAGAAACTGTACCGACAAGGATAAATTTGAGGAACAAGCCAAGACAATTATAGATAAATTAAACCCAATCATTTATTGAGTAACCATAAGAATATAGGGAATTCAAACAAGGAAAGAGAAGTAATATTGCCCCTGGTTTTTGATTTTAATCAAGAGTGCAATAAAATAAAATCAATAATAAATAAGCATTGGCATGTTTTAAAGAAAGATAATGAACTTAACAAAATTATTCCAGAGAAGCCTTTTATTACGTTCAGAGGAGCACCTCATTTTAAACGTATTTTAACTTTTAATCACCCCAAAAACGAAAGTCCTAAAACTTTTTTAGATAATAAAAAAAGGTTTTATTCTTGTAACAAATGTGCAGGATGCAGATGTAGCAAAAATGCTACTCTGAAGGGGGTCAGTAAA
>OW240917.1:14684108-14747034 GCA_933207985.1 Pelobates cultripes | reverse complement strand
TCGTCGTCTTCCTCCCACCCTGGACCAACCTCTGATATCCAGGACCATGTGGGAAAGACCTCTCCTCCAGGAGAGTATAGCTGTATAGTTCTTATAAGAGCTAGTGATATAGCAGTATAGCAGTTCCCCTCCAATCACGAGACCAGGCTACGTGTTGAGGATTAAGCAGGACTCAGTTTTAATGGTGCCACACTGGCCTTTTATGACATTCCCCAAGCAAGGTTTCATGCAGAAAATAGTTCCAGGACATTCGCGGCTAAGTCCCCCTGAAGTCTACTCGTGGTTTTGGTCCATGCAAACAAGATGGCCTCCACCTCATGGTCGAATGGCACTTCAAATGGCTTTGGGAGTTCGGGAGTTTGAAGTGCTGCTTCAAAAGTTCAAATAATTATTGTCCAAAGTCATAATGGGTACGAATAGGGTTTTTAACAAAAAAACAGGTTGCAAGAGTATTCTGAGAACAGACAGCAGCTAAAATAGCCTGCCCTTCGGTAGGTCCCCGCTCAGAACTCAAGCTGGTTTTAGCTCATCTTGTGCCATTACAGAGAGAACATATCTGAAGCATATCAGACTGGTTCCACCCATACGGGCAGTCCAGATCCGAAATGCCAGCAAGTTCTCTCTGCACGAGAGATACAACAACTCCAGACGATCGTTTCAGCCTAGTTAAGCATTATCAGTGAGTCATAGCTGATATCTCTCTAGGCACCGTGAGCTGCGACCCATTTTTTGCTCTCCATGGGTTTTAACAATAATAAATTAAAGGGGCCATAGTCACATGGTGTCCCGTATTCATCCGCTTATAAAAAACGAGACAGGAGGGATATGATAGAAACATTTACATACATAAAGGGAATCAACACAGTAAGGGAGGAGACTTTATTTAAAAGAAGAAAAACTACCACAACAAGAGGACATAGTCTTAAATTAGAAGGACAAAGGCTTAAAAATAATATCAGGAAGTATTACTTTACTGAGAGGGTAGTGGATGCATGGAATAGCCTTCCACCTGAAGTGGTAGAGGTTAACACAGTAAAGGAGTTTAAGCATGGGTGGGATAGGCATAAGGCTATAAGATAAGGCCAGGGACTAATGAAAGTATTTAGAAAATTGGGCAGATTAGATCGGCTGAATGGTTCTTATCTGCCGTCACATTCTATGTTTCTATGTAATGTGGCTAATGGCATTTATTGTCCACACAGGAAAAGTTGTGCCGCGCGGCAACAAAATGCACAGAAGGGTTAATGCAAATGGGAACCTGGTAACTGCTTTTGGGGTCAAAGTCCGGTTACAACCTCTCAGATCTAGAGGAGGGGTATTTAGGCCCAGTTCTCATCCTGCTCAGTGCCCTGTTGTGGTTTCCCTTGTGGTTGTCCGAGAGCACGTTCCTGATTCAAGTTTCTTCTGGTTTTTGACTTTGGCTTTGATTTTGACTTCCCTGTATTCTGCATCCCTGACTTCTGGCTTTCCCTTATCATTGTATCTCTTTCTGTATCCCTCGGCAAGTATCCTGACTATTCTTTGGTACTTTCTAAGGCCCGGTAATACGTTACCTATTAGTCATCTGTGTGACACAATTCTACGTGCTGGATCAACTAGTAATCCTGACATTACGACAGGGCCATAGATCCTGTAGAATTGTGTCAGTACAAAGCTGCTTGCGAAGAAAGCTAGTGGAGAATGATCACCTTATGGATCAGTTTGCCCAGGCTTTCAGTACGCTCCTTACTTGAACAGCGCATCTGCAACCTGCAGCTTCTACAACTGTGTCACCTCCACCTAATTTACTTTCTGTAGTACATAAGGCACCTACTATCTCCCTATCTCCTCTCCTGCATTTTGATGGTAATATTCAAGAATGCCGGGGAATTATTAACCACATTGAGTTTCATTTTGAGGCCTCACTGGGATCTTTTCCCACTGACAGAGCTAAATTTGGTTACCTGATGAACCAATTTAAAGGTAAAGCTTTAGCTTGGGCTAATCCGTTATGGGAGAGTAGTAGGAGCATTGCACACAATTACCAGGAATTCCTTGCGGAATTTAAATTTATGTTTGAACCATTAGGCAGGGAGGATGACGCCTCCACTGCACTAATGCATATTAGACAAGGGAACCGCTCTATCTCGGAGTATGCCATAGAATTTCGCACCTTGGCTTCAGAGGTAGACTGGACTAACAGCGGATTAATATCAGCATTTAAGAATGTATTATCTGAGATTATGTTGGATGAGATTGCTGCCAAAGAACTACCCAAAAAACTCAATGAGTTTATTACGTTTATTATGCTAATTGATAATAGACTCAGAACCAGAAATAAAACCAGACGTATGGCTTTGCCATTAGCACCTAATTTCTCCAGACCAGTTGTTCCTGACCTCTCTATACAGTCCGTACCCGAACCTTTGCAGTTGGGGGTCACTAGACTGTCCGAGGCAGAAAGACAACATCGGAGAAGAGAGGGACTATACATATACTGTGGTGAAAAAGGACATATGAGGAGTACTTGTCCCATAAGTCCGGAAAACTAACACACCTAAAAACCTTAAGGGGACAGGTCTTAGGTGTAATGGATACGTCCTCTGGGAATAACAATAATAGATTTATCCTTGATATTGCGATCATAGTTGACAAAAATTACTTTTCATGCAAGGCCCTGATGGACTCAGGTGCAGCAGAAAATTTCATTGATGTTCGTTTTGTTAATAAGAGTGCTATACCTATCAAGGAGAGCATATCACCTCTGGCCGTTGAGGCTTTTGACGAGAGACCACTCTCTCAACCCTTAATTACCCATGAAACCTTGCCCATTAACATGTCTATTGGTGCCTTACATAAGGAAGATATAATATTCCAAGTTATTGCATCTCATTCTTTCCCTATCATATTAGGCTTTCCTTGGCTTAGTAAGCACAACCCTCATATTGACTGGGCTAATGGGGAAATATTGGAATGGGGCAAGGATTGTAATGGGAAGTGTATGTTATACCTCACCAAGAGAGTGGGTACCATTAAATTACCCACTACTATACCTCAAACCCACAAAGTTCCCATACAATACTGGGAGGTTAAGGAAGTATTTCGTAAGAGTCAGTCCAATATCTTACCTCCTCATAGGTCATATGACTGCTCTATAAATCTGTTACCCGGCGCTATGCCACCTAAAGGGGCAGTATATGCCTTATTGCCACAGGAGAGTAAAATAATGGAAGAATATATCAAAGACTCACTAAACAAAGGCCATATACTGAAATCATCCTCACCTGCGGGTGCAGCCTTCTTTTTTGTAGAAAAGAATGATGGAGAATTACGTCCATGCATTGACTACAGAGCATTAAATAAGATTACTGTTAAGAATGCCTATCCTATTCCTCTCATTTCCGAATTGTTTGATAGACTCCATGGTGCTGAGATCTTTACCAAACTGGATCTCAGGAGTGTATACAATTTGGTAAGAATCAAGGAAAATCATGAGTGGAAAACGGCATTTAACACTAGATGCAGGCACTATGAGTACTTTGTTATGCCTTTTGGGCTATGCAATGCACTGGCCGTATTCCAGGATTTTATTAATGATGTAGGGATAATATCTATTTTTTTGTCCTGGTTTATTTGGATGATATCCTTATTTATTCCCCTGACCTTCAAACCCACCACAAACAGGTCAAACAAGTTTTTCAGACTTTACTGGAAAACAAAATTTATTGTAAATTGGAAAAATGCTTGTTTGATCAGACTGAAGTACAGTTTTTGGGGTATAAAATTTCTGCCTCTGGTTTTCAGATGGACCCTAAGAAACTAGAGGCTGTTATACAGTGGCCAGTACCTAGCGGACTAAAAACCATCCAAAGATTTATTGGGTTTGCAAACTATTACAGAAGATTTATCAAGGGGTTTTCTACTGTAACAGCCCCCATCACCAATATGTCACGTAAGGGGGCTAGTAGTACGGTATGGTCTAAGGAAGCTAGAGAGGCTTTTGAACTTCTTAAACAAAGGTTTGCTTCTGCTGACATACTGAGACACCCTGACACCAGCAAAGCCTTCATATCGGAAGTCGATGCTGCTGAAACTGGGGTAGGGGCAGGTATTTCTCAAAGTGAGAGTCAGGACACCCCTTTGCATCCTTGTGGTTACTTTTCCAGAAAGTTGTCTCCCGCTGAGCGCAATTATGATATTGGCAACAGAGAATTGTTGGCCATTGTCCTAGCGCTTAAAGAGTGGCAACATCTGTTGGAAGGTTCCAAGGATCTCCTTTTGAGCATTATAGACCATAAGAATTTGGCTTATATAGGGGATGCTAAACATCTATCTTCTAGACAGGCTAGATGGTCTTTGTTTCTGTCTCACTTTAACATCCTTATAACTTACAGACCTGGTCCCAAAAATGTGAAGGCTGATGCCTTGTCTAGACAGTTTGATACTTAGTCTTTACAGGAATACGAGACACCCCCTATCGTGCCTCCTGAATGTATCATCACTTCTACTGTTCTTTCACAGTCTTCTCCCTTGCTTGGTGCTATAATGGAGGCTCAGTCTCGGGCAGCATGTAATAAACCACTGGACAAATTGTTTGTTCCATTGGGTGAAAGAAAGAATGCGCTGAGGGTGTTTCACGACAGTGTGACTGCTGGACACCCAGGTATCAATAAATCCATATCTGCGATCACAAGATAATTTTGGTGGGATTCTCTTAAAAACGATGTAAAGGACTATGTGCAGGCTTGTTCAGTTTGTGCTGTTTCTAAGGTCCCTCATAAGCTTCCTTGTGGTTTGTTGCAACCACTTCCTGTACCTAATGTTCCACTTGTCAATGGACTTCATCGTTGAACTTCCAAGTTCCAATGGCTATACCACCATTCTTATGGTGGTTGACCGTTTCTCCAAGATGGCTCATTTTATTTCACTTTAAAAATTGCCATCCTCTCAAGACCTGGTTCTAATCTTTATACGTGAGATTATCCGACTGCATGGCATTCCTCACAATATTGTGTCTGATAGGGGCTCTCAGTTTGTGTCTTGGTTTTGGAGGTCGTTCAGTAAACAGTTTTTCTGCTTACCATCCCCAAACTAATGGCATGACTGAGAGGGTTAACCAGTCATTAGAGTTATATCTGCTTTGTTTTGTAAATAGCACTCAAGATAATTAGTCCGAATTACTACCCTGGGCCGAGTTTGCTAGGAACAATGCCACCCATGACTCTTCTGGTCACAGCCCATTCTTTGCTAATAATGGTCGTCATCCTACTGTCCTGCCGGCTGTTTTCTCCGAGACAACTATCCCTGCTTTGGATGATCGCCTTTCTTCTATCTGTGATACTTGGACCAAAGTTCATTCTGCTCTCAAAACTGAGGCTGATCACTTAAAGTTCTATGCGGATAAACGGCAGGGTGCTAACCCCATTTACTAAGTGGGTGACAGGGTATGATTATCATCGCGCAACATCAAATTGAAAGTTCCTAGTATGAAGTTTGCACCCAGATTCCTGGGCCCCTTTCGTATCCTTCGGAGGATTAACCCTGTGTCATATTCTCTGGCCCTCATTACGTATTCTAAATACCTTTCATGTGTTGCTACTCAAACCTCTTGTTTGCAATAAATATACTGTCTCAAGTGTCCCTCCTCGTCCTTTAGTTGTTTCTGGACAGGAAGAGTATGAGGTCTCTTCTATAATTGATTCCAGGTTTTCTCGGTGCACTTTACAGTACTTGGTAGATTGGAAAGTTTATGGACCAGCCGATCGTTCTTGGGTTACAGCATCTGATATACATGCTGGCCGCAACATTCGCTGTTTTCACGCCAAGTTTCCTCTCAAGCCTGGTCTTGCCCGCTCAGTGGGCGTTCTTCAGGTGGGGGTAATGTCAGGTATTCATCCGCTTATAAAAATGTGGTTAATGGCATTTACTGTCCACACAGGAAAAGTTGTGCCGAGCGGCAACCAAATCCACAGAAGGGTTAATGCTGAGCAGCATTTATGCAAATGGGAAACTGGTAACTGCCTTTGGGGTCAAAGGCCTGTTACAGCCTATCAGATCTAGAGGAGGGGTATTTAGGCCAAGTTCTCATCCTGCTCAGTGCCCTGTCGTGGTTTCCCTTGTGGTTGTCCGAGAGTGCGTTGCTGATTTAAGTGTCTTCTGGTTTTTTACTTTGGCTTTGATTTTGACTTCCCCGTATTCTGTATCCCTGACTTCTGGCTTTCTCTTATCGTTGTGTGTCTTTCTGTATTCCCTGACCTCGGCAAATATCCTGACTATTCTTTGGGACGTTAAGTCCGGCCATTCTAAGGCCCGGTAGAACGTTACCTATTAGTCATCTGTGTGACACAATTCTACGTGCTGGATCAACTAGTAATCCTGACACATGGTAAAAGGCTGGCAAGTAGTCCCCTCCAAACCCCAGTGGGAAAGTGGCTTTCGCCACACATCTTCCCTCCCCACGGGAGACTAACGAGGTACCTGGCCTCCTGTTGGTGGGTAACTGAGTTAGTCGAGTGGCCCACTCACAACAAGCAATTGCAGGACCTGGTGACTCCTTTAGTCTGTCTCTGTCCTATAGCCAGCATTACTGCTACGTAGTGGGGGGAGTTGTTAGTTCCTGGGTCAAGGACCGTAGAGAGACCTTGGTCCCCTCTCCACCTGTCATTTGGGGTTCCTCCCCAGACCAGTCTGTAAGGTCCTCCAGTAATTGGAAAGAAGGATCACCTGTTCCCCCTTCTGGTATCTCCGACTGCTGTTGGAGAGTGAGACCAGTTGCCTCCTCTACCTTCAATGTACACTCCCACTGGCGAGTGAGACCGGTTGTCTCCTCTCCCTGAAACTCACTCTGCTGCTGGGGAGGAAGTTCGACACCTTGTGCTTCCTGTGATGCACAATGCCACTGGGGAGTGAGACCGATTGTCTCCAACTCCAGTAGGAAAAAACTGCTGCTGGGGAGAGAGACTGACCGTTTCCTCTTTCTGGGTTGCACACTGCCGCTGGGGAGTGAGACCGGTTGTCTCCACTGCCTGTGATGCTTGCTGCTGCTGGGGAGAGAAGATGATACTCTCTTCTACCGGGAACTCCAAGCTATGAGCTCCATCACTTCGCAGACTGACAGCGTTATCCAGCTAAATAGGTGAGCATAGTCCTGCTCGAGCTCCCACTATTGGGTGAGTCAGAAAAATCAGATACGGTTGCATCTCCAATATGTCCATAAGGCCCAAACTGTCTTCCCGATGGTGCGTGCATTCCATCTCTGAAGTAGTGATGGTTTCCAACGACTAGGAAGCCATCCCACCATTGCCACCAATGTGATGGGCAACCTGACTGGGTACCTCCACCAACAGATGCTTCCTATTACTTGTGATCTCCATAAAAACCGCACAGGACACCACGAACACCGCAGACTCCAAAACTGCCATAGCTTAGCTGGGATCTCGCTGTCTTCGTTCCACCCTGGACCAACCTCTGATATCCAGGACAGTGTGGGAAAGACCTCTCCTCCAGGGGAGTATAGCTGTATAGCTCTTATAAAAGCTAGTGATATAGCTGTATAGCAGTTCCCCTCCAATCACGAGACCAAGCTACATGTTGAGGGTTAAGCAGGACTCAATTTTAATGGTGCCACACTGGCCTTTTATGACAAACCCCAAGCAAGGTGTACGCCCACATGGAACTTGTTGGGGATAGGGACACAAATGTATACACCAATCACAATACAGTTACAATCTAAGGCACTCCCCCACATGATACAATAAGCCTTCCCCTTTACTTAGGAGATAATTGAGTCAAGTACTAAACTCAATTATCTCCAAACACAAAAAACACACATTTCTAGAAAGTCCCAAAAGTACCCCCAAAACACATAGTATTCCCACAGATCTTACATTCCCTGATCTGGGTGACTAACATATCCAAAAATCACCCAGATCAGTTCAGGAGTTCAGAAATGTTATGGAAGTCATATTTTTTTCCGACCGCAGGCATGGTCTCATAGCCAAAAATAGTTCCAAAAAAATTGCTGCTAAGTGCCGCTGGAGTACCGACCAGGAACCACAAGGTTTTCATGCCGAAAATAGTTCCCGGGCTTTCGTGGCTAAGTCCCCCTGAAGTCTCTTCGCGGTTTTGGTCCATGCGAACAAGATGGCCACCACCTCGTGCTCGAATGGTACATCAAATGGCTTTGGGAGTTCGGAAGTTTGAAGTGCCGCTCAAATGTTCAAATAATTATTGTCCAAAGTCATAATGGGTACGAATCGGATTTTTAAACATAGTAAATTAAAGGGGCCATGGTCACAGGATAAAAGGCTGGCAAGTAGTCCCCTCCAAACCCAAGTGGCAAAGTGGCTTTCGCCACAGGGCTGTTTCAATATATTTTGTAAGTGTCCTCAAAGGCACATGTTTGTCAAGTAGCTCTTTAATTATCCACTAACGTGCAATGAATACCTAAAGATGGCATGCAGACACTTGCCAGGGTGCTATTTGCTTTACAGTCTCGAGTTCAGGGCTTGATACTATATATATATATATATATATATATATATATATATATATATATATATTTGGATACTATAGTTAGGCGCCCTGGAAGATATATATAGGGTTCAGTAATCTTCGTGCATACTATACTAACGTGATCAAGACGATAGTACCGGCGTATAAATCGATACTTACCAGGGTGCAATTTTCTTCATAGTTTTGTTAGTGGAGCATTCACAAAATGAAATACACGTTTTAAAGCACAAATCAATCACTTGAACTGGTCTAGCTGACTTACCTGTCCCAGCACCTTTCCATGAGATGGAGCTCAATGTTACACTATTGAAATGTCAAATTATTGACTGGGAACCCGAGACAAGAAGGGAGGGTGAAGATTAAATCTGCAGAAGATATTTTGGATAAGAGAGCTTGATTCTCTCAGGGGATTGAATCAGGGGCTTTTTTTAACATAGATTTGACAATGTGGTCTTGAATTTGGTTGGACACATTCAACAGAAAACTTTGGACAATTCGTATTATGAAATTTATATTATATGCCATAATAATTATAATAATTATATAATAATATATATATTTATTTATTTAACCCTTGTATACTCTTTGTATTTTTATTTTGTCACTTATAATATTTTCTAATTCATTTTGTCCAATCATTTTTATTGGTAGTTAATTAGAGCTTTTTGCTCCTTTTTTGCATGACAATACCTTTAGCAGCATTTTACAACAATTTCTATAGTTCAATTAATTTTGACTTTACTATTTTAATTGTTGCTTTATGGTTTTGAATGTTTTTATATTTTTAATTTGCATTTGTTCATATGTAATAAAATATCTAAATATTTTATTAGTTCCTATTGTCACTCTATTAACCCTTAAGGATGGCAGGAGTTCTATGCCGTCTTTTTGGGGGTGGTCCTTACTTCTGGCGGGCGGCATAGAACGTCCCCGCCATCCTTTGTATTTACCGGGTCCCTGCTGTTCCCCCGACGGTGGTTACAATCCTGGGATCTGTCTGGGAGCTCAGGCAGACCCCCTCTGCCTGATCCTCCCCCCCCTAGCCATGTGATCGTGGGGTCCTTGTGATCACATGGCCGGAATAACCGGCTGATGCAGTACTTGCAGGAGGCCTGCCTGAGCTCTCAGGCAGTCCCCCTAATGCCTGCAAAAAAGTTTATAAATTTAACAAAAGTTAATAAAATGTTTAATAAAGTAAATAAAAGCACTTGGATCATATATACTTATATTACAAACACATACATAAACCATTAATAAAAGTGTATTTTAATATTAATATATATATATATATATATATGTATTTGCCAAAATGAAGTAATAGAGTCTTTTGGTTCCCATTGCACTTGTGTTTTGCTTTTACTACAGGTTGCTAGGAAGCTTCACTCCATAGCAACAACCTCCCCATGATGCCATCGGCTGGACGCTCGCGTGATGACATCATTGACGCACGCTCTGACGTCGGCCGAACCCACGTGAGTTTCAGACCGGGCTGACAGGGAGAGACAATTGATTTGGTGGTGGGTAAGTTGATTGCCAATATGTATTTTGTTATATATGTAAGGTATGAGTTTGTATGTATTAGTCCTGATGAAAGTCTGTGGTTAACAGACTGAAACATCGATTTTTTTTCACAAGCTGATTAAAAGTTACGTTTTATTTTGGATTGTATAGTCCTGAGAGTGCTATCTTATCTTCTTCTTTGTATTTTGCTGGACAAGCACCGGGCATACAGATTTTTGTGGCATATGGAGTGCCGGATTATTTTCTTTGGTTTTATATATATAAAATATATGTAGAGTTATGTTAAATATATATATATATATATATATATATATATAAAACATAAACATAATCAATCAATAAATAAAAAAATAAAAACAGAATAAAAAAAAAATATATATATACCAGTTTTAATTTTCTGGTGTATTGACTCTTGGCTTTCCTTACTGACTACTTTCCTCTCTGGTTCCCCGATTATTGGCTTGGTTATTTCTCGTGTATTCCGATTTCTGTACTCCCTCGACCTCTGGCTATTTCCTTTGACTATTCTTTTACGTTGAGCCTGGCCACCCTAAGGTCCGGTATATGTCTCTTTCTGGGTTGCTCTCTGCGTGAAGGGGTCACTGTCGTGACATTACACTAGGGCCATGGACCCTGCAGGTGTTAACCCTCATGGGCCGGTTGCTGATAACCGGTTTGAGGAGCTGGACCATCGCATGGACCAGTTCGCTGTTGTTGTTCAAACCTTGTTAGCCTGTACTGCCCATCTCCAGCCGGAGGAGCATATCCTGGGTTCATAGACCCCAGGAATCTCATATGGAGATGGTTGCCGGGGGGGGCTTCTACCCACGCTACACCCCCTCTTCATTAGGGGGGTGATCCCAAAGGATGCCGTGGTTTCCTAAACCAAGTCAGCATTAATTTTGAGCTTCATCCTAGAGCTTATCCTACTGATAGATTGAAGATTGGTTACATAATAACCTTGTTAGTTGATAGAGCATTCGTTTGGGCTAATCCTTTGTGGAAAAACGACAATCCCATAGTTTTCAACTATGCGGAGTTCGTCGCTGCCTTTAGGAGAACTTTTGATCCCCCTGGGAGACGAACTAATTCTGCCAAAACCCTATTACGAATGAGACAGGGGTTTCGTTCTCTGGTTGACTATGCCCTAGAATTCCACCCTCATGCTGCCAAGGTTAGATGGAATGAGCAGGCTTTTGTGGATGTGTTCATGAATAGACTTTCTGATAATCTTTTAGATGATGTGGCTACCAGAGATCTACCTAATCTTTTAGAGGAATTAATCACCTACTTAGCTCATATTGATGAACATCTCCAGCATAGGCAAAACATAGACCTAGACGTGTGTCGGAACGCCTGGCCTTAACCTTCCCTTCGTCTGAGGCAACCGCTGTCGCTCCCACAGAATCAATGCAATTGGGAACCACAAGGTTGCCTGAACCCGAGAGACTATATAGATGAAGGAAGGGACTTAAACTGTCGAAGCAGGCCGGAAAACTCCAGCACCTAAGCCCTCTAGGAGGACAGGCCTTGGGTGTAATGTGTATGTCCTCCTTCAATGACAAAAAAGATCTCTTCTACCTATAATTATCGAATGGGAGGAGAAGAAGGTAACAACCATTGCGTTAATAGATTCTGGGGCAGCCGAGAATTTTGTTGATCACACATTCGGTCAGCGCCATGATCTCCCATTTCAAGAAAGATCAACACCCTTGGCCGTTGAGGCCATAGATGGTAGACCACTGTCAATCCCTTTTTATTACTCAAGAAACTGATCCCTTAGTCTTGACTGTAGGTTCCTTGCATCAAGAAATTATAACTCTACAGCAAATAACTTCTCCCACCTTTCCTGTTATACTTGGTTTTCCTTGGCTCACCAAGCACAATCCTTTAATAGACTGGGAGAGAAAAGAGATTGTAAAATTGGGTGATTTTTGTTTTAAAGAGTGTATAATATAAGTCAAGCCTGTAGGTTTACTTAATGTTCCTACTATGGAACCCTTAACCACCCAAATACCCAAACAATATTCGGATCTCAAGGCGGTTTTTGAACCAAGGGAGGCAGAAAAGTTACCACCCCATCGTTCATACGACTGCGCTATTGACCTGTTACCTGGTACTATGCCCCCTAGGGGTACCGTGTATCCCCTCTCTATGGCTGAAAATAAAGTACTTGAAGAGTACATCACAGAGAACTTAAGAAATGGTTTTATTACTAAGTCTTCCTCCCCGGCTGTGGCCGTTTTTTAATTTGTTTCTAAAAAAGAGGGAGATTTGAGACATTGTATTGACTATCATGGTTAAACAAAATAACCATATGAAACCCTTATCCTATACCGCTAATAACTGAGCTTTTCAACAGGTTGAAGGGAGCAACCATATTCACTAAATTGGATTTACGGGGAGCATACAATTTAGTTAGAATCAAGAAAGGACATGAGTGCAAGACTGCTTTCAATACTCGCTATGGCCATTATCAATACAGGGTTATGCCCTTCGACCTATGCAACACCCCTGCAGTCTTTCAGGATTTTATAAATGATGTATTAAGAGATTATCTACAAATATTTGTTATTGTTTATTTAGATTATATACTAATCTACTCAAAGAGTATTAAGGAACACCATAGGCACGTCAGGTTGGTTCTATCTAAATTATTGAAGAACGGACTCTATTGTAAATTAGAAAAGTGCCTGTTTGACATGGAAAAGGTTAATTTCCTAGGTTATATAATTTCAGGTTTCGGGTTAATTTCCTAGGTTATATAATTTCAGGTTCGGGTTTTCAAGTGGAACCCAAAAAACTTGAAGCAATCTTAAACTGGCCCTTACCCGTTGGACTTAAGGCCATCCAATGTTTCCTGGGATTTGCTAATTATTACAGAAAATTCATCAAGGGGTTTTCCTCTATTACCGCTCCTATTACCGCCATTACAAAAAAGAATAGGAATCGTATGGAGTGGAGTCTCAAAGATAAGGAAGCTTTTGAGAAATTAAAAATAGCTTTTTCTTCAGCACCAGTATTAAGACATCCCGATCCTTCATGTCCCTTTCTGTTAGAGGTAGATGCATCGGAGACAGGGATAGGGGCTGTACTATCTCAGAGACCCTCAAATGATCAACCTCTACATCCCTGTGTTTTTTTTTCAAAAAAACTGACTGAAACGGAAAAAAGATGATATAGGAGATAGGGAACTGTTAGCTATTATTTCATCTCTCAAGGAATGGCGTCATCCATTAGAGGGGTCACCTGAACCGATCACCATTCTTACTAACCATAAAAACCTTTCCTATTTTGGAGAGGCTTAAAGAATGTCTGACAGACAGATTCGTTGGTCTTTGCTTTTAACACATGTTAACTACATTGTGACATATAGACCCGGATCTAAGAATACTAAAGCTGATGCCCTATCCCGACAACATGAACATCTATCTCCTCCCGAAACCCATTTGTCCTCCATAATCCCTGCCTATCACATAGTAGCCACAGTTCATGCTAAGATCTCTTCTGGTTTAATGGAGGAATTATCCAAATTCCAGGATCATAACTCTTTGACTATCCCTAGGGGAAAATTATACGTACCTTTGAGATATAGAAGAACAATCTTGTCCTTGGTGCACGATTCCAAATTTGCCGGTCATCCCGGTATCCATAAGACTGAATCTTTACTTGAAAAACAATTCTGGTGTCCCTCATACAAGAAAGATGTTCGAGAATTTGTTTTAGCCTGTAACATCTGTTCCTCTAATAAATCTCCTAAGGGTCATCCATTAGGTCTCCTCATGCCGTTGCCTATTCCCGATAAGCCCTGGTGGAGTATCACCATGGATTTCGTAATGGACCTACCCCTTTCCAAGAATCACTGAGTAATACTGACTACAATAGACAGATTTTCTAAAATGGCCCATCTTGTCCCTTTAATCAAATTACCGTCCTCCAAACTGGCCACTGTGTTTATAAGGGAAGTGGATCGTTTGCACGGTATACCTCTGGATATAGTTTCAAACAGAGGTCCGCAATTTATTTCCAGGTTCTGGAAAGCATTTTGTAACCAATTGGGTATCAAAGTTAATCTATCTTCTTCGTACCATCCCCAATCCAACAGGGTTACAGAAATAATAAATCAATTACTCGAGCAATACATTCGCTGCTTCACTTCCGATCATCAAGATGATTGGGTAGAATTACTTCCATGGGCTGAATTTGCCCACAATAACCTGATTCACGAATCTACGCAACACAGTCCTTTTTTTTTTATCAATTAAGGCTTTGACCCTATTACTCTTCCGAATTCCTTTTCATCCACAGGAGTGCCAAGCGTTGACGGCACTATTAAAAATATGAAAGAAACTTGGTTAGGGGTTAAACATATTTTGACTCAAAAGGCAGAAACCCAAAAGTGTAAAGCAGATAGATGATGAAAAGCCGCTCCGACTTTTATGGTAGGGGACAGAGTATGGTTGAGTACTCGCAATGTGAAATTAAAAATCCCCTCTATGAAATTCGCTCCATGTTTTATTGGTCCTTTCATAATACTCAAACGCATTAATCCGGTCTGTTATTGCCTAGATTTACCAGCTACTATGAAGATACCCAATTCCTTTCATGTTTCTCTCCTTAAACCTTTAATTTGTAATCGTTATACTCGAATACCCACAAGACCTCCTACAACACTCGTAGAAGGCCAAAACGAATACAAAGTGAAATCTATTTTAGACTCTCGTATTTCTAGGGGTCGTCTCCAATATCTTTTAGACTGGAAAGGGTATGGCCACGAGGAACGTTCATGGGTAGATGCCTCTGATGTACATGCTCCTCACCTGGTTCGTTTGCAAGGCGTCGTTCTCGCAGGCCGAGTCCTCCCCGCCCTGGGGGAGGTTCTTGAGGGGGGTACTGTAACGATACCTTATCTTTACCCTCCGGACCCGTGCAGCGCGGCATTCTCCCTTGCTGCTTCTGGGAGGCGGCACAGTCTGTCTGACGCTGGCCACTCGCGGCACGCCTCTTCTTATGCCGCGGAAATTCAAACGTGGCCACGCTCCCGAACCTTTTGGGGGCATGACTTTAGAGTAAAATACACCTCACTATAAAAGGGCACCCCTGTCCTTTCTTCGGCGCGCTAGTGTGGTTCTTGTGTGTTCCCTCTAGTGCTCTTGCGATTTTTGTCAGTTTTCTGGTATATTGACTCTTGTCTTTCCTTACTGACTACTCTCCTCTCTGGTTCCCCGATTATTGGCTTGGTTATTTCTCATGCATTCCGATTTCTGTACTCCCTCGACCTCTGGCTATTTCCTTTGACTATTCTCCTACGTTGAGCCCGGACACACTAAGGTCCGGTATACGTCTCTTTCTGGGTTACTCTCTGCATGAAGGGGTCACTGTCGTGACACTACCTAACCAATAATTAGGACAGACGTAAGCATCTGGGAACATAGTGACAATGAGCCACACAGACCTACAGAGCACTCTCAGAAGAAACCTCAACCGACACATTACCAGGATAGCAGATGAATACACCACCCACAGTGCCAACAGTCACGCAGTAACCATTGCTAACTTGCTGTGACAATTATCTGTTTACTTAACCCACTTGACAGGATAATTTGTTATTGTTTTTCTCTTGTTATGGTGCTCACACACTAAATGTCTGTGTAAGGGGGTCAAGAAGGAATGCCTGCTTGCCTACCAGGGACCCTGGCTTCCTCTTCTCCTCCCAGTGAATGTGACAATAAGGACTGTGTGTATGTATATGTGACTGATACTCTGTGACTGTCTGGGTATGCATCTGTCTGTGTGTTGGTAATTGTGTGATTATATATGTTGTCACTGTGCATGTATTTGTGCCTGTGTAAAGTATATAGTACACAAAACAAGAAAGTCCAGGCAATTAGCGGTCTAAATCTCTACAGCCTTTTTAATGGGACATAACATGCTGGCTACACGTACAATATGTTTTTAGTCTATGTATGTAACTGTTTGTTTATTTGTGTGTCTTTGCGTGTGACTATGGTTACATCCATATGTTTATGTTATTGTATGTCTACGTATCTATGCATGTCACTGTGGAGTTATTTGGAGGGCAAAGAAGGGTAAGGAGGTTAAGACTTACAAGTTGTAAGTGGGATTGACACACAATAAGTACTGTAAGCCTTTTAATGTCTGGGTTTTTTCAAATAAGATGCAAGAGGGCTCAAAGGAAAGTGCAGAGAGAATTGGGGACAGGTCACAACCCTGCCTAGTTTCATTGAACAAGAGGAAAGAAGACCGCAAAATAAGTTGGGCTTTGGGTGACATGTATAATGGTCACCAAAACCCAATAGGCTTGTAGGAAGGCGATAAACTTGTTTGGAAAACCCCAGTGCTGAAGAAGTCCAAATAAATTTGTCCACAATACCCTATTGAATGTCTTCTCTTATCTCCTTTTTTTAGGTTGAAAGTTTAAATGTTTCTGCATAAATTGTCAAGCATGTTTAGTGAATAACACTTTTTCTTTAATTGCAGTTTTACATATATTGGAGTACACTTAATTTTTTTTACACATATTTACTTTTGGAAAGTTTACTGTTCACCCTTTGTATGTATTTTATGTTATACTTTAACCCCTTAAGGACGGAGCCAAATGTACACATTGTGAACAAAACAAAATGTAAACAAAACCTGGCATTTGCGCTACATGTCTGTCCAACCGTAATACACCTCTTTCATAGTAAATGCACCCACCCTTATTATATATAATTTTATTCAGGGGAAACAGGGCTTTCATTTAATATCAAATATTTAGCTATGAAACATAATTTAATATGAAAAAAATGGGAGAAAATAAGTTTTTTTTGGATTTTTTTAGTTCTACATTATATTTTAACGGTCAGTGTCATAATACTGTTTGCTTTTACTGCAATAAAATACACATATTTATATTCAGTAAAGTCTCACGTGTAAGACAGTACCTCCTATGTACAGGTTTTATGGCGTTTTGGGAAGTTACAGGGTCAAATATAGCACGTTACATTTGAAATTGAAATTCGCCAGATTGGTTACGTTGCCTTTGAGACTGTATAGTAGCCCAGGAATGAAATTTACACCCATAATGGCATACCATTTGCAATAGTAGACAACCCAAGGTATTGCAAATGGGGTATGTCCAGTCTTTTTTAGTAGCCATTTGGTCACAAACACTGGCCAAAGTTAGCGTTAGTATTTGTTTGTGTGTGAAAAATGCAAAAAACGCCAATTTTGGCCAGTGTTTGTGACTAAGTGGCTACTAAAAAAGACTGGACATACCCTGTTTGCAATACCTTGGGTTGTCTACTATTGCAAATGGTATGCCATCATAGGGGTAATTTTCATTCTTGGGCTACCATAGGGTCTCAAAGGCAACGTAACCAATCTGGCGAATTTTAATGTGAAAAAAATGAAACGCAAGCCTTATATTTGGCGCTGTAACTTTTGAAAACACCATAAAACCTGTACATGAGGGGTACTGTTGTACTCGGGAGACTTCGCTGAACACAAATATTTGTGTTTCAAAACAGTAAAAAGTATCATAGCAATAATATTGTCCGTTTAATGCTGTTTGTGCGTGAAAAATGCAAAAAACGTCACTTTTACTGGCGATATCATCGTTGTAATACATTTTAATGTTTTGAAACACTAATATTTGTGTTCAGCGAAGTCTCCCGAGTAGAACAGTACCCCCCATGTACAGGTTTTATGGTGTCTTGGAAAGTTATAGGGTTAAATATAGTGCTAGCAAATTAAATTCCTTTACTTTCGGCATGGGTTGTCAGGCAGGTCCCGCTAATTGTAATTAATTAAGATACCTAATTATGTAAAAATATTACATAAATATATATGTAGAATTAATATATGTATATATATACGTATGTGTATATATATGTATATATCTATATAAATTTTTTTAAATATTTTTATTTATATATAGGTATATATATATAGTGATATATACGTATATATTTATGTGTATAGATATATATATTATTTCGTTCTATGTGTATTTTGATATATATATATATATATTAATTTCACAATACAGTTAGAACGAAATAACACACATCTATATATTTTTTAATTATTTATTTTTAATAATTTTTTTAATTTTATTTTTTAACGTATTTACATTTTTATTTTTTTTATATTATATATAAATATATATATAGCAATAATTATATATATATTTAATCAGTATCAGTCTACGTGTAATTTGATATTAATATATATATATATATATATAATTATATATATATTAATAGTAAAATACACCTAGACGGTGTATGTGTGTGTATGTATATGTGTATATATATACTTAGATCATATATATATAATATATATATATGATCTAAGTATATATAATTTTTTTTTTTACACCATTAACTTATTTTATTTTTATTTTCAGCCAGCAGGGGGACCACCTGTCATTACAGGCAGCCCCCCTGCCGGCAATACAGAAGCCAGCTATCCCCGGCCATGTGATTGTAGGGGTCCTCGCTAGGACCCCACTCTCACATGGCCGGGGGGCTTCCAGGAGGACGGAGGTGCCGCGGGGGGCTCCCTGGGAGTCCCCCCAACCGCGATCGCCGGCGTGGGACCGCCGGCGACCGGGTAAGTTAACAAAAACCGGAGGGCGTACAATTACGCCCGGCGGCGTTTAGAGCCGCCTATTAGAGGGCGTAATTGTACGTCCTCCGGTTTTAAGGGGTTAATGTTTTATTGTATTGCTACACATTTGTAAAAGTTTTTTTTTTTCACAAAGTATATATTGTGCTCTTACCACTTTAAACATTTATTTTTGCAATGAGTGTATTTAATCCTGTAGCATATATTTTTACCATTACTTTGAAATCAGAGTTTATTATTTAGAATGGCCTTAAATTTCCTAGTATAATCTTTTCCCTCCTTGGGCAACAACACAACGCTTGCTAATGTATTTCTTCACAGTGGGATTGACTCTGTGTAAGGCCAATTAAGAGACTTGTCAACTGAGGAGCAAGCATCTCACGAAAAGTCTTGTAATACCCTCTTCAGAAGCCATAAGGTCCCAGGGATTGATTCCTCTTAAGTGATATTATGGCTGCCAAAACCTCATTCTGCATAACCTCTGTGCTCATGACATATTTAGATTCCCTAGACAAGCCTGGCAAGTTAAAGGCAGTAATGAAACCTCTCAATGCTTCTGTATATTAAGTGTCAGTTTCTGTCTGCTCAGGGGCATGGTTATTGTGAAAGCATTTACCGTGATTCCAAGGCTCAGGTTTATAGGTGTCATATTAGATATCCTATATTAAAATTGGCTAACCTGGACTCAGGAAATGCGTAATGCTTAAAACGACACTTAAGACCATAAATATCTAGTTCCGGGAGCAGATAGCCCCCACCTGAGCTGTCTCTTCTAAATCAGTCTGTTCCTTCTTTTTTCCAGAACTTATCTGTTCTATGTACATGACGTTCATCCCTATGTCTTATTTGTACTCCCTTCACCCTTTCACTCCCTACCTACTACTGTTCTATGAGTATTTGCACGTAAGCACTTACTTTTTAATGTATAAATATACAACTGACAAAATAAAGGTCGGAGACTTATTTTGATAACCAACATGAGTCTGGTGTCAGTGCACTTGAAACAATTTGGGTTCCCCTGAATATAACAAAGATGGATATTGGATCTATATCAATTGGTGCCGAAACCCAGGATTAGACAAATCCAGTCCATCCGGACCCAAAAAGCGGGACTCAGAGCCCGAGAAATAGTTAATCAGACAGCTGCAGCAGGTGAGGAAAAGCTTAATTGATTCACTCTCTAGTTCTCTTTAAGACCCCTGTCCGGGTGCATAAGGATTCTAAAAACTTCTGATCCAAAGAACTTGTTTTCTGTGGTATTATGATTATATTGAGGTGGATGTTATGTCTTAAAGCAGTTCAAAATATTACTCCCCCCCCCCCTGCAGCCTAACCCAGCTGCGTACCTTCTTGGGCCTGGTTTCATATTGCCAACCTTGGCTTCACAATGCAGCAATCTACACGCAGCCCCTGTATGATTGTCTCGCCCATGAAAATAAACCCTTTAGGTTAACCCATGCAACAGAAAATAAGTTGCTTGTGACGTCAGCTCTGGCACTAGATCTCTTAGATTTTAGAAAGCCTTTTACACTATTCTGTACTGAACAAGCTGGTTATGCTACAGCTGTCCTTACGCAGGACCATGGTGGTAAACAAAGACCAATAGCATACTACTCCATCAGATTGGACCCTGTTGCCAGGGGTGCCCCCTCATGTGTTAGGGCAGTGGTGGCTATTACTGCCCTCCTGGACAAAGCCACTGATATTGTCTTAGTGATCATATACACACTGCATGACATCAACAGCATACTTTTAAATGTAGAAAGTAATCCAGGCACTCCAACGAATTCCAGAGCAAAGGCAATTTTATTAGAACCAGGAACCAAACGGCAACGTTTCGACCCCTTAGAGCCTTTGTCAATCTACTAAAGCACATCCACAATACACAATATATAGGTGCATGTAACAATTTAACAAGTGAAAAAACATGGGGTATAATAATTGATTGATCCTATTGTCAATCAGTAATAATAAAGACATTAACAAAGACAAAATTGTCTCTCAATTGCCATCCAAATATTGTGGAATTTGTAAATAAACCCTTATGGTTTATAAACGTGCACCTTCGTTGAGAGATAGGCTGGTAAAAGCTGAATTATACTCTCCATCAAAATCAAACTCTAAAAGAAATGGAAATTTTCCATGTCTGAATTGTATTTGCCGTAATTCCATGATTAAAGGTTCGACATTTACTCACCCCCATAGGGGCAATAAATATGTGATTAGACAATTTGTCACGTATGATACAACACATGTAGTTTATATCTCAAAATGCCCTTGTGGTTTAATTTATGTAGGTCAAACAACACAAAAAATGAAGGAAAGATTTTCGAAACATTAATCTACAATTAGGACAAAAATGCTTGAATTGCCAATTCCAATGCACTTTATAGAAGCACAACATAACATAACTCAGCTTAAATTTCAAATTATTGACCATGTGGAAGAGAGCTCGAGACGAGGGGACCGATTAAAAAGATTATTATTTAGAGAAGCATATTGCATTAGGGAACTAGGATCCCTAACACCGAGGGAACTCAATCAAGAGTATGACCTCAATCCGTTTATTTAAATCTAAGTCTTGTTGTTTTTAATGTTTAATTAATTTTTATTATTATGTTTTACAGATCACTTTCACAGAATATTATCTGTATGGGTTGTGCTGGTTATCACCTTATTGAGCACATGTCCTTTATATTGTCTCTCAGATGTGTATTATTATGAATTTCTAATCACATGAGCGTTGTTAAATATTTGACATAGAATTAGTTAAAACTAGGTCTTTATACCTGGTTTTCCCTTATTTTTGACATATTATTGTTTGGATATATTGTGTTAAATTAATAATAATGTTGGACATAAACATAGACTATTATATGTAATGGTTGGTAATATTGTCTTATGGCTCTATACGAAATCGATCAACATCTAATTTTTTTTAGAATAAATCTCAGTTTTTTAATAATCATGATATTTCAATAAGTAAAAAATGTAAAAATCAATAAATTCAAAAATCATATAAGTATAAAATCAAATAATGAAGTTAATTATATTTTTGATTTTCTTTTTGAAATTCATGGTCTAAGGTTTAGTTAATCTATTGTATGGCAAATATTATTCATTGAGAGACTATGCATCTGACTATTATATTATAGTAATTGTTCTTACTTCACTAGATTATTATGAATGAGTCACTACATATATTAAATACACAATTATCTATTATCTATTATCTAATGTGTATGATACACATTAGGGGACATTATAATAATATAAAGTCATATTAAATATAAAATACCAAATATATTTTTGTATACACTTTTTCTTTATGAAGTTTTGTTTTAATTTATTTTTCACTGTATGTTTCTTTAATTGGATTATTCACTATATTATTTTCACTTAATTATGAAAAGAATATCAAAAGGACAATTGCACTATGAAAATATATTTATGATGTAATCTATGAATTGATAGTGAGATGCCATTATATATTAAAAATAAGTATATCATCTGTTACTATTCATGATGAATTTTGTATTTTATACATTATCCACTATTGGGGTTGTCATGTTAAAGCAGTATTTAAATCAGCCATTTTGTAATTTGTTCAATAATTATATTCGTGTCTATTATATGGACATTGAGTATTTCATGGTTAATCAGGATGTAAATTAACTTTATATGCAATTTACTATCAATATTATTCAACAGTAATCCACAAGTGGTATCTCTTTATGAGACTCTGGGTATATATTTACTTAATATTTTTTTTGGTTTAACCGATATGCTGTTACATTTGCACACTATTTATATGTTTTTTATGGAGATATGCTGTATTGCGCAGTATGGCGCGTACGCACTATGGTTGTATCTTGTTAGAATTTTTTATTTTTTTTATTTTATCTCTTTTGGGATGTGTGGTATTGGATATATCCTTTTGTACATGTGCGTTTGGGCGCTCTGGTGATTAAGTTTAACCAGATCATGTGATCGACACTAGGAGTTGCGTCTGATACGATGGTCACATGATTCAATACCCGGAAATGTAAGTACCTAGCTGTGCTTTGGTGCTCCTGATAGTAGTTAAATTATCTTATCTCATTAGAAGTTATTTGGTACAACTTGTTTATAATCAAATAATTAAACTTAATGATTAAAAAATTGAGGTTTTATTGGCTGAGTTATCCTGTGTTCCTTGACACCCTCAATATGTGAGATGATGATTGGAGAGACAATTTTGTTTTGTTATCATCTTTATTATTACTGATTGATGATGGGATCAATCAATTATTATACCACATGTTTTTTCACTTGTTAAATTGTTACATGCACCTATATATTGTGTATTGGGTATGTGCTTTAGTAGCTTGACAAAGGCCCTAAGGGGTCGAAACGTTGCCGTTTGGTTCCTGGTTCTAATAAAATTGCCTTTGCTCTGGAATTCGTTGGAGTGCCTGGATTATTTTCTACATTTAAAATTTTACATTTGGTCCACTTTGGTACTGGGACTTGTCCATTGGAGCACCCTGGATTCCATGACAAAGAGTTGAGTGCACTTCCACTATCTATGTATGGCTATCAACAGAATACTGTCACAAGTTCAACCAAAACATATACATACTGCAAGGCATCTCAGAATGCATTGTGCCTTGCTTATGCCACCTAATGTTACACTGAAAAGGTGTATGGTGTTAAATCCATCTACATTACTTCCCCTGGATTTAAAAGAGGAGATAGTGGAAATGGTACTTGTACTTCTGATCTTTTTGTAAATTCACTTTCACCAGATGAATTAACTGAAGCCCAGGTACCCCATGATTGTGCAGCACTAATGGCACAAGAGACAGCAGTTTTTTTGCATGTAATTGGTTCTCCATTATCTAATGCAGATATTGAGTTTTTTGTAGATGGTTCCAGATATGCTGATGAGAAGGGCAATCTTCACACTGGATATGCTGTAGTCTCTCCACATGAGGTAATAAAAGCTGAACCACTCCCTCCTCACTGCTCTGCACAGGAGGCTCAGCTGAAGGCACTCACTGATGTGTGCAAACTGGCCTCTGGTAAGACAGCTAATATTTATACAGACTCTCACTATGCCTTCAGTATAGCCCATGATTGTGGTCCTATATGGCGGGCTCGTGATTTTCTCACGTCAACAGGTACTTTAATCAAGAACTCTGAAGCCGTGAGTGCACTTATGGATGCTATACTGCTACCCACTCAAGTAGGTGTCATCCAGGTGGCAGCTCACACGAAGATCACAGATTAAATTACAAGAGGAAACCACAAAGCAGACGAAGCTGCCAAGCAAGCAGCAATCCAAGTACATCCTTCTACAGGTAATACCTTACTGCAGGTTGTCCTTACAGATGATGCTGTTGACTACAATATACTGCTGAGTTTACAAAGACAGGCAAAGCAAGGAAGAACATGACCACTGGAGGAAACAAGATGAAGAACCTGATGATGACAGAATATGGAGGAAAGGTAAAAGACTGTCTGCCAAGAGTGTTGTACCCCATGATGGCCAAGATGGCCCATGAACCTACACAACTATCCAAGATGCACATAAACAGCATAGTAACCACCCATTGGGCAGCACCTGGATTTCCACCCTGGATCAGCTTCTGTCCTCCAGGACCGTGTGGGAAAGACCTCTTCCTTCCACCCTGTATGAACCTCCAGCATCCAGGACTGTGTGGGGAAGACCTCTCCTCCAAGGAGAGCATGTCAGGAACAAGCTCTTAAAAGAGCTAAGTGATTCAAGCTCAGGGGAGCATGCAGAGCATAGCAATCCCCGGTGTGATTATAACAGCTCCCTCCAATAATGAGACAAGGCTACGTTTAGAGGGATCAAGAAGAACTGTCTACACCTTTATTTTACTTGGGACTAGCCCATATGGTCATTACATTAACAATCCTGTGAAAACTCAATAAAATTACAAACAGCCAAATCATAGCAGGCAACATACAGTGACTTATTATAACACAATGGCATATTTTTAAAGGGGTGGACAATATTTAACAGAAAATATCCCACGTGCCTGCAGAATTAGCAATATGCAAATCTACCCGAATATGCAAATGAACCAGTCTTGCTATTCAGGTAGTGCATATTGATGTTGCTACCAACAGAGGGCACTAGACAAGCTCCATAGCCAAATCCACCTAGTTGGTAGCAAACCTCAGCAGTACAGGAGAGCAGGCTATACATTACACAGTACACACACATACTATAAACAATTACATTACACACATCCTGCACCTATAATGGGTACAGGGTGACTAAAACATAAGAGAAGTAAAGAAACCTACATAAATAGTCTGTCTGAAGGTAGAATAGGGGCTTTAAAGATAAATACATCAAAGAGTCATAGTCACAGGGGAGGAGGCTGGCAAGCAGGCCTCTCCAGGACCAAGTGGCGAAGGGCACTTCATCACAAATACCCAATTAATTAATTCTGTAGGCTATCCCCTTGCCAAGGGTTTAAATGCCACTTCCCAGGCCCTAGAAGAGCTATTTATGGACACCCGGGCAAATAAGAAGGCAATCCTTGAGAATACAAAGAAATCAAGGTGTATTGGCGCTACCAATTATCACAAATATAAAATTGGTGGTGCAGTGAAAAGTGTAACCCACTACACTTAGAGATAAATAATAAAACAATAGATTAAATACTGCACCAGTAAATGAAATGACAATTTGGGATCAATCTAAAAAACACAAATAACATAGTGCAAAATGTATATATATAAATATATTGATAGACTCCTTATGTAGAGTAAAACGCACAGGATTTAGAGCCATCCCAGGCTCTATATGATATGCAGGAGGGTGGCTAAAAAGGCTAAAACAATATCGTTGAGGAGAGCAGCACAGGATACAAAGTGCAGAATCCAAAATGTATTGAACAAATAAACAATTAAAACAGGGACAATAAGCAGTGTATAAATAGTAAAATATACTAGACACAAAGCCTAAATAAAACACCGCAGAGTAAATAAGAAAAAGTCCCAGATCCAATACTTTGGTCTAGCAGCAAAGGCTTTTCAACTCCAGCTGGAGTCTTCCTCAGTGCTGTGGTGCTCTCTCCTCTGTGATTTTAAATACCATTCTTAATCAGTCTCCAAACTATCCCAGCTGTGTATCTTTTTACTTCCTGCATGGCAAATGCATGTCATCATTTCCTGTCACATGACGTGATTACATCACTTCCGGTCCAAAGGTCATTGAAGTAAGGGCAAGTTCATTGTAGTCCCATGTTAGATATGGGCAAAAGTGCTTATAATAGAGTCCGAATAAAAAAGGAAAATAGAGAAATAAATACTACTACAATAAGAGATAAAGTATTATGCAGGTAATAAAATATATATACAAGTGGCACAATATTAAAAGATATAATAATAACAAGCTTAAAACAGATACAAAAATGACAGAAAAAAAAGTGTAAACACAGTGTCAGAAGACAAGGAGCAGTGGCCTATAAAAAATCCCAATCAGAAACAAAAAAGGAGGGAGAAATGGGGAAAATAAATAAGGCTTATAAAAAATGACACAATTCAAAATCCAAATTGAGCCCCTTTGGGGACAAGAAATCTAATGTGAATATCCAATTACTTTCTATTTTGCATAGTTCCATGAAGTTGTCTTCCCCTCTCCAATTGGGATATTTCTTAAAAATAGCCATAAAGGATAATAGTGAAGGATCTTTATTATGATGCTTTAAAAAGTGATCAGAAATGCTGTGCTTGGCATATCCCCTCCATATATTGCCCATGTGTTCTGCAATATGGGTCTTTAAACTTCTAGTTGTCATTCCTACGTATTGCAGCCCACATGGGCACCAGAGCAGATATATAACATTAGACGTGTGACATATTAAAATATCTTTAACCTCAAATTTTTTACCAGTTATATTTGATATAAACGAAGTCCTAGTATCCTTAGTAAAAAGTGTTATTTCACAGTTGGAGCACATTTTGCATGGATAAAAGCCATTTTTTTATTAATTAAAAGTAAAGTTGGTTTTAATTGGTTTAATAAAACTGGATACTAAGTCGCTTTTGATGTTTCTAGCACCTCGATAAATTATGTGTGGTTTTTAAAACATGCCAAAATGTATTTATAAAATGTTTATTATGTCTAGACCTGTTGTTGTAGTCTAGAATGATGGGGGCCTCTTGAATTAAAATCATTCTTATTTTCCTTTTTCTTTATTGGTTTGTACTCTAAAACTTGGGCCCTAATAGCTGTTTATCTAGAAGTACAGAATCATATTTTTTTGGCTAAAAACTGATCTTTTAAATAATGAGATTGGGACATAAAATCTTCCTTACTACTACAATTTTTAAAAATCCTTAAAAATTGGCCTTTTGGAATGTTTTGCAACCAGGGTGCATAGTGACAACTTTCTACATCAATAAAACTATTAGTGTCCACTTTTTTAAAAAAAGGTACGCGTTTTAATATTGTTATCTTCAACAAAAACCTCAAGATCTAAAAAATGTACACTTGATTTACTATATTCACACGTTAGCGTAATATTCCTGTCATTCTGATTTAAAAATTTTAAGAATAAGTCAAGGGAATTTTGGTCACGGTCCCATATAAAATATACATCATCAATGTACCTACGGTAGTGGACCAGGCCCGCGCCGGGCACGTCACTGCCCAAGAGGAAGGATTCCTCCAAATGGGACATAAATAAATTAGCATAGCTCGGCGCAAACCTGGTCCCCATCACAGTACCAATGAGTTGTAAAAAGGAAAGACCTGTTGAACCAAAAGTAGTTATGGCCTAAAATAAATTTAATAGCTTCCAAAATAAAATCTAATTGGCATTCTAAAAAACCACCCAAATGAAGAAAATGTTCAACTGCCTCACACCCTAATTGGTGAGAAATAATAGTGTAAAGGCTACTTACGTCACAGGTTACCAGATAGTATCGATCTTTCCACTGGATATTAGATAATTCTCTAATTAATTGGGTGGAATCTTTGAGATAAGTGGGTTGAGATATAAGGGTTGAATAAATCTATCAATATATTGAGATAGACAACTAGTAAGTGAGTCAACCCCAGCCACAATGGACCTGCCAGGGGGATTCTTAGGATCTTTATGTATTTTGGGAAGGATATATAAGACTGGGGGGTTGTAATAATGAGTAGACAATTCTATGTGACCGAGGCCTATAGGATCTTAGGGGATAGTATTACTTATAAAACCTTACTTAAGGACCCCACACAATTATTTTTACAGGATCTTAAGATGCTTCTATCAGTTGGGATGGAAAAAAGAAATAATCACAAAGGAAGAATTTGAGTATTTATTTAATATAGAATGCCAGACAGCAATATTTTACTTCCTCCCAAAAATTCATAAGGATCTAATTAACCCCCTCGGCCGTCCCATCATTAGTGGGATCGATTCTTTATCTTTCAGGTTATCTGAATATGTTGATTTTTTCCTCCAGCCCTATGTACAAATGGTTCCATCTTATATTAAGGACACCAGACATATATTATATGGATATCTACCTATACTATGGCTAAAGTTAACGTATCCTCTTTATATACCAGTATCCCCCATTGTAAAGGGCTGGCAGCCATTAAAGATATTTTAGTATCTAAACAGCAATTAAATATATGTCAAATAGACTTTTTAATTGATAGTATCAATTTTGTATTAACCAAAAACTACTTCTGGTTTGATTCCACTTTCTTTTTACAGCTGTGTGGCGTCGCCATGGGGACAAGATTCGCCCCGCGCTTTGCCAACCTCTACGTGTCCCATTGGGAAACCACGGCAATTACTGTGGACGAGGAAGCCGGGGGTGGTCTTGTCCTATGGCGACGCTACATAGACGATGTTTTAATCAAAGGTCAGTCAGAGGGACTTATATCCTTCATAAATAACATCAATTGTAACGATTATAATTTACATTTTACATCAGTGATACATTCCACACAGATCGACTTTTTGGACCTCACTCTCTATGTTGAAGGAGGACAACTTAAAAGTAAAACTTTTTTCAAAAGCATGGACTGTAACAAAGCTATCAATAAATCTAGCCTACATTCCGGCCCGTGGCTTACAAATGTCCCTAAAGGACAAATGATGCGTTTAAGATGCAACTGTACAGATTTACAAATATTCGAGGAACAAAATCAGATTATTAAAAAAAGATATTACGAAAAAGGTTATGATCTGAATAAAATGAATTTAGATGAGGAAAAGGTAAAAAGTCTAGAGAGACAATCGTTACTAAAGAACCAGGGTAGAACACATAAAAATAATACTAATAACAGTTTTGAATATGCCTTCATTACCAGGTTTAATTCCCAGGCCAAAAAAGTGGAAAAGATTTTGACAAGACACTTGCATATATTAAAAAAAGATGAAATATTAGAAAAAGTTATTCCAGAAAAACTAATGGTGATTTATAAAAAGGCAGAAAATTTAAAAAAATCAGTTAGCACCTAGCTTACTACGTACCAAGAAAGAGGATACTCACTTGTTAAACCTTAAAGGCTTTTACAGTTGTGGACTATGTTCCACCTGTAAATTTCAGAAAAGAACTACGCATGATTTTAGAGGTACTTATACCAACAAAAAATATGAAATTAAAAAGTTCATTCAATGTTCTACCACATTTGTTATTTATATTCTACAATGTGGTTGTGGAGCCCAATATATAGGACGTACAATAAGAAAGTTACACACAAGGTTGGCAGAACATTTTTATAACATCCATAAGAATAAAATAGAACACAGTGTGCCTAAACACTGTAATTCATGTCCATCCTTTTCATGGGATAATTTCATAGCGATCAGGATCAATAGAGTGGAAAAGAATTGGAGAGGAGGGAATAGATCTACACAATTAAATAAAAAATAAGCTCAATGGATCTATAACCTGAGCACCCTTAAACAGGGTCTTAATATGGATATAGACCTTACAGGATTAATTTGATATCAAATTGAATATGTAAATAAACAAGACTTCCCTCCACTCCATTTATCTTTGATTCACTTGATTGTTCCTTTTGTGTATTTTCTGAGTTGATGTTAGGTTTTGTTTTTTTCTTGTACTTCTCCTTTTTTTTAGCTCTTTCTTGAGCTTTTTTATTGGTATTATGATTATGTTTAATACTTGTTTTTTAAGTTTCAGAATTTTTGGAGTACCACTAGATTGTCCAAATTATTGATTATTACTTTTATGATATAGATTTTATGTATGTATGCTTTGCCATGTTAAATACATCTTATATTTTTTATAATATTGTATATCATTCATATGTGTTACATTTGTAGAAGAGGTGTCCTATTTTGATTGTGCCATATATATATATATACATATATATATATATATTTCATGGGTGTTATTTTTCATTATTAGATTCTCTTTATTTATTATTTATATTTTTTGTATTTTTATTTTTTTATTTTTTATTTTTTTTATTTTAATTTTTATTTTCATATTTATTTTTATTTTCATTTTTATTCTCATTTTTATTTTCATTTTTATTTATTTTTATGTATTTTTTTGCTATTGCGTTCCAATGTGGAACACATAGTGCATTCACCCGTTATTCCGGAACCGGAAGTAACGCTCGATTTTTTAGCTGTTTGCCCCTTAAGGGTTTCTATTTCTATATACCCATTATTTATTTATCTGTGCCCTTTCTAGATAGGACACTTCTATGCATGTTGTTATTTATTGGACCGTCTGTTGCGTTCCAGCGTAGAACACATGATATATTCTTTTACTAAACCGGAACCGGAAATGATGCCGGATGTTTTTGGTGCGTTCCAGCATGACACGCACGCAACGGACTTACTCCACAGGTGATTTTTATTGGATGTTTTTATTGGATGTTTTTGGCGGCATATTTAAACGAAGATTTGGAAGAAGAGGATCACAATCCCTGAGGAAGTCCAGTGCACGAAACGCGTTGGATTACTACATTGGGGATTTACTTGCTGTACTTTTATCTCCACCCTGCAGTGGATTATATGCTGTTTGTACTTCGACCTTTGTAAGTGCAATTTGTAATAAATTCTTTGAAGTTTTAATGCCATCTGCACTATCTTTTGGTTTTCTTTATTTTACAAGCACTAGAGAAGATTTTCTACATATTACTCTGAAGACTACTTCTGATTAAGGATGATGGGCCTGATATTTACTTATATTTTGTGAGTTCAATATATACATCCTGCGTGTCCATACATTTACACTCTTATTACTCTATATGCGATTTATATATCTTTTTACAGATATTGTTAATCACGCTGTTATTATATAAGGTTGTATATTTTTATTTATACCTTAGAAGTGATTACTTCACCCTTTTGGCATTCCTACTTTTCTATTTTTCACTATTGTATTGGTGTTTAAGAGGGCACACTTTATTAGTAGGTTTGCTTGCATATGTATTATTAGTGGTGTGTTTTCTTTTTTGTTACACTTTGACCAAGGGACTGACCAGAGTTTACGATGGGACTCAGTCCGAAGTTAAGATGATCAGAGCCAGCCATTACCTGCAGAAGATGACACCTACAGATGATGTGGAAGCATACCTTCTAGCTTTTGAGAGGACCGCTGAGAGAGAAGAGTGGCCAGTGAGTGAGTGGGCAAGCATATTGGCACCTTTTCTGATCGGAGAACCCCAGAAGACTTTCTATGAACTGGAACGAGCACAGGCAGGGGTCTGCTCCAAACTGAAGGCTGAGATCCTTGCAAAACTTCATGTGACTATGGCATTTCATGCCCAAAGATTTCATGCCTGGACTTTCAACCAAAAGAAATCTATCCGCTCCCAGATGTTTGACCTGATGCATCTTGCTAGAAAGTGGCTACAACCTGAAATAAATATGGCAAGCCACATCATGGAACTTCTTGTGATGGACAGATTCCTGCGAGGCTTACCTGCTTCACTGTGTCGATGGGTCAGTCAGAGTGATCCACAATCAGACGATGAGTTAATTTGTTTGGTGGAAAGATATGTTGCTGCGGATGACAGACAATGGCTTAACAACACAAAGTCTATGAAGAGAGTTAAGACTCCAGCTGCTGAAAGACCTGGTAAGATTTTTCAAGGTTTCAGAGAGACAGAGGAACAAAAGACATATTCTCAGAGACCCCATACGCTTATGCCTAGAAATGTTAATCCTGGAAAAGGGTCTAGGTGGGGGATAGATTAGAATATTAAATGTTTCTGGTGTAATGATCTTGGACATAAAGCTAGAGACTGTCCCTTGATTGATGAACCTATGCAATGCAATATGATTAATCAGGATGTACAATTGTCTTGTCTGCTGAATTATATGGAATCTGCTGTTGCCAAATGTAGTCACAATCCACAGATATGTTCTATAAAGGTGAATGGGAAAGAGGTTAGAGCTCTATTAGAATCCGGAAGTATGACTACATTGATAACAAAATGCCTTGTATCTGAAGCCGATGTTGAAGCATTTCAGAAAATATGTATTATTTGTGTTCATGGTGACAAATGTGAATATCCTACAGTTTTGCTGAAATTTGAAAGCCTTTTTTGGAATTGTGAATCATAGAGCGGGGGTGGTTGATAAATTGGCTTATGATGTGGTGTTGGGAAGGGATTTCCCCCAATTTTTAGACTTGTGGGGGTCTCCAGGAAAAGTAGCTCATGATTGTATAGCAAATGATGATGATGATTCTGGAAATGTGTTTCCTTTTTCTGACATAGAATGGGAAGGACTAGGCATAAGAACAGAGAAGGCTGAAGCCTCACATCTTATGCCAGCTTTAGTAGGAGATGACCCAGGCCACGATAGTCAGGAGTCCGATAATGATCAGGATCAAGGCATTAACTTGCCTGAATTAGAAGTTAGTCCTGTTAACTTCAGGAAAGCACAATGAGTAGACCCCACTCTTGCAGAGGCCTGTAAAAATATCCAGGTTTCTAATGATGATCCAGTACAACTTGATAGAGCCCCTTCATAGCCTTACTTTGAGGTACAGAATTATTTGATTCATAGAATGGAGAAAAAGGGGATGGATGTTGTAAAGCAACTACCTGTGCCTAAGCCCTTCAGACATACAGTCCTAAACCTTGCACACAGACATATAATGGGGGGACATTTAGGCATAGAAAAGACAAAATAAAGAGTCTTACAGAGGTTTTATTGGCCTGGGGTATTTGCTTCAGTTGCAAATTATTGTTCTTCTTGTCCTGAATGCCAACACACAGGCCCTTTTAAGGCATACCGTAGTCCTCTGGTACCATTGCCTATAATAGAAATACCTTTTGAGAGGATTGCAATGGACCTGGTAGGTCCTCTGGTAAAGTCTGCAAGGGGGCATCAGTATATATTGGTGGTTTTGGATTATGCTACTAAGTACCTGGAAGCAGTACCTCTATGTAACACGTCTGTGAAGACAATAGCAAAAGAACTCATGCTCATGTCTAGCTGGATGGGCATACCAAAATAAATTTTGACAGATCAGGGTACACCATTTATATCTAAAGTTACGAAGGAGTTATGCAAACTACTTCAAATTAAACATCTTAGGACCTCTGTTTATCATCCCCACACAGATGGACTGGTAGAACGGTTTAACAAGACCTTAAAAAGTATGTTAAGGAAAGTAATTGACAAGGATGGTAAGAATTTGGACTGCTTACTACCCTATCTAATGTTCTCCATAAGGGAGGTGCCACAAGCTTCTACGGGCTTCTCTCCTTTTGAACGTCTATATGCCCATCATCCCAGAGGTCTGCTAGATATAGCAAAAGAAACCTGGGAACACAAATCAAATCCGTACCGTAGTGTAATTGAGCACATGGCTCAAATGCAAGATAGGATAGCGGCTGTCATGCCAAAAGTTAAAGAACATATGTAGAAAGCCCAAGAGGCCCAGAAAAACAGTTATAATAGAAATGCCAGTTTGAGAGTTTTTCACCCAGGAAACAGGGTACTTGTTTTGGTCCCTACAGTAGAAAATACATTTCTAGCATCTTGTCATGGCCCCTATGAGGTTATTGAACAAGTTGGGGAAGTTAATTTTAAAGTGAGACAACCCAATAGGAGAAAGCCTGAGCAAATCTATCATATAAATTTACTAAAACTCTGGAAGGATAGATATCTTAACTACTTCAATTGTCACTAATGGGACTGGTAGTGAACTTGAAGTAAACACACTATCCCCCCACCATAAACAGGAAGTAAGGGACTTTATTGGTAGAAACAAGGATGTATTTTCTGTAGTTCCAGGCAGGACTAACATTATCAAGCATGATATTGTAACAGAACCAGGTGTGAAGAGAAGTCTTAAACCATACAGAATTCCAGAAGCACAGAAAGAGGCTGTATCTGCTGAAATTAAGACAATGTTAGATCTTGATATTATTGAGGAATCACAAAGCGAGTGGAACAGCCCTATAGTACTGGTGCTAAAACCTGACGGCTCGTTAAGATTTTGTAATGATTTTCGTAATTAAACAGTGTGTCCAAGTTTGATGCTTATCCAATGCCTAGGGTTGATGAACTAATAGAGAGCCTGGGTAAGGCTCGGTACCTGACTACTTTGGACCTGACAAAGGGTTATTGGCAAGTACTTCTTACAGACAGAGCAAAAGAAAAGACAGCTTTTTCAACATCAGGGGATTATTCCAGTACAAGGTGCTACCATTTGGGTTACATGGGGCCCCTGCCACTTTTCAAAGACTGATTGATAGAATTTTGAAGCCTCATAGCCGTTATGCGGCCGCAGACTTAGATGACATAGTCATTCACAGTTCTGACTAGGCGTCACATCTTCCCAAAGTGCAGGCAGTACTGGATTCTATCCGCCTAGCTGGTTTAACTGCTAACCCATCAAAGTGTACTATAGGTTTGGAAGAGGCAAAATATCTGGGTTATTCGATTGGGAGAGGACTAGTTAAGCCCCAAACAGCAAAAGTGAAGGCCATACAAAATTGGCCACGCCCCCTCACTAAAAAAGCAAGTCAGGACTTTCTTAGGACTTATTGGGTACTATAGGCGATTTATTCCTGATTTTGCTACATTAGCAACTGATCTCACAAAAGGAAAAGCCCCACTAGTGGAGACAGAAAAATCATTTGTAAATTTGAAAGAGGCTTTGTTCCTCCAACCAGTTCTAGTAACCCCGGATTTCACTAAATATTTTTGTAACGAACCGTTTTGCACACAAGGGGTAAAAACCGTTTAGGCGATCGGCCCCCTTTCCAGAGATGCAGGCACAGCTACTGCAGAACACCAAAACCGCCGAACAGGAAACCATATGAATGCTGTAAACAGCCGAATAGGAAAAACCATACGAATAGGTTTACACTCCTAGCAGTCAAACTGGAACAGCATACAATAAATCCCCCCAAGAACGAGACAAAGCTCTGTGTTGAGGGTCAAGCAGTGAACTGACGTGCTGGCACACCCAGCCTGGTTTTTATTACAGTCTTGCAAATACAGGACCGCCCACAGGGAGGTATAAAATATCCAGTAACATATTAGTTACAACCCACAGATTCCCTCCCCCTTATCCTCAGAGGTAACCCAATACACATACCTTTTACCACAATGCATCCTGGCTTCCTCTCCTCTGCCCTGGAGATAAGTGAGAAGTAATTCAATTATCTCCCAGGATAGGGACAAGACTCCATTATGCACATGGTGACACAAAGACAGTAAAACACTTTAAAATACATAAAGTCACCTTTTACACATAACACACAGACATTTAACATATCCCCAGATAGCTCAGGTCTGAGCGCACATTATTAAGTGAATGGCGCTCAGACCACACGAACACAGTTTAATCGCCATGGAGCCAAAGTCTTTACAGTCAGTTTCATACGAATGGGCTCCATGGGATTCCTTTCTGGGGTATAACACATTCAAACAAATCTACCGAACCCCAGGCAGAAAAGCACGAATGAAGCTTTTCTGCAGGTAAAAAAGTTGTCTTTTAACAGGGGGCCATAGTCCAAAGGCAGCAGGCGAGCAACCAGGCTTCTCCAATGCAATGTGGCGAGATTGGTCTCGTCACAATTTTATTGTACAAACCAATACATCAGAGATTGGGGTAGGGGCGGTGAAGAACAATCAGTATTTTATTTAAGTAGGAAGCTGACTCCTGCGGAGAAAAAATATTCTATAGTGGAGAAACAATGCCTTGCCATAAAATGGGCCTTGGACTCAGTAAAATATTATCTGCTGGGCAGAAAATTTAGGTTGGTTACAGACCATGCTCCCTTAACCTGCCAGGGTGACAACCTTTTCATTTTACAGTCGAACATAGGCCTGGCACTAAACATGAAAATGCTGACAGTTTGTCATGAGTAAATTTGTTATCTGTGGTCGCTCACCCCACTAGGTCTGAGCTGGGGGGGAGGTTTAACGGCACCCCCAGGCATAAAAGGGGTAAACCGCCATTTAGAAGATCTACCCCTTCCAGAGACACAGGCACAGCTACTGCAGAACACCAAACTCCCGAACTGAATACAAAGGAATGCTCCAAACTCCAGAACTGCATACAAGGGAATGCTCCAAACTCCCGAACTGCATACAGTAGCACTCCAAACTCCCAAACTGGAACCTCACGAATAGCTGCTAGCAGACGAACAGGAAAAGCACCCAAGCGGCTTACACTCCTGGCAATCGGTCTCTATCAGCATACAATATATCCCCCCCAAAAAAATGAGACAGAGCTCCGTGTTGAGGGTCAAGCAGTGGTCTGTTTTAATGAGGGCTATCTGCCCGGTATTTATGCAGGTCTCCCACCTGGACCCTCCCCCAATACATTACAATCCCTCCCCTCTATCCTGGAGATAATTGGGAAGTAATCCAATTATGTCCAAGGACAGAGGCAAAACTCCATTACCAACATGGTTACAATAAAACACTAAAATACAATAAAATACACAATATTACATTTGTCACACAAAATATATACATGTAACCCCAGATAGCTGGGATCTGAGCGCACAAAAATACCGAATAGCGCTCAGATCCTATGCACACAGTCCAATCGTCGTGGAGTTAAAGTGTTCACAAAGTCTGTCCTCATACGAATAGACTCCACGGGATGGCTATCTGGGGTAATGCTGTTCATACGGTTTAAACTACCGAATGAACAGGCATCCGGTTAAATGACCGAATGCAGAAGCAAGGAGGCTGATGGCTCAGCGGTGTTTGCGCAAATAAGTGTCCATTTACAGTTCCATAGTTTGGGCGCTGAACACCGCTGGCCGTTCGGGACTTTAAGATGGCCGCCGCCACGTGTTCGGCAACTAAACAAAGGCCACCCAGCATTCGTCAATTAAGCTGCAGTTAACCGCAGCTTCTGGGAGGTAAATTACCGACACACTCCAGCTCCCAGGTGGTCCAGTCATTCGTGTGTTAGTTTGGTAGATTGAATCTACCGACCGCCGGGCAGAAAGGCTCGAATAAGCCTTTTCTGCAGGGGAAAAGAAGGCTTTTAACATGGGGCCATAGTCCAAAGGCAACAGGCGAGCAACCAGGCTTCTCCAATGCAATGTGGCGAGATTGGTCTCGTCACAGGATGATATGTGACAGAGTGTTGGGGATGGTGGTCAGGGGTGTATATTGGGCACCCAGAGTCCAGCCCAGGTATTCTGAGAAGTTCTGGCTCACTGCCTAACGAGGTGATTAGTCTAACCTGTGGGGGCAGTGGGCAGCTATATAACTGCTGTTAAAGCAGGGTGGAGTGAGGGAAGTGTTTTGAGGAGAAATAAGGATTGCTGCCTCTTATATCCTGTTGTATCCTGCTACTTCTTAACAACAGAAAATAAACAGGCCAGAGGCCTTTGAAACTGGACTTTGTCTTGGCCTGGCTTCCTTACCCTAGAGGGCTGTGCAGTTTCCAAAAGATCCTGGACAAACACACAAAGGGAAGTAAGTTTGTCACTATATATATATATATATATATATATATACACACACTTTTATTTACTATATATGTATAATACATTATAAAGTAATTAAAGCATTTTATAATATATTATGCATATATAATGCATATGTAGGATTACATTACAAGTGTATTTTGAGATATATGTGTATATATATCACAAAATGTATAATATATGATAAAATACAAAAAAACAAGCCCTATGCTCAACATCTCATCACTCCTGGGTGGCAGCAACGATCATAGTACACATTAGCCCTAATACATACAGTAAAAAACAAAAAAAAAGTTACCTGCGCTATTCCCAAATTCCTATGCATATCCCAAATCCTATGGCCATTGCTGCCGCCCAGGAGTGATGGGAGTTTGAGCGCAGGACTATCTGGAATAGTTTCTCAAAAAACATTTACCACACTTTTTTTTATTATTTCACAACTCAAATGTTAAGGTGATTCCCTTCTGCTTTCCCACATTTTTAACATTTGTAACTGTTTACAGGAGAAAATCTCGCCAACTGTGTAAGTACTAAACATCAAAATTGTATTAATTTAAACTGATTTTTTAAAATATTAGTGCAATTAATCAAATCGTTATATTGTTTCAGTGCATCAAGCCATTCTGCTTGGTTAAATTCTATACTCCATAGTTTCGGCCATTTTTCCCTGATTTCTCGATCAATAAGGGGAAAAAAAACATTTAAATGAGAAAAAAAAAACACGAGAACGAAATTGGCGAATTCATGCAAATTTCTTCTGAATTCAACCGAATTCACCCAAATTCGACTGAATTTCAAACGAATATGCTTTTGTAGGCTCTCCTTGTTGTTTAATCAAAATGTCATTTTCTTTAAAGATGGTGGCCTCCAAAAAATGTTTCACTCTCAAATATGAGTAGATTTCCCTATTATTCAAACCAAACTCCTGTTGACGTTGAGCTAACTTGTTTACTCATCAATAATTGTTTGATATTAGACATGCCTCCGTTCTTCTACATTTCTAGATTCAAATCTTGAACATTAGATTTAATGTTTAAATTATCCAAAACCTGCCTTTATAACCCAAACTTTTTTAATTTGCCACCAAGCTCTCAGTAAATTCACCATAACAGTACAATTTTCCTCGGGTCTTTTATAGCTTTCGTAAGAGATATTCCAGATAATGATAGAAGGGCCATCTGATCTCATCATTTGTTTCTAGAACTTATACCATATCTCGGATTCTATGTTTATTGCTTTTTTCCTATATATATATATATATATATATATATATATATATATATATATATATATATATATATATATATATATATATATATATATATATATATATTAATACAATGCTAAACAAAAATCTGCACACCAGTCAAGCCATAAGACTTGCTTTTCCCACAGAAAAAAAAGCAAGTCTTATGGCTTGACTGGTGTGCAGATTTTTGTTTAGCATTGTATTAACTATCCACATACTTCAGGTGGAAGGGGTTTTCAATCACAATTTTTCCCCACCATAACCTATTTATATATATATATATATATATATATGTCTTATTATATTGGCTTGGTAATAATCCCTAATCAAGGGAAAACCCGGGCTGCTTTTTTAACAGGTAAAGTTAGTCTTTAAGCATCAATACATGTTTTTTTATCTCGTCACACATACTTTAAAAAACCTTGAATAATGCATAGCTAACCAACTCCCTGGGATCTCTAATGGTAAGTGTCTAAAACGTTACAGCCATTCATGTAATATATAGGCTTTTATAGAATTTATCCTGCCCATCCATGACATAATCATATTTTTTCAACCTCTTGACACAAAATTTGTTTCTTTCAGTAAAAACATAAATTTAGTACTCATTAAATGTTCTATTTTAGGAGTAATCCTAATCCCAAAATAGTTGATTTATTTTTTTGTCAATATAAAGTCATATCTTTCTCTGAGAGATATTTCTGGTTCCTTCTTAATTTTTATTGGCATAATTATGGATTTACTGACATTTATTTTGTAATTAGCAACAACAGAATACAACTCAACCTCCTTAATCAAAGCTGGCACAGATATCAATGGGTCATTTAGCACCAGCATTTCATTATCAGCATACATACAGATCTTATGTTCTTTTGAGCCAGTATTTATGTTGTTAAGATGTAAATTAGTGGTGATAGAGGACATCCTTGCGTGTCCCATTGCTTAGTCGGAACCAGTCTGCACATATATTCTGTCCCACTGTCCTGGCAGTGGGTTTGCTATACAATGCTTTTTTAGCCCTGAGAAAAAAAATCCCCTAAATCCAAAAGCACCAAAAGTTTCAAACATAAAAGACCAGTTAACTGGGTCAAAGGCTTTTTTCGTGTAAACTGTCATTAAAACAAATTTTCCGACCCTGTTCTTAGCTGCATCAATTATGTCAATAATCCATCTTGTATTGTTCACGGAACTATATCTGGGTACAAAACCTATCTGATCTTTAGAGATCACATACACTATTACTTTTTTTAACCTGCCAGCCAGGATTAATGAGAATATTTTAGCGTCAGTATTAATCAATTATATTGTTCCGTAATTTAATACCGAAGTAGGATTTTTATGTGTCTTGGTAATTGGTAGAATATTTGCTTGCAAAGATTTGAGTGGAGAATCAACATTTTTGCTCATTTCATTGAATCATACAGTCAGCTCTGGGGCAATTTCATTTTTCAGAATTTTAAAAAAGACGCCAGTAAATCCATCTGGACCTGGTGCTTTGTTCTTTTCAGCCCCTCAATAGCTTTGCTAACACCTGTATTGGAGCATTTAAGAATTCTTGCTTTCCTTCTGGAACTCTGCTTATGTCCAAGTCCGTTAGATAATTCTTTATTTTATCGCGCCTTGTGTGGTTCGGTATCTTATGCAAGGTCTTATAGTATTCATGGAGAGCTTGACCGATTTCTTCCGGGGCTTAGTAAAGCTTGTTCTTAAAGGTTATCTTATCTATTCTGCTTATCACTTGTCTTTTCTTCATTTTATAAGTTAAATACCGGTATTTAACTTTATTATTTTTAGCATAGCAGGTTTGTTTTAATTTTTCTAATTTTTTTATTTATGCTATCCATATTAAGTATATTTATTTTATCCTTTAGTTCGTGTATTTCTTTAGCTCTTTCTATATTTGGTGACTCTTGATTTAATTTATCCAAAGTATAAAGTTTAATCAGCAGTGTGGTATTATTACTACCTATTTTCTAAAATAGCCAAATTAATCAGATGCCCTCTTATTACGGCTTTATAGGCACACCACCTGTTACTATTAGTGCCTATCTTCATTTGAGTTTAAGAGGCTATTTTGTAACTTCCATCCATATGTTCTTCTTATTTTATTATCATCAATTTCCCATACCACTGCATTAATGGTCATGTGATCCGACCAGCTCTGATTGTATGTAAATATTTTGTATTTTTTTCTAACAGAGAATAATTAGATAGTACTAAGTCGATATGGGCATAGGAACAATGTCTAAAAGAAAAGTGAGTGTACTCCCTCTCCATAGGATGTACTAATCTCCAGACATCGTATATTAGTGATTTTATCAAAATTGATGAGAAGGCCCTGGCTTTCCTATGTAAGGATTGATCTATTGATATTTCTGTTCTAGTTTTCTTATCCATCTTTACATATAATATACAGTTACAATCCAGCTATGATAATATTACCAACAGCTATTTTGTCCACTTTATCGATGATATTTTGTATGAAAAATATTTAACACATATATGTTCAAAGTGTACAGAGCCTTATCTCATTTGCAAATAAGTATTATGGACCTTTCATGATTATCTAGCTCTGATGTATTAACTCAAAATCTATCTCTTTGCTAATCCAAATAGCCACACCCCTCATTTTGCCTGCTTGTGATGGAGCATTAAATAAATGGGCAATTTCTTTCCCCATTAAAAAAAAAAAAAATGTCCTTTCTGATTTTATCCAGTGGGTTTCCAGGATAAAACATAATTGTGCCTTTTCTTTTTTTATCAAATCTATCTACGCAGACAGTTTTTGTGTTGTTTTTTTAAACCTTGTGAGATTAAGGAAATCATTCTAACCATCTTGTATTGGTTTTGAAAAGTTTTTATGTAGCTCCTGCCATCCATCCAAAGAATACACATACACAACATTAAACATTATATATACAACCATGATTCGTTCAAAGAACACCTGCATGTAAGACCCTCTATTACATGCAAAGAAGACAAAAAAACGAAATCATAGATGAGTATTATTCATATGTTTACTTCCATTATGTGGCTAGAGAGCGACAGACTATGGATGATATAGATATTGTTACTCCTAAATCAACTTATGCAACTTTGTCTGTTGCATTTAGATGATAGTACCAGTAAGCAGTTAGCAGCTGTTTAGATAAATAGATAGATAGTAGGGGAGGGAAGCAAGAAAAGAGGAAGAAAAAAAAACATTCTTAAGATACCAAATTTGGACCATGATTGTAACAAATGGAGGAGCCAAACCTGTTTTATGGGGACTTTGCAATTCGGGACATTTGAAGCATTCCCCATACGAATGCTAACTACCGAACACCGGGCCACCCTGCTTCCTAATTATAGATAATTTACCTCCCTGATCCACAAGTGCCTTCGCATAGAAAAACCCACGAACGCTTTGCGAAGTGCCTGGGTGGCCGCCATTTCGGGACTTACACGTGTTCGCGGCCATCTTAACTCCCGAACAGCAGTGTTTTGCCATCGAGTGTCTGGAACTAAAATCAGACACTCGAGTAGGTGAACACTGCTGAGACCTCCATAGCACCGGGAAATCGTGCTACAACTACCGAACAACAGGCCGTTCGGTAGAAAGACTTAATAGCCTATGGGGATTCCGGCGAACATCGGGTTACGCACGGATGGCAAGCCGTTCAGGACTTTTTAAGCAAGAACCAAGACCGACCGCAAGGCCAGAATTCATGGAACTGTTTTCGGCCACTTTGCCCGTGCGGTCGGTCAAAACTTTCAAGCTCCATATCTCCCGAACCGCTTAACCGAATGGGCTGAATTTTTACTATGTTAGTCCCCCAGAATAGTATTTGGGGTACATCAGAACTTTGGGGAAAAATGTGTCCTTGTTAATTGTGTTACTAGCTTATCTGAGGGGAGGAAATGTGTGGGATGTATCTTATGTTTTATTGGTTGTTTTGTTAATTATGTGGGTGTCTCCCTTGCATGGGCAGAATCACATACAAAGTGAGTGCCTGTCATTAAAAGCCAGTTCTTCTTGACCCTTAAAAACATAGCCTTGTCTCGTTCTTGAAAGGGGGTTCTGCAGCATAATCACTTAGCTCTTTTCAGAGCTCTATCTGACTCCTGCCTTGGATCCAGTGGATGGGAATAGGCGATTCCATTACTATACAGCGACTTGCCGGGAAGAAAAGGACGTCTTCAACGGCTGATACCCTCTTACTACCTGGGTAGCCGTTACAATGATCTTAATACCTTAAAGGGACACTATCGTCACCCAGACCACTTCGGCTCAATGAAGTGGTCTGGGTGCCAGGTCCCCAGGTTTTAACCCTTCACATGTAAACATAGCAGTTTCAGAGAAACTGCTATGTTTACATAGCAGGGTTAATCCAGCCTCTAGTGGCTGTCTTCCTGAATTTTGCATCCAACGTTCAGAATGTCCATAAGAAAGCATTGAGAAATGTTTTCCTTTGGACTGTTTGAATGTGCTCGCGGCACTCGCTGCGCATGCGCATCTCGCTCCACTCGGGAGCAGACGTTGGTGGGGGAGGAGAGGTCACCAGTGCCGAGGGAGCCCGGCACTGGATTAAGGTAAGTAGCTGAAGGGGTTTTAACCCCTTTCAGCACCAAGGGAGGGGAACCCTGAGGGTGGGGCACACTTAGGGCACTATAGTGTCAGGAAAACGGGTTTGTTTTCCTGACACTATAGTGATCCTTTAAACATTTCCAAAGTGATTAGAATTTAATTCAAGTTGTGTCATGTCTTCATTCTTTTATCTATCATAACCTTAACATTCTTGTATATTCATTAATACCTATCTTTTACTTATATGTGAACAAGTGAGTTCTATTTGCTCTCCCCCCTCCCTCCTCTTCATCTCCCGTTATTAGTTAAATACTATATGTTTTAAGGGAAAAAAATAACATATGTATTGTAGCAGACCCTGGGTAACCCGGCTGGTTACTTCCACTAGTTAATTAATGAAGAGACCCATTTCCCCCCCCTCAGTAACTGGACAACACACAGTTCCAGGGGTACAACAACAACTCTATTGGACACTCTCGGCTTTATACCTTTCCCCAATGCAAGGGGTGGATCAAATATAAAGACAATGTCCCCTCCCAGGGGTTGTATAACAGATCCGGAACCCCAGTCCCTTTGTCTCCTGTCCCCACCACTCCGTGTACCCTCCCAGGGTCCTCCCCCTCACAGGAGTCTCCTGACAGAAACGGAACTCCCCTGTTCCCACCACCCATTTTTAGGGTTTCCCACCTCCGGTGACAAGGGAGCCTCTGTACCCAGGAGCCCCTGGGCAGGAAAGTTGTCCACCTTTTTGGCTCCAAGTACAGAAAGCCCGCCAAACCACCATTGTCCCCAAAGAGTGTCCCCACCAATCTCAGGCACCTCCGTTTGCAGGGTCCCTGGGTGAAACCAGCCAAGGGAAGCATCTCCATTTGGGACACGAATGCTCCCCCTGGCCGACATTCATCTATGCGAACGATGGCCACACAGGGAAGAACTCATTAATTACTTCCCTTGCAGCTTCACACTTATGTTGCTAGTTGCCAACTGTGACAGATCCATCTGTATAGACTGGGATTGCTGGTTCGTCTGTTTTGCCTGTTCGTGGAATTACTCATTCGTATGCCTCTGTTCGTATAATTGACGTTTTTGCCGAACAAAACTCCTGAACGGACGGCCACCGAGAAGAGAAGTGTGCTGCTTGTTAACCTCTTGATCCCAATTAGAACGTTGTGGTTAACCGCAGACACTTCTAAATTAAAACCGAATGCAGGGTGGTCGTCATTCGTATGTCGACCACGAGGTGGCGGCCATTTTAAACAAGTGAAAGACCAGCGGTGTTCGGCCCAGATTCTATGGAACTGAAAACGGACACTTTTTTCGCCGAACACCGCTGAAGCCACCGACCTCCCTTCTCAATCGACAGAAGTACACGAACACCGGCCGTTCGGGAGTTTGAAACGCACGAATGGACTTAAGCCAGATAGCCTTCCCATGGAGTCAATCGCATACCGAAAGACTGTAATAGACTTTGACTCCATGGCGATTGAGCTATGCGTATGGGATCTGAGCGCTATTCGCCAATAATATGCACTCAGATCCAGGGTATCTGGGGATATGTGATACGAATGAGAAATGTTCGTCAATTATAAAGTTATGTATTTTTACGTGTTTTTTTGTGTTGAATTTAAAATGGCGATTTGCCTCTGTCCTGGGAGATAATTTAATTACTTCTCAATTATCTCCAGGGCAGAGGGGAGGAAACCATGATGCAGGCTGTGAATAGTATGTGCCTGTATGTCCTTCTGCCATAACAGTCTCCCATTTGGTCCCCTAGGGAAGTGTCCACCAAGTGGGAGACCTGCGTAAATACGGGCGGGTAGCCCACAGTAAACCCAGTTCATGTTTTACCCTTTTTGCACGACTTGTTCCTTAACCCCTCAAGGACACATGACATGTGTGACATGTCATGATTCCCTTTTATTTCAGACAATTGGTCCTTAAGGGGTTAAAGTTGTATTGGGAGAAGCAAATAATTACATCCCTTGGAAAGTTATCTGGGGTCCCTCTAGGTTTTGATAAACGGTGCAATCTGTCCATTAATTTACCTTCTTGGTCAGTTTTAAGCTCCAATGCTTGAAAGAATGTGTATAAAAAATCTTGAAATGTATCGGGTAAGTATGGTTCCGATAAATTCACAATAACAGTACAATTTTCCTCGGGTCTTTTATAGCTTTCGTAAGAGATATTCCAGATAATGATAGAAGGGCCATCTGATCTCATCATTTGTTTCTAGAACTTATACCATATCTCGGATTCTATGTTTATTGCTTTTTTCCTATATATGTATTAAGGCAGTTTTGCCTGTATTTGTGGGAGGGGCTTAAATTAATTCACTCCCCCATATAAGGGACACCCCTTACCTGACTCATATCGCTTGAGGTCAGCATCAGAATGATTTCCACTTCCGGGTCATCCAGACACCATTTTACCTGATTACTCCATGAGGTTTTCTAAGCAGAGCTGTGTCAGGAATCCAGCCACAGGCTTTTCTGACCTACCACCATCTTTCTTCAATCTATCGCTGTGGATGGTGTCCAAGTGACTCACAAACAGTAAGTCGACCTACCCGTTACGCCAGGCATCAGTCCCACGGCACCATGCACGGGTCAGGTCCTCACTTTACGGCTGCATTTTGTCTATGTCTGTTCTAAAACCATTGCATGTTCATGCATATCATTCGTTTAAACCCCCTACCGGTCTTTGGGTGTACTACAGGCTTCTTAGACATTATTGCATTTCATGTACAAACCAACGAACCACTGCATTTTCGCCTACACACTGACCCCTACCGGTCTTTGGGTGTACTACAGGCTTCTTAGACATTATTGCATTTCATGTACAAACCAACGAACCACTGCATTTTCGCCTACACACTGACCCCTACCGGTCATTCGGTGTACTACCGGCTTCTCAGACATTATTGCATTTCATGAAAAAACCAACCAAACACCGCATTTTCACCTACACACTGACCCCTATCGGTCATTCGGTGTACTACAGGCATCTTAGACGTTTTTTGCATTTTCATGTACAAACCAATAAACCACCTCATTTTCACCTACACACTGACCCCTACCGGTTTTTGGTGTACTACAGGCTTCTTAGACATTATCGCATTTCATGTACAAATAAACGAATCACTGCATTTGCACCTACACACTGACCCCTACTGGTCATTTGGTGTACTACTGGCTTCTCAGACATTATTGCATTTCATGTACAAATCAACGAATCACTGCATTTGCGCCTACACACTGACTCCTACTGGTCATTTAGTGTACTACAGGCTTCTTAGATATTATCGCATTTCATGTACAAATCAACGAACCACTGCATTTGCGCCTACACACTGACCCCTACCGGTCATTCGGTGTACTACGGGCTTCTCAGACATTATTGCATTTCATGTATAAACCAACAAACCACTGCAATTTTCACCTACACACTGACCCCTATCAGTCATTCGGTGTACTACAGGCTTCTTAGACGTTTTTGCTTTTCATGTACAAAACCATAAACCACTGCATTTTCACCTACACACTGACCCTTACCAGTCATTCAGTGTACCACAGGCTTCTCAGACATTATTGCATTTCATGTACAAACCAACGAAGCACTGCATTTTCGCCTACATGCTGACCCCTACCGGTCAATCAGTATACTACAGGCTTCTCAGATTTTATTCCACTTCATAAGCAAACAAACGAACTACAGCATTTTCGCTTTTATACTGACTCCTATCTGTCAAATGGTATCATTAACCCCTTAAGGACACATGACATGTGTGACGTGTAATGATCCCCTTTTATTCCAGAAGTTTGGTCCTTAAGGGGTTAAAGGGTATTTTAACATACAATCAGCATTTCTGACCCCTACTGGTCAACAGCAAACTGTCTTCACATGTCATATACAATTTACCAGCCAATATAAATTACACATAAGATTGTTTTAAACATAACTATAGACCATAAATTAAACTCCAGCACGGGCTCAACTTCAGGTTTAATTCACAATAATTTACATTTCACATCAAGACCAACAGTGGTTCTATCAACACTGCCACCTACAGGTCTGTCAAGTACATTGACAATTTTCATGGGGTTTTACAAACACCAAAACACTGACACCTATAGGTCAACAGACAAACAACATTTCACATACCAATCAGTATCCAACTACACTGCCACCTATAGGGCACTCGGCAGATCTCCAGTGCACTTGCATTTTGCAACACCATGTTCACTGACCCCTACCATTCAATAAGACATACAACAATTCACATAGCAAGCACTATGTCAACATCTGGTATCAATACATATATTATTACACAGTAGCAGACGCATCTGTATATATGTAACTGGTAATATAGTTCACATACATTTTTCACAGCACGCTGCTCCCGCAACAGACTTCCCCTAGCAAGGGGACATACAACATACAAGGTGGGGACAGACCACATTTTCACTTGTACATACGGCACTTAATGGGTTAAGATTGATACATATTTAACCAGTATGGCTACGATGTTTAATATTTACACATCACGTCACTTTACTTTTCACATATACTGTACGTATTAAGATAAGCTTGGTCTATGCCATATTTCCTTATGCCATACGGTTTTATCCATTCAGGTTACAGTTACTACTAAAAAACCTATACGGATTGTCAGGTTCAATACCATACTACCAGGTACATACACCTGCTCACGTAGTTATCCATCTCTTACCTTCCCTGGAATAGTAATAGTGTACTGGCAATTAGGGTTCTAGGGCCCAATAGGTATTACCCCCTTTTTTCTCTGCATTATGCTTCGGTTAGTGGTCCCGCGAGGCCAACACCCCGCCTCACACTCGGAGGCATACACCCCTCGGGCCACTCGTGAGCTAGTCGCCTCGCATTGTATCATAGAGAGGACCTCACCTGTCACTCCCCTTCCTATTTTCTGGTTACTATCACCGAGAGGCCAACATCCTGCCACAACGTTCGGTGGCCACACAAAATCCCCTCGCGCCAAGCATAGATAGAGCCTCTCAAGCCACTTGGCAACTAGCAGGGCCTCACCAGTCACCAAAAAACACCAAGTCTAATCGTTTCGCCTTACAGCTTAGCTAGCAAGCCAGTACAAGAACCTTGGGTACAAATAATAATTGCAATCTTTATTGTTATTTAAGTATTTCTAGAATTGATACACCTTCAAGCAGAGGAGATGTTGCTAGTCCAGCAGCAATCAGATCCTGGACGATCCCACACATTACCACCGACCTAAGGAGGTGACAAATCCCCTCCCCTGCTACAGCAAGGAAAGCAGTTATTCAAACTCCTCCATACATCAACGGACAACACGGAGGCAGGGGAAGGCCCAGCTACATCAACTCAGGTGACACCCAGGCTATGCTAGCTTCACTCATAAACTCATGAGCCAAAAAATTTATGACAGACTGGCAATCTCGAGTTGGTCACCACAGCCCTCACAAGGCTGGGCCTCACGCTACTGTACAACCAGCACCAACCGAAACTCGGTTACCTGGTACAATCAATTCTTATGACACACAAGATGTTAAACCTGCACGTATGATCCCAGCACATTGGGGAAGCAAGGCATATATATGTATGATGATGTATCTGTGATGGTCAGATCCAGGGATTCCAGGTAAATCGGGAACTGACCATCCCTTGGTTGGGTTGGCATTTGGAATATGTGGAGATGTTTATTTGTGCAGGTACCCATACAGAAGGGATTTTGTCCCAAACAAATGGACGAGCACTCTCAGGCTCCAGGTACCAGCACCTCTGAACTACCAGAGACCACTGATATGAGTAGTTGCATTGCATACAGACTGTTGCATATATGTTCAAATAGTTCAGGGCACATGACAAACCATGTGTCCCAATACAACTTACAAATAACGTATTCACCATCTGTACACACCAATGCATTTTCAACACTACTGACTCATCACCCTTCCAGACTTGTAGTAGATTTACTAAAGCTCTGGAGCTTCAAAGGGCTCCCATACAGGTATCATAAACACACCTTCAAGGAATATAGCATGCCCTCACTTACAGTCAGCACAACAAAACCATTGGCTGTAAACACACTCATAGCCAAGATTTGCAGAGGGGTCTTCCAATCTCCACCATTTACAGCATGGCACCAAACACACACATTGGTATTGTCACAAGGAATCTTCCCTTAAACAAAGACTAACCATGGACTTATTGGTAACACACACCTCCGCTACCCCAAGTCTCAACTCCCTCATACCCTCCGAGGATTTTTCTTACTATACAACACCATTGATCTACCTTTACAGCTATCACTCAAGCATGGGTTGAAGCTTGATTAAGTAAGACCAATATCATCAACGCAGTAAACGGCTACCATCTACCCTACACACTGGCACTTACATGGCATAAATTGGGCAATCCTTTCCCCGCTCAACTTTCGAGCTACAGATTAGCCTACTATCGATATTCGCAGATACTCTGTGCTGGTTATGATAACATATCCAGAGGCCTTACAGTCATACACTATCTAGAAGACTTCTTGTTAATCAAAGAAAGCATATTTTTCACTAGAAGCCTCACGGCAGCTTAGTCTGGTTGACCACTTGGGCGTCCCAGTACCCCATAAGAAACAGAAGGCCCAGACACTATCTTCACATTACTGGGCATATGACTTGAGTCGGCATCCATACACGCAAGTTACCACAAGACAAATAGGGAACATTCTCAACTACATCAATCACTACCTCCTGCTTAGTACTTACAACTGCAAGGAACTACGATCCCTACCAGGTTCCTTAATTTTGCCATGCTTTCACATCCAGAGTACTTTCCCCTTTTTTCCACACTTCCAACATGACGATCAGAGGAGGTGCCTAGACACCTCAGCAACAGCAGACCTGCACATGGGGGGGGGATTTCTTAACCACTTGGCATGGTAAAAGCATGTTCCTTCCAGGATTGTCTGACATTTCTCCAACCAGATGGTCAGACGCAGCGTATACCACGGGTTTGGCAGCGATCTACCGGGAACAATTGCTTTGGGGCTGTTGGCCATGGCATCCAGGTTTGGAAATTTTTCCACCACTTCAGCCCCTTTGTAGCAGCTGCTGTGGCATGGGGTAAATCATGGTCAGGGTCATCAATCCGTTGTTACTCAGACAACTAAGCACATACCATATCATCAACAAACGCCACTACTCATCCATAAGTTCATGATGTTTCTGGGGAACTCACTTGGTTGGCCACTTATCACATTTCACTTTCATGTACCAGACGGGGGTATACATCCCTGCCGACAACTGTCTCATTTATATTCCAGGCATGTTCATCATACGCTTCCTACAGCCGCCCATACAGTCACGTCCACTCTTTCGTTCTAGAGACAAAATCATGGATTAGACATACTCATGTAGCATAGCATGCACTATCCCACCTAGCACTTTCGTCCCATACTTGTAGAACGCATAACACAGCTTTTCACCTGGCTTAAAGAATCTCATTGGAACACGTCATAGCTCAACCTGTGTCACAAAATTTCTCCTAAGTTTTGCTTATTTTTGCCACCTTAAACTTAAACTATCTCATACACCATTAATTATATATTTTACAGGCATTCAACAACACATGATAACCTATGGCCAAAACTACCATAAACTTCATGCTATCATACCAGAAAAGAATATACTCAGAGGTTTTCAGAGCTTTTTTAACAGGTAAAGTTAGTCTCACGTTCCTCTCAGAGATTACCAATAACCATCCAACTGTTCATCCTTATCGTACCTATTAGATCTACAACCATTCAATTATACTACCAAGTCGGCCATTACCAGCCATGCATATTGCCTTTTATGCCTTTCTCAGGCCAGAGAATCCACTACCATCACCACCACTCAGACAGATCATTGTCTTCAACGATCCCACGTACGTAAACACATATATCATTACCTATTGGCTCTACCACATTCCGAAATGAGTCAACATGCACCAACAGTAGAGATAACATACTATCCTACCCACAATAAATGGTGCCCACTTTCGGTCCTAGATTCCTACCTTCAAAATCCTTTCAGGAATTAAATACTGTAATGCATTTAAGGAAATGTCTGGTTAATTTGTATATATTTGTTGACTGTATTAAATCTTTGATTATTCATTTTTGCCCTCTTTATTTACAGGCCTACCGTATCGTCGGTATCGGCACACCACAACCGACTTGCTCCCTTTACACTATCCTAAGCTTATGCTGGATCCTTACTCCATATACGGCTATTTTGCCCCTTACACAAGTATTAAGGCAGTTTGCCTGTATTTGTGGGAGGGGCTTAAATTAATTCACTCCCCTATATAAGGGACACCCCTTACCTGACTCATATCGCTTGAGGTCAGCATCAGAATGACCCTCCCACCCACTCCTCATTTCAACACTTTCTCTTTTCTTTCCATTTACTTTACTTTCTTACTCCTTGGTGGGCCCTCTTTATTTACAGGCCTACCGTATCGTCGGTATCGGCACACCACAACCGACTTGCTCCCTTTACACTATCCTAAGCTTATGCTGGATCCTTACTCCATATGCGGCTATTTTGCCCCTTACACAAATATATATATATATATATATAGTTAATACAATGCTAAACACAAATCTGCACACCAGTCAAGCCATAAGACTTGCTTTTCCCACAGAAAAAAAAGCAAGTCTTATGGCTTGACTGGTGTGCAGATTTTTGTTTAGCATTGTATTAACTATCCACATACTTCAGGTGGAAGGGGTTTTCAATCACAATTTTTCCCCACCATAACCTATTTATATATATATATATATATATATATGTCTTATTATATTGGCTTGGTAATAATCCCTAATCAAGGGAAAACCCGGGCTGCTTTTTTAACAGGTAAAGTTAGTCTTTAAGCATCAATACATGTTTTTTTATCTCGTCACACATACTTTAAAAAACCTTGAATAATGCATAGCTAACCAACTCCCTGGGATCTCTAATGGTAAGTGTCTAAAACGTTACAGCCATTCATGTAATATATAGGCTTTTATAGAATTTATCCTGCCCATCCATGACATAATCATATTTTTTCAACCTCTTGACACAAAATTTGTTTCTTTCAGTAAAAACATAAATTTAGTACTCATTAAATGTTCTATTTTAGGAGTAATCCTAATCCCAAAATAGTTGATTTATTTTTTTGTCAATATAAAGTCATATCTTTCTCTGAGAGATATTTCTGGTTCCTTCTTAATTTTTATTGGCATAATTATGGATTTACTGACATTTATTTTGTAATTAGCAACAACAGAATACAACTCAACCTCCTTAATCAAAGCTGGCACAGATATCAATGGGTCATTTAGCACCAGCATTTCATTATCAGCATACATACAGATCTTATGTTCTTTTGAGCCAGTATTTATGTTGTTAAGATGTAAATTAGTGGTGATAGAGGACATCCTTGCGTGTCCCATTGCTTAGTCGGAACCAGTCTGCACATATATTCTGTCCCACTGTCCTGGCAGTGGGTTTGCTATACAATGCTTTTTTAGCCCTGAGAAAAAAAATCCCCTAAATCCAAAAGCACCAAAAGTTTCAAACATAAAAGACCAGTTAACTGGGTCAAAGGCTTTTTTCGTGTAAACTGTCATTAAAACAAATTTTCCGACCCTGTTCTTAGCTGCATCAATTATGTCAATAATCCATCTTGTATTGTTCACGGAACTATATCTGGGTACAAAACCTATCTGATCTTTAGAGATCACATACACTATTACTTTTTTTAACCTGCCAGCCAGGATTAATGAGAATATTTTAGCGTCAGTATTAATCAATTATATTGTTCCGTAATTTAATACCGAAGTAGGATTTTTATGTGTCTTGGTAATTGGTAGAATATTTGCTTGCAAAGATTTGAGTGGAGAATCAACATTTTTGCTCATTTCATTGAATCATACAGTCAGCTCTGGGGCAATTTCATTTTTCAGAATTTTAAAAAAGACGCCAGTAAATCCATCTGGACCTGGTGCTTTGTTCTTTTCAGCCCCTCAATAGCTTTGCTAACACCTGTATTGGAGCATTTAAGAATTCTTGCTTTCCTTCTGGAACTCTGCTTATGTCCAAGTCCGTTAGATAATTCTTTATTTTATCGCGCCTTGTGTGGTTCGGTATCTTATGCAAGGTCTTATAGTATTCATGGAGAGCTTGACCGATTTCTTCCGGGGCTTAGTAAAGCTTGTTCTTAAAGGTTATCTTATCTATTCTGCTTATCACTTGTCTTTTCTTCATTTTATAAGTTAAATACCGGTATTTAACTTTATTATTTTTAGCATAGCAGGTTTGTTTTAATTTTTCTAATTTTTTTATTTATGCTATCCATATTAAGTATATTTATTTTATCCTTTAGTTCGTGTATTTCTTTAGCTCTTTCTATATTTGGTGACTCTTGATTTAATTTATCCAAAGTATAAAGTTTAATCAGCAGTGTGGTATTATTACTACCTATTTTCTAAAATAGCCAAATTAATCAGATGCCCTCTTATTACGGCTTTATAGGCACACCACCTGTTACTATTAGTGCCTATCTTCATTTGAGTTTAAGAGGCTATTTTGTAACTTCCATCCATATGTTCTTCTTATTTTATTATCATCAATTTCCCATACCACTGCATTAATGGTCATGTGATCCGACCAGCTCTGATTGTATGTAAATATTTTGTATTTTTTTCTAACAGAGAATAATTAGATAGTACTAAGTCGATATGGGCATAGGAACAATGTCTAAAAGAAAAGTGAGTGTACTCCCTCTCCATAGGATGTACTAATCTCCAGACATCGTATATTAGTGATTTTATCAAAATTGATGAGAAGGCCCTGGCTTTCCTATGTAAGGATTGATCTATTGATATTTCTGTTCTAGTTTTCTTATCCATCTTTACATATAATATACAGTTACAATCCAGCTATGATAATATTACCAACAGCTATTTTGTCCACTTTATCGATGATATTTTGTATGAAAAATATTTAACACATATATGTTCAAAGTGTACAGAGCCTTATCTCATTTGCAAATAAGTATTATGGACCTTTCATGATTATCTAGCTCTGATGTATTAACTCAAAATCTATCTCTTTGCTAATCCAAATAGCCACACCCCTCATTTTGCCTGCTTGTGATGGAGCATTAAATAAATGGGCAATTTCTTTCCCCATTAAAAAAAAAAAAATGTCCTTTCTGATTTTATCCAGTGGGTTTCCAGGATAAAACATAATTGTGCCTTTTCTTTTTTTATCAAATCTATCTACGCAGACAGTTTTTGTGTTGTTTTTTTAAAGCCTTGTGAGATTAAGGAAATCATTCTAACCATCTTGTATTGGTTTTGAAAAGTTTTTATGTAGCTCCTGCCATCCATCCAAAGAATACACACACACAACATTAAACATTATATATACAACCATGATTCGTTCAAAGAACACCTGCATGTAAGACCCTCTATTACATGCAAAGAAGACAAAAAAACAAAATCATAGACGAGTATTATTCATATGTTTACTTCCATTATGTGGGAAGAGAACGACAGACTATGGATGATATAGATATTGTTACTCCTAAATCAACTTATGCAACTTTGTCTGTTGCATTTAGATGATAGTACCAGTAAGCAGTTAGCAGCTGTTTAGATAAATAGATAGATAGTAGGGGAGGGAAGCAAGAAAAGAGGAAGAAAAAAAAAACATTCTTAAGATACCAAATTTGGACCATGATTGTAACAAATGGAGGAGCCAAACCTGTTTTATGGGGACTTTGCAATTCGGGACATTTGAAGCATTCCCCATACGAATGCTAACTACCGAACACCGGGCCACCCTGCTTCCTAATTATAGATAATTTACCTCCCTGATCCACAAGTGCCTTCGCATAGAAAAACCCACGAACGCTTTGCGAAGTGCCTGGGTGGCCGCCATTTCGGGACTTACACGTGTTCGCGGCCATCTTAACTCCCGAACAGCAGTGTTTTGCCATCGAGTGTCTGGAACTAAAATCAGACACTCGAGTAGGTGAACACTGCTGAGACCTCCATAGCACCGGGAAATCGTGCTACAACTACCGAACAACAGGCCGTTCGGTAGAAAGACTTAATAGCCTATGGGGATTCCGGCGAACATCGGGTTACGCATGGATGGCAAGCCGTTCAGGACTTTTTAAGCAAGAACCAAGACCGACCGCAAGGCCAGAATTCATGGAACTGTTTTCGGCCACTTTGCCCGTGCGGTCGGTCAAAACTTTCAAGCTCCATATCTCCCGAACCGCTTAACCGAATGGGCTGAATTTTTACTATGTTGGTCCCCCAGAATAGTATTTGGGGTACATCAGAACTTTGGGGAAAAATGTGTCCTTGTTAATTGTGTTACTAGCTTATCTGAGGGGAGGAAATGTGTGGGATGTATCTTATGTTTTATTGGTTGTTTTGTTAATTATGTGGGTGTCTCCCTTGCATGGGCAGAATCACATACAAAGTGAGTGCCTGTCATTAAAAGCCAGTTCTTCTTAACCCTTAAAAACATAGCCTTGTCTCGTTCTTGAAAGGGGGTTCTGCAGCATAATCACTTAGCTCTTTTCAGAGCACTATCTGACTCCTGCCTTGGATCCAGTGGATGGGAATAGGCGATTCCATTACTATACAGCGACTTGCCGGGAAGAAAAGGACGTCTTCAACGGCTGATACCCTCTTACTACCTGGGTAGCCGTTACAATGATCTTAATACCTTAAAGGGACACTATCGTCACCCAGACCACTTCGGCTCAATGAAGTGGTCTGGGTGCCAGGTCCCCAGGTTTTAACCCTTCACATGTAAACATAGCAGTTTCAGAGAAACTGCTATGTTTACATAGCAGGGTTAATCCAGCCTCTAGTGGCTGTCTTCCTGAATTTTGCATCCAACGTTCAGAATGTCCATAAGAAAGCATTGAGAAATGTTTTCCTTTGGACTGTTTGAATGTGCTCGCGGCACTCGCTGCGCATGCGCATCTCGCTCCACTCGGGAGCAGACGTTGGTGGGGGAGGAGAGGTCACCAGTGCCGAGGGAGCCCGGCACTGGATTAAGGTAAGTAGCTGAAGGGGTTTTAACCCCTTTCAGCACCAAGGGAGGGGAACCCTGAGGGTGGGGCACACTTAGGGCACTATAGTGTCAGGAAAACGGGTTTGTTTTCCTGACACTATAGTGATCCTTTAAACATTTCCAAAGTGATTAGAATTTAATTCAAGTTGTGTCATGTCTTCATTCTTTTATCTATCATAACCTTAACATTCTTGTATATTCATTAATACCTATCTTTTACTTATATGTGAACAAGTGAGTTCTATTTGCTCTCCCCCCTCCCTCCTCTTCATCTCCCGTTATTAGTTAAATACTATATGTTTTAAGGGAAAAAAATAACATATGTATTGTAGCAGACCCTGGGTAACCCGGCTGGTTACTTCCACTAGTTAATTAATGAAGAGACCCATTTCCCCCCCCTCAGTAACTGGACAACACACAGTTCCAGGGGTACAACAACAACTCTATTGGACACTCTCGGCTTTATACCTTTCCCCAATGCAAGGGGTGGATCAAATATAAAGACAATGTCCCCTCCCAGGGGTTGTATAACAGATCCGGAACCCCAGTCCCTTTGTCTCCTGTCCCCACCACTCCGTGTACCCTCCCAGGGTCCTCCCCCTCACAGGAGTCTCCTGACAGAAACGGAACTCCCCTGTTCCCACCACCCATTTTTAGGGTTTCCCACCTCCGGTGACAAGGGAGCCTCTGTACCCAGGAGCCCCTGGGCAGGAAAGTTGTCCACCTTTTTGGCTCCAAGTACAGAAAGCCCGCCAAACCACCATTGTCCCCAAAGAGTGTCCCCACCAATCTCAGGCACCTCCGTTTGCAGGGTCCCTGGGTGAAACCAGCCAAGGGAAGCATCTCCATTTGGGACACGAATGCTCCCCCTGGCCGACATTCATCTATGCGAACGATGGCCACACAGGGAAGAACTCATTAATTACTTCCCTTGCAGCTTCACACTTATGTTGCTAGTTGCCAACTGTGACAGATCCATCTGTATAGACTGGGATTGCTGGTTCGTCTGTTTTGCCTGTTCGTGGAATTACTCATTCGTATGCCTCTGTTCGTATAATTGACGTTTTTGCCGAACAAAACTCCTGAACGGACGGCCACCGAGAAGAGAAGTGTGCTGCTTGTTAACCTCTTGATCCCAATTAGAACGTTGTGGTTAACCGCAGACACTTCTAAATTAAAACCGAATGCAGGGTGGTCGTCATTCGTATGTCGACCACGAGGTGGCGGCCATTTTAAACAAGTGAAAGACCAGCGGTGTTCGGCCCAGATTCTATGGAACTGAAAACGGACACTTTTTTCGCCGAACACCGCTGAAGCCACCGACCTCCCTTCTCAATCGACAGAAGTACACGAACACCGGCCGTTCGGGAGTTTGAAACGCACGAATGGACTTAAGCCAGATAGCCTTCCCATGGAGTCAATCGCATACCGAAAGACTGTAATAGACTTTGACTCCATGGCGATTGAGCTATGCGTATGGGATCTGAGCGCTATTCGCCAATAATATGCACTCAGATCCAGGGTATCTGGGGATATGTGATACGAATGAGAAATGTTCGTCAATTATAAAGTTATGTATTTTTACGTGTTTTTTTGTGTTGTATTTAAAATGGCGATTTGCCTCTGTCCTGGGAGATAATTTAATTACTTCTCAATTATCTCCAGGGCAGAGGGGAGGAAACCATGATGCAGGCTGTGAATAGTATGTGCCTGTATGTCCTTCTGCCATTACAGTCTCCCATTTGGTCCCCTAGGGAAGTGTCCACCAAGTGGGAGACCTGCGTAAATACGGGCGGGTAGCCCACAGTAAACCCAGTTCATGTTTTACCCTCAATGCGTTTATATCTTTACTCCCCACTCCCCTCTATTGACACTTAATATCTGTTTAATACATTTTATTCAATTTAACGCTTTTTCTGCATCAGGGAAGCTTTCAAATATGCTTTAATATAATATAATCAATTAAGTGGGGTAGATTCCCACTTGTATTTGATTGTATTTTTCCTTAGGATACCAAACGAGTTTCGATTTTTCCTGGTTTGCCAGGATAAGTCAGGAAAGATTTTTAACTCTTTAAATTCTGGCTCTGAACATTGGTTTTCTCTATTTTTTTGCACGACTTGTTCCTTAACCCCTTAAGGACACATGACATGTGTGACATGTCATGATTCCCTTTTATTTCAGACAATTGGTCCTTAAGGGGTTAAAGTTGTATTGGGAGAAGCAAATAATTACGTCCCTTGGAAAGTTATCTGGGGTCCCTCTAGGTTTTGATAAACGGTGCAATCTGTCCATTAATTTACCTTCTTGGTCAGTTTTAAGCTCCAATGCTTGAAAGAATGTGTATAAAAAATCTTGAAATGTATCGGGTAAGTATGGTTCCGGTAATCCCTGTATGCATATTTTATTGCTCCGTTGCCTATCCTCTAGGTCTGAGACTTTATTTTACAGTGCTTCATGTTTTTTAATTAAATTTGCATATTGATATTTTGGTTCTGCTTGTTGGAAATCTAGTGTGTCTTCAATATTTGTATTTTTTGTTATAGCTTACTATTTCATCTTAATCTCATTTGCATTTCTGTGTATTTCATTTATATTTTTTTTATGCAAATTGTTGTAAGCTTCTTTCCCATATTTCAGGGGACTCTCTGTTTTCATTTTTATCACTTTCAACCTGGATACTTGTTTCCATAGCCAAGCTGCCTCTTAGTGTCACACCTCCCGGTGATCGTGGAGTCAAAAGATTTGAGTCTTCTGCTTTATTGCCCTTTTTTCTTTTTTTTCTCTTTCTTTTTTCTGTTGTTTTTTATCCTTGGGCAGGGGATCCCCTCCTCTCCTCCTCTCCTCCTCCCCCTCCCCCTTCTCTCCCCTCTATTTTTCCTTATCTCACTTACTATTAGTGAGATAAGTATACGTTTGTTCATAGAGTGGAAGGAGAGGGGAAGAAACATAGAAAAAGAGAAGCAAACTAAACCTCAGATTATGAGATGTACTATTTATATTGTTAAAGGAGAGAGAATTAACCTAAGTTTTTTAGCTAGAGATTTTGTCATACAAATATGCCACTGTTCCTTTAAGAAATTCAGTTGTAAAATGTGATGTAAAGTAGAACACTACTTATCTTTGTTCTGGTGATTTGTTTGCTTCCTTTATTGAAGTTATTCCTGGGCACAGTGTTTCTGGATAAGTAGCTGGTTATGTAATGGGTTGTAGCAAGCAGGTTAAACAATAGGCCGGTTAGATAGCAGACAGTAACAGGCTGGTTAGATAGTAGACAGTAACAGGCTGGTTATGTAGCAGACAGTAACAGGCTGGTTAGATAGCAGACAGTAACAGGCTGGTTATGTAGCAGACAGTAACAGGCTGATTAGATAGCAGACAGTAACAGGCTGGTTATGTAGCAGACAGTAACAGGCTGGTTATGTAGCAGACAGTAACAGGCTGGTTAGATAGCAGACAGTAACAGGCTGGTTATGTAGCAGACAGTAACAGGCTGATTAGATAGCAGACAGTAACAGGCTGGTTATGTAGCAGACAGTAACAGGCTGGTTATGTAGCAGACAGTAACAGGCTGGTTAGATAGCAGACAGTAACAGGCTGGTTAGATAGCAGACAGTAACAGGCTGGTTAGTAGCAGACAGTAACAGGCTGGTTATGTAGCAGACAGTAACAGGCTGGTTAGATAGCAGACAGTAACAGGCTGGTTAGGTAGCAGACAGTAACAGGCTGGTTAGATAGCAGACAGTAACAGGCTGGTTAGATAGCAGACAGTAACAGGCTGGTTATGTAGCAGACAGTAACAGGCTGATTAGATAGCAGACAGTAACAGGCTGGTTAGATAGTAGACAGTAACAGGCTGGTTATGTAGCAGACAGTAACAGGCTGGTTAGATAGCAGACAGTAACAGGCTGGTTATGTAGCAGACAGTAACAGGCTGGTTAGATAGCAGACAGTAACAGGCTGGTTAGATAGTAGACAGTAACAGGCTGGTTAGATAGCAGACAGTAACAGGCTGGTTAGATAGCAGACAGTAACAGGCTGGTTAGATAGCAGACAGTAACAGGCTGGTTAGATAGCAGACAGTAACAGGCTGGTTAGATAGCAGACAGTAACAGGCTGGTTAGATAGCAGACAGTAACAGGCTGGTTATGTAGCAGACAGTAGCAGGCTGGCTAGATAGTAGACAGTAACAGGCTGGTTATGTAGCAGACAGTAACAGGCTGGTTAGATAGCAGACAGTAACAGGCTGGTTAGATAGCAGACAGTAACAGGCTGGTTAGATAGTAGACAGTAACAGGCTGGTTATGTAGCAGACAGTAACAGGCTGGTTAGATAGTAGACAGTAACAGGCTGGTTATGTAGCAGACAGTAGCAGGCTGGTTAGATAGCAGACAGTAGCAGGCTGGTTAGATAGCAGACAGTAACAGGCTGATTAGATAGCAGACAGTAGCAGGCTGGTTAGATAGTAGACAGTAACAGGCTGGTTAGATAGCAGACAGTAACAGGCTGGTTAGATAGCAGACAGTAGCAGGCTGGTTAGATAGCAGACAGTAACAGGCTGATTAGATAGCAGACAGTAGCAGGCTGGTTAGATAGTAGACAGTAACAGGCTGGTTAGATAGTAGACAGTAACAGGCTGGTTAGATAGCAGGTTAAATAGCAGGCTGTAGCAAGCTGGTTAAGAAACAGACTAGTTATATAGCAAGCTGTAACAGGCTAGTAGAGTAGCAGGTTAATTGTGTAACAGACTATGGCAAGTTGATTAAGTAGCAGTCTGGCCATGTGGCATGCTAGTTATATGGCAGGCTGTCAAATTGTTCATTTGAGCGCACCTGTATTGATTGCATCACCCATGCACCCGCAGGTTCTGTATCACCCCCTTGAACCTAACCTTTAGCCGACGGTCTTTAATCTAATTATATCGGTATCACCACCTCCACACCACCGCTTCTCTAACTGCATCAACCTCCTAGGCTGCTCGCTTTACGCCATGCGATTGTGTTGCGTGCAGCATACCTCATGTCATCATGTTCCTGCTTCGGTCTTTTTGGTTTTGTTACTAGATTACTTGGCTACATGATTGTATGAACTGGCCAGTATAATTATTTTTTGCTTTATGGTTTTGTTACTTCCAGGCAGAACGCCCTTACCCCTAGTGTGAGATAGTGCTTATTTTTCTTTACAGGTTACATCAATGCTGCACAAACCATTATTGTAATATTAACAACGGCTGGACTTTTTCCAGACAGACCTCATATATATACACACACAGCAATGATTAAACCATATGCTTTTACATTGTGTTTACACAATCCAATTCTTACTTGAGTGTATCCGTACAAACTCAGAATTTGTGCCATTGGGATGGTTGTGACTGACAGTAGATCTCCAATGAATCCAGCCAGCTTGTTCTGTTTCCAGCAGGAATAATTTGGAACTTCCTTATTCTTCCCAGACAATATTTTGAAGGTATTTTTAATAGATCTTTCAGCATTTCCACAAGAGTCAAACACATGGTAACCCAGTGTGATATTGGGTAAAATTGTTGGGTTGTTGTTAAGCAAGTCAATAGTAAAAATAAAAGCCAGTATCTTTCGGTATTCTGCAAATTGAGCACTGTGGGATTAAATTACATTGTACTTTTTTAATGAAGTGATTTGTAGCCTAATAAAATGCAATCAAAGTCTATATCATGTAAAAACAGAAATGACTCATTTTATTATGGTTAACGTGTGGCAATCAAGCTAAAAAAAATGAATTTGCTTGTGGCACCTTAGTTGGATGGAAGTGTCACATCTTCTCTAGCTGTTTATAACAAACATAATTTAAAATAGGTGTATAGATTCCTTAGAAACATTCAGGTTGATTAACAAGAGCCCACTATGGCAAAAACGCAAAAGTTATGCCAAAATGATATTTAATAGTTTGCAAATCTCAGATTGGGCAAAGCTGCTGATCCAGACCCTGACAGGGCTAATGAGCCCTTGGCCAAATTGTCAAAGTACAGGAGGTTGTGCAGGTTTAGGAAGATAACATCATATAACCTCACCTGCTCTCCTGAATTTGGTCCAGGTGCTCCCTTGCTGCCTGGTAAAGCTCTTCTACTGCATTGTTTGAGAAGGGGAAATAAATAGTTTGCTTCTCACACAGGTAAGGGTAGTTTAAGTTATACCTCCAATTAAGCAATAATACAATATTGGTAGCTTACACAATGCCAGCTATAGAAAATTAAGATAAAATATACACGTGTACCATATGTATAGTGCGCATATAAATTAAAACATTTGTCAAAGAGCAACAATAAAGTGCTAATGTGCATATGCAGGATATAAACTTCCAAGAACTGCACAACAATAGTGCTTATAAAGTGCTAGATCGAGTGCACTGAAGAAAAA
>OW240917.1:14653052-14674600 GCA_933207985.1 Pelobates cultripes | reverse complement strand
AAAAGTGTAATTTGTGCATGTGTGATTGTATGTGAATGTGTGTCAGTGTGTGTATGTGTGTGTGTTAGTATTTGTCAGTGTGTGTGTCAGTATGTCTGTCAGTGTGTTTGTGCTAGTATTTGTCTGTGTGTGCCAGTATGTCTGTCAGTGTGTGTTAGTATTTGTCAGTGTGTGTGTGTGTCAGTATGTCTGTCAGTGTGTGTGTGTGTTAGTATTTGTCAGTGTGTGTCAGTATGTCTGTCAGTTTGTGTGGATGTTTCTGTGTGTGTCAATATGTCTGTCAGTTTGTGTCAGTATGTCTGTTACTGTGTGTGTCAGCATGTCTTTCAGTATGTGTGTGTGTCAGTATGCCTGTCAGTATATGTGTGTGTCCATATGTCTGTTACTGTGTGTGTCAGTATGTGTGTATCAATATATATCTGTCAGTGAATATTATGTATGTCAGTATGTTTGTGTGTATGTATCAGTATGTCTGTCAGTGTATATGTTTGTGTAAGTATGTCTTGTACCTCTCTACTTTAGTTCACCCACTGTGTCATGGTGAAATGTCTGATTGCCCGCCAGGGAAGTGGGGGCTGGTGGGGGGGGAGCAGGGTACAGGGGGCCTAAGAAAATTATTTGCCCAGGGTCCAATTAATATTATAGACGTTCTGGATACAATGGTCTTGTGAAACTATAACATTCAAGTGAAAAAGGAACAAAAGCAAAACAAAGGAAGAAGAAACAAGAAGAATCAAATCATATCTAGAGTACTGTTACTCAAGTCTCTGTAAGGAGATATGAAGACTAATTTGGTGAGCTTAAGGGTGTGTGCGTTAGGGGAGATGTTAGTTAGGGCTTTGCTTGAACTGGGCCGCCTCTGGGTGTATGCTATGTCCTGTTCCCACGGTGTCCAGTTTAGCTTGTTTCTCTGGTTGACAGGTTTAGCTCCTGTCTCCTTGTGTGACTATCAGGGAGTCATCTGCCCCCCACCAGTATTTGATTATTGCCTCTCTGAGCTGCCTGGCAATTAAAAACAGTAAAGAATGATCCCGTTTATTTAGCAGACTGTGGCAAACTCCCCCTTTTACCCAAGTTTGCCACGACCTCCTGCCTCCTGTCCACAGACTATGGGCCCTGCAGGGAAACCTGTAAAAGACTACCAAACTTGACTGACTGTTAGCACTGATTTCCCTCGAACTGTTTTGGGCATGGGGCCATGCTTGCGGTCGGTCAAAACTATGACTTCCAGGAAATTCCTGAACCGATCTGGGTGATTTTTGGATATGTTGTTCACCCAAATCGGGGCTATCAGGGGGTGTGACATTTATGTGGTTTTGTGTGTTTTTAAGGTACTTTTTGGGGTTTCATAAAATTGTATGTTTTTTTCTGTGCTAATTAGGTTAGATTAGTACAATTCCTGATTCAATTAACTCCCAAGCACAGATGAGGGATTCTTTTGTTTGTGTTTGGGAGTGTCTCACTGTATGACTCTGTTTTTATTGGTTTGTTCACTTTGTGTCCCTGTGCCCAACAAGGTCCACCTGAGTGTCGCCCTTGTTGGGAAACTTGCACAAAAGGCCAGTGTGCCTCTATTAAAATGCTATTCCAGCTTACACTCCAAAACTGTATGTCATTGTGTTATAGAAGAGAAAGAAGATTTACTCCTGTGTCTGCTGTTCCATCTTGTAGGGGATTCAAATGGGAAAGTCCTTGTAAGGACTAGAGCTAATTCCGCACTCCAGGAAGGAGCAGTTCCAGGGCCCCAGTCAAACCACGGCGACTGTGGGCAGAAGTTCTGTGGTTTGTCCCCTGTTCTAGATAGGAAGCGGTCCTTGGCGGAGGTACCCAGTCTGGGTACAGGGAGCGCCGTTACACAGACATAAGAGATTTTATTAAATTAATTTGCAGTTTCAAGCAGCCAATATAACTCTTATAAGTTTCAAAAATATTGCATCATTATTTATCGAAAAAAATGATCTTCTCTGTCATAATCTTTTCAAGAGAGAATTTCATCAGTTTCTTGAATTGTCATCTATTAAAAAAAAAGGTGTAACTCCAGAGGAAGGTGAAAGGTTCAGTAACCACCTCAATGAACTAAAATTGGATATGGAAAAATAATTTAAAGAAATTTATTTCAAATCAGACCCAGTAAAATAAGCTTTGGCAGGTGAAGTTAAAGAAAATCAAGAATAAAAGTCAAAGTTAGAGGGCATGGCATGGGAGTCTGCCAGTAAGAATCCCAGACTCCAGTTACCCAATTCCCCTCTGGGGCAGATCATAGTTCTCCTTTGGTGTGGCACCTGTCAGATGCGACAGACCCGATGTGAATTGATGTAACAACAGGCTGAAGCATGGATATGGGCTATGCACTAGACTCGAAGATCTCCGCGATACTGTAGGTAGTCGTGAAGAAGCAGGATGGGACCACCTGTGCAGGCCAGATGGTATGTTGCATCTGTACCCTGCAATGTTAAAACAACCTGGGTGTGTCTGCTGTTGTCCGGTCTGTCTTGTGCCTGGAACTGCCCTCATTCGCTGGTAGTGCAGTGGGTGCCGCCAGGGTATTCTTGGCATTCTGCGATTTTTCCTCCAAAAGTTTCTGTTGGCTGCTGCTGTGCTCTCCGACACCTCTGGAGCCTCGCCGGGGTAGTGCTGATCAGCTGTCATAATGCTGGGCTGCTTGCTGATGGTAGATATGTGGTTTCTGCCAGAAGAGGTTTGTAAGGTATAGAGGGGCAGGCTGATGTAACTTGTGCTCCAGCTTCCTCCAGAACATCTCAAAGTGTTTGTTTAATTTTGTTAGGATATCGTGTGCAGCATTGGCGAATCCCTCGACACTTGCTATGTCTGCCATCTTGGGTTAACTCTGTGTGCGTTCTCTGCCCATGTGGGGACATCCAATGCTTCAGCATGCTTGGGGTAGCCTCCTCTGGGTGAACAAGGATCACCCCCACTAGTCCAGGAAGGGGGGATAATGGGGCTTGCTCAAGTTGCAGGTTGCTTCAGGATATCTCTGGGTCGGGGGAGTGGCCATCTCACCCAATCGATGCGTACCAGGCCGCACTGCCTGGCACGGTGCCAGTGGGTCTCAAGCGGGTTGCATAACACTCCACTGCAGGCCCTTTGGAACTGCTGTTTGTCTCGCCAGAAAAAGTCATAGCGCACTTGTATTGCCAAGGTTGTGTTTCTTGAGAAACACGACTCATTGCCATGATGGTTAGTCCCCACCCCCCGATTTAAAGATATTTTGAACTTTATATCCAAATATGTGAAAATGATATTCAATTTATTGTTACCTTTCCTTACAATCTTGTAGAATCAGGCTGTAGTGTTGTTAATCATATTATTACCAAACAAAGAAACCATCTGAATATCACCAAAAGAAGAGACCTTTGTTTGTTCCTTATGTAAATCGAACCAAATTTCAAAAATATTTAGTGTCGCAGCATCAGCCTGAATGATCTCATTAATCTTCAGTTAAAAGTCATTTCAATAAACATTATTGTGTTCACATTTAGCTTTCTTTTTCTTCAATTTAAGCAGCTCGAGATGAGGAAATGTATTGTATTTTAATTATAGATGTCTAAACATGCATAAAGTAGAAATAAAAAGATAAATTTAAGAACATCTTTTTTTTATTATTTAAAAAACCCTCCTTTCTGAAATGGAGTTCCTGGTAATGCCTGTAAGCTCGAGATGAGGCAATGTATTGTATTTTAATTATAGATGTCTAAACATGTATAAAGTAGAAATAAAAAGATAAATGTAAGAACATCATTTTTATTTTTTATTTTTTATTTTTAAAACCCTCCTTTCTGAAATGGAGTTCCTGGTAATGCCTGTGGGCGGTAAGCACATTTTACCATCAACAAATATACATAAATAGGCGGTAGGTATTAAAAGGTTGACCCTGAGCTAGACAGTTGGTCTTGATTTATTTATTTTTAAAAACCCACCTCCGTGAGAAGCATTTGATTGATGAATGTCCAGCACGAACAAGGAAATGTTTGTGCAAAAAGGTAATGGAAATACCTGCACAGGCCAGTCACTGGTAATGACTAAATCCACAGTTATTTTTGGAATAATAAGTTATATATTTGAATATGACTGTGAAGAATCAAAAGTCAGAATGTAATTTTTGTTTTGTTTTTACCAGTCTAATCATGATTTAAACTGTGGATATGAAATGTAAAATATCCTTAATCTGTTGGATGTCCTTCCAACTCATGAAATCATCTAAAAATATATGTTCTAAAAGGTTATGGAAAAAAACAATAATTGCAATGTCTATAATTGCCAATAAGATGTTACTATGCCAACAAAAACCCATTACATTCATCACTGTAATCTTTCTGTGTGACACTTGGTATTTTGAAAATTAACATGATGGAAGCAATTATCAGTTGCAGTAATCGCTTGTGAAGTCCTGAAGATGTTCTGTAACTTGCAAGTTTGATGATTTAAAACAAATGTCTTAATTTTGCTCATCATATCTGAACTGTTGACAGCACCAACATAAATATACAAATTGAACACAAATTTGTTCTCCCAGACACCAAAATTGGTGTAGGGCATGCCATGTAAATTAGATTAATCACTGAATTGACATACACGTAGGCACATTCACTCACATATGGCACCATAGAAGGAATGACGGAACGCTTGCATGCTCATGTGTTTTTTCCCCAAAGATGTCTGTGCATGAATGAGCATTCAAAGCACCATGGGTCAATGGTGCACTGATCATAAAGTTGCAGGGAAGGTAACTGCTCATTTTTATTTACCTCTACTGAGGTGAGATAAATAGAAGTTACTTCCAGATAAATTACAGTTCTCCTTTAAACAATTGGTCGCATTGGTGAATTTTAATATGGAAAAATAAAATATGTATGCCACAAAGTCACAGTGTTCTTCCTCTTTTTTCTATGTGTGTGGTTAATCCACATTTTTTTGTTTACTACATCTCCAAAGACCTAATTTTGAAGTCTTACTAAAGTGTACTATATGTTGTGGATTTAAAGGACCACTATAGGCACCCAGACCACTTCAGCTTAATGAAAACTGAAACTGCTATGTTTATAGAAAAAAGCTGAAGTGGTCTGGGTGCCAGGTCCAGCCAGGGTTAATCCTTTTTTCTATAAACATAGCAGTTTCAGAGAAACTGCTATGTTTATATTAGGGTTAATCCAGCCTCTAGTGGCTGTCTCATTGACAGCCGCTACAGGCGCTTCAGCGATTCTCACTGTGATTTTCACAATGAGAAGACACCAGCGTCCATAGGAAAGCATTGAGAATGCTTTCCTATGGACTGGCTGAATGCGCGTGCGGCTCTTGCCGCGCATTCGCATTCAGCCGAGGAGGAGGAGAGCTCCCCGCCCGGCGCTGTAGAAAGAGGTAAGTTTAACCCCTTCCTCACCCTAGAGCCCGACGGGAGGGGGAGTATGTTTTCCTGGCACTATAGTGGTCCTTTAACAGTACAATGGCAAAAATAAAAGTATAAAAAGAGGAGGAAGGTGTACGCCCTGTTAAGTTCGTTCTCCATTTCCACATTTTTTTTGTTCTCCTCTCTTGCTATGCCTGCTCCCTTAAATGTCCCACACTGTTTTAACATGTACGGGCAACATAGGAAGCATAGACCTCAAATATCTAGGAAAATGAGGTTACAAGAATGATGTAACATTCTTACACAGACTAAAAGTAAATAAAATTTGTGTATGTGACTGTATATGGAATCTGTGTATAATAAATGTGCATAATGTGTGTATGAGGGTTTGTATACATTGTGTCTATGAGAGATTGTGAATTATATGCGTAGGAAAAGGTTGGTGGTTGGGTAGGTAAATTTGCCTGTATTGGTAGAAAAATGTAAGTGTTGGGTACGAAAAGCTATGTGTTTCTGAGTGGGTCAGTATGGGAAGGTGACAAAGTGAGTGAGTAGGTGTATGTCAACAGGTAGGTAAGATGTAATTGGGTTGGTGTTTCTATTGTAGCTTTGAGAATGTGTCTGGTTGGTAAATATTTACATTCAGTTGGGTGTATGTGACTAGGTTGAGGCTTCATGCAGTTGTATATGACTATGTGACTGGGTGTCGGTATCGAACAGGTTGGTAATATGAAACAGGGTGCATGAGAAGTTAATATAAATAAATTGGGGCAGATAAGAGAAATGTGGTTTTTTACTCCAAGCAGGTTGTTAACAAGCTGGTGGCTGGTTCCACAGGAGTTGTATACAGCCTAAATCTACCTTTTAATGTGAAGACTTTGGATGCGCTGCACTTCATGCACCCCCTTAGCTCATCCTTGCAGGTTCATGCATGAACTGTCTCCAAAGAATAGGGGATACACTTTGTCAGGTTGTGCCTGGATAAAATAATACAAATAACAAATGCATAAATCATAAATACATAAAAAGAACTCAACTCATTGCTAAACTTCAGTTCAAAAAATAAAAAGATTCTCTTTAAAACAAAGGTAAATTATTTATTGTATTTACACAAAATATTACCCTACTCACCTTGTCACCTTCCAATAACAGGGAATTGTAAAATGTATAACATTTAAATTATGATGTTACATCATCAATAATTTTTTATAATTACAATTTCAGTTATACCCATAGTTTTATTTGTGGTAGATTTCAATGTTTATTATCTCTGTTCTCTTATCGGTTGCTGAATATGCCTTTCATTTTTTTGGCATATATATTAAAATATAAATTATTCCCTTGAGATACTCTAGTTGTTGAATGAAATATATCCTGCTATGTTTATTTTTGGCAGAATTATATTTAAAATATTTTATAAATGTAAACTACTAATCATAGTATTGGAAATGGCACAGTATTAAAAATACATTAAAAACAAACAATTTATACTTAGAGTATATTATTTTAAAGCAAAAATATTGTGAAATTCACAAATGGATCATATAATTGCAGATGCAATTAGAAAAACAAACAAAATTAATGTGAAAAACAAACAAAATTAATGTGAAGGTTTCCTTTGATGTGCTGCCATTAAAATTATAATTGCAACTGTTTTATGCATTTTATCAATATAAATGAAAATAAATGTTAACTGGTGTCAGTTGTTCAAACCATTAACAATTATTGGATGTTTTAGCAAACTTTTTAAGTATTCTAAACAATATTTCATTTAACAGTTTATCATATATTACACTTTAATTAGAAACAGAGACAGTGCAATCATAAGGCAAATTGTTTTGATGCTCAGAGAGACAAAAGTATAATTATCTACAAGCTGTAACTTTGTACTTAGGGGTCTGTTCGATGAACAGTATATTATGGCAGAAGCGAACTAGAAACCACCAGGATCCAGTGCAAAAATTGCCTTGGGACCCTCCCCATGTGTCTCTTCCTTTCAAAGCCCTCCATGTGTCTCATTCTCCCTTTAGCTTCTCCACACATCTCATTGCTTCTCCTTTTACAAGTCTCATTCTTCCCATCCGGTCCCTGCATGTATTACACACACCCCCTAGCCACTCCCTGTGTCTCTCCCACTCCCAACCCCTCCTAGCCCTGACATGTGTCTCTGCCACCACCCCAACCCCTCCACATGCCTCTCCCACCCCCTCATGTGTCTCTCCCACCCCCCAGCCCCTTCTATGTATCTCTCCCCATCCCCCTTTCCTCCTATACCTGCTAATTTCATGGCCAAGCCATGGATCTGGCAGGAAGTGGTCTCTCTCAGTGATCACATTCTGCCAGACCGCGGTGCACTCGGCAACACTTCATACAGAGACCACCTGGCGAAGGCGCACGGCTGCACTGGCCCTGAAGTTTTGCTGGCCCATGGTCAGAGGGGGTGACAGGGTGGCTGCAATCCCTGCAACCATGGTAAGCTTGCCACTGAGTTATGGTAGTTCATCAATTGAATTCAATCTAAAATAGCAAACAATGAAATGTCCATCTGGGGAATGGGGAGTTATTTACTTTTACAGGTTGATTTACTAATTGCTAAAAAATTTACTTCCATTTGGAGATACTTGAAAGCTTCCATTTGGAGATATTTGATAGCCAGACTATGGGCCTGGTCCCAAGGGCCCCTGAAAGAAGATATTGTCACTGTGGGGGGAGGTATGGGGAAACTGGACACAACGTGCTTCGCAACCGGACTTGAGGACTTTTGGGGATTACCTGGTCTCTTTTTACACATTGAGTTCCTGTTGGGAATAATATACTTTGCCTATATTGACCCAAGGCTCAAGCTACAGGTGACCGGATGCTCAGTATGTTTAAAATTGGCTAACTTGGAGCATGTCAGCTATTTGAAATAATATACTTTGTCTATATACAATGCTTAGTGAATATACCCCTAGACAAGAGCTATAGAACATTGTGTAACAAGTGTTAGTGTTATATTCTGTATGTTTCTGCCGTTGGCCTTATTTCCTGTGTTTCTCCCTTTGATCATAACAGCTTAGTAATGTGTGATTTAGAACTGCGTAGTTAATATCTTTAATTCTAAGTGTGTATGCATATTAATTCTAATTGCATAGTTATAGTGAAACTTAGCTTTTGTGCAAGGTCTGGACATAAAGATACACCTGCAAGCTTGCAATAGGTTAAGATGTTAAGATGAGATAGATGATTTTATTAGGATTGGATAAAGCTTGTAAAGACCACCCTGTTTCCTGCTGAATATAACCTGTTACACAGTCTATTAAATGTTAGAAGTCACCTTGAACCTTACATTGTCTTGTCCCGTTCATTGGGGCTCCTCACCAGCTGGTTTGGGGACAAGGAGAAATACAGAAAGTTGCAAATTAATGCAAAAGACCATGGCAAGGGAAAATTCCTGATGTGAGAGAATTCCTCACTATCAGTTCCTCTGGAACTGTTCCTTTAATCAGGACTGTGCCAAGGTTCCATATATCTTGAAGCTGGCATTGTTCAGCCCTCCCCACCCCCCAACCTCCAAATAAAGTGCTATTTGGAGGGTAAGTCGGGGATGCAAGGAGGCACTGAAGGACACCTGAGGCTTGAGAGCACTCCTTTTCCCATAGATCCATGAACGGTTTTGGAGACCAGGACCAAGCCATTGCATGCCTGGAACTTCTTGCTGGATTGGAGAATAGCTTCAACCATGTAAAACTTTAACACACAGGTTCTCTGATCAGGGCGCTATTTGGACAGCTCGAGCACTTAGTTATGAGCTCTCCAGGAAAATACATTGTATATATTCGGGTAGAGGGGTCTGGTAGACTATATATATATATATATATATATATATATATATATATATATATATATACACACACACACTGTGCCACTAGGACTATGATGGCATATCAGGGAGACAATAATGTTAGCTGGAAATAACATAATTAGGTCCCCAGACAAAGTGGCACTGGGGAGAGACAATTGTACAGTGTATTGCTTTGTATGAATGACACTGTTCTATATAAATAGCTGAGTGCGGCATAGTAAAGCTAGAATTATTGCTCTACAGGAGAGAGGGCATCCAGAGCTATATTCACTGCAGCCTGGTCTGGTGGAAAAGGTCCTTAGAGATCCCTGTCATGCTTAGGCCTATAAAGGAGAGTTTGTATGATGCCAGGAAAAACTAGGCTTATGTGGCATGTTACAGCTGCAATCAACATAACTTATGCACTATTTTCAAATATTATGTTAAATTTGTATTAACAAATAGGCACGCAGGGGGAAAAGTCTGGATCAGTTCATTCCCTCTTTTCAGGTATATGAGAACACCAATAATAGTCTCTTGATAATAGACGTTTTAGTCTTTAGTACAGCAACGACTTTTCGTTGAGTAGGGCGGCTGTCTTTATTTTCTTGTTGATGTATATAGAAAGACAAAAGCATAAAGGGCAAAAATAGTGTTACACATCAAATCTAGTTATGTAATTTAAAAAATGACAGTATCAGATGTATTTGAGGTGTCTGTTTGGTTCACGATGACAGGAACTGAATTATTTTGTAATCCAAAAGTTATTATGCTTATTTAAAATTCCCTATTATAGAGATAAGATAAAACTATTAGAAATAAGATAAAAATATTACCAAAAAAGCAATCTTAAGGTGACTTAGTGTGCATGTTGGAAAAAAAGTCATTGCTGTATATGGTAAGATTTAACTAAGCATTGAAACCAAACAGTGCAAAAGTCTTTAACCCCTTAAGGACTGAGGACGGTTCAGGACCGTCATCGGCATTTTCCCATTGCCGACCGATGACGATCCTGAACCGTCCTAACGGTCCTAGTTACTTACCTGATCGCCGTCGTTTCCCCCGGCGGCGATCAGCGTTGCTCCCGTTGTGGGGAGACTGCCTGCAGCCCAGACAGTCTCCCCATGGCGGATGAGGACCCCTGTGGCCATGTGATCGCTTAACACAGCGATCACATGGTCACAATAGGTGTCCATGTGTCTGCCTGCAGGGGGACTGTCTGTGCTGACAGGCAGTCTCCCTGCATGTGTAAAATAAAATAAAATAAAATAAAGTTAATTAAAAATAAAAAAAATTATATATGTGTGTGTGTGTATATATATATATATATATATATATATATATATATATATATATATGATATATAGACATATATTATATTCATATAATATATGTGTATATATATATATATATATGTCATACTAAGTGTATTTTTATATTAATATGTACTTATATTAATATAAAAATACACTTATAATTAAATTACACACGTATATATAATAACTATATATATATTGTGTATATATATATATATATATATATATATATATATATATTATAAAATATAAATAATAAGTAATTTAAATAAAAAAAATGTATATCTATGTAGCGGAACGCCAATATTAAATCCACGAATTCCGCTGGTCCAGAAACGAATCCACAGTCAAGCGCTGAAAACACCAAGGCAATATCCCCAACCTCCCAATAACCGGACGAGACACAGTTTTGGGAGTCAACTGACAATCCTTTAATCGGCACGACAATTTATACAAGTCCCCATGCAAGGGGTTTCCTGAGTCCCTTCCCAGGGGCACTCCCAGAGGGGACTACATGGGGGACTTACAGTATAACATATTTCTCCCATCAGGCACTGCTGCACGAGAGGGATCATCCTCCCAGAATGCACCGTTAAGGGGATTATCCCCTCGTGCAGCAGAACCGGCAATTCATACAAAAATACATAACTTTTAAAATACACGGTGGATTTACACGAATGGACGTTCGGTAGTTAGCTGGGGTCTGGGCGCATCATTCGTGAGATTGCCGCTCAGATCCCAGCTAAAATAACCGAACGCCGCACAGAAAACACATTTCTTTCCAAACACACGAAAAGAACCGATTACTTTTAGTGAACCTGGTTCTGAAACTCCCGAACGTCCTGGAGGCTCAGCGGTGTTCATGCCGTCGAATAGCTATTGGTAATGCTATGCGTTCGACAACACGAACCCGCTGAGGAACAAAGGATCCAAGATGGCCGACCGCCGCATGGTCGGTAGTCGAACGACGGCCACCCAGGAGAGCCTCTAATTACCGATTGCAACATTGTTGCAATCGGTTAACTAGCGCCACACGCCTCTAAGTGTGTGGGCTATTAGGGGGTGTTGCGTTCGTTTCACGAACGGCCCTCCAAAGTGCCGTTCGTGAAACGAACGAGAATCCCCATACAAACCGCCATTGGCATTCGGCGAAACCGGTAATTACAGTCTCCACAGAAATACATCCAGCACATACATAGGAATACAACGCATATCCCTCCAGACTTGTAGGCAACCCTTAAAGGCACAGTCTCTAGTTATTATCCAAGTGGCTAGGTTTGCCACAATGCTCCCCCAGAACCAAGCCGGCATACACAGTCTGATCCCAACGGATCGGCTTGGGGATGTCCGGAGGAGTGCTCACAGATCATTTCTAAAGGTCTGTTTGTCTGGACAACCCGTCGGCATTACCGTTTTGTTTCCCTGGGCGGTAGTGAATTGTAAAGTCAAAGGGCTGCAGCGCCAAACTCCAGCGCAGCAGCCTGGCATTGTCTCCAGCCACGCGGTTTAGCCACACCAACGGGTTGTGATCTGTGAGCAAAGAGAAGGGTTGCCCATAGAGATACGGCTGTAACTTTTTCAGGGCCCACACCACGGCCAGGCATTCCTTTTCTATGGCGGCGTAGCTCACCTCTCGGGGTAACAGTTTCCGACTCAAGTATGCTACGGGGTGTTCTCCGCCATCGGCTCCGACCTGGCTCAGTACTGCTCCCAATCCAAACATTGAGGCGTCTGTGTGAACAAGAAAACGTTTAGTTGGATCAGGAGCAGCCAGTACAGGGGCATTGGTCAGAGCCGTCTTCAGCTGATGGAATGCCTGTTCACACTCTGGGGCCCAGACGACCTGCCGGGGCAGGTTTTTCTTCGTCAAATCAGTCAGGGGTTTGGCCAGGGCACTGTAGTTGGGTACAAATTTTCTGTAGTACCCTGCGGTACCTAGGAAAGCCAGGACTTGGGTTTTGGTCCTAGGGGTAGGCCACTGGGCTACAGCTTCAATCTTTGCGGGCTCAGGCTTCTGCTGCCCGCTACCAACCCGGTGTCCTAAGTACTGGACCTCTGCCATCCCTATGTGGCATTTGCTGGGTTTCAAGGTAAGCCCTCCCTCTCGGATCCGATCTATTACAGCCCCTATGTGTTGTAGGTGCTCTGACCTGGTCTGACTGTATATGGCAATATCGTCCAGATATGCACACGCATAGTCCTGGAACCCGTCCAGTAGCCGATCCACCATCCGCTGGAAGGTCGCGGGGGCGTTCTTCATCCCGAATGGCATGACTCGAAATTGGTACAAGCCAAACGGGGTGACAAACGCCGACTTAGGGATGGCGTCCTCGGCTAGTGGAATTTGCCAGTATCCCTTACACAAATCTATGGTAGTGAGATACTGCCCCCTGGCCATCCTATCAAGCAGTTCGTCTATCCGAGGCATCGGGTAGGCGTCCGACACAGTTTTGTCGTTCAACCTCCGGTAGTCCACGCAGAACCGGGTGGTACCATCTTTCTTGGGAACCAGGACTACCGGCGATGCCCAGGGGCTATCTGAGTGCTCAATAACCCCCAACTGCAACATCTCTTCAATTTCTTTTCTCATATGTTCCCGCACGGATTCGGGAATCCGATAGGGAGTCTGTCGCATGGGAAGCTGTCCCGGGGTTTCTACTCGGTGGGTGGCTAGTGGAGTGTACCCAGGTAGGTTAGAAAAGGCGGCGCCCTTGGTTGCTATCAGTTCTTGTACCTGGATACGCTCTTGAGGACTTAGCCGCTCCCCCAGTTGAACCCCCTGGGAGGGTTCCTTCTGCTCCTCCTGCTCTAACAGATCTGGAAGGGGCAGGTTCTCCTGATCTTCGGAGGCGGGCGTGCAAATAGCTGCCACGTCCTCCGTCCGCTCGTGGTAGGGTTTGAGCATGTTCACATGGAGCATGCGTCTCTTCCCTACTCCTGAGCATGGGCCGATCACATAGGTGGTATCGCATCTCTGCTCTACCACCTGGTATGGGCCCTGCCAGACGGCCTGTAGTTTATCGGTGCGGACAGGTTTAAGGATTAGTACCTTCTGTCCCACTTGAAAACTACGGTCTCTGGCCCCCCTGTCATACCAACGACGCTGTCGTTGTTGGACTGCCTGGGTCAATTCCTCCAGGCGGTCCCGGAACGCCAGCACGTAGGGTACAATTGGGGTCCCATCTGCGCTACTCTCTCCCTCCCAATGCTCTCTAATGAGATCCAACGGCCCCCGGACCCTTCTCCCAAATAATAGCTCAAATGGGGAGAAACCTGTGGACTCTTGGGGCACCTCTCTGTATGCAAACAACAGATGGGGAAGAAATCGTTCCCAGTCCTTATGGGTCTCTCCGAATGTCCGGAGCATCTGTTTTAGGGTGCCGTTGAATCTCTCACATAATCCATTGGATTGCGGGTGGTAGGCGGAGTTAATGATCGGCTTAATGCCACATATCCTCCATAACTGCTGAGTAACCTCAGCCGTGAATTGGGTCCCCCTATCGGAGACCATTTCCTGTGGGAACCCTACTCGGGAGAATATCTTCATCAAGGCTTCGGCTACGGTCTCAGCGTGTATATTAGTTAGGGCAATCGCCTCGGGGTACCGGGTGGCGTAATCCACCACGGTTAGGATATACCGTTTCCCAGCGGGGCTGGGTTTTGGTAGTGGCCCTACTATATCCACTGCTACACGGCTGAACGGTTCCTCAATGATAGGTAGGGGACACAGTTTCGCCTTGTGGCGGTCCCCCCCTCTTGCCTACCCTCTGGCACACATCACAGGAGGTACAATATTGTCTCACATCTTTAGAAATCCCGGGCCAAAAGAAAGCGTGCGTTAACCGATACCGGGTCCGGGTCATCCCTAGATGACCGGACAGAGGGATATCATGGGCGATTCTTAGTAACTCCTGCCTATACTTCTGGGGCACTACTAGCTGCTTAGTTTGGAGCGTCACAGAGTTGCCTATTGCCCTTTCCGCCACCCGGTATAGTAACTTCTTCTCCCACCTGTACTGTTCTCCCTCCCGCCCCACCTGGTCCGTATCTACCCTATCCCGGTATACCTGCAGTGTGGGGTCGGTCTGTACCTCTACTTCAAACGTGGACGGGGTGTCCCAAGTCATGTCTGTCAAGGGGGGGTCATGATTTCTTACCTGAGCCTCAGAGTGTGCGGGGAATGCCGTGGTGCGAGCCTGTTGCCGGGTGGTTACCGGATGCGCCTCTTGTGACGGGGCCTGGGGTAGAAAAGCAGAAGTCATCTGGCCCAAGTCATTCCCCAAAACAACATCGGCCAGTAGTTTTTTCATTATGGCCACTTCCACAACCCCCTCCCCAGCACCCCAATTCAAATGTACCTTGGCCGTGGGTAACCGGTACATGGCTCCCCCTGCTACCCGGACTGCCACTGATCCGCCAGTGTGGGCCGTATCTGGAATTAAATGGGGGGCCACTAAGGTCAAGGTGGCTCCTGAGTCCCGCAGCCCCTGCACTTCTTTCCCTCCCACAAATACAACTTGGCGGTGATGTTGCCGGTTGTCCGTGGCTTGCACAGACATCACCTCGTACAGAACCCCCAATGGTTCCTCGGTTGGTATACTTGTCAGCTCCGAGTGGTCAGGTTCTGCGTGGTAGAAATGGGCCGCCGCCCTGGGAACGGAATTCTGCCGTACCTGGTTCCACGCCTGCCTGCTACGATTCTGGGTGCACTCCCGGGACATATGCCCCCACTGCCGGCAGGTATGGCATTGTATGTTGGCCCTGCCGTTGTAGCGGGCTGGCGGTGGGGGGTTTCCTGGTGGTGGCCTGAACGGGGTAGGGTTGGCGGGTGTGGAGCTGGTTGGGTGGTGTTGTATTGGCGGTCTTAGGGGACCCCTGTTGGTGAGCCCGTGGTGTCTCCGGGCATCAAAGTGTTCGTCTGCCAATCGGGCGGCTGCTGTGAGGGTGAGAGGTTTTCGGTCCCTTACCCACTCCTGTGCCTCTGGTGACAGACCGTTGAAGAATTGCTCCAGCAAGATGAGTTGGCGCAGTTCCTCCATAGTGGTGGCTTGACTTGCCTGAATCCACCCTTGGGAAGCTTGGTCCAGCTTATGCGCCCATTCTGCGTGGGAATCTCTTTCGGGCTTTTTCAATCCCCGAAATTTCCGTCGGTATGCCTCTGGGGTTATGGCATATCTTTCTAGTATTGCTCTTTTTACTTTAAAATAGTCCTTGCTGTCCTCTCTGGGCACAGCGCGGTAAGCCTCTGCTGCTCGTCCCGCCAACTTGCCTGCCAGTAAGGGTACCCACATTGTCGGTTCCAGATCGTGCAGGTCGCATAGCCTCTCGAAATCCTGCAGATATCCGTCTATCTCATCCTTCTCCTCGCAGAATGCTTTAAATGCCTGGTACGGTATTTTCTGCTTTGTTGGAGGACAGAATGAGTTGACGCTGGATTCCACCCTGGATGGTGACCTCTGGGGTTGCTGTGCCATAATGTAGTCCTGGACGTCGGCCATTAGCACGGTTAAGATGTCCAGGGTTACTGGCTGTGGTACAAATTCCAGCCGGGTTCTCAGTTCCCTCTGGTATGGTGTTTCCTCTCTGGCAGGTGGGGGTGGACTGCTGTGTGCTTGGTCGTCCTCCATTAGCTCTGCAATCAGTACTGCCTTTGATTTGTTGCTAGCGATTTTCCCTCTAGCCTCCAGCAGCTCCTTTAGCGTCTGTCTCTTTAACGCCGTGTAATCAGTCCCCATTCACTGATCGCTTTCGTCTGTTTGTTTCCTACGAATTGCCTTTCCGTTCGGTTGTTCCTTTCATTCGAATGCGCTGTATTCGGCTGTAGAGTTGGATCCCACCGCTGCCACCAATTGTAGCGGAACGCCAATATTAAATCCACGAATTCCGCTGGTCCAGAAACAAATCCACAGTCAAGCGCTGAAAACACCAAGGCAATATCCCCAACCTCCCAATAACCGGACGAGACACAGTTTTGGGAGTCAACTGACAATCCTTTAATTGGCACGACAATTTATACAAGTCCCCATGCAAGGGGTTTCCTGAGTCCCTTCCCAGGGGCATTCCCAGAGGGGACTACATGGGGGACTTACAGTATAACATATTTCTCCCATCAGGCACTGCTGCACGAGAGGGATCATCCTCCCAGAATGCACCGTTAAGGGGATTATCCCCTCGTGCAGCAGAACCGGCAATTCATATAAAAATACATAACCTTTAAAATACACGGTGGATTTACACGAATGGACGTTCGGTAGATAGCTGGGGTCTGGGCGCATCATTCGTGAGATTGCTGCTCAGATCCCAGCCAAAATAACCGAACGCCGCACAGAAAACACATTTCTTTCAAAACCCACACAAAGAACCGATTGCTTTTGGTGAACCTGGTCCTGAAACTCCCGAACGTCTTGGAGGCTCAGCGGTGTTCGTGCCGTCGAATAACTATTGGTAATGTTATGCGTTCGACGACACAGACCCGCTGAAGAACAAGGGATCCAAGATGGCCGACCGCCGCATGGTCGGTAGTCGAACGACGGCCACCCAGGAGAGCCTCTAATAGCCGATTGCAACAATGTTGCAATCGGTTAACTAGCGCCACACGCCTCTAAGTGTGTGGGCTATTAGGGGGTATCGCGTTCGGTTCACGAACGGCTTTCTAAAGTGCCGTTCGTGGACCGAAGGAAAATCCCCATACAAAACCGCCATTTGCATTCGGCGGAAACAGCAGTACAGGCAATACAGAGAATACATTCACATCTACATAAGAATCAACCGCATATCTCCCCAGACTTGTAGGCAACCCTTAAAGGCACAGTCTCTAGTTATTGTCCAAGTGGCTAGGTTTGCCACACTGCTTGTTTTTATGAGTCTAACAGCATGCAGAGTTACAGCTTCAGGCTTGAATATAGTAGGATTTTGCTATATTTATGGAGGCATGAGGGGCCCAGGGGGGCTAGATGGTGGTGTTAACACTATAGGGTCATGAATTCATGCTTGTGGTAATGCTGACTTTGGTCTCTCTAACATGGTGGCATGTTCCCTTTCTTCTACACTCACTACATACAGCTTTTCTCTGTCCCGGACCATATACCAGGAGCTTCTGCCTGCTAGTAAGAAGGTAAGGAGACAAGTGGACCAGCGAGTGCTAGGGGACAGTCCTTAGAAAGCGTTGAGCGAGCGCATCATTAGATGCATTTATGCCAAGCTCAGGGTGTTGTCTGCATAGTATGCCCTTTGTTGGCCAGTTGCATGATTGGTAGGCAGCCTGACATGCATTCATGCCAGGCTGGCCTTCTAATTCTTTGAGCAGACATGTCCTCTTTTTGGGCATGTTCGCCCCTTTTGGCAGGTTATGTGATTTGTGTCAGTGGCACACCCTTTTACCATACCTATTGACTTCCTACTTGACTGGACACTGCTGTTAGGGGTTATGGATTTACTTGAAAGATGAAAACATAAATTAGTGAGAGATTAGCATAGGGTATGTGTTTTCTTATAGCTGCTGTTTTCTTTCTCTCCAGCACCATCTCCATCAGATACATGATGCTTGGGAGTGTTTTACTGTTTTTGGTCGATATGATTCTGTAATTAGGCCCCTCATAATTGTCAGCACCAGGCCCACTGGGCTCTTAATCTGGCCCTGCGCGCAGGGGTGGGAGCCGGGGGGGGCAGTAGGTCCCCTCCCTCATTATCAATATGGCCCCCACCCACCGCTCAGGGGTGGGGGCCGGGGGACGACAATAGGTCCCCCCTTATTGTTCATTTTAGGGCCCCCACCCACCGCTCAGGGGTGGGGGCTGGGGGGGACAATAGGTCCCCCCCTTATTGTTCATTTTAGGGCCCCCACCCACCGCTCAGGGGTGGGGGCTGGGGGGGGACAATAGGTCCCACCCTTATTGATCATTTTAGGGCCCCCACCCACCGCTCAGGGGTGGGGCCGGGGGGGACAATAGTTCCCCCCCTATTAGTATTTAGGGCCCCCACCGGGGGGGACCCTTTTTTTTTTTAACAGTGAGCAGCCACAGGCTGCTCACTGTTTAATAGACATGCCCCTACTCACCGTATTGCGAGTAGGGGCACAATTTACTAATACTAAGTAATTTTTACTTAGTATTAGTAAATTAATAGGGGGCGGACCGAACATCGCATATGTTCGCCATCCGTGGCGAACGCGAACACGCTATGTTCGCCGGGAACTATTCGCCAGCGAACCGTTCGGGATATTACTATTCAGTAAGCCCCATTTACTGAACCAAGTGGAAAATTGCTAGAAACAAAGGGTTTTAACCAGGTCTGGGGACACAGGGGACACTGTCTTAAAGGGGCAGTGTCACAGTTTTCCCTATGCCCTAAAAAGGTGCTTAAAGGGCCAGCACCAGTCCCATAAAAAGTCCATAAGCCCCAATATGCCCACCGACTGTCTTAAAGGGCCATACACACTCAATAAAAGTCCATAAGTTTTCACACTCTCCCAGGGGCCATAGTCATTCGAAAGGAGGCTGGCAAATAGGCTTCTCCACAACCCAGGGAAGCAGGGCAATTTGTCATTTAAAGGGCCAGTTACAAATAGCAGTTTGTATATATATATATATATATATACTATTTCTGTGGGGATGAAAAGAGTGCAACATAGTATGTATGGCCTTTTATGTCGTTAAAAGTAGAAGCCGGGACAGGTCTCCAAGGAAATATCAGGAGAAGAGTAATCGGTGTGTGGGCTGTAACCAGATAGCATCTAAAGGCAAGAATCTCTGCATCAAATGCCTAACTGAGGTTGCTGAAGAGAGCAGTAAAAGACCATCCCCTCAAGAGGATCCAAAGACCTGAATATCCTAAGCAATTGCAGAAGGCTTCAAATCCACAACTAAAAGTATGGGACAAACAAAACACTCTAAAATAGACACCATTTCCTCTGACTCAAGTTCTGAGTCAGAATACGGGGCAGATTTTTCTAAAGAAGAGGAGGAGGAGACATATCATAAAAAGACACACTAAAAATCCAGGAAGAAAAGTCAGAAATCCTGAGAATAAGACAGATTTTTGGAGGATCTAAAATTAATTTTCTTTAATTTCCAGTTCCCAGTTTAATAATGAATATAATACTGGAAGAATGGAAAAAAAAAACAGAAAATTAATTTTCCTTAAAAAATAAAGCATCCAGTCTCTCCTGATGAGTCTAAATGCTGGAATTCTATACCAAAAATTGATGCTGCAATTATTCGCATGGCTAAACATACTACGCTACCTAAAGACTCCCTTATCTATCTCAGGGAATCTATGGAGAAAAGAATGGATGCAGACCTAAACAAAGTCTATTTAGCATTAGGTTCTGCCCTCCATCCTTTTGCTCTAACCACCTGTAACGGCACCCCTAGGCATAAAAGGGTTAAACCGCCGTTTAGTAGATCTTCCCTTCCAGAGACACAGGCACAGCTACTGTAGACACCAATCCACCAAACCGGAGAAGCAGACGAATGCTGTAAACAGCCGAATAGGAAAAAACCATATGAATACGTTTACACTCCTAGCAGTCAAACTGGAACAGCATACAATAAATCCCCCCAAGAACGAGACAAGGCTCCGTTTTGAGGGTCAAGCAGGAACAGTCAGAGCTGTGGGTTTATTGTTCTTATGTACACATTCTTACACATTAGTACCACCTACAGGGTTTTGGAAAACAACCAATAAACACATACAATACACTCAGACACTCCCACAGAAAATCCTCCCCTCTGCCTGTGATACAATTACCTTACACAATGGGTAATGTAATTATCACAAGCAGGGAAATACAATTTTTACACATTATTCATAACTTGAAAAGTATGCATCACATTCACATAAAACTTACATTTCAGAATCAGCATACTCCAAATACAAACATATGTCCAAATCATCCAAATTGGTCCAGTGGTTTAAAAGATAGATCGTAGTCCTTTGTGACCAAATGAAGCATGGCTTTTCTGCCCAAAACCAGTTCCACAGAGTCTTCTATCCTGGAGATAATTGGGAAGTAATCTAATTATCTCCAAGGACAGAGGCAAAACTCCATTGAACACATGGCAGCAAAAGACAATAAAACACAATAAAACATATAACTGTGCAGCCATTGCACAAAACAGGTACATTCAACATATCCCCAGATAGCTCAGATCTAAGCGCACATTATTACTGAATGGCGCTCAGAGCACACACATACAGTTCAATTGCCATGGAGCCAAAGTCTTTGCCATAGTCTTTCATTATACGAATGGGCTCCATGGCATAGCTATCTGGGGTATCACCGCTCAAACAGGGCCAGCACCGAATGACCCAGCTTTCGTGTCTTCGCAGGGGAAAATCAAGCATTTCAACATGGGGCCATAGTCTAAAGGCAGCAGGCGGGCAACCAGGCTCCTCCAATGCACAGTGGCGAGATTGGTCTCGTCACACCACCCCTTCCAGATCTCTCAAGGTATGGATTGAGAACATGGAGGACAATATTTCTAGTAGAGTCAGAAGGGAAAAACCTTAAAGATTTCACAATGGCTGCAGAATGTTTCTCAGAAGCCTCATTGGACATTACTAGGATGATTGCCAGAAGCAAGGCCTTTTCAGTGGCATCAAGAAGGGATCTGTGGTTTCATGCCTGGGGAGTAGATTATGCTTCAAAATCTTCATTGTGTTCACTTCCCTTTCAAGGAGAATTACTCTTCGGTAAGATGAGAATTTTCATTACATTTCGTCTGAGAATTTTTCATCACTTAGAGAACATCCTGATTATAGCAGCCTCCTTCGACAGATCTGTGATACACACAGATAGGGCCCTGCAGTGTCTGAGAAGCCACGGATGGATGGTAAAATTAGAGAAGAGTTCTCTGGAACCATCTAACCAGATTATTTATCTTGGGGCAGAGATAGACACTACAGAGGTCTCAGTAGAAAATCCTGCAGGCAGAAGTTCTTGGATTCTGGAGAAAGTTCAGATGATTCTGAAGAAGAATTCAACATCCGCAAGAGACTATGTGAGTCTCCTAGGGTCTCTCACTTCCACCATGTCAGAATTACA
>OW240917.1:14635484-14646707 GCA_933207985.1 Pelobates cultripes | reverse complement strand
TTTTTTGATTTGGTAACTAAAATAATAGATCAGGGTGGTGCAATAGACATTGCTTACCTAGATTTCAGTAAGGCTTTTGACACTGTTGCACATAGAAGGCTTATCAATAAATTGCAATCTTTAAGGTTGGATTCCAATATTGTTGAATGAGTAAGGCAGTGGCTAAATGACAGGCAACAGAGGGTTGTAGTCAATGGAGTTCATTCGAAGCTTGGGCTTGTCACCAGTGGGGTACCTCAGGGATCTGTACTTGGAGCCATTCTCTTTAATATATTTATTAGTGGTATTGCAGAAGGTCTTGATGGTAAGGTATGTCTTTTTGCTGATGATACTAAGATATGTAAAAGGGTTGATGTTCCAGGCGAGACAAGCCAAATGGCAAAATATTTAGGTGAACTAGAAAAATAGTCAGAGTTGTGGCAACTGACATTTAATGTGGATAAGTGCAAGATAATGCATCTTGGACGTAAAAACCCAAGGGCAGAGTACAGAATAATTGATAGAATCCTAACCTCAACATCTGAGGAAAAGGATTTAGGGGTGATTATTTCTGATGACTTAAAGGTAGGCAGACAATGTAATATAGCAGCAGGAAATGCTAGCAAAATGTTTGGTTGTATAGTGAGAGGTATTAGCAGTAGAAAGAGGGAAGTGCTCATGCCATTGTGCAGAACACTGGTGAGACCTCACTTGGAGTATTGTATGCAGTACTGGAGACCGTATCTTCAAAAGGATATTGATACTTTAGAGAGAGTTCAGAGAAGGGCTACTAAACTGGTTCATGGATTGCAGGATAAAACTTACCAGGAAAGGTTAAAGGATATTAACATGTATAGCTTGGAGGAAAGACAAGACGAGGGGTTATGATAGAAACATTTAAATACATAAAGGGAATCAACACAGTCAAGAAAGAGACTATATTTAAAAGAAGAAAAACTACCACAACAAGAGGACATGGTCCTAATTTAGAGGGGCAAAGGTTTAAAAATAATATCAGGAATTATTACTTTGCTGAGAGGGTAGTGGATGCATGGAATAGCCTTCCAGCTGAAGTGGTAGAGATTAACACAGTAAAGGAGTTTAAGCATGTGGGATAGGCATAAGGCTATCCTAACTATAAGATAAGGCTAGGGACTAATGAAAGTATTTTGAAAATTGGGTAGACTAGATGGGCCGAATGGTTCTTATCTGCCGTCATATTCTATGTTTCTATGTTTCTAAACTGGTTCATGGATTGCAGGATAAAATTTACAGGGAAAGGTTAAAGGAACTTAAAATGTATAGCTTGGAGGAAAGATGAGACACGGAGGATATGATTGAAACATTTAAATAGATAAAGGGAATCAACACAGTAAAGAAAGAAACTATATTTAAAAGAAGAAAAACTACCATAACAAGAGGACATTGTCTTAAATTAGAGAGGCAAAGGTTTAAAAATAATATCAGGAAGTATTACTTTACTGATAAGGTAGTGGATACATGGAATAGCCTTCCAGCTGAAGTGGTAGAAGAGGTTAACACAGAAAAATGGTTCTTATCTGTCGTCACATTCTATGTTTCTATATTTCTTGACTTGCCTCGCACATTGCGCATTCCCAATGTTTTCATGTTTCCCTGCTTAATCCATTGATATGCAATCGTTTCACAAAGGCTGTTGTTCCCCCTTCTCCTGTTACTGTTGATGCGAAGGAGGAATAAGAGGTTTATTCCATTGTCGATTCCCATTTGTCCAGGGGTTCCTTACAGTACTTGATTCACTGGAAGAGTTATTCTACTGAGGAACGCTCCTGGGTACCCGCCTCTGAAGATCATGCTGCTCACCTGATCCTCTCCTTTCATGCCAAGTTTCCGGCTAAGCCGGGTCCTGTCCTCCCAGTGGGAGGTTTTTGAGGTGGGGGGATACTGTCACACGGCCTGACCGGGGTGGTCTAATGCCCGCGCCCTGCCGGCGCAACCAGGCACCTGCCCCGGCCAGCATGATCGTGTGTCTACATCCTAACAGCGTGGAAACACGGCCTCTGTCCAATCCCCAGTAGTAGGGATATTGTTGTCTGGAGCCCACATCTGGGTAGAATTGTTGTGGGTGTCCAGTACTGGGGCCCAATGGCCAAAATTGGCTGGCGGCATGGCCCCTTTGCTGGACCTGGGGGGTTTTCTTTAAAGACTCTGTGCATGGAGATATGGGCCTTATTCAAAGAGTTGTACACATTTTATGTGCTTATTTCATTCCTTCATGAAGGCCTCTTCAAAACATTTTCAATGTGCATGTGGGCCTAATTCTTTTGCCCCAAGATCCGCCAGTTTGGCATCAATGCGAAGGAGTGCTGCATTGCGCCTCTCAGACAAGAGGGCCAGATTAGAATTACCCACAAAGCAAAAGCACCTTTGGGCCTATTTTCTAACATTGTGCACCCACTCACGCACCATATGCATATTGAAATAGTCTGCTTGGGCGTAAGCATCATCCGCCTGGTACATTACATGGGCCAGTGGTCCAACAGCATCTAGGAGCTTATCCTGTGCTCCCCTGAAGACACTTTTAACTCCTTTGTGAAGGTCCTGACTTCATCTTGCCATAAATGCCACCATGATCCAGTCGAATTTGGGCATAAAGACACTTTGTCTGGTAGTGATGGCGTAGAGCATCTTCGTCTAGTGCCTTCCTTAACCAAAAATGTATGAATTTAAGGAGTATGTCTGAAGTTCCTGGGGTCAAACATTCTCTAACCCATAGTATCCAGAACATTCTCTTGCTCCTGCGCAGTGGACGCCTCCGTCGTCTCTGCACCCTCCTTACTCTGGGGCTCACCCAGAAAGGTCTCCCTAATAAAGGCGTTGGAGCCCCCAATCACCGTCGTCGGAGTCAGAGGCCTCCATCTGACACTCATCCAATATAGAGAGGGAGTGAGGCATAGCCCATTCCTCATCCGATGAATTCTCCTGAATTGTAGGAGGGGCCATAGGTGATTGCTCTTGAGGGGCACTTTGCCCTTGCCAGGGCCAGTTCTAGAGCCTTTGCCCTTCCAATGGCTTTTCGTCTGGCGTGTTCTCTCTCTGGAGGAGTCATCCGACTCATCCAAGTCCTCTCTGCCTTAGTAGCATTTCGGCTTGATGGTATCGGAGGCCGTCGGGAATGCTTTGCCCTCTCCAGGAAAGCAGCCACCCCCGCATTAATTATGGCATGGAGATCCATGGGATTCTGGAAATCTTCCATGATAGGCCGATGTTTATGGTTATGGTGTAAACAGGCATAGGTAGGAGAGGTAGAGGGACCTGTAGAGCCTTAAAACTTAGACACAGCCTTCCGGCGTGTTGTCAGTTTTGCAGACAATAGGTGTCCATGTGCCTGCCTGCAGGGGGACTGCCTGTGCTGACAGGCAGTCTCCCTGCTAGTGTAAAATCAAAAAATCAAAATAAAGTTAGTGTTAATAAAAAAAAAAAAAATTATTATATATGTGTATATATGATATATAGACATATATTATACCTATATAATATATGTCTATATATCATATATATAATGTCATACTAAGTGTATTTTTATATTAATATGTACTTATATTAATATAAAAATACACTTATAATTAAATTACACACGTATATATATAATATATATAATAACTATATATATTGTATATATATATATTATTATAAAATATAAATAATAAGTAATTTAAATTAAATAATTTTTTTTAAATAATAAAAATTTTAAAAAAAATTATATATGTATATGAAATTTTATTCTAACTGTATTTTAAAATTAATATATATATATATATTTATATCAAAATACACTTAGAATGAATTTGTATATATTTATGTATATATAAATAAATAAAAATAATACGAAATATACATATGTCCATATACAAAATTACATAAATAATTATATAAATATACACGTAGACTTCAAATATATAAATATGCATATATTTAAATTCTACGTGCGTATTTATGTAATATTTTTACATAATTCAGTAATTTTATTGATTGCAATTTGAGGGACCTGCCTGCCAACCCAGGCCGAAATTCCAGAGAATTTAATTTGCTAGCACTGTATTTTACCCTGTAACGTTCTACGACACCCTAAAACCTGTACATGGGGGGTACTGTTTTACTCGGGAGACTTCGCTGAACACAAATATTAGTGATTCAAAACAGTAAAACATATCACAGCGATGATATTGTCAGTGAAAGTGACTTTTTTTGCATTTTTCACACACAAACAGCACTTTTACTGATGATATAATTGTTGTGATACGTTTTCCAGTTTTTAAACACTAATATTTGTGGTCAGCGATGTCTCCCGAGTAAAACAGTACCCCCCATGTACAGGTTTTATAGCATTTTTGAAAGTTACAAGGTCAAATATATGGGTCAAATATTTTTACATTGAAAATGGCAGGTTGGTTACGTTGCCTTTGAGAGCGTATGGTAGCCCAGGAATGAGAATTACCCCCATGATGGCATACCATTTGCAAAAGAAGACAACCCAAGGTATTGCAAATGGGGTATGTCCAGTCTTTTAGTAACCACTTGGTCACAAACACTGGCCAAAATTAGCGTTCAATTTAGTTTTTTTACTTTTGGCCAGTGTTTTCGACTAAGTGGCTACTAAAAAAGACTGGACATACCCTATATTGAATACCCTGGGTTGTCTACTTTAAAAAAAATATGTACATGTGGGGTGTTATTCAGAGATTTATGACAGATAATAGTGCTACAATGTCACTATTGATAAATTTTAAAAATGTATGTTTTGAAACCGCAATATCCTACTTGTACCTATAGCCCTATAACATGCAAAAAAAAAAGCAAAAAAGCACGTAAACACTGGGTATTTTTAAACTCAGGACAACATTTTTAATCTATTTAGCAGTTTTTTTCATTCGCTTTTGTAGATGAGTAAAAGATTTTTCAAGTAAAAGTAAAAAAACATGTATTTTTTCAATTTTTCATCAGATTTTTGTATTTTTTTTAAATTAAAATACATGAGATTATATAAATAATGGTATGTAAAGAAAGCCCCTTTTGTCCTGAAAAAACAATATATAATTTGTATGGGAACAGTAAATGAGAAAGCGGAAAATTACAGCCAAACACAAACACCACAAAAGTGTAAAAATATTCCTGGTCGCAAATGTACAACATCGCAAAAAAGGTCCAGTCCTTAAGGGGTTAATCAGTTTGAATCAGGTAATGACCACGAACACACACACACACACAAACACACACCATTTTCAAGATACTTGAGGACACTATACAAGACCATTTAACTCTTTGATGGTGCTTTACTTCAAGTAAATGTTGGTACAAGAAAAGAATAAAAGTAAGTTTTTAAAGTCATGATAACAGAAATACAAACCATCATATTAACCTCAAGACTCCTGTGTTCTGTGTCAGGACAATTTACAAGGGCCAGTAGCACCTGCATTGCATCTGAAGTAATTAATTAGAACTGCAAGACTTTACTCTGTTACCGGGTGTGTCTTGCAACTGTAATACACATGCAAATGCTTTCTGGTATGACATACAGATAACCTAATGAGAATCCCAAAGGTTATATTCCATCCTTCATTTCAATAAGGACTGGGCTGCAAGACTTTACTCTGTTACCGGGTGTGTCTTGCAACTGCAATACACATGCAAATGTTTCCTGGTGTAGTAGATAATTTACTGCAAACCAATTAGTTTGAATGACTATCTGTTCCTGTCCAAATTAAAGATAATAAAGTTGCGTGCACGCAGAAGTAAATTCACACTGAGACACAAAGTTCAGGTTAATGAAAGAACTCCGGAGAAGTTTAATGGCTTCTGACAGAAAATGGGTGCGCAGACCCTTTTAAAGGCATTATTACATCACTGAAGAATTCAAGATAACAGCAAATAGACACTATTAATTGGGTTAAATGTTAAGTGGCTATGTCAGTGTCCACCCATTAATATTATTAATTGGCTCAGAGATTTGAGTGACTATTGAGGCACCCTCCCATCATGGGATGTCATTGCTCTTTAGCACGAGGCTTACTCGGTGGAAAGGGGGGGCTTGGGCATCATTTTACGTAGTTGGTGATGTCAGTCTCGTGGTTTGGTCCAAGGTTCTTTTATGAATAGAACATTTCATTTAGTCGCTGTTTTCCTGGCCTTGGATTATACTATGTTGCAAGTCAACGGAGATCCGCTAACTCCGGGGCTAGTTATGTCCTTAGAGAGAGGAAATACAATCTCTTATTCATTATATTGAATACTGTCATGTAAGGTGAACAAAATGGAGAGTTCTGTCACAGTGTGAGATTAAAAATGGAGTTAGTACAATTATTCAATACAAGTTCAGTAAAGATTTTAATAATTCTACATCAGTCCCCCCTATGAAATGTTAGATTCTAAAAGATAATCTTTATTTGTTAGTATCAGAAGACGTGTTAGCCCAAAGGCACAGAAACCCCGTGACCCGCTAGCTAGGTGTTATTGCAAAGTGCAAAGCTGTCCCTTCGTCTGTCCCTAATTGGCTAACTCATCTGTCCGCTGGGCACTCGAACACTTCACTCCATGGGTATCCCGAGGTGGCTAACCCACTGTAACGAGAATATACCCCTACACGCAGGATCCAGCTAAACAGAGGCAAATACAGAGGAGAGATACGTCTACCGGACCTTAGAATGGCCGGACTCGACGTATATGAGAGGAGACAGAGCCAGGAACAAACCGAGGTCAAGGGCACAGAGAGACAGCGTAAACTAGGACAAGCCGGGTCTGGTACACGGAAAACAGCAAGCCGGCAAACAGTACAGATAAGGATAAAGCGAAAACGAAGTCAGAATACGAAGCCAAAGTCAATACGAGAAAACACAACTGAACACCACAAGCGCTAAAGGGAACTGAAACAGAAACCACGATAGGGCAACGAGCTAAGGGAAAAAGGTAAGTTTAAATAGCTTTAAAACGAAAGTGATTGGCTCCTGTCACTTCCACACCCCCTATAGGTAATTGTACAGGGAGTGTGGTATGACAGGAGCCAATGGGAGCCTTTTGGCAATTAGGCTCCCACTGTCTCTTTAAGAGCGCGCCCGAGACTCGCGGCGCGCTCTTAGTTTCAGGCGGGACACGTGACCGCCTCACGCGGTCACTGCCCGCCTTCCATCCAAAGTAGTTGGATGAGCCGCGCGCGGCTCGTGCAGCCGCAGGACCGCGCGCGGCTTGAAGAGAGGACCGCGACCGGCCCCCGGTTAAGGTAAGTAACGCTACAGTACCCCCCCCTGAGGACACGCCCCCCGGGCGGGTAGGACCAGGCCTGGCAGGAAAACGAGAATGGAAAGAGCGCACAAGACGGGGAGCATGGACAGCATCAGCCGAAATCCAACTGTGCTCCTCAGGCCCATAACCCTTCCAATGTACCAAGTACTGAAGTCGACCCCTAAGGAAACGAGAGTCAAGAACAGCAGACACTTCAAACTCCTCATGACCCTCCACCGAGATAGGAGGGGGAGGAGGAGTATGCCGGGTATAGCGGTTGCGTACGAAAGGTTTCAACAAAGAGGTGTGAAAAACATTAGGAATACGTAGATTCTTAGGCAGGCCTAAGGCATAAGAAACAGGATTAACCTTATGTATAATACGATAAGGTCCAATGAAGCGGGGAGCCAATTTCATAGAAGGCACCCGGAGACGAATATTCCGCGTGGAAAGCAAAACCCTGTCCCCCACAACATAGGACGGAGCTGCTCTGCGACGCTTGTCAGCCTGAGCCTTCTGGCAGGTAGCAGAGTCCACCAAAGAACGCTGAACCTGCTCCCAAGTATTACGCAAACCAGCCAAATGCTCATCCAGAACTGGCATGCCCTGTGAGGAGAATGCAGCCGGAAGAACAACGGGATGCTGGCCATAGACAACGTAAAAAGGGCTCTTGCCGGAAGAATCATGAGTGGCGTTATTCCGAGCAAATTCAGCCCAAGGAAGCAGGTCAGACCAATTGTCCTGATGGTGAGACACAAAACAACGGAGGTATTGCTCCAGAGACTGGTTGGCACGTTCAGCAGCCCCATTAGACTGGGGATGATAAGCGGAAGAAAATGAGAGAGAAATACCCATTTCTGAACAAAAGGCCCTCCAGAACCTGGAAATAAATTGGCTACCCCTATCGGATACAATAGATACGGGAATCCCATGTAATCGAAATACTTCTCTAGCGAAGATATGAGCCAGTTCCTTGGATGTGGGCAACTTGCGAAGAGACACGAAGTGAGCCATTTTGGAGAACCGATCCACTATCATCAGGATCACTGTGTTACCATTTGAAGGGGGGTAATTCAACAATAAAATCCATGGACAGGTTAGACCAAGGTCTCTCTGGAACGGGTAACGGATGCAACAGCCCACAAGGAACTCTACGGGAGGATTTCATACAGGCACAAGTAGTACAAGCACTTATATAGTCAGTGACATCCTTTCGTAAGGAATCCCACCAAAAATACCGAGAAACAGCTGACACCGCTTTGGAAATACCAGGATGTCCAGCGGTCTTAGTATCATGATATAATGACATAATATCCCGTCTCTCAGGAACATCAACGAACAGTTTATCATTAGGCCTCTCGCTAGGTGCCATGCTTTGTTTCGCTTGTATGGCCTGCAAGAGGGACGAGGAAATAGACAAAATAGTAGTAGCTATTATCCTGTCTGGGGAATGACAGGAGTAACATCAATCTCCTGTTTGTCAGTAGTTTCGAACTGTCTGGACAGAGCGTCTGCTTTAGTGTTGCGATCACCTGGCCTATAGGTGATAATAAAATTGAAACGGGACAAAAATAGTGACCACCTAGCCTGCCTGGAAGACAATCTTTTGGCTTCGCTAAGGTAGGATAGGTTCTTGTGATCCGTAAAAATGAGGATAGGATCCTTAGTTCCTTCTAACAAATGTCTCCACTCTTTAAGTGCTAAAATAATAGCAAGGAGTTCGCGATTACCCACATCATAATTTTCTCTGCTTTGGACATTTGTTTAGAAAAGAAGCCGCATGGATGCAATGGCTTTTCAGGCGACTCTCTTTGGGATAAGACAGCACCTACCCCAATATCCGAAGCATCAACTTCAAGAATATAGGCAGTGAGGGGACAGGATGCTGTAAAATAGGTGCAGAGGCGAACGTAGTTTTAAGAAATTCAAAAGCCTGAAGTGCCTCGGTAGACCAAACACGAGTATTGCCATCCTTTTTAGTCATACGAGTGATAGGTGCTACAATGGACGAGAAACCTTTGATAAAACGCCTATAATAATTGGAGAACCCAAGAAAACGCTGAATAGCTTTCAGACCTTGCGGTAGAGGCCATTCTATTACAGCAGCTAGCTTCTGGGGATCCATACGAAAACCTTTAGCGGAAATCAAATACCCCAAGAACTGGACTTCGGTTTGGTCAAACAGACATTTTTCTAGCTTGCAATAAAGACCATTAGCAAGAAGGGTCTTCAAAACTGTCGTAACATGTCTGTGATGAGTGTGTATATCTGTAGAATATATTAAAATGTCGTCCAAGTATACGATAACAAATGTGTGAATAAAATCTCTTAAGACATCATTAATAAATTCTTGGAATACTGCTGGGCATTGCAAAGCCCAAATGGCATAACAGTATATTCGTAATGACCGGATCTAGTGTTGAATGCAGTCTTCCATTCGTGATTTTCCTTTATACGTATCAAATTGTATGCACTCCTAAGGTCTAATTTAGTGAACACAGTGGCATGTTTCAGCCTGTCAAATAATTCTGTAATCAAAGGTATAGGGTATGCATTTTTGATAGTGATTTTGTTTAGACCTCTATAATCTATACACGGCCTTAAATAAACTTCTTTCTTCGATACAAAGAAGAACCCTGCTCCAGCTGGAGAAGAGGATCTCCTAATAAACCCTTTTTCTAGTGATTCCTTGATGTACTCCTCCATGACACGGTTTTCTTGAACCGATAAGGGGTACACCCTGCCCTTTGGAGGTATAGTGCCAGGCAACAAGTCAATAGCGCAATCATAGGGTCTGTGAGGCTGTAATTTCTCAGCCTCCCTTTTATCGAAAACAGTCTTTAGAGATAAATACTGAGGGGGTATAACCATAGACAAAGGAGGACTGGTAGGTACCTCAATAGAATTCAAAGGTGTGACTTCCAACGTACAAGACTCGTGGCAGGCCTCACTCCATGATTTTATTTGCCCTGTCTCCCAGTCAAAAATGGGATTGTGAGCACGTAACCATGGATACCCTAATACTAACTGTGAAGAGGGAGAGGTGATGACCTGGAATCGAATGGTTTCATAGTGTAAAAACCCTGTGTACATGTGTAATGGTACAGTCTCATGAGTAACAACTGGAGAACTTAATGGTCTACCATCTATGGCCTCAACGGCCAAGGGTATCTCCTTCTCTCTGATGGGAATGTTGTTTCTCTTTATAAAGCCAGAGTCTATAAAATTTTCAGCTGCCCCAGAGTCAACCAGAGCATATATGTTGTCAACTATACAAATCTCTCCTATATATAAAGAAACCGGGAGAAGCAAGCGGTTAGGAGGCAATTTAGGAGACTTAGATATCACACCCAAGGCCAGTCCCCTATAAGGTCTTAGGTGCGAGAGTTTTCCGGGAGTAAAGGACATTCCTTTACCATATGGTCTCTCCTACCACAGTATAGGCAGAGTCCCTCCCTTCTCCTATGTAATTTCTCAGTATCAGAGAGTTTGGCAACCCCTAATTGCATAGGTTCCTCCTCAGACACTTTAACACTCTCTGGTATATTAACTCTGGGGTTAATGGGTGTAACAAAACGCCTATTCCTGTTCTTGGTATAGAGCCTGTCACGAATTCTATTATCAATATCAATGAGGTAATCGATAAGGTCCTCTAAGGCAATAGGAAGCTCCTTAGCTGCTACCTCATCCAATATCGTATCTGACAAACCTTCCATAAAGGCAGTAGTTAACCCATTGCTGGTCCAATCTACCTGCGAAGCAAGAGTGCGAAACTGAATAGCATAATCAGCCACAGACCTAGAACCCTGTTTAATTCTCATTAATGCTCTCGCGGCATTCCTTGACCTTTTCATTGTGTCAAAAGTTCTACGAAAAGCCGTAAGAAAACTGTTGAAATCATGTACCATAGGTCCATTAGCTTCCCAAATAGGATTTGCCCACTCAAGTGCCTTATCGGTAAGTTGGTGCATAAAGAACCCAACCTTAGAC
>OW240917.1:14609972-14632640 GCA_933207985.1 Pelobates cultripes | reverse complement strand
TGGTATTATGATTATGTTTAATACTTGTTTTTTAAGTTTCAGAATTTTTGGAGTACCACTAGATTGTCCAAATTATTGATTATTACTTTTATGACATAGATTTTATGTATGTATGCTTTGCCATGTTAAATACATCTTATATTTTTTATAATATTGTATATCATTCATATGTGTTACATTTGTAGAAGAGGTGTCCTATTTTGATTGTGCCATATATATATATATATATATATATATTTCATGGGTGTTATTTTTCATTATTAGATTCTCTTTATTTATTATTTATATTTTTTATTTTCATTTTTATGTATTTTTTTGCTATTGCGTTCCAACGTGGAACACATAGTACATTCGGCCGTTATTCCGGAACTGGAAGTAACGCTCGATTTTTTAGCTGTTTGCCCCTTAAGAGCTTCTATTTCTATATACCCATTATTTATTTATCTGTGCCCTTTCTAGATAGGACATTTCTATGCATGTTGTTATTTATTGGACTGTCTGTTGCGTTCCAGCGTAAAAACGCATGATATATTCTTTTGCTAAACCGGAACCAGAAATGATGCCGGATGTTTTTGGTGCGTTCCAGCATGACACGCACGCAATGGACTTACTCCACAGGTGATTTTCATTGGATGTTTTTATTGGATGTTTTTGGCGGCATATTTAAACGAAGATTTGGAAGAAGAGGATTACAATCCCTGAGGAAGTCCAGTGCACGAAACACGTTGGATTACTACATTGGGGATTTACTTGCTGTACTTTTATCTCCACCCTGCAGTGGATTATGTAGAATATTGCATATTCTATGTTTCTATTGATTATATATATGGATGTGTGGATTGACATAAGTAACAGATGGTATCAATAAGTCACAAGGCTTTCTTTGTCCGAGAGCTCTGGAATGTGGATGTGGGGGGTCTTGTCCTTATATGGCTAGAGCTATATGCTGACGTTAGTATTAGCACATCTAGATAGTAACAGAGGGACACAAGGTCGGTCTCACTCTTGGCTTGGCTCTGTACAACGATGTAACTCTCCCATCAGAAGTACAGCAATTACCATCTGCTGTTAAATGTCCATTATCCTGTAACATCCTATATTATGTTTTATGTATCCGTAACTAAGAATAAACCTGAAGAAACCGTAAGTCAGATTGCGTATTACTACTTTTCAATAATATAGACATATATTATTGTGGCGAGCATTTGGCCCAAGAATATATATACAAAAGACGTATATATATCAATCAACTGAAGACAAGAAGAAATTAAGAAAGAGTCTACATTAACATCCATTCATCTAGTTTTTTACATTGGCTAGCCAGCCAGTCTTCTATTCAAGTTTTGTTCCCACTTCAAGGGGGGAGAGAGAAGAATCGAGTTACAAAGCTATTTTGGAACTGGGAAAACAAACTTGAAGAGAAAAAAAAGAATCTAGACTGTGTTTGTAAGAAAAAGAAAGTTTTCAAATCAAAGACTGTACAAGACTATTTTCTACAACTGAGACAAAAAGCACAAGATACAACGTGAATTCTAGAAGCAAGCACGTGGCAGACATTGGCAAGCGTCCAAGCAAAGAACTGCGCAGCTGTGTGGATGAAGCAACGAAATAGACAGAAATAACTGATCTGGTGAGTAACATGGAATTCATAAATGATATTGCAGAGAAAAGTAAATTGCAGTTTGCATTTAATAGCAGCTATTCAGATGCTGTATTGTGGCAATCTTTATACACACAATGTGAAATTGCCAATAGTGAAATTGACAAGAAATTGTTTGTTAATAAGAAAAAACAAAAGATCAGAAATGTTATGAAACTAGTCTGTACTTACAATGCATTGATTTGTAAACGAAATACAGGTAAAGACAATTTAGAATCAGCAGAAAAAGAAGTAGATTTGAATGGGTTAACAGAAGACAAATCAGATTTAAATGAACAGTGTAACAATGTAACAGAGAGAACATTGTCAGAAAAAGTCTGTGAATTAGAGGATAGAGTTGAATTAAGAAATGATCTTATTTGCCAGCTTGGAAATGAAGTTAAACTAGTGTGTGTTAATACAAGAAAAATACAAGCACAGAATCTAATCCCAGAACTAACAGATACTGAAAATGTATCCTCACAGAGTGATTTGCAGAAATGTAAATTTCAAGACAGAGCTGCAAAACTTAATTTGAAAATACATGAACAATTAATGAAAATTGTGAAATGTATTCCAGTTTATGACACGTCAGTGGATGCATTTACTAATGCTGAAATGTTTGAGTCTAATTTAGACAAATACAGCCTAAATGACGAACAAAGGAATAGATTATTTCAAATATGGCTGCCGACTCAAATGGCATGTAGGCTGACCACGCTTGTAAGATTTCAGGACAATGATGAAATAGTCCATGGAAATGAGCGAGACAGATTAACACAATTAATAAAATTAACAACAGGGAATGATTTTGCAGACACTGAAATGTTGGAAAAACTAAAACCACACAAAGGGGAGGATATATTTAGTTTTCTTGTAAAATTTGAAAGTGCATATAGACTTGTTGCTAATTTTTCTGAGAATCAGTTAATTAATGAATTTGTGAAAAAATTTCAAGATCTAGATCCAACTGCAATTGTAATTGCTAGAGAAAAAAGGACTTTGAATGAAGTTGCTTTGTTCTTGGATAACTTAAGGAGGGAAACCAATAATGAAGGGGTTAAAATGACTTGTGGAATTAGGCAGAGAAAGAAGTGCAGATGTTACAGCCCTCGTCCCCCTCCTTCTTCTTCTAGGACAGAGTGTAGAGTGATACAGACAGCTGAGCCCCTCCCATTTTATTCAACTAAAAACTGTAGAGTTGATAATATAGGGCAGAATATAACTCCTAAAGTTATTTGTTTTTGGTGCAATAAACAACATTATTTAAGATCTTGCAGATATTTTATCCGAGATATCAAATCAAAAGCAAATGAGAAATTAAATTTGTTGATTGAAAATTTTGACAGAGAAAATACATGTGAAGATAAATCAATTAAAGCCTTTCCTTGTAAACTTATAATCAGACAAATAAAAGCAATTTTAGCTAAATCAAAATTAGGAGACAGACAAGCAATGCAGTGTAACACAGAAAGTTATAAGAATCAGATAACTTCAAGAGATATGATCAGTTTAGGGAATAAGCATGGATATGTGTGCCAACAGATGTGCACAGGCTGATTCCAGAATTAAGAACAGCCAAGAATAGAGATCTATGTTAGTTTGTTGTTTTAATGAATTGTTAGTCTGAACTGTTTTTTCATTGTTTTATGTGTGTTATAAGAAAGTATTAGGTAATTAATTAAAATAAAAATTTACATCAAGTTTGCAAATATGGCAGAATTAAATACACTAATGTAGCAGTTAGGAACATGCAATGTTATATTGGGTGTATGCAATTATACAGTAACTCCAATCATTTTACAGAAGAAAAAACAATGGATATATTCCTTGTTACTCCTGAGGTTGATTTAAAATCTTTGATTTAATTCATGAGAATGAGATTTTAATGTCATGACTGATAATGGATTACTGTATTTTGCAAAGCCTGGACATACATATGTTTTGACTACATAGAAGACAAAAGTTTTGATAGGATTAAACCTAGATTTACAAATACATTTGATGTAGGAAACAATATATGTTTTTTGTAGTTTGTTTCATGTGACAAAATGATGCCAGTGTTAAGACAAGATGGCTGCTATTGCTAACGTATAGTGGAAAACAATATTTAGTTGTAACATCTGACATGTGATTAGGTTATACCTCCAAATTATTAAACAGTTTAAAAGGGGGGTATGAGTAATAAAAAGTTTGAGAATTGAGAATTTACATGTTCAGAAAGATTTTAATATAAGGAAATTTAAAGATTATACATCACATGGCATAAATGTAATGACCACTAGATGGTAGATCTCATGAGAAGATATGAGTATGTTTTGTGTAGTCAATATGATTCAATGTTAAACTGTGTAATAATAATGAGATATAAACATTGTAAGCCATTGTATTGATGCTGCACATGTTATTTGTTTTAATGTAGGTAAAGCGTGACAGATCCTTGTGGCAATAAATCAGGAAAGTATTCCTTCAGACAACTGGACATCGACTGTTGGAAAGAGACTTTTCATCTAATCTGCAAACTGTGATGGAAGATTCTACAGAGTTCATTCGATACAGAAGATTAACAGACTTACAAAGAAATAAAAGATTGACACTAACATACATATATATTCCTAAATATTAATGAAGAAAACAGACAATGAAAAGTTATTTAACAGTTATGAGTATTAATACCAAGAGAGAGTACTTATAAATATAACACATGGAGTAAAATTATTAATGGATGGTATTATGAAGAGAACTATTACATTATTACCTATACATAGAATGAGAAGTATCAGAGGTAGATAAAATATGAAGTCGATAAAATAAGGATCATGGTTACTTAATATCACAAAGATTGAGTTCAATAGTATTTCATAGATTAACTATAATGAGTAATTTGTTTATAATCGAGGTGAAGTAAAACAAACAATGGTAACAAAAGGAAGAAAACTAAGGAAGGATACTTTATATTGATTTATATTAAGTAATTATATACATTAAGAATGCCTTGGATATAAGAGTTCAGAGATCCAAGAGGAATTGAATTGAATGGAAAGAGTATAGTACACAATTATATTTGACCTAAGTCTATAAAGGTATGGACTAGGGAGAATAGGTTTCTGGATATGATGGTATCCAATGAATACATTGTTAAGTTGTTTTATGATTTCCCTGAGTTTGTTAGACACAGACTAGGAATAAGAGTTTCTGGGCAGTATGACCCCAAGTTTATTTTATTTTATTTTACTTTAGTCAGTTGAAGTGTACTAAGGAATACGGATTGGTCAGAATAAATGTTAGGGTAACATTAGGACAATCCTGCTTTTATGTTGAGATGTATTACATTAATAAGTCATCACAATGCTAATGAAGAGAGTGATGCTAATGAATTTATATTATTCTTTCCAAGTTCTTTTAAAGTAAACTATGTTTCTATTGAATTTAAAGTTTGTTACTACAAGGTGGAATTTTAGTGAAAATTATAATTATGTAAACTAAAACAAATCTATGATAGAAAGATTTCTAGATTGAAGAATTATTATAGAACTTCATGGTTGATAACACATCCTTTGAATGAGTCTTATAAGTAGTGTTGATATATTTCAGGTAGTGAGAGCCTACTGAATATACAAATTAAATACTATGATTGTAAAGTACTGATACAATCATCACTAGGTGGTATTAATGGTATAGGAATGTAATTCATGAATAAAAATGACCTAAAGATTTTAAGGTTGCTAGAAACCATATGATTCATGGAAATCTAATTGGACAGGATATTATAGTAATACAGGTATTAGTACTTAAATAATATCAGGTATTGAGAATGAAAATACTATGCTATGTGTGTCTGTAGGAGTATGATAGTGATACACAGTTATTATTTAGAAAGTTATCATCTTGATTTTGTTATCTACAAAGATATGACTGTACCAGAGCAGGTAGATCTTTCTGATTGCTTTATTGTTTATTGGATCAACATTTGTAAATATTTTATTCATTTATTATTGTTATATATATGTACATATTATGTTCAAGTAGTTATGATGTAACATGGATATGGATATCAATACATAGCTGAAACAGAGGGAGTTTGAAGTAAAGTAAGCAGTATGAGGGATAGAAACTCGACCTTCTAAGAACTCTCATATAATAGAAAGTTGTGACTTCATCTTGTTCTATGCTCAATGAATGTGATACAAGTGATGTATGAATGGACAGGTTAGTGACATTGTGTTATGGTTTTAAAACAAACCATAAACAGAGGGAATGTAGAATATTGCATATTCTATGTTTCTATTGATTATATATATGGATGTGTGGATTGACATAAGTAACAGATGGTATCAATAAGTCACAAGGCTTTCTTTGTCCGAGAGCTCTGGAATGTGGATGTGGGGGTCTTGTCCTTATATGGCTAGAGTTATATGCTGACGTTAGTATTAGCACTTCTATATAGTAACAGAGGGACACGAGGTCTCTCAGTCACTCTTGGCTTGGCTCTGTACAACGATGTAACTCTCCCATCAGAAGTACAGCAATTACCATCTGCTGTTAAATGTCCATTATCCTGTAACATCCTATATTATGTTTTATGTATCCGTAACTAAGAATAAACCTGAAGAAACCGTAAGTCAGATTGCGTATTACTACTTTTCAATAATATAGACATATATTATTGTGGCGAGCATTTGGCCCAAGAATATATATACAAAAGACGTATATATATCAATCAACTGAAGACAAGAAGAAATTAAGAAAGAGTCTACATTAACATCCATTCATCTAGTTTTTTACAATTATATGCTGTTTGTACTTCGACCTTTGTAAGTGCAATTTGTAATAAATTCTTTGAAGTTTTAATGCCATCTGCACTATCTTTTGGTTTTCTTTATTTTACAAGCACTAGAGAAGATTTTCTACATATTACTCTGAAGACTACTTCTGATTAAGGATGATGGGCCTGAAATGTACTTATATTTTGTGAGTTCAATATATACATCCTGCGTGTCCATACATTCACACTCTTATTACTCTATATGCGATTTATATATTTTTACAGATATTGTTAATCACGCTGTTATTATATAAGGTTGTATATTTTCATTTATACCTTAGAAGTGATTACTTCACCCTTTTGGCATTCCTACTTTTCTATTTTTCACTATTGTATTGGTGTTTAAGAGGGCACACTTTTTTAGTAGGTTTGCTTGCATATGTATTATTAGTGGTGTGTTTTCTTTTTTGTTACACTTTGACCAAGGGACTGACCAGAGTTTACGATGGGACGCAGTCCGAAGTTAAGATGATCAGAGCCAGCCGTTACCTGCAGAAGATGACACCTACAGATGATGTGGAAGCATACCTTCTAGCTTTTGAGAGGACCGCTGAGAGAGAAGAGTGGCCAGTGAGTGAGTGGGCAAGCATATTGGCACCTTTTCTGATCGGAGAACCCTAGAAGACTTTCTATGACCTGGAACGAGCGCAGGCAGGCTCCAAACTGAAGGCTGAGATTCTTGCAAGACTTCATGTGACTATGGCATTTCATGCCCAAAGATTTCATGCCTGGACTTTCAACCAAGAGAAATCTATCCGCTCCCAGATGTTTGACCTGATGCATCTTGCTAGAAAGTGGCTACAACCTGAAATAAATATGGCAAGCCACATCATGGAACTTCTTGTGATGGACAGATTCCTGTGAGGCTTACCTGCTTCACTGTGTCGATGGGTCAGCCAGAGTGATCCACAATCAGCCGATGAGTTAATTTGTTTGGTGGAAAGATATGTTGCTGCGGACAGTGGCTTAACAACACAAAGTCTATGAAGAGAGTTAAGACTCCAGCTGCTGAAAGACCTGGTAAGATTTTTCAAGGTTTCAGAGAGACAGAGGAACAAGAGACATATTCTCAGAGACCCCATACGCTAATGCCTAGAAATGTTAATCCTGGAAAAGGGTCTAGGTGGGGGATAGATTATAATATTAAATGTTACAATATTAAATGTTTCTGGTGTAATGATCTTGGACATAAAGCTAGAGACTGTCCCTTGATTGATGAACCTATGCAATGCAATATGATTAATCAGGATGTACAATTGTCTTGTCTGCTGAATTATATGGAATCTGCTGTTGCCAAATGTAGTCACAATCCACAAATATGTTCTATAAAGGTGAATGGGAAAGAGGTTAGAGCTCTATTAGAATCCGGAAGTATGGCTACATTGATAACAAAATGCCTTGTATCTGAAGCCGATGTTGAAGCATTTCAGAAAATATGTATTATTTGTGTTCATGGTGACAAACGTGAATATCCTACAGTTTTTCTGAAATTTGAAAGCCTTTTTTGGAATTGTGAATCATAGAGCGGGGGTGGTTGATAAATTGGCTTATGATGTGGTGTTGGGAAGGGATTTCCCCCAATTTTTAGACTTGTGGGGGTCTCCAGAAAAGGTAGCTCATGATTGTATAGCAAATGATGATGATGATTCTGGAAATGTGTTTCCTTTTTATGACATAGAATGGGAAGGACTAGGCATAAGAACAGAGAAGGCTGAAGCCTCACATCATATGCCAGCTTTAGTAGGAGATGACCCAGGCCACGATAGTCAGGAGTCCGATAATGATCAGGATCAAGGCATTAACTTGCCTGAATTAGAAGTCAGTCCTGTTAACTTCAGGAAAGCACAATGAGAAGACCCCACTCTTGCAGAGGCCCGTAAAAATATCCAGGTTTCTAATGATGATCCAGTACAACTTGATAGAGCCCCTTCATATCCTTACTTTGAGGTACAGAATTATTTGATTCATAGAATGGAGAAAAAGGGGATGGATGTTGTAAAGCAACTAACTGTGCCTAAGCCCTTCAGACATACAGTCCTAAACCTTGCACACAGACATATAATGGGGGGACATTTAGGCATAGAAAAGACAAAATAAAGAGTCTTACAGAGGTTTTATTGGCCTGGGGTATTTGCTTCAGTTGCAAATTATTGTTCTTCTTGTCCTGAATGCCAACACACAGGCCCTTTTAAGGCATACCGCAGTCCTCTGGTACCATTGCCTATAATAGAAATACCTTTTGAGAGGATTGCAATGGACCTGGTAGGTCCTCTGGTAAAGTCTGCAAGGGGGCATCAGTATATATTGGTGGTTTTGGATTATGCTACTAAGTACCTGGAAGCAGTACCCCTATGTAACACGTCTGTGAAGACAAGGATGGTAAGAATTTGGACTGCTTACTACCCTATCTAATGTTCTCCATAAGGGAGGTGCCACAAGCTTCTACTGGCTTCTCTCCTTTTGAACTTCTATATGCCCATCATCCCAGAGGTCTGCTAGATATAGCAAAAGAAACCTGGGAACACAAATCAAATCCGTACTGTAGTGTAATTGAGCACATAGCTCAAATGCAAGATAGGATAGCGGCTGTCATGCCAAAAGTTAAAGAACATATGTAGAAAGCCCAAGAGGCCCAGAAAAACAGTTATAATAGAAATGCCAGTTTGAGAGTTTTTCACCCAGGAAACAGGGTACTTGTTTTGGTCCCTACAGTAGAAAATACATTTCTAGCATCTTGTCATGGCCCCTATGAGGTTATTGAACAAGTTGGGGAAGTTAATTTTAAAGTGAGACAACCCAATAGGAGAAAGCCTGAGCAAATCTATCATATAAATTTACTAAAACCCTGGAAGGATAGATATCTTAACTATTTCAATTGTCACTAATGGGACTGGTAGTGAACATGAAGTAAACATACAAGACACACTATCCCCCCACTATAAACAGGAAGTAAGGGACTTTATTGGTAGAAACAAGGATGTATTTTCTGTAGTTCCAGGCAGGACTAACGTTATCAAGCATGATATTGTAACAGAACCAGGTGTGAAGAGAAGTCTTAAACCATACAGAATTCCAGAAGCACAGAAAGAGGCTGTATTTGCTGAAATTAAGACAATGTTAGATCTTGATATTATTGAGGAATCACAAAGCGAGTGGAACAGCCCTATAGTACTGGTGCTAAAACCTGACGGCTCGTTAAGATTTTGTAATGATTTTCGTAATTAAACAGTGTGTCCAAGTTTGATGCTTATCCAATGCCTAGGGTTGATGAACTAATAGAGAGACTGGGTAAGGCTCGGTACCTGACTAAGGGTTATTGGCAAGTACTTCTTACAGACAGAGCAAAAGAAAAGACAGCTTTTTCAACATCAGGGGGATTATTCCAGTACAAGGTGCTACCATTTGGGTTACATGGGGCCCCTGCCACTTTTCAAAGACTGATTGATAGGATTTTGAAGCCTCATAGCCGTTATGCGGCCGCAGACTTAGATGACATAGTCATTCACAGTTCTGACTGGGCGTCACATCTTCCCAAAGTGCAGGCAGTACTGGATTCTATCTGCCTAGCTGGTTTAACTGCTAACCCATCAAAGTGTACTATAGTTTTGGAAGAGGCAAAATATCTGGGTTATTCGATTGGGAGAGGACTAGTTAAGCCCCAAACAGCAAAAGTGAAGGCCATACAAAATTGGCCACGCCCCCTCACTAAAAAAGCAAGTCAGGACTTTCTTAGGACTTATTGGGTACTATAGGCGATTTATTCCTGATTTTGCTACATTAGCATCTGATCTCACAAAAGGAAAAGCCCCACTAGTGGAGACAGAAAAATCTTTTGTAAATTTGAAAGCGGCTTTGTTCCTCCAACCAGTTCTAGTAACCCCGGATTTCACTAAATATTTTATTGTACAAACCGATGCATCAGAGATTGGGGTAGGGGCGGTGAAGAACAATCAGTATTTTATTTAAGTACAATGACCAATCACAGGCAGATAGGGTTAAAACACTCCTCCAATACATTACAATCCCTCCCCTCTATCCTGGAGATAATTGGGAAGTAATCCAATTATATCCAAGGACAGAGGCAAAACTCCATTACCAACATGGTTACAATAAAACACTAAAATACACAATATTAAATTTTTCACACAAAATATATACATGTAACCCCAGATAGCTGGGATCTGAGCGCACAAAAATACTGAATAGCGCTCAGATCCTATGCACACAGTCCAATCGTCGTGGAGTTAAAGTGTTCACAAAGTCTGTCCTCATACGAATAGACTCCACGGGATGGCTATCTGGGGTAATGCTGTTCATACAGTTTAAACTACCGAATGAACAGGCATCCGGTTAAATGACCGAATGCAGAAGCAAGGAGGCTGATGGCTCAGCGGTGTTTGCCCAAATAAGTGTCCATTTACAGTTCCATAGTTTGGGCGCTGAACACCGCTGGCCGTTCGGGACTTTAAGATGGCCGCCGCCACATGTTCGGCAACTAAACAAAGGCCACCCAGCATTCGTCAATTAAGCTGCGGTTAACCGCAGCTTCTGGGAGGTAAGTTACTGACACACTCCAGCTCCCAGGTGGTCCAGTCATTTGTGCGTTAGTTCGGTAGATTGAATCTACCGACCACCAGGCAGAAAGGCACGAATAAGCCTTTTCTGCAGGGGAAAAGAAGGCTTTTAACATGGGGCCATAGTCCAAAGGCAACAGGCGGGCAACCAATGCAATGTGGCGAGATTGGTCTCGTCACAGGATGATATGTGACAGAGTGTTGGGGATGGTGGTCAGGGGTGTATATCGGGCACCCAGAGTCCAGCCCAGGTATTCTGAGGAGTTCTGGCTCACTGCCTATCGAGGTGATTAGTCTAACCTGTGGGTGCAGTGGGCAGCTATATAACTGCTGTTAAAGCAGGGTGGAGTGAGGGAAGTGTTTTGAGGAGAAATAAGGATTGCTGCCTCTTATATCCTGTTGTATCCTGCTACTTCTTAACAACAGAAAATAAACAGGCCAGAGGCCTTTGAAACTGGACTTTGTCTTGGCCTGGCTTCCTTACCCTAGAGGGCTGTGCAGTTTCCAAAAGATCCTGGACAAACACACAAAGGGAAGTAAGTTTGTCACTATATATATATATATATATATATATATACACACTTTTATTTACTATATATGTATAATACATTATAAAGTAATTAAAGCATTTTATAATATATTATGCATATATAATGCATATGTAGGATTACATTACAAGTGTATTTTGAGATATATGTGTATATATATCACAAAATGTATAATATATGATAAAATACAAAAAACAAGCCCTATGCTCAACATCTCATCACTCCTGGGCGGCAGCAACGATCATAGTACACATGAGCCCTAATACATACAGTAAAAAACAAAAAAAAAGTTACCTGCGCTCTTCCCAAATTCCTATGCATATCCCAAATCCTATGGCCATTGCTGCCGCCCAGGAGTGATGGGAGTTTGAGCGCAGGACTATCTGGAATAGTTTCTCAAAAAACATTTACCACACTTTTTTTTATTATTTCACAACTCAAATGTTAAGGTGATTCCCCTCTGCTTTCCCACATTTTTAACATTTGTAACTGTTTACAGGAGAAAATCTCGCCAACTGTGTAAGTACTAAACATCAAAATTGTATTAATTTAAACTGATTTTCTAAAATATTAGTGCAATTAATCAAATCATTATATTGTTTCAGTGCATCAAGCCATTCTGCTTGGTTAAATTCTATACTCCATACTTTCGGACATTTTTCCCTGATTTCTCGATCAATAAGGGAAAAAAAAACATTTAAATGAGAAAAAAAACCACGAGAACGAAATTGGCGAATTCATGCAAATTTCTTCTGAATTCAACCGAATTCACCCAAATTCGACTGAATTTCGACCGAATATGCTTTTGTAGGCTTAGACATTATTTTTGTTACTTTCTGTCAACCAAAAATCTCTCCTTGTTGTTTAATCAAAATGTCATTTTCTTTAAAGATGGTGGCCTCCAAAAAATGTTTCACTCTCAAATATGAGTAGATTTCCCTATTATTCAAACCAAACTCCTGTTGACATTGAGCTAACTTGTTTACCCATCAATAATTGTTTGATATTAGACATGCCTCCGTTCTTCTACATTTCTAGATTCAAATCTTGAACATTAGATTTAATGTTTAAATTATCCAAAACCTGCCTTTATAACCCAAACGTTTTTTAATTTGCCACCAAGCTCTCAGTAAATTCACCATAACAGTACAATTTTCCTCGGGTCTTTTATAGCTTTCGTAAGAGATATTCCAGATAATGATAGAAGGGCCATCTGATCTTATCATTTGTTTCTAGAACTTATACCATATCTCGGATTCTATGTTTATTGCTTTTTTCCCTATATATATATATATATATATATATATATATATATATATATATATATATATATATATATATATTTATATATATATATATATGTCTTATTATATTGGCTTGGTAATAATCCCTAATCAAGGGAAAACCCAGGCTGCTTTTTTAACAGATAAAGTTAGTCTTTAAGCAGCAATACATGTTTTTTTATCTCGTCACACATACTTTAAAAAACCTTGAATAATGCATAGCTAACCAACTTCCTGGGATCTCTAATGGTAAGTGTCTAAAACGTTACAGCCATTCATGTAATATATAGGCTTTTATAGAATTTATCCTGCCCATCCATGACATAATCATATTTTTTCAACCTCTTGACACAAAATTAGTTTCTTTCAGTAAAAACATAAATTTAGTACTCATTAAATGTTCTATTTTAGGAGTAATCCAAATTCCAAAATAGTTGATTTATTTTTTTGTCAATATTATTATTATTATTATTATTGCCATTTATATAGCGCCAACAGATTCCGTAGCGCTTTACAATATTATGAAAGGGGATTTAACTATAAATAGGACAATTACAAATAAACTTACAGGAACAATAGGTTGAAGAGGACCCTGCTCAATCGAGCTTACATTCTATAGGAGGTGGGGTGTAAAACATATTAGGACAGGAATGTGCAATCAAATAAGGTGGGCTGCCCTTCAGGAGAGGGCAAGAGACGGGTATGTGAGGAGGGGTTAGTCTTGGAGGCCATAAGCTTTCCTAAAGAGATGGGTTTTAAGGCACTTCTTAAAAGATGCAAGACTAGGGGATAGTCGGATAGCGGTAGGCAGGCTATTCCATAGGAAGGGAGCCGCCCGCGAGAAGTCCTGCAAGCGCGAGTTGGCCATACGGGTGCGGACAACGGACAGGAGGTGGTCACGGGCAGAGCGGAGAGACCGAGAAGGGACATACCTGTGGATCAGTGAGGAGATATAAGAGGGGCTAGAGTTGTTCAGTGCTTTATAGGTGTGAGTTAGTGCCTTGAATTGACTCCTATAGCACACAGGAAGCCAATGTAAGGACTGGCAGAGGGGTGAGGTGTGAGAGAACCGACTAGAGAGGAAAATCAGTCTAGCAGCAGCATTCATTACAGACTGTAGGGGTGCAGTACGGCTTTTGGGTAGACCAAGCAGGAGAGGGTTACAATAATCCATGCGTGAAATTATTAGAGCATGGACAAGCTCCTTGGTAGTATCTGGTGCAAGAAAGGGGCGGATGCGGGCTATGTTTTTAAGATGGAATCTACAGGATTTGGCAACATGCTGGATGTGAGGCTCAAAGGTGAGACCAGAGTCAAGTATGACGCCAAGACAGCGCGCTTGCAAGGATGGGCTGATGTTAGTACCACAAACTTAAAGGGAGAGTGAAAGAGGAGGATCGGTATTAGGAGGAGGAAAGACAAGGAGCTCAGTTTTTGAGAGATTGAGTTTCAGAAAGCGGGAGGACATCCAGTCAGAGATGGAAGAAAGGCAAGCAGTGACACGTTGCAGGACAGCAGGGTAGAGGTCCGGGGAGGAGAGATATAGCTGGGTGTCATCAGCGTACAGGTGGTAGTGGAAACCAAATGAGGTAATAAGTTTGCCAAGAGAGGCAGTATAAAGAGAAAATAGAAGGGGACCAAGGACGGAGCCTTGGGGGACTCCAACCGAGACAGGGCGAGGGGAGGAGGTATCATTAGAAAAAGAGACACTGAATGAGCGTTGGGAGAGATAAGAGGAAAACCATGAGAGGACAGAGTCACAGAGACCAAGCGATTGCAGAGTTTGAAGAAGGAGAGCATGATCAACGGTGTCAAAGGCCGCCGAGAGGTCAAGAAGAATTAGTATGGAGTAGTGGCCTTTGGATTTAGCTGCGATTAGGTCGTTAGTAACTTTGATAAGGGCAGTCTCTGTAGAGTGGAGAGGGCGGAAGCCAGATTGAAGGGGGTCAAGGAGAGAGTTGGAATTGAGGAAATGAGACACACGGGTAAAGACGAGTCTTTCCAGAAGCTTTGAGGAAAAAGGGAGCAGGGATATGGGACGGTAGTTAGAGGGGGTGGACGGGTCAAGGGATGGTTTTTTTAGTATAGGTACTACAGTGGCATGTTTAAGGTCAGCAGGGACGATGCCAGAAGAGAGCGAGCAGTTGAAGATGTGTGTTAGAGAAGGCACGAGACAAGTGGAGAGAGATCTGATAAGGTGAGATGGGACAGGATCGAGCGGGCAAGTGGTGGGGCGAGAGGAGCAAAGAAGAGCAGCCACCTCTTGGTCAGTGGCTGGGGAGAACGTCTGAAGGGTAGGAAAGGCATGATCAATGTGTGATTGAGAAACAGAAAGGCAAGGAGGGGAGAATTCTTTCCTTAGCTGTTCAATTTTGTCAGTGAAATAACATGCAAAGTTATCAGCAGTAAGGTTGGTTTGGGGGGTGGCCACAGCGGGGCGAAGGAGAGAATTAAAGGTGTCAAAGAGATGGCTGGGGTTGCGGGAACATGAACTAATGAGAGAGGAAAAATAGGACTGTTTGGCAAGGGCAAGGGCTGCACTTTATGAACACAGTATGAATCTGTAATGGAGAAAGTCTGACTGGGTGCGAGACTTCCTCCAGGAGCGTTCAGCACACCGGGAGCATCTTTGCAGGTAGCGCGTTGATTTAGTATGCCATGGTTGGGGGCGGGTCCTCCTTGAGGTGCTTGTTTGGAGTGGCGCTGCAGTGTTCAAGGCAGATGTAAGAGTAGAGTTATATATGGAGATGGCCAGTGAAGGACAGGATAGGGAAGGGATGGACAGCAGTTGTGAATCAATGTCAGCTGACAACTGTTGGAGATCAAGAGAATTAAGGTCCCTCCTGAGTTGAGGCTGGTTAGGCGGAGGTTGTTGGGTGAGGGGGTACGTGAGAGCAAACGATAAGAGGTGGTGATCAGAGAGTGGATACGGAGTGTTGCAGATATTAGATACAGTACATGCATAAGTGAAGATTAGGTCAAGGGTATTGCCAGCTACATGGGTGGGAGAATTTGCCCACTGTGATAGCCCGAGGGAGGAAGTAATTGAAAGTAGTTTATTGGCTGCAGAGGTCAAAGGTGGGTTTATAGGAATATTGAAGTCCCCGAGAATTAGGGATGGGATGTTAGAAGAGAGGAAATAGGGTAGCCAGGCAGCAAAATGGTCAAGGAAGAGAAGAGGGGAACCAGGGGGACGGTAAATAACAGCAATGTTAGCAGCGATGGGTTTGAAAAGGCGAATTGAGTGTCTTTCAAATGACGGGAAAGAGAGGGAAGGGGGGGTGGGAAGAGGTTTAAAAGAGCAGTGAGGGGAGAGGAGAAATCCAACACCACCACCTTTACATTCAGAGTTTCTTGCGGTGTGGGTAAGTTGGAGACCACCGAAGGACAAAGATGCAGGGGTGGCAGTGTCAGAGGGGGAGAGCCAGGTTTCTGTTAAGGCTAGTAAATCTATTGAATGAGAGATGAAGTAGTCATGGACAGCAGTGGATTTAGTTATATTGCAAACAGAGCGTGCGTTCCAGAGGGCAGTATTGAAGGAGGATTTAGAGGAACAAGTCATATCTTTCTCTGAGAGATATTTCTGGTTCCTTCTTAATTTTTATTGGCATAATTATGGATTTACTGACATTTATTTTGTAATTAGCAACAACAGAATACAACTCAACCTCCTTAATCAAAGCTGGCACAGATATCAATGGGTCATTTAGCACCAGCATATCATTATCAGCATACATACAGATCTTATGTTCTTTTGAGCCAGTATTTATGTTGTTAAGATGTAAATTAGTGGTGATAGAGGACATCCTTGCGTGTCCCATTGCTCAGTCGGAACCAGTCTGCACATATATTCTGTCCCACTGTCCTGGCAGTGGGTTTGCTAGTAATGTGTGCTAGTGAGTGGAGCAATTTATACCATATATAAGACAGAAGAAAGAATATATATATACAAACTGGTTTCGATTTTAAGTGTAACTTCCAGCAATAATGGTATATATGTAAAGAAAAAAGGGAAAAAAAGCAATGATAGTGCAGATTGTATAAAAAATATGTAAGCATATATACTTATAACAATTCATAAATTGTGAAGTATCACTTTAAGAAATTTTTGGTGAAATCCCAATAGGAAAAAGCTGACATAAATTTATTATCTGCCACATGCAGAAAAAGCAGTACATATATACATAAAATAGAATAATAAAAAATGATTATAAAAAATAGGGTGACAAGCCCCTTACTAGATAAGGTGGTGAGTTTGACACATATATGTCAACTCACTATCAGAGTTCAATCATTAGGGTGGTAGGCTGCTCGTCCGGCGTTCTTCCTGTTCGGCTGCTAGAGAATCTCCTCGTGTATTGTCTGCTGCCAGAAAACAAACGCCTCCGGACTCCGTGGTCTGTAAGCTCCTCCCCCTTTGTATGACGTCAACGCGTTTCGCAAATCGGCTTCCTCAGGACGTGCTCACAACCTTCATCTTGGTTGTGGGCTTAAATAGGGCAACAATCCCTCATGATTGGTTTATCACTAATTCAATTGAAAAAGTCCAATTATTCAATTAAATTAACTAAATATCTTGACATAAAGTTTAATGGGACTTGGATTCAAATCTACATCTGTCATTAAAGACTCATTTAAGACTCTTTAAAGGATTGTTCATGGCAGAAAAATAAATAACATGGCAAAATTAAACAACAAAAAGGCATTGATAAAATCACAAAATCACAAAGATACACAGCAAAATAAAAATAAAAAAACACAGCAGAAAAAAATAACATGGCAAAATTGAACAGCAAAAAGGCATTGATGGAATCACAAAATCACAAAGATACACAGCATATTAATATTGATTAAGATTTAAATTTAATTATGATTTAAAGCAATATTGCCTAAAAAGGATAAAAAGAGAGAACTATTAATTGGCATATCTCAAGACTTACTCTTATTGTAGTTTTGGCAAACACAATATAATAGATAAAACATGAATAAAATGTAATAATGATTAGAATCAACAGTGGTAATTATTTATCAGAGAGTGTCCCAGTGGGAAAGGTGCATAACAAAGTGCAATCACAAAAAAGTGCAATCACAAAAAGACTTATCCATATAAATGTGAACAATATAATTGTGAAACAAAATAGGAATAGAACTGAGAGCAAAAAAAAAAAAAACAATTAATTTAAAAATGCTTTTGAAAAGCAGTTATAAAACATTGAAGAATAAAAGTGTATATTTAAAAAAATAAATTTAATTAAAAGTATACGGCTTCCTGAGGTTCCTAGTTGGTCTCCCATACAAGTACTAAGCAGGCCCAAGTCTGCATGACTTCTGAGATCTGATGAGATCAGGCACTTTCAGACTGGTATGTCCGTAGGCTATAATTAATTAAAAAATGTATTCATATAAAATGAAAAATATATAAAAAAATATATATACATATGATTCATTATTTTAAAAAATGGCAAATTTCAAAGTCATTGTTCAGGCCATATGGAACCATAGTATTTAAAGTAAAAATCCATTGCATCTCAGCCTTCCCTATTTTTTCTATGAAATATCCTCCCCTCCATGTTCTCGAGATTCGTTGGATTGCAATAAAACATAATTGTGTAAAATCAGCCTGATGGTGTTGTGCAAAGTGTGCTGACACTTGGTGTAGCGCATATTTCCTCTTTATGTTATAGACATGCTCACCTATACGTGTGTATAACGGTCTCGTCGTTCGTCCTACATAATGTAGACCACACGTATAGGTAAGTAGGTATATAACGTTTTTGGAACTACATGTTATACCTTCCTTTATTCGGTATGTGATATTATTGACAGTAAAATCCTTAACATGTTGCTTTTTACTTCCTATTTTTTTACACGTACTGCAATACCCACATCTAAAAAAACCCTGTTGTTGATTTAAAAAATTCTCCTGTTGGTGTGGTTCATCTAAAACATTTTTCACTAAAATTGTATTTAAATTAGGAACTCCTTTATGTATAATTGTAGGTGTATCTGTTAAAATATCATTCAAAATGGGATCATCCCTGAGTATTGGCCAATGTTTCTTAATAATATTACGCACTTTATAATTATGTCCTCCCGAGAACTGACATATAAATGGGATATTCGGCATCGTATTATTTTTCTTCTTCTCCTTATACTTTAAAATCTCATTTCTTTCTAATTTGTCTACTTTTCTTTTAGCTTCATTTAAAAAACCTTCCTTATACCCACGTTCTTTAAAATCTTTAATAATCTTTTGGCTTTGTTCTAGAAAAATTATTTCTTCTGTGCAGTTTCTTTTCATCCTAATTAATTGACTGCTTGGCACATTATTTAGCCATGGACTAAAATGGCAACTTGTGTGTTGGATGTAGCTGTTCACATCCACTGGCTTAAAGAAAGTTTTTGTTTTTATTTTATTATTCTCTATATATATTGTGAGATCCAAAAAAATTAATCTCCCTACTACTGACTTCCGAAGTTAATTGTGTACCCCATTGGTTTGAATTGAGTATTTCCATAAATTTATGGAGTGATTCTTCTCCACCCTTCCAAATTATAATGAGATCGTCTATGTATCTTTTATATAGCACCAAGTTTGACCCCCCGCCATAGCCCTCCTCAATATGGATATATTCCCAATAAGCCATAAAGAGATTGGCGTAGCTGGGGGCGAACTTGGTGCCCATAGTCGTGCCGCATAGTTGAAGATAAAAATCTCCCTGAAACCAAAAGTAATTATTCTCTAAAATAAGAGATATCGATTTTAAAATAAATTCAATTTGTTGTGGTGGATATGAAGAGGAAAATTTTAGAAAATGCTCTACTGCCTGTACACCTAAATCATGTTTTATACTCGTATAAAGGGAAGCCACATCTGCTGTGACTAATAAATAGTCATCTTCCCACGTAATTTCACTCAATATCTGAAGTATACTTGTAGTATCTTTCAGATACGAAGGTGTTTTTTGAACCAGTGGTTGGAGCATATAATCTACATACTCAGATAGTCTGCATGAAACAGAATTAATCCCCGAAACTATCGGACGGCCAGGGTTTTTTTTGATACTTTTGTGGACCTTGGGTAGGAAGTAGAATACTGGGATTTTTTCAAATGTTATATTTATATAATCCCTTTCAGATTTACTTAGGATGCCTGTTTCAAATCATTGGGTTATTAATAAATTAAATTTCTTTTTTATATCATTTGTTGGGTCCTTATTTAATTTTAAATAAGTTACCTGATCACCTAACAAATTATAGGCTTCCTCAAGATAGTATTCTTTATCCATAATTACTGTGCCCCCCCCCCCCTTGTCTGCCGGCTTAATAACTATTTCCTTGTCTTGTCTCAATTCTTTTAATCCTTTTTGTTCCTGTAATGAAAGATTTAATTGATATTTATTCAATGGTTTCACTCTTTGGATTTCTTTATTCACTATATTTTGAAAAGTAGTCATTTCATCTGATGAATGCCATTTTGGAAAAAACACAGATTTTTCTTTTAAATTAGTGTGTATAACTTCATCGTATAAATAAGTCTCTGACTTTAAAGGAGTTAAAATATTGTTTGCTTCTTTATAAAAATGTTTTTTTAAACATAGCTTTCTCATAAATTTTTGTAAATCCACGTAAAATTTAAATTTGTCTATTCCCTTACTTTAAATACTATGGTTCCATATGGCCTGAACAATGACTTTGAAATTTGCCATTTTTTAAAATAATGAATCATATGTATATATATTTTTCATTTTATATGAATACATTTTTTAATTGATTATAGCCTACGGACATACCAGTCTGAAAGTGCCTGATCTCGTCAGATCTCAGAAGTCATGCAGACTTGGGCCTGCTTAGTACTTGTATGGGAGACCAACTAGGAACCTCAGGAAGCCGTATACTTTTAATTAAATTTATTTTTTTAAATATACACTTTTATTCTTCAATGTTTTATAACTGCTTTTCAAAAGCATTTTTAAATTAATTGTTTTTTTTTTTAAACTTATCAATTTTTTCCAATTCATCAATTATTTTTTGAACCTCAGATTTTCATGCTCTCAGTTCTATTCCTATTTTGTTTCACAATTATATTGTTCACATTTATATGGATGATAAGTCTTTTTGTGATTGCACTTTTTTGTGATTGCACTTTGTTATGCACCTTTCCCACTGGGACACTCTCTGATAAATAATTACCACTGTTGATTCTAATCATTATTACATTTTATTCATGTTTTATCTATTATATTGTGTTTGCCAAAACTACAATAAGAGTAAGTCTTGAGATATGCCAATTAATAGTTCTCTCTTTTTATCCTTTTTAGGCAATATTGCTTTAAATCATAATTAAATTTAAATCTTAATCAATATTAATATGCTGTGTATCTTTGTGATTTTGTGATTTTATCAATGCCTTTTTGCTGTTTAATTTTGCCATGTTATTTATTTTTCTGCCATGAACAATCCTTTAAAGAGTCTTAAATGAGTCTTTAATGACAGATGTAGATTTGAATCCAAGTCCCATTAAACTTTATGTCAAGATATTTAGTTAATTTAATTGAATAATTGGACTTTTTCAATTGAATTAGTGATAAACCAATCATGAGGGATTGTTGCACTATTTAAGCCCACAACCAAGATGAAGGTTGTGAGCACGTCCTGAGGAAGCCGATTGGCGAAACGCGTTGACGTCATACAAAGGGGGAGGAGCTTACAGACCACGGAGTCCGGAGGCGTTTGTTTTCTGGCAGCAGACAATACACAAGGAGATTCTCTAGCAGCCGAACAGGAAGAACGCCGGACGAGCAGCCTACCACCCTAATGATTGAACTCTGATAGTGAGTTGACATATATGTGTCAAACTCACCACCTTATCTAGTAAGGGGCTTGTCACCCTATTTTGTATCATCATTTTTTATTATTCTATTTTATGTATATATGTACTGCTTTTTCTGCATGTGGCAGATAATAAATTTATGTCAGCTTTTTCCTATAGTGGTTTCACCAAAAATTTCTTAAAGTGATACTTCACAATTTATGAATTGTTATAAGTATATATGCTTATATATTTTTTATACAATCTGCACTATCATTGCTTTTTTTCCCTTTTTTCTTTACATATATACCATTATTGCTAAAAGTTACACTTAAAATCGAAACCAGTTTGTATATATATATTCTTTCTTCTGTCTTATATATGGTATAAATTGCTCCACTCACTAGCACACATTACTTTCTCTTTTTGGTGGAGTTTTGGGATTACACCAGAGTGTGAAGCAATTTTGAAAACAATTTTGAAAACTATTTAGCACCCAGGTTACATCTGTTCGTATTGTATACTATTGTAATCCCTTTTATAGTGGGTTTGCTATACAATGCTTTTTTAGCCCTGAGAAAAAATCCCCTAAATCCAAAAGCACCAAAAGTTTCAAACATAAAAGACCAGTTAACTGGGTCAAAGGCTTTTTTCGTGTAAACTGTCATTAAAACAAATTTTCCGACCCTGTTCTTAGCTGCATCAATCATGTCAATAATCCATCTTGTATTGTTCACGGAACTATATCTGGGTACAAAACCTATCTGATCTTTAGAGATCACATACACTATTACTTTTTTTAACCTGCCAGCCAGGATTAATGAGAATATCTTAGCGTCAGTATCAATCAATTATATTGTTCCGTAATTTAATACCGAAGTAGGATTTTTATGTGTCTTGGTAATTGGTAGAATATTTGCTTGCAAAGATTTGAGTGGAGAATCAACATTTTTGCTCATTTCATTGAATCATATAGTCAGCTCTGGG
>OW240917.1:14579859-14609872 GCA_933207985.1 Pelobates cultripes | reverse complement strand
GCAATTTCATTTTTCAGAATTTTAAAAAAGACGCCAGTAAATCCATCTGGACCTGGTGCTTTGTTCTTTTCAGCCCCTCAATAGCTTTGCTAACACCTGTATTGGAGCATTTAAGAATTCTTTCTTTCCTTCTGGAACTCTGCTTATGTCCAAGTCTGTTAGATAATTCTTTATTTTATCGCGCCTTGTGTGGTTCGGTATCTTATGCAAGGTCTTAGAGTATTCATGGAGAGCTTGACCGATTTCTTCCGGGGCTTAGTAAAGCTTGTTCTTAAAGGTTATCTTATCTATTCTGCTTATCACTTGTCTTTTCTTTATTTTATAAGTTAAATATTTAACTTTATTATTTTTAGCATAGCAGGTTTGTTTTAATTTTTCTAATTTTTTTATTTATGCTATCCATATTAAGTATATTTATTTTATCCTTTAGTTCGTGTATTTCTTTAGCTCTTTCTATATTTGGTGACTCTTGATTTAATTTATCCAAAGTATAAAGTTTAATCAGCAGTGTGGGTATATTACTACCTATTTTCTAAAATAGCCAAATGAATCAGATGCCCTCTTATTACGGCTTTATAGGCACACCACCTGTTACTATTAGTGCCTATGTTCATTTGAGTTTAAGAGGCTATTTTGTAACTTCCATCCATATGTTCTTCTTATTTTATTTTCATCAATTTCCCATACCACTGCATTAATGGTCATGTGATCCGACCAGCTCTGATTGTATGTAAATATTTTTTATTTTTTTCTAACAGAGAATAATTAGATAGTACTAAGTCGATATGGGCATAGGAACAATGTCTAAAAGAAAAGTGAGTGTACTCCCTCTCCATAGGATGTACTAATCTCCAGACATCGTATATTAGTGATTTTTTCAAAACTGATGAGAAGGCCCTGGTTTTCCTATGTAAGGATTGATCTATTGATATTTCTGTTCTAGTTTTCTTATCCATCTTTACATATAATATACAGTTACAATCCAGCTATGATGATATTACCAACAGCTATTTTGTCTACTTTATGGATGATATTTTGTATGAAAAATATTTAACACATATATGTTCAAAGTGTACAGAGCCTTATCTCATTTGCAAATAAGTATTATGGACCTTTCATGATTATCTAGCTCTGATGTATTAACTCAAAATCTATCTCTTTGCTAATCCAAATAGCCACACCCCTCATTTTGCCTGCTTGTGATGGAGCATTAAATAAATGGGCAATTTCTTTCCCCATTAAAAAAAAAAAAAATGTCCTTTCTGATTTTATCCAGTGGGTTTCCAGGATAAAACATAATTGTGCCTTTTCTTTTTTTATCAAATCTATCTACGCAGACAGTTTTTGTGTTGTTTTTTTAAAGCCTTGTGAGATTAAGGAAATCATTCTAACCATCTTGTATTGGTTTTGAAAAGTTTTTATGTAGCTCCTGCCATCCATCCAAAGAATACACACACACAACATTAAACATTATATATACAACCATGATTCGTTCAAAGAACACCTGCATGTAAGACCCTCTATTACATGCAAAGAAGACAAAAAAACAAAATCATAGACGAGTATTATTCATATGTTTACTTCCATTATGTGGGAAGAGAACGACAGACTATGGATGATATAGATATTGTTACTCCTAAATCAACTTATGCAACTTTGTCTGTTGCATTTAGATGATAGCACCAGTAAGCAGTTAGCAGCTGTTTAAATAAATAGATAGATAATAGGGGAGGGAAGCAAGAAAAGAGGAAGAAAAAAAACAAAACATTCTCAAGATACCAAGTTTGGACCATGATTGTAACAAATGGAGGAGCCTAACCTGTTTTATGGGGACTTTGCTAGGCATCAATTCGGGACATTTGAAGCATTCCCCATACGAATGCTAACTACCGAACACCGGGCCACCCTGCTTCCTAATTATAGATAATTTACCTCCCTGATCCACAAGTGCCTTCGCATAGAAAAACCCACGAACGCTTTGCGAAGTGCCTGGGTGGCCGCCATTTCAGGACTTACACGTGTTCGCGGCCAACTTAACTCCCGAACAGCGGTGTTTTGCCATCGAGTGTCTGGAACTAAAATCAGACACTCGAGTAGGCGAACACTGCTGAGACCTCCATAGCACCGGGAAATCGTGCTACAACTACCGAACAACAGGCCGTTCGGTAGAAAGACTTAATAGCCTATGGGGATTCCGGCGAACATCGGGTTACGCACGGATGGCAAGCCGTTCAGGACTTTTTAAGCAAGAACCAAGACCGACCGCAAGGCCAGAATTCATGGAACTGTTTTCGTCCACTTTGCCCGTGCGGTCGGTCAAAACTTTCAAGCTCCATATCTTCCGAACCGCTTAACCGAAAGGGCTGAATTTTTACTATGTTGGTCCCCCAGAAGTATTTGGGGTACATCAGAACTTTGGGGAAAAATGTGTCCTTGTTAATTGTGTTACTGGCTTATCTGAGGGGAGGAAATGTGTGGGATGTATCTTATGTTTTATTGGTTGTTTTGTTAATTATGTGGGTGTCTCCCTTGCATGGGCAGAATCACATAAAAAGTGAGTGCCTGTCATTAAAAGCCAGTTCTTCTTGACCCTTCAAAACATAGCCTTGTCTCGTTCTTGAAAGGGGGTTCTGCAGCATAATCACTTAGCTCTTTTCAGAGCTCTATCTGACTCCTGCCTTGGATCCAGTGGATGGGAATTGGCGATTCCATTACTATACAGCGACTTGCCGGGAAGAAAAGGACGTCTCCAACGGCTGATACCCTCTTACTACCTGGGTAGCCGTTACAATGATCTTAATACCTTAAAGGGACACTATAGTCACCCAGACCACTTCAGCTCAATGAAGTGGTCTGGGTGCCAGGTCCCCCAGGTTTTAACCCTTCACATGTAAACATAGCAGTTTCAGAGAAACTGCTATGTTTACATAGCAGGGTTAATCCAGCCTCCAGTGGCTGTCTTCCTGAATTTTGCATCCAATGTGCAGAATGTCCATAAGAAAGCATTGAGAAATGCCTTCCTTTGGACTGTTTGAATGTGCTCGCGGCACTTGCCGTGCGTGCGCATCTCGCTCCACTCGGGAGCAGACGTTGGCGGGGGAGGAGAGGTCACCAGTGCCGAGGGAGCCCGGCACTGGATTAAGGTAAGTAGCTGAAGGGGTTTTAACCCCTTTCAGCACCAAGGGAGGGGGACCCTGAGGGTGGGGGCACACTTAGGGCACTATAGTGTCAGGAAAACGGGTTTGTTTTCCTGACACTATAGTGATCCTTTAAACATTTCCAAAGTGATTAGAATTTAATTCAAGTTGTGTCATGTCTTCATTCTTTTATCTATCATAACCTTAACATTCTTGTATATTCATTAATACCTATCTTTTACTTATATGTGAACAAGTGAGTTCTATTTGCTCTCCCCCCTCCCTCCTCTTCATCTCCCGTTATTAGTTAAATACTATATGTTTTAAGGGAAAAAAATAACATATGTATTGTAGCAGACCCTGGGTAACCCGGCTGGTTACTTCCACTAGTTAATTAATGAAGAGACCCATTTCCCCCCCCTCAGTAACTGGACAACACACAGTTCCAGGGGTACAACAACAACTCTATTGGACACTCTCGGCTTTATACCTTTCCCCAATGCAAGGGGTGGATCAAATATAAAGACAATGTCCCCTCCCAGGGGTTGTATAACAGATCCGGAACTCCAGTCCCTTTGTCCCCTGTTCCCACCACCCATTTTTAGGGTTTCCCACCTCCGGTGACAAGGGAGCCTCTGTACCCAGGAGCCCGTGGGCAGGAAAGTTGCCCACCTTTTTGGCTCCAAGTACAGAAAGCCCGCCAAACCACCATTGTCCCCAAAGAGTGTCCCCACCAATCTCAGGCACCTCCGTTTGCAGGGTCCCTGGGTGAAACCAGCCAAGGGAAGCATCTCCATTTGGGACACGAATGCTCCCCCTGGCCGACATTCATCTATGTGAACGATGGCCACACAGGGAAGAACTCATTAATTACTTCCCTTGCAGCTTCACACTTATGTTGCTAGTTCCCAACTGTGACAGATCCATCTGTATAGACTGGGATTGCTGGTTCGTCTGTTTTGCCTGTTCGTGGAATTACTCATTCGTATGCCTCTGTTTGTATAATTGACGTTTTTGCCGAACAAAACTCCTGAACGGACGGCCACCGAGAAGAGAAGTGTGCTGCTGGTTAACCTCTTGATCCCAATTAGAACGTTGTGGTTAACTGCAGACACTTCTAAATTAAAACCGAATGCAGGGTGGTTGTCATTCGTATGTCGACCACGAGGCGGCGGCCATTTTAAACAAGCGAAAGACCAGCGGTGTTCGGCCCAGATTCTATGGAACTGAAAACAGACACTTTTTTCGCCGAACACCGCTGAAGCCACCGACCTCCCTTCTCAATCGACAGAAGTACACGAACACCGGCCGTTCGGGAGTTTGAAACGCACGAATGGACTTAACCCAGATAGCCTTCCCATGGAGTCAATCGCATACCGAAAGACTGTAATAGACTTTGACTCCATGGCGATTGAGCTATGCGTATGGGATCTGAGCGCTATTCGCCAATAATATGCACTCAGATCCAGGGTATCTGGGGATATGTGATACGAATGAGAAATGTTCGTCAATTATAAAGTTATGTATTTTTACGTGTTTTTTTGTGTTGTATTTAAAATGGCGATTTGCCTCTGTCCTGGGAGATAATTTAATTACTTCTCAATTATCTCCAGGGCAGAGGGGAGGAAACCATGATGCAGGCTGTGAATATTATGTGCCTGTATGTCCTTCTGCCATTACAGTCTCCCATTTGGTCCCCTAGGGAAGTGTCCACCAAGTGGGAGACCTGCATAAATACGGGCGGGTAGCCCACAGTAAACCCAGTTCATGTTTTACCCTCAATGCGTTTATATCTCTACTCCCCACTCCTCTCTATTGACACTTAATATTGACACTTAATATCTGTTTAATACATTTTATTCAATTTAACGCTTTTTCTGCATCAGCGAAGCTTTCAAATATGCTTTAATATAATATAATCAATTAAGTGGGGTTGATTCCCACTTGTATTTGATTGTATTTTTCCTTAGGATACCAAACGAGTTTCGATTTTTCCTGGTTTGCCAGGATAAGTCAGGAAAGATTTTTAACTCTTTAAATTCTGGCTCTGACCATTGGTTTTCTCTATTTTTTTGCACGACTTGTTCCTTAACCCCTTAAGGACACATGACATGTGTGACATGTCATGATTCCCTTTTATTTCAGACAATTGGTCCTTAAGGGGTTAAAGTTGTATTGGGAGAAGCAAATAATTACGTCCCTTGGAAAGTTATCTGGGGTCCCTCTAGGTTTTGATAAACGGTGCAATCTGTCCATTAATTTACCTTCTTGGTCAGTTTTAAGCTCCAATGCTTGAAAGAATGTGTATAGAAAATCTTGAAATGTATCGGGTAAGTATGGTTCCGGTAATCCCTGTATGCGTATTTTATTGCTCCGTTGCCTATCCTCTAGGTCTGAGACTTTATTTTACAGTGCTTCATGTTTTTTAATTAAATTTGCATATTGATATTTTGGTTCTGCTTGTTGGAAATCTAGTGTGTCTTCAATATTTGTACTTTTTGTTATAGCTTACTATTTCATCTTAATCTCATTTGCATTTCTGTGTATTTCATTTATATTTTTTTATGCAAATTGTTGTAAGCTTCTTTCCCATATTTCAGGGGACTCTCTGTTTTCATTTTTATCACTTTCAACCTGGATACTTGTTTCCATAGCCAAGCTGCCTCTTAGTGCCACACCTCCCGGTGATCGTGGAGTCAAAAGATTTGAGTCTTCTGCTTTATTGCCCTTTTTTCTTTTTTTTCTCTTTCTTTTTTCTGTTGTTTTTTATCCTTGGGCAGGGGATCCCCTCCTCTCCTCCTCTCCTCCTCCCCCTCCCCCTTCTCTCCCCTCTATTTTTCCTTATCTCACTTACTATTTTGTTAGTATACGTTTGTTCATAGAGTGGAAGGAGAGGGGAAGAAACATAGAAAAAGAGAAGCAAACTAAACCTCAGATTATAAGATGTACTATTTAAATTGTTAAAGGAGAGAGAACTAACCCAAGTTTTTTAGCTAGAGATTTTTTATTCCACTGTTCCTTTAAGAAATTCAGTTGTAAAATGTGATGTAAAGTAGAACACTACTTATCTTTGTTCTGGTGATTTGTTTGCTTCCTTTATTGAAGTTATTCCTGGGCACAGTGTTTCTGGATAAGTAGCTGGTTATGTAATGGGTTGTAGCAAGCAGGTTAAACAATAGGCCGGTTAGATAGCAGACAGTAACAGGCTGGTTAGATAGCAGACAGTAACAGGCTGGTTAGATAGCAGACAGTAACAGGCTGGTTAGATAGCAGACAGTAACAGGCTGGTTAGATAGCAGACAGTAACAGGCTGGTTAGATAGCAGACAGTAACAGGCTGATTAGATAGCAGACAGTAGCAGGCTGGTTAGATAGCAGACAGTAACAGGCTGGTTAGATAGCAGACAGTAACAGGCTGGTTAGATAGCAGACAGTAACAGGCTGGTTAGATAGCAGACAGTAACAGGCTGGTTAGATAGCAGACAGTAACAGGCTGGTTAGATAGTAGACAGTAACAGGCTGGTTAGATAGCAGACAGTAACAGGCTGGTTAGATAGCAGACAGTAACAGGCTGGTTAGATAGCAGACAGTAACAGGCTGGTTAGATAGCAGACAGTAACAGGCTGGTTAGATAGCAGACAGTAATAGGCAGGTTAGATAGCAGACAGTAATAGGCTGGTTAGATAGCAGACAGTAACAGGCTGGTTAGATAGCAGACAGTAATAGGCAGGTTAGATAGTAGACAGTAACAGGCTGGTTAGATAGCAGACAGTAACAGGCTGATTAGATAGTAGACAGTAACAGGCTGGTTATGTAGAAGACAGTAACAGGCTGGTTATGTAGCAGACAGTAACAGGCTGGTTATGTAGAAGACAGTAACAGGCTGGTTATGTAGCAGACAGTAACAGGCTGGTTATGTAGCAGACAGTAACAGGCTGGTTAGATAGCAGACAGTAGCAGGCTGGTTAGATAGCAGACAGTAACAGGCTGATTAGATAGCAGACAGTAGCAGGCTGGTTAGATAGTAGACAGTAACAGGCTGGTTAGATAGTAGACAGTAACAGGCTGGTTAGATAGCAGGTTAAATAGCATGGCTGTAGCAAGCTGGTTAAGAATCAGACTAGTTATATAGCAAGCTGTAACAGGCTAGTAGAGTAGCAGGTTAATTGTGTAACAGACTATGGCAAGTTGATTAAGTAGCAGTCTGGCCATGTGGCATGCTAGTTATATGGCAGGCTGTCAAATTGTTCATTTGAGCGCACCTGTATTGATTGCATCACCCATGCACCCGCAGGTTCTGTATCACCCCCTTGAAACTAACCTTTAGCCGACGGTCTTTAATCTAATTATATCGGTATCACCACCTCCACACCACCGCTTCTCTAACTGCATCAACCTCCTAGGCTGTTCGCTTTACGCCATGCAATTGTGTTGCGTGCAGCATACCTCATGTCATCATGTTCCTGCTTCGGTCTTTTCGGTTTTGTTACTAGATTACTTGGCTACATGCTTGTATGAACTGGCCAGTATAATTATTTTTTGCTTTATGGTTTTGTTACTTCCAGGCAGAATGCCCTTACCCCTAGTGTGAGATTGTGCTTATTTGTCTTTACAGGTTACATCAATGCTGCACAAACCATTATTGTAATATTAACAACGGCTGGACTTTTTCCAGACAGACCTCATATATATACACACACAGCAATGATTAAACCATATGCTTTTACATTGTGTTTACACAATCCAATTCTTACTTGAGTGTATCCGTACAAACTCAGAATTTGTGCCATTGGGATGGTTGTGACTGACAGTAGATCTCCAATGAATCCAGCCAGCTTGTTCTGTTTCCAGCAGGAATAATTTGGAACTTCTTCCTTCTTCCCAGACAATATTTTGAAGGTATTTTTAATAGATCTTTCAGCATTTCCACAAGAGTCAAACACATGGTAACCCAGTGTGATATTGGGTAAAATTGTTGGGTTGTTGTTAAGCAAGTCAATAGTAAAAATAAAAGCCAGTATCTTTCGGTATTCTGCAAACTGAGCACTGTGGGATTAAATTACATTGTACTTTTTTAATGAAGTGATTTGTAGCCTAATAAAATGCAATCAAAGTCTATATCATGTAAAAACAAAAATGAGTCATTTTATTATGGTTAACGTGTGGCAATCAAGCTAAAAACATGAATTTGCTTGTGGCACCTTAGTTGGATGGAAGTGTCACATCCTCTCTAGCTGTTTATAACAAACATAATTTAAAATAGGTGTATAGATTCCTTAGAAACATTCAGGTTGATTTACAAGAGCCCACTATGGTAAAAATACAAAAGTTATGCCAAAATGATATTTAATAGTTTGCAAATCTCAGGTTGGGCAAAGCTGCTGATCCAGACCCTGACAGGGCTAATGAGCCCTTGGCCAAATTGTCAAAGTACAGGAGGTTGTGCAGGTTTAGGAAGATAACATCATATAACCTCACCTGCTCTCCTGAATTTGGTCCAGGTGCTCCCTTGCTGCCTGGTAAAGCTCTTCTACTGCATTGTTTGAGAAGGGGAAATAAATAGTTTGCTTCTCACACAGGTAAGGGTAGTTTAAAGGACCACTCTAGGCACCCAGACCACTTCAGCTTAATGAAGTGGTCTGGGTGCCTGGTCCAGCTAGGGTTAACCCATTTTTTCATAAACATAGCAGTTTCATAGAAACTGCTATGTTTGTGAATGGGTTAAGCCTTTCCCCTAATTCTCTAGTGGCTGTCTCATTGATTTTCACAGTGAGAACACGCAAGCGTACATAGGAAAGCATTGAGAATGCTTTCCTATGTGACCGGCTGAATGCGCGCACAGCTCTTGCCGCGCGTGCGCATTCAGCCGCATGGGAGGAGAGAAGGAGGATCGGAGGAGGAGAGCTCTCCGCCCAGCGCTGGAAAAAGATAAGTTTTAACCCCTTTCCCCTTTCCAGAGCCGGGCGGGAGGTGGTCCCTGAGGTTGGGGGCACCCTCAGGGCACTATAGTGCCAGGAAAACGAGTATGTTTTCCTGGCACTATAGTGGTCCTTTAAGTTATACCTCCAACTAAGCAATAATACAATATTGGTAGCTTATACAATGCCAACTATAGAAAATTAAGATTAAAATATACACGTGTACCATATGTATAGTGCGCATATAAATTAAAACATTTGTCAAAGAGCAACAATAAAGTGCTAATGTGCATATGCAGGATATAAACTTCCAAAAACTGCACAACAATAGTGCTTATAATGTGCTAGATTGAGTGCACTAAAGAAAAAAGAAAAAATAAGAACTTACAATACATTCATATATATACTCCAAATGTTCAGGATACTGCTTGAAACACATACAGTGCGTCATGAAATATAAAAGCAAAAAAAAAAAAAATAATAATAATTTGGCTGTGCAGCCGGTCTATTTCCAATAGTTTCAAATGCTAAGTTCTGTTCGAATGCACGAACGGAAACCGTTTGTGCAGATATCCACTGTTAACGTGGCGTTCGAATAATCAAACGCACTTTGATTCCCGTGAAAGTGTAGAAGTCTGGAAAAGGTAAAGTTCAGCAGTATTCATGCCGTCGCGTATCCGATTTGAGTTTCATGAACTCGATGACCAAACACCGCTGAACGCGTTTGACTGAATTAAAATGGCCGCCGCCATGTGTTTGTATGTCAAATGGCGGCCACTTCGACTACTTCGGCACTCCGGCTGTATCCAAAGTACCATTTCAAAAGTGCAGATCCTTTCCCACAGAATTTAAAGGGGCAGAAATATTGTATTAAAACCCCATAAGCCGAAATAGGGTTTTTAAATGGCTATACCCCCAGGGTCCATAGTCACAGGGCAGGAGGCGGGCAAGCAGGCCCCTCCACAAACTCATGGCAAACTCCCTTAAAAGGGGGAGTTTGTCACAATTATGAATGATATTTTAATTCTAATTTGAAGAAGAAAGACACTCAAAAATACAGTTGTGCTCAAAGGTTTGCATTCCCTGACAGAAATTGTGAAATTTTGGCATTGATTTTGAAAATATGACTGGTCATGCAATAAAATGTCTTTTATTGAAGTATAGTGATCATATAAAGCCATTTATTATCACATAGTTATTTGGGTCTTTTTTTAAATCATAATGACAACAGATAACAGAAATCAACCAGATGTCCCTGATCAAACGTTTACATACCCTTGAATGGTAAGCCTTATTTTTTAAATGAATGCCAGCATTTCACAATTTCTGCCAGGGTTTGCAAAATTATTAGCACAACTGTATATGGGGGAGTAGACATGGCTGACCAATGTATGCAGACTTCTGGTGAACTGGAAAAATAGGCCCTTGTACAAGAAAATTGAAGATTGTACTAGAAAAGTGTACTAATAAACTTAAATTTAATAATGACATGAGGCAAATATTTTTCATTAACTTTCTTTACTAACGCCATAGCAGCAAAGAAAAAACAGGAGAAATAAAGAACAAATCAGAAAACAGTCAGGGTTCATATAAGGGAATGTATATCCAAAGCACTTCCTCTTGACAAATGCAACATTACACGTCTATAACAAAACAGGTAATGTTATATGAAAAGTCCAACTTCAGTTTGAAAGTGATAAGAGTAAAAATTTCTCCCATAGACCATGACAATGGGTTAAGCTGAAAGAAAAGCAATTAGTTTCAGTCACACGGAACTGAATGTATGAATATATAACATTGAGCTTAGGTTGCTAAATGCTAATATAAACAGAAATTTTCAAAACATGCTGGAACTTTAATTCCACATCAGATAGTTCATCTAATTCACATAATATATACATATAGCCTTAGTACAAACCTCAAGTAGCCTGTGACTCCAGCGGTCACATCGAAAGCGCGTACGTCCCAGACTCATTGGAACGAGACGAGGCACAGTAGAAAGGTAAATTTGACTGTCAATTGTCGTAAGGATAGAAGTTCGTTAGGTGGCCATTCTCTCAAAAAATGGATCACTACATCCACATCCCATCAATGTTGATATTTGGGAGCTAGAGGACACCTGAGCTTGATGCCTCATTGTAATCTGCAGATAAGGGGGTTTGATGATGTTCATGGTGCAGTATATAGAGGACCTGATGATGTTCATGGTGCAGTATGACTTACCTTCCTCGAAGAGGGAAGAGAGGAAATTCATGATCGCAGAAATAGATGCTGTAAAGGGATCCCACACACCAATGGCTTGAAGATTGCCAGGCAGATAGGTAACTTTTCCTTGGCCCAGGAGTCCCAGAGTAGCTCTCTAGTTGATGATAAGTAGTTTGTACTACATGCACCCTGAAATAATCCAGACCAGTAAGGATAGGCGTCTGTCCAGGTGCATTGGACCCATACTTCAGGGAAATCATGCCTAACTAATCTTATTGATTTTTTTGATTTGGTAACTAAAATAATAGATCAGGGTGGTGCAATAGACATTGCTTACCTAGATTTCATTAAGGCTTTTGACACTGTTGCACATAGAAGGCTTATCAATAAATTGCAATCTTTAAGGTTGGATTCCAATATTGTTGAATGAGTAAGGCAGTGGCTAAATGACAGGCAACAGAGGGTTGTAGTCAATGGAGTTCATTCGAAGCTTGGGCTTGTCACCAGTGGGGTACCTCAGGGATCTGTACTTGGAGCCATTCTCTTTAATATATTTATTAGTGATATTGCAGAAAGTCTTGATGGTAAGGTATGTCTTTTTGCTGATGATACTAAGATATGTAACAGGGTTGATGTTCCAGGCGAGACAAGCCAAATGGCAAAATATTTAGGTGAACTAGAAAAATAGTCAGAGTTGTGGCAACTGACATTTAATGTGGATAAGTGCAAGATAATGCATCTTGGACGTAAAAACCCAAGGGCAGAGTACAGAATAATTGATAGAATCCTAACCTCAACATCTGAGGAAAAGGATTTAGGGGTGATTATTTCTGATGACTTAAAGGTAGGCAGACAATGTAATATAGCAGCAGGAATTGCTAGCAAAATGTTTGGTTGTATAGTGAGAGGTATTAGCAGTAGAAAGAGGGAAGTGCTCATGCCATTGTGCAGAACACTGGTGAGACCTCACTTGGAGTATTGTATGCAGTACTGGAGACCGTATCTTCAAAAGGATATTGATACTTTAGAGAGAGTTCAGAGAAGGGCTACTAAACTGGTTCATGGATTGCAGGATAAAACTTACCAGGAAAGGTTAAAGGATCTTAACATGTATAGCTTGGAGGAAAGACGAGACGGGGGATATGATAGAAACATTTAAATACATAAAGGGAATCAACACAGTAAAGGAGGAGACTATATTTAAAAGAAGAAAAACTACCACAACAAGAGGACATAGTCTTAAATTAGAGGGGCAAAGGTTTAAAAATAATATCAGGAAGTATTACTTTGCTGAGAGGGTAGTGGATGCATGGAATAGCCTTCCAGCTGAAGTGGTAGAGATTAACACAGTAAAGGAGTTTAAGCATGCGTGGGATAGGCATAAGGCTATCCTAACTATAAGATAAGGCCAGGGACTAATGAAAGTATTTAGAAAATTGGGCAGACTAGATGGGCCGAATGGTTCTTATCTGCCGTCATATTCTATGTTTCTATGTTTCTTGACCTGCCTCGCACATTGCGCATTCCCAATGTTTTCATGTTTCCCTGCTTAATCCATTGATATGCAATCATTTCACAAAGGCTGTTGTTCCCCCTTCTCCTGTTACTGTTGATGCGAAGGAGGAATAAGAGGTTTATTCCATTGTCAATTCCCATTTGTCCAGGGGTTCCTTACAGTACTTGATTCACTGGAAGAGTTATTCTACTGAGGAACGCTCCTGGGTACCCGCCTCTGAAGATCATGCTGCTCACCTGATCCTCTCCTTTCATGCCAAGTTTCCGGCTAAGCCGGGTCCTGTCCTCCCAGTGGGAGTTTTTTGAGGTGGGGGGATACTGTCACACGGCCTGACAGGGGTGGTCTAATGCCCGCGCCATGCCGGCGCAACCAGGCACCTGCCCCGGCCAGCATGATCGTGTGTCTACATCCTAACAGCGTGGAAACACGGCCTCTGTCCAATCCCCAGTAGTAGGGATATTGTTGTCTGGAGCCCACATCTGGGTAGAATTGTTGTGGGTTTCCAGTACTGGGGCCCAATGGCCAAAATTGGCTGGAGGCATGGCCCCTTTGCTGAACCTGGGGGTTTTCTTTAAAGACTCTGTGCATGGAGATATGGGCCTTATTCAAAGAGTTGTACACATTTTATGTGCTTGTTTCATTCCTTCATGAAGGCCTCTTCAAAACATTTTCCCTGTGCATGTGGGCCTAATTCTTTTGCCCCAAGATCCACCAGTTTGGCATCAATGCGAAGGAGTGCTGCATTGCGCCTCTCAGACAAGAGGGCCAGATTAGAATTACCCACAAAGCAAAAGCACCTTTGGGCCTATTTTCTAACATTGTGCACCCACTCACGCACCATATGCACATTGAAATAGTCTGCTTAGGTGTAAGCATCATCCGCCTGGTACATTACATGGGCCAGTGGTGCAACAGCATCTAGGCGCTTATCCTGTGCTCCCCTGAAGCCCCTTTTGACTCCTTTGTGAAGGTCCTGACTTCATCTTGCCATAAATGCCACCATGATCCAGTCGAATTTGGGCACAAAGACACTTTGTCTGGTAGTGATGGCGTAGAGCATCTTCGTCTAGTGCCTTCCTTAACCAAAAATGTATGAATTTAAGGAGTATGTCTGATGTTCCTGGGGTCAAACATTCTCTAACCCATAGTATCCAGAACATTCTCTTGCTCCTGCGCAGTGGCTGCCTCCGTCGTCTCTGCACCCTCCTTACTCTGGGGCTCACGCAGAAAGGTCTCCCTAATAAAGTCGTTGGAGCCCCAATCGCCATCGGAGTCAGAGGCCTCCATCTGACACTCATCCAATATAGAGAGGGAGTGAGGCATAGCCCATTCCTCATCCGATGAATTCTCCTGAATTGTAGGAGGGGCCATAGGTGGTGCGCGCTTATTGCTCTTGAGGGGCGCTTTGCCCTTGCCAGGGCCAGTTCTAGAGCCTTTGCCCTTCCAATGGCTTTTCGTCTGGCGTGTTCTCTCTCTGGAGGAGTCATCCGACTCATCCAAGTCCTCTCTGCCTTAGTAGCATTTCGGCTTGATGGAATCAGAGGCCGTCGTGAACGCTTTGGCCACAGCCCTCTCCAGGAAAGCAGCCACCCCTGCATTAATTATGGCCTGGAGATCCATGGGATTCTGGAAATCTTCCATGATAGGCCGATGTTTATGGTTATGGTGTAAACAGGCATAGGTAGGAGAGGTAGAGGGACCTGTAGGGAAGGACATAAAATAGGCTGTGGAGCCTTAAAACTTAGACACAGCCTTCCGGCGTGTTGTCAGTTTTGCAGACTCTATATTAATCACTGGTGCTCACCCAGGAAAACTGGAATTGCACTGACAAATTCCTCTCAGCAGCACTCTGGGTTGTACCCAAAAGTGGGTTCACCCTGTGCCAGAGTAATACCTGATTGGCAGTCCCATTCCCCAGGGGTATATAACCAACCTGACTGTGATGGACCGCTTAGCACCCCAACTGGGCACCTCCATCAATAGCTGCTTCCTAGTAATCCTTATGTACCATAAGCACCACACTGGACACCTTAACCACCGTAAATCCCACAAACTGCCACAGCTTGATTGGGGTCTCGCTGTCCTCCACCCACCCTGGACCTAACACCAGGATTCAGCTTACAGTGGGTAGACCTCTCCTAGTCCAGAAAGCAAAGCAGGCTGCTATTACAAGAGCAATAGTTGTAAGCCAAGGGAGTATAGTAATTTTAGCAATCCCCAGAGTGAATATAGCTCTCTAACCCGCAAACATGAGCCTAGACTTCATGAAGGGTAAAACAAATCTTTTTAATGGCAACCACAACTGGTCTTATATGCAGGTCCCCATGCAAGGGGTACTCCCCCTGGACCTCAGAGTACACATGATTACATTGGCTCTCAGGTCCAGGACACTCCCATACAAAATAGGTCAATCCCTCCACTGTGCCTTGGAGATAATTGAGTCAGCACTGACTCAGTTATCTCCAGGCACAGAAAATATATATTTGTTCCGATGATCAAAACAGTTCCAGAGAATCAGGGCTTGCAGTCGGTCTAGTTCGGTAATTTAAAAACTGAACAAACTGCCAAATGTAGTCAATGTTCTTACTCTGGAGCTTGTTTACCTTGTTTGTGGGAACATTTCCACCGAACATTGCCCTTCTAAGTTGTGTATAATCAAACGCAGCTGATCCTGGAAGTCCAGCATCATTTCAGTATCCGAAAACAGTTCCATGAACCCGACAACCAAACACCGCTGCCTGTGTATGCAGGAACAAGAGGGCTGCCACCTTGTGGTCTTTCATGCAAACAGTGGCCACCCAAACTGTCAATTAGGCTTAAAAGCTCCCGGGTGGTCTCTGGTTTGTGCGGCTGTTCGGGAACCAAACCATATAATCCTAATTGCACGAACAGAGTCTTTTAAAAGTATTTTTAGTCAGGTCTATTGTAAGAGCCATAGTCCTGAGGCAGAAGGCTGGTAAGCAGGCCACTCCTAGAACCCGTGACGAGGTTCAGTTCATTACACTGACCAGTTCCCTGAAAGCTTGAATAGCTGTTCAGGAAAAAGTCCAAGTCCACAGAGAGTGATGGGAGTAACCTCCACGACCAACAGCACCAACAAAATGGCCACACCGGGTCTCGCGAGAACCAGGGCTAAGATAGTGCCTAAAAAGAAAACGTGGAAAATTTGTGTCAAAATTAGATCAATAACACGACTGCAAGTTGTTGCGAACACAAAAAGCTGCGAACGGTCTGTTCACGTCAAACTACTGGGGGGTGAGAGGCCACACTAAGAGCAGAGAGGGCCGAGCGGGAGCAGAGTCCCAATAGAAAATAGAAAAGTACAGCCCTACGAGAGGAGGGGAGGTAAAGAGAAAGCCCCACATCACCCCTACCGGAAAGGAAAATAAAATTAGTCACATACAATAAGTTCTGACATGACTTGTGATGGAGCAGCAAAGAAAGAGGAAGTGCTTTGGATATGCATTCCCTTACATATACATTGACTAGTTTAACTTTGCATTCGTTCTGATCGGTTCTTTATTTCTCCTGTTTTTTTCTTTGCTGCTATGGAGTTAGTAAATAAAGTTAATGCAAATTATGAAGCCTCTTGTCTTGTTGTAAAATTGTAATCTACCTATGCCAGATTCCGATTTTCAATTCATATGTGCTTTACACAAAAGAATAAATTGATAAAGGCCTCTGTGTAGGTCGAAATGTTGCATTTTATGTTCCAATAAACCTGCCTTCCTGCAGCAATCCTGAGTGCCTGGACCCAAGTTATTTAATCGACTAAACTGAGTTTTGCCAACCCTGACTCTAATAAGCACCTGGATTCCTAAGTGTGACAGCCCTTCCTCTCCATCTCTACATGCATGCTGCATAAAAAAAGTGTTTCAAATTTTACTAAACAAATCTGAACTATTGAATCACAGTGTATGGGACTTTGCCAGTTTGATTGTTTTTGTTTTCTGGATTTCTGACCTTGGCTTGATCTGACTACTCTTTGTTGGCTGCCTGTACCAACTTATTGGTTTGTTTTACCAACTTCTCTGACTTCTAGATTCCCTGACCTTGGACTGATCTGTTTACTTTGAGCATAGCCATTTATGAAGTGGCTACATCAAACTATTTAAAACACTACATTTAGAATACTTGTTAAAATGGTATACCTTCATGGAGGCAATTGTCTTTTTTAGTGTGCCATGTTCTCTCAAATGCAACATAGACCAATATCAGATTTATGAAATTTCCTGAGAAAATGGAATTCATGGATGTTTAAAAAAAAAACAAATGAAATATGACCATATGGTTCCAGCATTTCCGATAAAGTGGCTAGACAAAACATCTCAAAATATGTCAGTTGGAATACTCTGGGTTGCCTACTTTGGAAAATAGTATGCCATAATTGTGTAAATGTTATTACCCAGTCTGCCATGCCCCCTCAAAGGGGACATAGGCCCAGAACATCACTTTGTCAAAGTTCCATGTATGAAAACTGAAATGGGAAAGCACTGTATTTGCCACTGTAACTATACAAAACCCCATAAACCTGATCATGGGGGTGTTGCTGTACTCGTAAAAAATTCCCTGAACAGAAATATTATTTATTATTTTATTATTTATCAAATATTTTACCAGGAAAGATACATTGAGATTTCTCTCATTTTCAAGTATGTCCTGGGTCCACAAAACATTGTATTGACAATATTTATTCCTCACCTTACAAATAACACTTCCACAGGCATACCTAACAACAACACAAAAACTAATCAACAACTTTTTGTGGGAACATAAGAAGGCACAAGTGCACTCTAAATTCCTTCATACAGCGCTAGAGGAAGGGGGATTAGGCCTACCCAATATTAAGACATACTACACAGCATCAATACTCTCCTCAGCAGTAGCGACACACACACAGTCAAAACAACCGCAATGGATACACATAGAGGCTCACTGGACCCGGGTCCAAAACTTATATCAGCTGCTCTGGGTTCCAAGGAAACAGAAACCAACAGCCCCCCATATACTTCCCACCACAGCATTCATGATATGAACAGGGATACTAAGAGAGGGTCTCTTTGCTCGAGTCCCAGCTGGTCCAAAGCTACACCCATAGCGAGCATACATATTCCGAATCCAACATTCGATTACAGATTATGGACAGATGGGGAGTGTACACAGAGGCAGAGCACAGGGATTGTGCCTACTACTGAAAACACCCAAAAAACTGTGGAAGAAGAAGCCGAGTGGAACAGAGCAGGGGTGCCCATTTGAGAAGTAAACCTGTATAACATGGAAAAGACGCGAGAACGAGACGATCTTGGTCTTCCTGTGTCACGCACTCATCGTTACCCATCAGTGTACATAGTTGTATAAGTTCTAATAAGAGTTAGTGGGGGAGTGGGGGCTGGGGGGTGGAGCACAACACCCCAAGACAACGTATAAGAGTCCAGAACTCACATTGGATACAGGAATAGATAACAAAAAAAATAACGCAACAGGCCATACTAACTTTGCCATACTCCTGAAAGGGGAATCAAGGGCAGTAAGAAAATATCAGTAATGTACTACTCATTGTCTAGAATATGGCTGTATGTAATGTATATTCACATGACAATTGAACTGGATATAAATTGAGCGAGGGTTTGGAGCCCTCAGGTGTGTTCTCTTCCCCATCTCCCTTCTTCCTTTCTGTACCCCAAAAAAGAATAAAAATTATTGATTAAAAAAAACAAAACATTGTATTGATACAATAGGGTACAATAAAATACAAAAACAATATTAATACATAATATATACAAAATTTAACAAAAAACAGGTAGGAAATATATAATCAACCATGACACGTGAATTCTGTTTAGAGAGGGATCTCTTAAATTACTTTAGCTTGGGGAAGATTTAAAAGTGTGCGGGAGGACGTTCCATAATTGCGGTGGTCTGTAGGAAAAGGAGGATCGAGACGCTTTCTTTTTGTATTGAGGTAGAGTAAATAAAGTGCTGGTACTGGATTGGAGGTTATAGGAGGTGGGAACAGCCGGGGAGAGCATTCAGGCAGGGCGGGAACTTCCCAGCCAAGCTCTTAAACACAAGGCTGTAAAGATGATGGGTGCGTCTGGACAACCAGTTTAGTTCTTTTAGCATGTAACCATGGTGGATCCTGTAATTACATTGTAGCACAAATCGGCAGAACGAGTTATACAATGTATTGAGTTTATTAATGTGGGATTGCGGTGCAGATGCATATACTACATCCCCATAATCAATGATTGGCATCAACATTTGCTGTACAATCTTTTCCTTTACTGTAGGTTTAAGGTAGGATTTGTTTCTGTACAGGGCACCTAGTTTTGGACAAAGTTTAGACACAAGTTTTTCTGTGTCGAGGCTAAAATATGATTGTTTTAGAGCAGTAAAATGTATAATGACAATAATACCATCGGTGAAAGTGCTGTTTTTGTGTGAAAAAATATGAACTCTAACTTTGGCTAAGGTTTGTGACTAAGTGGCTACTACAAAAGTCTTTGTATACACCCTGGGTTATATACTTGTGCACATTGTATGCCATTATGGGGGTAATTCTCATTTCTGGCATGCCATACCATCTCAGAGGCAGCACAGACACAACAAACCAATCTGACAAATTTAAATGTGTAAAAAACTAAAAAGTAACTTTCCTATACCCAATAATACCTGTACATGGGAGACATTGCTGAACAAAAATGTGTGAATTTTATTGCAGTAAATTCTAACAGTATTATGACATTCACAGTTAAAATTTCATGCAGAACTTGGAAAAATAACTAAATATGTTAAAGAAATTTACTTTTTTTTAGATTTTATTCATATTTAGCTAAGTTTCATATATAAATATTTGATGTGGAATGAAAGCCCTGTTACTCCTGAACAAAATTATATATACTAAGTGTGGGTGCACTTAATATGAAAGAGGTAAATTATGGTTGAACAGATATATAGCTAAAAATCTAGGTTTTATTTTGATCACAATTTGTACAATTGGGGGGGTTAATGAGCTTATTGGATCTCTTCTTTTTATTTACTTGTTCTGGCTATTCTCAACTAATCTCCACCTTTCACTCTCAGGTCCATCTTCTGCTATGTATGAAAACGGACGTCCCTTCTGAACCCCCTGTCCTCCACTAAAAACATCTGTTAGTTCCACTTCTGAACCTTTTGATTTAGATCAAAGAATGTCAATGTTAAAAGGAAAGTTATGATGCCATTAGCTGGGTTATCACAACTGTCCATTGTATTCAGTATATGTAATTGTAAGAGAACTCACATTGATGGAATAGTCGAGTTCCTTTTATGATGCAGACTCTCACTAACACTAAGCCAGTTCCTCTCATTCCTATGCATGTGTAATAATTGTGTTTTACAGTTTTTTTTCATAACTGAAAGTCCTGTATTGGTGAAAAGAGAATTCACTAAACAAAAACAACAATACTTGTAGCTATTTAATAAAAAGTGCTTAGATTAGAGAATAAACATATTGGAGAATATAAAGTTCTTCTCAGCCACAAGTAAATTACACAAGGTTTTTAGAAGAAATACATGTGTAAATTGTGTAAATAACGCTCATTGTGTTTTACAGGTTTTTTTTCCATAGCTTAAAGTCCTGTTTTGGTGAAAAGAGAATTTTCAAACATTTTTAAACATATTGTTATAAAACAAAAATACATGTAGCTATTTAATAAAAAGTTCTTGATTGGAGTATAAACATATTGGACAATATGTTTATTTGTTGATGTTTTATTCATTAATAAATGGAAAAAAATAATTTGCAAAATAAAGCCCAAAACCCCCAGCTGGGGTTTGTATCTGAGTTAAAGTTATATTCCTATTAAATATGATTTTTTTTTTTTCAGCCCCAATTCTGTGAACAATGAATAGACCCCTTTATTGTATTAGCGAAAAATACAAAGCAGTGTAACAAATAACATTCAGTTTTAGGTTTCTTGTAATTTCTATAAACTACAGAGGAAAATATGTCTAGAAATTCTGTGTATAGAAATAAATATACTTACTGTAAACACATTTTATATGTAGGGACAATCTTATAATGAAATCCAGTTCTTACATTCATATTCACAGTAAAGAGTCCTCCAATGATGATGTCCCCTTCTTTATAATATTCATAGTCAATTAGATATCCCATTGTCCATTGAAAGCATGGGTTTACGGATTCCTGAATATTCCATGCTTCAATAATTATACGTAGGATCATCAGAAGGAAAATCGCTGGATGTTGCTTCATCAGAGACACTCTGTGCTTCTCGGTCCTGTGAAGCTGTGCTCGCTCTCTGTGTATCTGTGTGCAGGGCTCTCTCTATAGCAAACCATGGAGCTGTAACTTATATAGTAATCCACACTCTATTTACATACATTCAGATTTACACAAGTGGATATAATTCCCAAGCACCATAGCAATAGCAAAACATAGGAAGTTATTTAAACCATTTCATTTTAAAATGATGATCTCAAGAACAGGCTCCAAACATAATTTTATTGAAGACATTAACACTTTACCTGTCTAAAAAGCAGGATAATTTCCAAAGCAAACATGTTGTGGTGACAGTTCACTCATAAATCAGCTAAAGTCATAGGTGACAATTCACATGAAGTTTGTTACATTTTCAAGAAGAGACAATAAGTAAAATTTAAACCATACTTACTGTAATTATCTTTTCCTGGCTATTATTCATGGCAGCATCCACACTCAGGACCAGAACAGGACAGGAACTAGAATTCAAATAAAACCAAGTGTATAAAGAGTCCCTTCACACAATAGTCAAATATCAAGCTAATTTCGGGAGGGAGTCTGATGCTGCCGTGAATAATAGCCAGGAAAAGAAAATTGCGGTAAGGATGGTTTACATTTTCCTCATTCCTGGCTACTCATAGCAGCATCACTTATGGGTAATACCTAAGCTTAACAAAATAAATAGATAATGGGAAGGCCAGTTGCAGTTTATAATGTTTAATAAAGGTCATTGGAGAAGACCATGTGGCTGCCCTGCAGATATCATCCAGAGGCACCTCTGCCCAAATTGCTCAAGTCGTGGATAGAGATCTAGTAGAATGGGCTCTAATCTTGGTGGAGGTATGTTATTCTTCCGGTATACATCTGCTATGATTACCGTAATCCAATGTCTGAGGGTTGACAAGGTGGCTGCTTCTCCTTTCCTTGACCCGGAGTGTAGTGTGAACAGTTTCTCAGATTTCCTAAATTCTTTAGTGATCTCCAGGTACTGGATTAAATATTCTCGAATATCTAGTTCATGAAGTTTTATTTCTTCTTGAGATTGAGGATTGTGAATGCAGGATGGTATCACTACCTCTTGTCCCAAATGGAAATTGGATACAACTTTTGGCAGAAAATTCTGCATAGGTTTGAGAACTACTCGATCATGGAAAATAAAGGTATGGGAGTCTGATGATGAGAAAGCCTGAGGTTCAGAAATGTGTTTAACTGTAGTAATGGCCACCAAAAAGACTGTTTTATAGGTGTGAATCTATGTAACCTGCTTCTGACATGCTGTCAGCCATTTTGCTGTTTGTCTGCCATCTTAGAGTATAATCAAAGAAGAATATTTATTTGAAGAATTATATGCTGAAGAGAGCATATAATTTTTCTGTTAGCCGTTGCCAGGACGGGGGAGATGTGTGATCAGTAGTGATGTCCCGAATGGTTTGCCGAACATTCGCCGAACGGTTCGCCATGGATGGTGAACATAAACATAAACTTTGTCCCTGTACCTCACAGTCAGAAGACACATTCCAGCCAATCAGCAGCAGACCCTCCCTCCCAGACCCTCCTACCTCCTGGACAGCATCCATTTTACATTCATTGTGAAGCTGCATTCTTAGTGAGCTGTCCAGGAGGGGGGAGGGTCTGGGAGGGAGGGTCTGCTGCTGATTGGCTGGAATGTGTCTGATGACTGTGAGGTACAGGGTCAAAGTTTATGTTTATGTTCACCATCCGTGGCGAACCGTTCGGCGAACCGTTCGGTGAACCGTTCGGGACATCACTAGTGATCAGCTCTAGAAGAGGTAGCTAGATTTAAATGTGTTAGCTTAGATTAGGTAAGAATAGGATTATTTAAGGAAGTGTCTGTAGTAAGACACATGAAGTTTCTTGTGTCATTACTGTGGTCAAGCCATCTGTTAGAAAGATCTACTGAACATGTATCGTGACCCCTAAGCTTTTCGTGACCTTAAACTATCAGTTACACTAAAATTTAGCCAATAGGGAATGTGACCATATTTGGAGTTCTCATTGAGCTAAATGGAGGGCTATTTCCATGTTTAAAGTATAAGAGATGATGAAAAATATAATGTGATTAAGATTGCCTCTTGCTAATCCCCAGAGATATATCCTGTGTATCACTGGTCAATTAAAACGCATTTATTATTGAATCTGGGAATATTTTTTTCTACTTCCACATAGGTAAGGAGTTGTATAGAAATCTGTGAGAGAGGAGCATATGGAGGTTCCGTTAAAAATTGTAGGACTAATGGAAGATTCCAAGGAGGAGAGGAAATTCTTGACGGAGGAATAATCCTGATTGCTGCTTTGAAAAATCTTGCAATAAGTGGATGAGTTGTCCAGAATATTTTGTGATTATGGGACTTTCAGAGTGCTGAGGCTTAGTCCTTTATCTAGACCTGACTGTAGGAAATCCAGAATTTGAGATAAATTGAGATGGTCAACGTCTTTAGAGCCTGCCCATCCTTTGAATGTTTTCACATGATAGCAGAAAGAAGTAGATCTTTTCTGAGACTTAGGAAGAGTTTCCACTACTTTATTTGAAAGGCCTTGGTTTAAAAATGTTGTCCATTTAAGAGCCAAGCTCCCAGATTCCATTGGGATGGGTTTGGACTAAAAGATCTGCCCTGAGAGGTAGTTTCCAAGGCTGGGTTATGGCCATCTTGAGCAAAAGCTGATACCAAGGTCTTCTTGGCCATGTGAGAATTATGGCAATGATCTGTTTCTCTTCTTTGCCAAGTTTCTTCAAAAGGCGAGGTATGATAAGTAGGGGAGGGAACACTTACCCCAGATAGAAGTTCCATGGTTGTGATAGAGCATCTTGACCTCTTGATAGAGGGTCTGGAATCAGAGATTAAAATTTCCTTACTTGAGCATTCCTCCTGTTCGCCATGAGGTCGATTTGGGGAATGCCCCCCTTCTTGTAATCATCTTGAAAATTTCTGGATTAAGACTCCATTCTCCTGGATAAACATTTTCCTGCTCAGATAGTCCACTAAGGTGGTGTACACCCCTGGAAGGTATAGTGCCTTTAGACCAATGAGATGCTTCTGAGCCAGATTCATCAGGGGTTTCATCGCAGAAATAAGATGCTTGCTTCTGGTGCCACCCTGATGTTTGACATATGCAGCCACTGCCCTGTTGTCTGTGTGAGTCAACATGATGTAATAATGGAAGAAAAGCTTTCAGATCCTTGTAAATCATTATCAATTCTCTTAGGTTGGAATGAATCTTTTTCTCCTGTAGAAACCGTTTCCCTTGAGTCCAGGGTGAGTTGAGATGGGCTCCCCAACCTTTAAGGGCTGGCATCCATCATGATTGTGAGCCAGTCTGGTTATTCCAAAGGAAAACCTCTCTGGAAATTGTGAAGTGATAACCACCACTTTAGTTGGTACTTTACCTTTGGTGGAACCACAATATCTTGATCCCAATTGATCTGGAGAATATTGAACTGGAGTGTTTGGATAGGTCTTAAGTGCCACGGGGCCCATTTTATCAGACCTATGGTGTGTCACGTATTCATCCGCTTATAAAAATATGGTTAATGACATTTACTGTCCACACAGGAAAAGTTGTGCCGAGCAGCAACCAAATCCACAGAAGGGTTAATGCTGAGCAGCAATTATGCAAATGGAAACCTGGTAACTGCTTTTGGGGTCAAAGGCCGGTTACAGCCTATCAGACCTAGATGAGGGGTATTTAGTCCCAGTTCTCATCCTGCTCAGTGCCCTGTCGTGGTTTCCCTTGTGGTTGTCCGAGAGTGTGTTATTGATTCTGGTAATTCTGGTTATTTGACTTTGGCATTGTTTTTGACTTCCCTGACTCCTGGATTTTCCTTATTGTTGTGTCTCTTTCTGTTTCCCTTGACCTCGGCTATTCCTGACTATTCTTTGGTACGTTAGTCCAGCCATTCTAAGGTCCGGTATACGTTACCTATCAGTTCTCTGTGTTACACAATTCTATGTGCTGGATCATTTTGTAATCCTGACATTACGACAGGGCCATGGATCCTGTAGAATTGTGTAAGCACATAGTGGCTTGCGAAAGGAAACTAGAGGAGAATAATCACCGCTTGGATCAATTTGCCCAGACTTTCAGTACGCTTCTTACTCGTACAGCTCATCTGCAACCTGCGGCTGCTCCTACTGTCTCACCTCCGCCTTTTGTACCTCCGCCTATACTATACAAGGTACCAAATATCTCTCTATCTCCTCCTCTGCATTTTGATGGGAATTTCCAAGAATGCCGGGGATTCCTTAACCAAATAGAGTATAATTTTGAGGCCTCACCGGGATCTTTTCCCACAGACAGAGCTAAAATTGGATACCTGATGAATCAATTAAAAGGGAAAGCTTTAGCTTGGACCAGCCCATTATGGGAGAGTAATAGGAGTGTGACACACAATTACCAGGAATTTATTACAGAATCTAAACTTACGTTTGAACCATTAGGCAGGGAGGAAGATGCCTCTTCTGCCCTAATGCATATCAGACAAGGAGACCAGTCTATCTCGGAGTATGCCATAGAATTTCGTACCCTAGCTTCCAAGGTAGACTGAACTAATAGTGGGTTAATCTCTGCATTTAAAAATTGACTATCTGAAACTATGCTAGATGAGATTGCTGCCAAAGACTTACCCAAAAAACTTAATGAATTTATCACTTTTGTCATGCAAACTAATAATAGATTGAGAACCAGAGAAGCTACTAGAAACAAGACCAGACACCTGAATATGCCTTTAGCACCGCACTTCTCCAAACCTATTGTCCCTGAATTTCCTGTGCAGCCGAACCCGAACCCATGCTGTTGGGGGTCACTAGACTGTCGGAAGCAGAAAGACAATATTGGAGAAAAGAAGGCCTATGTCTATTGTAACGGATCACCTGGCACCCCGACTGGGTACCTCCATTGAAAGATGCTCCTAGCACTTCCTGAGGACTCCAAGCACTGCAGCAGACACCACAACCACCGAACTGGAGAAGCATATGAATGCTCTCAAGCATATAAATGCTGTGAACAGCTGAACAGGAAAAGCATACAATCAGCTTACACTCCTGGCAATCAGCATACAATTCAATTCCCCCAATAACGAGACAACACTTCGTTTTGAGGTCAAGCAGAACTGACTGTACTGGCACATACAGCCTCTTTTATTCCCAATCCACAAACTTAGTACTGCCCACAGGGTTTTACAGAACAACCAATAAAACATGTACATGACAGAAAGACACTCCCACACAAAATCCTCCCCTCTGCCTGTGATACAATTACCTTACACAATGGGTAATGTAATTATCACAAACAGAGAAATACAGTTTTTCCACATTATTCATAACTTTAAAAGTAAGCATCACATTCACATACATTTTCAGAATCAGCATACTCCAAATACAAACATACGTCAAAATCAAACAAATTGGTCCAGTGGTTCAAAAGATAGATCGTAGTCATTTGTGACCAAATGAAGCATGGCTTTTCTGCCCAAAACCAGTTCCACAGAGTCTTCTACCCTGGAGATAATTGGGAAGTAATCCAATTATCTCCAAGGACAGAGGCAAAACTCCACTGAACACATGGCAGCAAAAGACAATAAAACACATACAATTATATAACTGTGCAGCCATTGCACAGAACAGGTACATTCAACATATCCCCAGATAGCTCAGATCTGAGCGCACATTATTACTGAATGGCGCTCAGAGCACACACATACAGTTCAATTGCCATGGAGCCAAAGTCTTTCATTATACGAATGGGCTCCATGGCATAGCTATCTGGGGTATCAGCACTCCAACAGGGCAAGCACCGAATGACCCAGCTTTCATGTGTTCGCAGGGGAAAAGCCAGCATTTCAACATGGGGCCATAGTCACAGGGCAGGAGGCTGGCAATCAGTCTTCTCCAATGCCCAGTGGTGAGGTCGGTTTCGCCACATCTATACTGTGGTAGAAAAGGACATATGAGAAACAATTGTCCCATACGTCGGGAAAACTACCGCACCTTAAGGGGACATGTCTTAGGTGTAATGGAAATGTCCTCTGGAATGGATAAAAATAGGTTTCTCCTTGATATTACTATTGCCTTTGAAAATAAGAACTTTTCATGCAAAGCCCTGATGGATTCAGGTGCTGCTGGAAACTTCATTGACATTCAATTTGTTAAATGTAATACTATATCTATCAAGGAGAGACTATCACCCCTAGCTGTTGAAGCTATTGATGGGAGACCACTCTCACAACCATTGATTACACACGAAACCTTACCCATTAATTTGTCCATTGGACAAAATCTCCTTCTTGTCCTATCATATTAGGATTTCCATGGCTTAGCAAGCATAACCCTCATATTGACTGGGCTAATGGGGAAATATTAGAATGGGGTAAGGATTGTTATGAAAGGTGTATATTGAATGTTGTCAAAAAAAAGTGGGCACTATTGGATTACCCACCAGTACACCTCAAAACCTGGAAATCCCTATACAGGACCAAGACATTAAAGAAGTATTCAGCAAAACTCAGTCGAATACTCTACCGCCTCACAGACCTTATGACTCTTCCATTAATTTACTACCCGGCGCTATGCCACCTAAGGGAGCAGTCTATGCTCTGTCACCTCAGGAGAGTAGAGTAATGAAGGAATATATTAAGGATTCATTGAATAAAAGCCACATACGAAAATCTTCCTCGCCTGATGGGGCAGGATTCTTTTTTGTATCTAAAAAGGATGGTGAGTTGCGCCCATGTATTGATTACAGTGCATTGAACAAAATCACCATTAAGAACGCCTAAACCATTCCTCTTATTGATGAATTATTTGATAGACTTCAAGGCACTAAAGTATTTACTAAGCTTGATCTTAGAAGTGCTTATAATTTAGTGAGAATCAAGGAAAACCAGGAGTGGAAGACTGCATTTAATACCAGAAGTGGACACTATGAATATCTAGTGATGCCATTCGGGTTGTGCAATGCTCCAGCGGTTTTCCAAGATTTCATAAATTATGTACTCGGGATTACATTTACTCGTTTGTCTTGGTCTACCTGGATGATATCCTTTTTTATTCTCCTGACATTCAGACTCACCACGATCACGATAGACAAGTTCTGCAGACCATGTTAAAGAATCAACTTTTTTGTAAATTAGAAAAATGCATCACTGACCAATCTGAAATACAGTTTTTGGGATATAATATCTCTGCCTCGGGGTTTCAAATGGATCCTAAAAAGCTGGAATCGGTTCTACAATGGCCTTTACCCACTGGGTTGAAAGCCATTCAAAGGTTCATTGGTTTTGCCAATTATTACAGAAGAAGGTTTATAAAGGGATTTTCTTCAGTAATAGCCCCCATCACCAATATGACACGCAAGGGGGTTAGCAGTACGATATGGTCTAAGGAGGCTATAGAAGCCTTTGAAACTCTCAACGAGCGGTTTGCCTCCGCTGAGATATTGATACATCCTGACACCAGTAAACCTTTCATACTAGAAGTTGATGCATCAGAGACAGGGGTAGGGGTATTTCTCTCCCAGAGAGAGACCCAGGATACTCCATTGCATCCTTGTGGTTACTTCTCTAGAAAGTTGTCTCCTGCTGAGCGCAATTATGATATTGGCAATAGGGAATTGTTGGTCATTATTCTAGCTCTCAAGGAGTGGTGACATCTTTAAAAGGGTTCCAAGGACCCCCTGTTACGACACGTACCGCCGGGTAGGTGAAGCCGCCGTTTAGTAAATAATCCCCTTCTCCAGAAATGCAGTTTAAATCCAGCCGACCGCCAAACTCCCGAACGAAGTCCACGAACACGGCAACTCCCGATCAGCAAAACAGTCGAACGCCTTCCACAGCTAAAAATAACGAAAGCGCTGTCCCAGTAATAATTCCCCCCCACAAACGAGACCAAGATCTGTTTAATGGGGGCTACCTGCCCGGTATTTATGCAGGTCTCCACAAGGTGGACACTCCCCGAGGGGACCTTGTGGAAGACTGTAAAACATATTGGACAGTAGCCAATCGCAGTGGCTTCAATATAAGTCCTTCCCATATTACCCATAAATCCATCTTCTCTACCCTGGATATAATTAGGAAGAAACCTTATTATCTCCCAAGGTAGAGACAATCGCCATTTTACATTACAGTAATAAAAACACATTAAAATACATAACTGCAGAAATACCGAATGAATATAGTTCGTGTAACGTATCCCCAGACAGCCTGGATCTGAGTGCATGTTTTCACCGAATAGCGCTCAGATCCGATGTATCTAGTCGAATCGCCATGGAGTCAAAGTCTTGCACCAGTCCTTCGGTATACGAATGACTCCATGGGACGGCTGTCTGGGTAAAAGTCCATACGAATGAATAAAAACTCCCGAACGACCGACGTTCGCATGCTTTGTCGAAATAGAAGGTAGGCAGCAGCTTCCAGCGGTGTTCGGTAGTTTAAGTGTCCGTTTTTAGTTCCATACAGTTTGTACCGAACACCGCTATGCGTTCGTGTGTCCCAAAATGGCCGCTGCCTCGTGGTCGACATGCGAACGACGACCACCCGTACGAATGGAATGGAGAGGTGTCTGCGGTTAACCACAACGTTCTAATTGGGGCCAAGAGGTTAACCAGCAGCACACTCCTCTCCTGGGTGGTCGTTCGTTCGGTAGTTTCAATCGGTAGTTTGCAAATTACACGAACGGGGGTATATGAACAGGAAATCCAGCGAACAAAGGGAAACAGACAAAACAGCAATACAGATGAATCTGTCACACCCCCTTTTGATCATTACTGATCACAAAAACCTGGCTTACATAGGAGATGCTAAACAATTGTCTTCTAGACAAGCTAGGTGGTCTCTGCACCTTTCTCGCTTTAATTTTCTTATTACTTATAGACCTGGTTCTAAAAATGTCAAGTCTGACGCCTTATCCAGACAGTTTGATACTGAGTCTATACAAGAGCAAGAAAAGTCCCATATCATTCCA
>OW240917.1:14552534-14564883 GCA_933207985.1 Pelobates cultripes | reverse complement strand
TAGCAAGACTGGTTAATTGGCATATTCGGGTAGATTTGCATATTGCTAATTCTGCAGGCACGTGGGATATTTTCTGTTAAATATTGTCCACCCCTTTAAAAATATGCCACTGTGTTATAATAAGTCACTGTATGTTGCCTGCTATGATTTGGCTGTTTGTAATTTTATTGAGTTTTCACAGGATTGTTAATGTAATGACCATATGGGCTAGTCCCAAGTAAAATAAAGGTTTAGACAGTTCTTCTTGATCCCTCTAAATGTAGCCTTGTCTCGTTATTGGAGGGAGCTGTTATAATCACACTGGGGATTGCTATGCTCTGCATGCTCCCCTGAGCTTGAATCACTTAGCTCTTTTAAGAGCTTATTCCTGACATGCTCTCCTTGGAGGAGAGGTCTTCCCCACACAGTCCTGGATGCTGGAGGTTCATACAGGGTGGAAGGAAGAGGTCTTTCCCACACGGTCCTGGAGGACAGAAGCTGATCCAGGGTGGAAGGAAGACGGCGAGACTCCAGTCAAGCTACAGCGGTTGCGGAGTCTGCGGTGGTTGTGGTGTCCGGTGCGGTGCTTGTGGTCCTCGGCACAAGCTAGGAAGCGTCCATCAATGGAGGGTACTCGGTCGGATTACGGGGAGCTCCGTTACAGTATTATACAGTGCTAAGCCGGGGACTCCAACCATAGAGTACGCAATGGCAGTGTATTCAGATTTTTATAAAAGAATGATTTCAGGGTTACAATCTGAAATAAGGGTGTTTTTGACATCTCTCCTGGGTGGTGTAGCTGGGTGGTTTAAGAGATCAGGTCAGATTTGGAAAACATGGTAATGGTTAGGAGGACCTCCTGTTATGTTACCTGGGACATAAGCATAAGTAATATTTCCAGAAAGGGAAAACAAATCAGGGTAGCGAGCAACAAACCGAAGCACTAAGACCAAAGGAGAGAGTGCCAGTCTGTACTCACAAACCTGTGTACCCCACGGAGACTCCAGGGGTCTCCTGGGGCTTAACCCCTATATAGATAAGAAACACAACAACAAAGATGCTACAGGTGTCTCAACTTAGAACAAAGTGTGAGACCCTCTGCATCTCCTGGATATAAATGTAGCAATGTAGGAGTGGAGGAAAAAAGTATAAACTGTGTATAAACTTAGCCCTAACAAAATGTGAGGTCCTGAAGACCAAAAGAAATGAAAGAAAAAAATATATAATAGATAAATAAATAAAGTATATACAATGAACTAATGTCACTATCTCTCCAAAATAAGAATAGGGGGAGAAACAATCTCACTGCTGAATCCAATGGAGGAAAGGATACTGGAAAAATAAGATAAAATACAACTTTATTATGATAGACTAAAAAATATATATATCCGTCCCAGTATTGACTCCTAAATATCAATCCCAGCAGAGACCCCTATAAAACCACAAAAACCTAGTCCAGCCAACTAGCTATAATCCTAGGGAGTATGAAGGATATCCTATGTACAGAGATAGTCCATAAATCCCATTATCCAAATGTAAGGAGGAAAGAGGAAAAGAAATACAAAAAAAAATAGATCAGTTCAAAGTAAACTGATAATAGAAGTTAATTAAATAGCCTCTCTCCCTGTTAAGCTAGCTAGACAGATATAGTAGTAGAGAGATAGAGTGCTAGGCCCCTGACGAAGGTGCAACATACCTAGCACCTGAAACGCGCGTCGGGCGTTTCTATTTCTTTTCAAATTATGGCTTTCGGACAATTTTCGTTCCATGTATTCTGCAGCCTTACTATGATTTGAATTACTTTATACCTTTTCTCTATCTCTCTACTACTATATCTGTCTAGCTAGCTTAACAGGGAGAGAGGCTATTTAATTAACTTCTATTATCAGTTTACTTTGAACTGATCTATTTTTTTTTGTATTTCTTTTCCTCTTTCCTCCTTACATTTGGATAATGGGATTTATGGACTATCTCTGTACATAGGATATCCTTCATACTCCCTAGGATTATAGCTAGTTGGCTGGACTAGGTTTTTGTGGTTTTATAGGGGTCTCTGCTGGGATTGATATTTAGGAGTCACTACTGGGACGGATATATATATTTTTTAGTCTATCTTAATAAAGTCGTATTTTATCTTATTTTTCCAGTATCCTTTCCTCCATTGGATTCAGCAGTGAGATTGTTTCTCCCCCTATTCTTATTTTGGAGAGATAGTGACATTAGTTCATTGTATATACTTTATTTATTTATCTATTATATTTTTTTTTCTTTCATTTCTTTTGGTCTTCAGGACCTCACATTTTGTTAGGGCTAAGTTTATACACAGTTTATACTTTTTTCCTCCACTCCTACATTGCTACATTTATATCCAGGAGATGCAGAGGGTCTCACACTTTGTTCTAAGTTGAGACACCTGTAGCATCTTTGTTGTTGTGTTTCTTAAGTAATATTTCCACATGATAAAGTCCATCATTTCGGGAGATAGACATGGTGGTGGTAACTCATGACTTGGTCAGTTTTGGTACATCTCATAGTGGTGCTCAGGGCTCTACAATTCATGTATTTTTCCACCATGTGGGGCAAAACAGGAATTTAGCATTAGGGTCTCTTGAACAATTACATGAAAAGACCACTATAGTTCAACGGCTGTCACATTAATTGTCTTCAGGAGTAGAGGGGATTGCCTTCCAGTGGGTTGAAAGCATAAGAATTTAGTTGCAGAGATTTATGGAGTCTATGGGTATGTAGTTACTTCCTCAAGAATGAGATAGGGGTAGTGTGACGAGACCAATCTCGCCACATTGCATTGGAGGAGCCTGGTTGCCCACCTGCTGCCTTTGGATTATGGACCGGCAGTTAAACAGTTAATTTTACTGTGCAGAAAGGTTTATTCATGTCTTTCTGCACAGCCATTCGGTAGATTTAGACTACCGCACAAACTGCCTTCTATTAGCCTCCCCAGAGCCGCGGGGAGCCGGCAGGCGCTTTCAATTGGCCTCCCCGAAGCTGGCGTGTGCAGTCAATTGACCACCCAGTAGCTGCGGTTAACTGCAGCTTAATTGACTGTTACTGGGTGGCCGCGATTATACTTGGCGGCTGCTAGGTGGCAGTGTTATGGAGCTTCCCGGACAGCCAGCGGTGCTAAGCCCGGAATCAGTGCACTAAAAGCGGACACTTTTACGTGCAGGCACCGCTGTGCCTCCAGCCTTCCCTGCTTCTATTCGTGGCTGTTTAGACGAACGCTGGAGTGATCGGGACTTTTTCTAAGTGAATGTGTTAACCCAGATAGCTATGCCATGGAGCCTATTCGTGTAATGAAAGACTTTGGCTCCATAGCAATTGAACTGTGTGAATAGGATCTGAGCGCTATTCTGTAGTTATGTGCGCTCAGATCCCAGCTATCTGGGGATATGTGACATGTATGGATTTTATGTATTAAATGTAAGAGTATATGTTTTAATGTATTTTCCTGTCTTTGTGTCCCCACGTGTATAACGAGTTTTGCCTCTGTCCTGGGAGATAATTGGATTACTTTCCAATTATCTCCAGGATAGAGGGAGGGAAATTAGGATGCATTGTGGGGATGTTTTACTGCTGTGTGTCTGAATGTGATACATGTCTGTCTGTGTTACAGTCTCCCATTTGGTCCCCTAGGGGAGTGTCCCCCAGGTGGGAGACCTGCATAAATACTGGGCAGGTAGCCCTGAATAAACCAGACCACTGCTTGACCCTCAACACGGAGCTCTGTCTCGTTCTTAGGGGCATTTACTGTATGCTGATAGAGACTGATTGCTAGGAGTGTAAGCCGCTTGGGTGCTTTTCCTATTCGTCTGCTAGCAGCTATTCGTGAGGTTCCAGTTTGGGAGTTTGGAGTGCTATTTTGTATGCAGTTCGGGAGTTTGGAGCATTCCCTTATATGCGGTTCGGGAGTTTGGTGTTCTGCAGTAGCTGTGCCTGTGTCCCTGGAAGGGAAGATCTACTAAACGGCGGTTTAACCCTTTTATGCTGAGGGTGCCGTAGCAGGTAGGTAAAGCTATAAGGCAAGATTGCATGGTGTTCTCAGTACTGAGGAGAGGCAAAAGGAGGTTAAATTAAAAGCATTTGCTATCTGCATCCAAATATCTCCCTGCCATGAATTATTATCGTCTGGTCTCAAGTCAGAGTAGCATATCTGAACAGAGCATACAATGGTAAAGGATAAGAATAGCTTTATGTTGGTGGATCAGTCGGAGTGACTTGTTTACAGTGACTGGCATATATCCACGTGGCTTTTCCTTCTAGTTTCACTGAGGTAGCCGTAGTCAGGAGCACTTGGAATGGACTGTCAAAGCGTGGTTCAAGTCCTTTCCTCACATGCATCTTTATCACCACCCAATAACCAGGCTGCAGTTTGAGTTGCAGACTCAGAGTATGGATCTGGAATGGAATCAAAGACTTGTTTATGCACCATGCCTAATCTTTGGTGTAGGGCCTGTACATAGGCAGTCTTACTACCATGCTGCATCTGGAGGGTCTGGGGAAAATAGAGGCCTGTCTTTGCGGCACATCCAAACAGGATCTCAAAAGGGTATAGGCCATGTCTGGAATTGGGGGTGAATCTCATATAACAGAGTGCTAGGGGAAGGCATTCAGTCCAGGGCCTCCCTGTGTCTTGCGTGGCTTTTGCAAGGTTCTTCAAGGTTCTTCAAGGTGCCATTTGCCCTTTCTACTTTCCCACTACTCTGGGAGTGATAAGGGATGTGGAAGGCCTGGCTGATCCCTAAGGCTTTCATAATTTCTTGCATTATTTCCCCAGTAAAATGGCTACTGTCACTTTCAATCACTTCAGGTACCCCATATCTACATACCAGTTCCTTCACAAGCTTACTTGCTGTGACCTTTGCTGTGGCTTTTGACATTGGGTAGGCCTCAGGCCAACCTGAAAAGAGATCAATACACACCAACACATGTTCATACACTCCTACCTCAGGCAGTTGAAATATAATCTATCTGCAGTCCTTGAAACGGGTAAAGTGGCCTTGGTGTATGCTTACTTATTTTGACAGCCTGTCCTGGATTGTTTCTTGCACAAATCATGCAATCTTGGGTGTGTTTAGCTGCTACAACAGTAAATCCAGGTGCTGCCCAATGGGTGGTTACTATGCTGTTTATGTGCATCTTGGATAGTTGTGTAGGTTCATGGGCCATCTGGGCCATCATGGGGTACAACACTCTTGGCAGACAGTCTTTTACCTTTCCTCCATATTCTGTCATCATCAGGTTCTTCATCTTGTTTCCTCCAGTGGTCATGTTCTTCCTTGCTTTGCCTGTCTTTGTAAGCTCAGCAGTATATTGTAGTCAACAGCATCATCTGTAAGGACAACCTGCAGTAAGGTATTACCTGTAGAAGGATGTACTTGGATTGCTGCTTGCTTGGCAGCTTCGTCTGCTTTGTGGTTTCCTCTTGTAATTTAATCTGTGATCTTCATGTGAGCTGCCACCTGGATGACGCCTACTTGAGTGGGTAGCAGTATAGCATCCATAAGTGCACTCACGGCTTCAGAGTTCTTGATTAAAGTTCCTGTTGACGTGAGAAAATCACGAGCCCGCCAAATAGGACCACAATCATGTGCTATACTGAAGGCATAGTGAGAGTCTGTATAAATATTAGCTGTCTTACCAGAGGCCAGTTTGCACACATCAGTGAGTGCCTTCAGCTGAGCCTCCTGTGCAGAGCAGTGAGGAGGGAGTGGTTCAGCTTTTATTACCTCATGTGGAGAGACTACAGCATATCCAGTGTGCATATCTGGATCAGCATATCTGGAACCATCTATAAAAAACTCAATATCTGCATTAGATAATGGAGAACCAATTACATGCAAAAAACCTGCTGTCTCTTGTGCCATTAGTGCTGCACAATCATGGGGTACCGGGGCTTCAGTTAATTCATCTGGTGAAAGTGAATTTACAAAAAGATCAGAAGTACAAGTACCATTTCCATTATCTCCTCTTTTAAATCCAGGGGAAGTAATGTAGATGGATTTAACACCATACACCTTTTCAGTGTAACATTAGGTGGCATAAGCAAGGCGCATTGCGTTCTGAGATGCCTTGCAGTATGTATATGTTTTGGTTGAACTTGTGACAGTATGCTGTTGATAGCCATATATAGATAGTGGAAGTGCACTCAACTCTTCGTCATGGAATCCAGGGTGCTCCGATGGACAAGTCCCAGTACCAAAGTGGACCAAATGTAAAATTTTAAATGTAGAAAATAATCCAGGCACTCCAACGAATTCCAGAGCAAAGGCAATTTTATTAGAACCAGGAACCAAACGGCAACGTTTCGACCCCTTAGGGCCTTTGTCAAGCTACTAAAGCACATACCCAATACACAATATATAGGTGCATGTAACAATTTAACAAGTGAAAAAACATGTGGTATAATAATTGATTGATCCCATCATCAATCAGTAATAATAAAGACAATAACAAAACAAAATTGTCTCTCCAATCATCATCTAACATATTGAGGGTGTCAAGGAACACAGGATAACTCAGCCAATAAAACCTAAATTTTTTAATCATTAAGTTTAATTATTTGATTATAAACAAGTTGTACCAAATAACTTCTAATGAGATAAGATAATTTAACTACTATCAGGAGCACCAAAGCACAGCTAGGTACTTACATTTCCAGGTATTGAATCATGTGACCATTGTATCAGACGCAACTCCTAGCGTCGATCACATGATCTGGTTAAACCGAATCACCATAGCGCCCAAACGCACATGTACAAAAGGATATATCCAATACCACACATCCCAAAAGAGTTAAAATAAAAAAAATTAAAAATTCTAACAAGATACAACCATAGTGCGCACGCGCCATACCGTGCAATACAGCATATCTCCATAAAAAACATATAAATAGTGTGCAAATGTAACAGCATATCGGTTAAACCAAAAAAAATATTAAGTAAATATATACCCAGAGTCTCATAAAGAGATACAACTTGTGGATTACTGTTGAATAATACAGGGAGTGCAGAATTATTAGGCAAGTTGTATTTTTGAGGATTAATTTTATTATTGAACAACAACCATGTTCTCAATGAACCCAAAAAACTCATTAATATCAAAGCTGAATATTTTTGGAAGTAGTTTTTAGTTTGTTTTTAGTTTTAGCTATGTTAGGGGGATATCTGTGTGTGCAGGTGACTATTACTGTGCATAATTATTAGGCAACTTAACAAAAAACAAATATATACCCATTTCAATTATTTATTATTACCAGTGAAACCAATATAACATCTCAACATTCACAAATATACATTTCTGACATTCAAAAACAAAACAAAAACAAATCAGTGACCAATATAGCCACCTTTCTTTGCAAGGACACTCAAAAGCCTGCCATCCATGGATTCTGTCAGTGTTTTGATCTGTTCACCATCAACATTGCGTGCAGCAGCAACCACAGCCTCCCAGACACTGTTCAGAGAGGTGTACTGTTTTCCTCCTTGTAAATCTCACATTTGATGATGGACCACAGGTTCTCAATGGGGTTCAGATCAGGTGAACAAGGAGGCCATGTCATTAGATTTTCTTCTTTTATACCCTTTCTTGCCAGCCACGCTGTGGAGTACTTGGACGCGTGTGATGGAGCATTGTCCTGCATGAAAATCATGTTTTTCTTGAAGGATGCAGACTTCTTCCTGTACCACTGCTTGAAGAAGGTGTCTTCCAGGAACTGGCAGTAGGACTGGGAGTTGAGCTTGACTCCATCCTCAACCCGAAAAGGCCCCACAAGCTCATCTTTGATGATACCAGCCCAAACCAGTACTCCACCTCCACCTTGCTGGCGTCTGAGTCGGACTGGAGCTCTCTGCCCTTTACCAATCCAGCCACGGGCCCATCCATCTGGCCCATCAAGACTCACTCTCATTTCATCAGTCCATAAAACCTTAGAAAAATCAGTCTTGAGATATTTCTTGGCCCAGTCTTGACGTTTCAGCTTGTGTGTCTTGTTCAGTGGTGGTCGTCTTTCAGCCTTTCTTACCTTGGCCATGTCTCTGAGTATTGCACACCTTGTGCTTTTGGGCACTCCAGTGATGTTGCAGCTCTGAAATATGGCCAAACTGGTGGCAAGTGGCATCGTGGCAGCTGCACGCTTGACTTTTCTCAGTTCATGGGCAGTTATTTTGCTCCTTGGTTTTTCCACACGCTTCTTGCGACCCTGTTGACTATTTTGAATGAAACGCTTGATTGTTCGATGATCACGCTTCAGAAGCTTTGCAATTTTAAGAGTGCTGCATCCCTCTGCAAGATATCTCACTATTTTTGACTTTTCTGAGCCTGTCAAGTCCTTCTTTTGACCTATTTTGCCAAAGGAAAGGAAGTTGCCTAATAATTATGCACACCTGATATAGGGTGTTGATGTCATTAGACCACACCCCTTCTCATTACAGAGATGCACATCACCTAATATACTTAATTGGTAGTAGGCTTACGAGCCTATACAGCTTGGAGTAAGACAACATGCATAAAGAGGATGATGTGGTCAAAATACTCATTTGCCTAATAATTCTGCACTCCCTGTATTGATAGTAAATTGCATATAAAGTTAATTTACATCCTGATTAACCATGAAATACTCAATGTCCATATAATAGACACGAATATAATTATTGAACAAATTACAAAATGGCTGATTTAAATACTGCTTTAACATGACAACCCCAATAGTGGATAATGTATAAAATACAAAATTCATCATGAATAGTTACAGATGATATACTTGTTTTTAATATATAATGGCATCTCACTATCAATTCATAGATTACATCATAAATATATTTTCATAGTGCAATTGTCCTTTTGATATTCTTTTCATAATTAAGTGAAAATAATATAGTGAATAATCCAATTAAAGAAAAATACAGTGAAAAATAAATTAAAACAAAACTTCATAAAGAAAAAGTGTATACAAAAATATATTTGGTATTTTATATTTACTATGACTTTATATTATTATAATGTCCCCTAATGTGTATCATACACCAGATAACCATAATCATGGATTATATGAATAATGGAAGGTCACTATGTGTGTAGATAATTGTGTATATAATATATGTAGTGACTCATTCATAATAATCTAGTGAAGTAAGAACAATTACTATAATATAATAGTCAGATGCATAGTCTCTCAATGAATAATATTTGCCATACAATAGATTAACTAAACCTTAGACCATGAATTTCAAAAAGAAAATCAAAAATATAATTAACTTCATTATTTGATTTTATACTTATATGATTTTTGAATTTATTGATTTTTACATTTTTTACTTATTGAAATATCATGATTATTAAAAAAACAGAGATTTATTCTAAAAAAAATTATATATTAGCTACCACTACATATAATAGTCTATGTTTATGTCCAACATTAATATTAATTTAACACAATGTATCCAAACAATAATATGTCAAAAATAAGGGAAAACCAGGAACAAAGACCTAGTTTTAACTAATTCTATGTCAAATATTTAATAACGCTCATGTGATTAGAAATTCATAATAATACACATCTGAGAGACAATATAAAGGACATGTGCTCAATAAGGTGATAACCAGCACAACCCATACAGATAATATTCAGTGAAAGTGATCTGTAAAACATGATAATAAAAATTTATTAAACATTAAAAACAACAAAGACTAGACTTAGATTTAAATAAACGGATTGAGGTCATACTCTTGATTGAGTTCCCTCGGTGTTAGGGATCCAAGTTCCCTAATGCAATATGCTTCTCTAAATAATAATCTTTTTAATCGGTCCCCTCGTCTCGAGCTCTCTTCCACATGTTCAATAATTTGAAATTTAAGCTGAGTTATGTTATGTTGTGCTTCTATAAAGTGCATTGGAATTGGCAATTCAAGCATTTTTGTCCTAATTGTAGATTTATGTTTCGAAAATCTTTCCTTCATTTTTTGTGTTGTTTGACCTACATAAATTAAACCACAAGGGCATTTTGAGATATAAACTACATGTGTCGTATCATACGTGACAAATTGTCTAATCACATATTTATTGCCCCTATGGGGGTGAGTAAATGTCGAACCTTTAATCATGGAATTACGGCAAATACAATTCAGACATGGAAAATTTCCATTTCTTTTAGAGTTTGATTTTGATGGAGAGTATAATTCAGCTTTTACCAGCCTATCTCTCAACGAAGGTGCACGTTTATAAACCATAAGGGTTTATTTACAAATTCCACAATATTTGGATGGCAATTGAGAGACAATTTTGTCTTTGTTAATGTCTTTATTATTACTGATTGACAATAGGATCAATCAATTATTATACCACATGTTTTTTCACTTGTTAAATTGTTACATGCACCTATATATTGTGTATTGTGGATGTGCTTTAGTAGATTGACAAAGGCTCTAAGGGGTCGAAACGTTGCCGTTTGTTTCCTGGTTCTAATAAAATTGCCTTTGCTCTGGAATTCGTTGGAGTGCCTGGATTACTTTCTACATTTAAAAGTATGCTGTTGATGTCATGCAGTGTGTATATGATCACTAAGACAATATCAGTGGCTTTGTCCAGGAGGGCAGTAATAGCCACCACTGCCCTAACACATGAGGGGGCACCCCTGGCAACAGGGTCCAATCTGATGGAGTAGTATGCTATTGGTCTTTGTTAGTGATGTACCGAACGGTTCGCCGGCGAACGGTTCCTGGCGAACATAGCATGTTCGCGTTCGCCACGGCGTGCGAACATATGCGCGGTTCGACCCGCCCCCTATTCGTCATCATTGAGTAAACTTTGACCCTGTACCTCAGAGTCAGCAGACACATTCCAGCCAATTAGCAGCACAGCCTCCCTAGCAGACCCTCCCACCTACTGGACAGCATCCATTTTAGATTCATTCTCAAGCTGCATGCTTAGTAAGAGGAGGGAAAGTGTAGCTGCTGTTCATAAGATAGGGAAAAGCATAGCTAGGTTAGGGATAAGGGTATGCTTTTTTTGGATTTTTTTTTTCTATCTAATGTAAATGCACTTAGTTGTCTGCCACTGCTGCCAGCTTCTGTGTCAGGCTCACAGTGCCCATTTCCCCAGTCAGTGCCACCAATTACATCTGGTGTCACAATAGCTTGGATTTAAAAACAAAAAACTTTTTTCACTGTTATAGATTGAATAGCAGTCAGTTGTCTGCCACTGCTGCCAGCTTCTGTGTCAGGCTCACAGTGCATACTGTGCCCATTTCCCCAGTCAGTGCCACCAATTACATCTGGTGTCACAATAGCTTGGATTTAAAAACAAAAAACTTTTTTTACTGTTATAGATTGAATAGCGGTCAGTGTCCTTAAAGCGGGTGTGTTACGCTAACAGTGGATACGCTGACCAGTGCCACTAATTAGATCTGGTGTCACAATAGTTTGGATTTAAAAAAAAAATAATCTTTTTTCACTGTTATAGATTGAATAGCAGTCAGTGTGTCCTTAAAGCGGGTGTGTTACGCTAACAGTGGATACGCTGACCAGTGCCACTAATTAGATCTGGTGTCACAATAGCTTGGATTTAAAAAAACAAAACTCTTTTTTCACTGTTATAGATTGAATAGCAGTCAGTGTCCTTAAAGCGGGTGTGTTACGCTAACGGTGGATACGCTGACCAGTGCCACTAATTAGATCTGGTGTCACAATAGCTTGGATTTAAAAAAAAAATAATCTTTTTTCACTGTTATAGATTGAATAGCAGTCAGTGTCCTTAAAGCGGGTGTGTTACGCTAACAGTGGATACGCTGACAAGTGCCACTAATAAGATCTGGTGTCACAATAGTTTTGATTTAAAAAAAAAATAATCTTTTTTCACTGTTATAGATTGAATAGCAGTCAGTGTCCTTAAAGCGGGTGTGTTACGCTAACAGTGGATACGCTAACCAGTGCCACTAATTAGATCTGGTGTCACAATAGTTTGGATTTAAAAAAAAAATAATCTTTTTTCACTGTTATAGATTGAATAGCAGTCAGTGTCCTTAAAGCGGGTGTGTTACGCTAACAGTGGATACGCTGACAAGTGCCACTAATTAGATCCTGTGTCACAATAGTTTGGATTTAAAAAAAATAATAATCTTTTTTCACTGTTATAGATTGAATGGCAGTCAGTGTCCTTAAAGCGGGTGTGTTACGCTAACAGTGGATACGCTGACAAGTGCCACTAATTAGATCTGGTGTCACAATAGTTTGGATTTAAAAACAAAAAACTTTTTTTACTGTATAGATTGAATAGCAGTCAGTGTCCTTAAAGCGGGTGTGTTACGCTAACAGTGGATACGCTGACAAGTGCCACTAATTAGATCTGGGGTCGCAA
>OW240917.1:14506548-14535631 GCA_933207985.1 Pelobates cultripes | reverse complement strand
TATATATATATATATATAATATATATATATATATATATATATATATATATATATATATATATATATATAATATATATGATCTACGTATATAATTTTTTTTTTTTTACACTTTATTTATTTTATTTTATTTTATTTCCAGCCAGCAGGGGAAACAGGCAGCCCCCCTGCTGGCAATGCAGCAGCCAGCTATCTCGGCCATGTGATTGTGAGGTCCTCGCAAGGACCTCACTCTGACATGGCCGGGGGGGCTGCCAAGGGGACGGACGTGCCGCGAACGTGTAAGTAAAGAAAGACCGGAGGGTGTACTATTACGCCCGGCGGCGTTTAGGGCCGCCTAAAATAGGGCATAATAGTACGCCCTCCGGTCTTAAGGGGTTATTGTTGATCTTTCAGCTGTATATTTGTGTTTACTTTTGTATCACAAAGCCATGTTACAATGCTGCCATCCACCACATGTGTTTCCTATTAAGGGTTAATAAGTAGGTAGGGGTTTAGAAAAATACCCCTCTGTCTCATTAGAAACTTCTTTGCTTGAAGCTGAAAGAAGCAAGGTAAAATGTTAGTGTAGGACCAACCTGCGAGGTTTGCCTTGACATGGCAGGTAAGCTTAGACATTAATGGCCATTGTAGTTACTAAAAAAAATCAATTTATTTAAATATGCATAGGGATTTGGGCTAGTGCGCAACTAACTTTTTTTTTCTTTGATTTAATTCACTAGCACACATCTATTGATCTTTCTCTAGGGCAAGAAAGATGAACCTATTACAACATTTTGCAGGTCATCTTAGGGGTCAATAATTAGATCATAGGCTATGGGAACGGTGGCAAAATGCAATGTTAGGGGCAGAGATGTAACTAGAAACTACAGGGCCCAGGTACAAAAATTGCCTCCCCCCTCCTCTGTTTGTATTATGTAACACATACAGATACATACATGGACACACATGCTAATACATAGCCACACAGAATGACACACATTCAGATACACAGACACACACTGACACATACAGACAGAAACACATATAGACACATGCAGATACACATACACAGAATGACACGCATACAGATACAAACAGTGACACACACTGACACATGTGCAGACAAACAGATACACATACAGACACGTTTGCAGACAAACAGATACACAAACACACATAACACACATGTGGATACACAGACACACATGCAGATACACAGACACACTTAATGACAAACATTCAGATACACAGAATAACATGCATTCAGATATAAACAGTGACACACATACAGGTACATGGGTGCACACACTGACACATGCAGACATACAAATAAACATATACACACATATTCAGACACACACATATAGACACAGAACACACATGTGGATAAACAGACACACATACAGACATACAAATAAACATACACATACAGACACAGATACACATTTAGACAAACAGATACACATACAGACACAGAACACACATGTGAATACACAGACACACATACAGATACATGGGGCACACACTGACACACGCAAACCACTACACATACACACATGCAGACAAAGATACACATGCAGTCACAAAGATACAGACAGACATTCACACAAACATACACACACAGATACAGACATTCACTCTCACACACACACACACACACACACACACACACGCAAACTGTTAAAAATGTAGTTACTTCCCTGGGGTCCAGCCTTCGGCTGATGGGAATCAGAGCTCCCACTCTAACTCTCTCCGGTGGTCTCCACCCACGTGGCTCTTAGCTGGAAGAAAATTATGTCTTCCTCCAAGCAGGTGCTGTGACGTCATCACTAAGGCCCGGTCGTACTTTAAAGTGCCCCAGCGCTGATCTGGCCCCAGGTAATACATTGCCATTGGGGAACCCTAAGCATGGGCCACCCGATGTGCCCCTTCAATGTGGCCCCGGTGGGTGTTCCGCACCACAATGCCAGCGGGAACCTCGGGTCAAAGGGGTCGGCAGGGCAGTCGGGCCCCCTGGAGTGACTGTCCCAGTTGCAGCTGTGACTACATTTGTTCCTCAACTGGTTAGGGAAAAACAACCCAGCTTAAAATATACGTAAGCTGAAGAACATTTTTACTTATTATTTTTGAATTATTTATATAGCGCCAGCAAATTCCATAGCGCTGTACAATGTTAAACTACATAGTTGCCTAAAATGTGAAATAACCTTGTCACTATCCTTAGTGTAATGAAAAATCTCATATATATATATATGGTCTTACAATAGAACATTGTATTCAGAATTACTATATTACAGTTTATCATTTTTACCACATTCTTACACTTATAAAAGCTATCCATACGGATTTAAGGTAATTTCCATCTCTTTAGATCACAAGTATACACCATATTTTTGGCAAAATTGAGAGGTGTGTGGTTTGTGAGGAGTATAGGAACAGATTTTTGCAACCTCTGCAAAACAATATGAGGAGTGAAGGTAAAGATTGCTCATATTACTAAAATGTAAGTGTAAAAGATAGTGGATAAAAGGGAGTGGAGGTGGGATAATTGCTCAAGAAAGAGGAATAGAAGATAGAGTAATTATTACACAGCTATATTTATACACCTCACTTGCCTCTAGTTTAACCACGTATTAGGCAGTGAGGCCACCCCCTTCTTCTTCAATCCTCTTTCACAATTGAAGGCTAGACAGATTTCTGCAATCTTATAGATGTAAAATTATAAAGATTTGTAATAAAATTGTGGCACTTTTATGAAATAAATATACTTAGATACATTAATGCAGAGTCACTTTAAGAAACTCTCAGATAATGAATAAGTGTATGATTAGAAGTTGCATACGTATCACACCTAGCATGTCTGTGTGGTTACAGTATGGTTTGTGTACATGTGTAATAAATCATCAAACACTTGTATAATATGCATAAAGATTTTATTTGAAGGCAATAAGCTTGCACAGAAAGCGATACATAGATATTTTGAACATTAAAATCAGTTCTGAAAATAAATGTTAACAGAACAAGAAATGCAATGTCAAATATTGTCTCTACTTTTATTTATTTCACATAAAGTTCTTTTAATATTCTTCCTTTTATATTTGCGGTTATATACCCTGAGTAGTAATAAAGAGACATTTTATGAGGGATTTGGCTAATAAATAATGTAAACTGATATTTTTATTTAAAAGGACACTACATGCACCATAAAACAAACAAAAAAAAAAAAACAACAACTTTAGCTTAATGAAGCAGTTTTTACATTTAAATCATGCCCCTGCACTCTCACTGCCAATTAGGACTTTGTTTATACAGCCCTAGTCCCTTCATGAGACTTATACAGGGTTCCTAAACATTTTCTGGAACATAATTTATATATTTTAGGTGTTGCACAATTTGTTTAATCTACAATTTCTTATCTCATGCTCTGCTAATAGCCTACAAGACCATATTACATTTTACAGAGTAAGTGATAAAAAAAATCTAAAGCCATGTCTATAAATGAAAATGAAACCATTAACAGAAACAAACTCCTAAATTGCTGAGAATTGAGCAGAGACAGCAGGGGGCACGATCTGTACACTAAAAAAAGTTTAATTAAGCTATAGTCGTTTTGATGCCTACAAATCCATTTTATTTATTTATAAAATATTTTAAAAGGAAGGATACATTGAGATTTCTCTCATTTTCAAGAAAGTCCTGACTAAAACAGGAGAATTGGATTCTATATGGAAGGCTGAATTTAAAAAAAAAGTAAATTTAATAGCAAAGGTGAAAACAAATGCAATCTTGCTTACAGGTTCGTCTTCGTTATTTACTCCTAAATTTTGCATATTTAGTCTAAAACTTACCAGTTATTTGATAAATCATAAAAAGTTGGGAACTTGCAAGATCTACACAATGGACATTCCCAATTTCATTCTGCTTTTATATTGTTATGGTCCAATGATTTAATTCTGTGCTGGTTACATGAACCAGGTTGCATTTTAGAGACAAATACATGGGCATTAACCTGGATAGCATTAATAGCATGAGCAGTAAAATATGGTTATAAAACCAGTCAGAGAAAATATTACGGGTTGTTCTGCATGATAGTCGCAATCCATTGCAGATGATTGTTATTAAGGTAAGTGAATACAGAAGCAAATCTTGGATCTCCACAGCATGGTTTTCCAAAAGATGTAACACCAGTAAGTACAGAACCGCAGAGTAGAGGACCTCCAGAATCTCCCTTTAATGAGAAATGATAGAGAGTGTAAGTAAGGTGTATATTAAGTTTGCTCTAACATGGCCTTTATAAATATCTAATATCCAATACTACACATTTTAAAATGTACTCTTGTGCATCATCTGCATGCCTCAATGAATGTTTTAGAGAAAACACTCCCGATTTGATTAAAGTTTTGTTTTTTCGTTTCATTGATGGATACATTTATAAATTAAAAATTCAGAATTCGTTTGCAATAATAGTTTGTGACACCAGTCAACTGCTGGATAATACTCAACTGCTGGGGCCAATCCAGAACAGTCAGATTTAGGGGTTTCAGCTGAGACATAGTAGCTGAAAATTACAATGTATACAAGACCATAGAGATGTGATTTTCATCAGTGACCAAATCAGGAGAATTAATCAGAACTCCATTTAAATAATAGGCTCAGAAGTTTATAAACTATTGGAAGATAGCTGAGGCATTGTATAGTCCAAAGGTTGTGGCAGTGTATTCACAGCGCCCACAGCTAGTGTTAAAGCCAATCCTCTGTTCATATTCCTCCTGTTGTGCAACAATTTATAGCCCCTCTGAGATGTAGCTTGATAAAGAAACAAGTGTAAAGATCAAGGTCTTCTAAGATCATAGAAGAAGCCATTGCGAAGAGAAGAGCAGTGTTGTTTTTAAAATTACCTGAATATGATGCCATTATTTCCTGGCTGCACTCAGAACAAGTAAGCTGTAACAGAGGGTCTTTGTATTAGGTGAATTGGATTATCCAGAAAGTTTAAGCATGCGTGGGATAGGCATAAGCCTATCCTAGATAAGGCAAGAGACTAATGAAAGTATTTAGAAAATTGGGCGGACTAGATGGGCTAAGAGGTTCTTTTCAGCCGTCACATTCTAGGTTTCTATCCAAAATGCCCCTGTCCTGTCAAAAGGGTTAGCAAACAGGAGGGGCTATAATAGTGTGTTAATATATGATAAAAATTGTTTAATTAAATTTGTACATGGTTAGGGTTAAAGGGGGCATTTGGTTAAATGTAGTATGGTAGAGTGGATAGAGATATATTTGTATTATTACAATTTTTATTATATTCAGTATATATACCTCTAAAGAACACATGCATGCGTTTTATCTGTTTTTTTTTTTTTGGGGGGGGGCAGGGGTGGGGGATGAGTGGAATAAAATAAAATTATTGCAAAAGCAGTTTATCTATTGTCTGCAGCCCTGACAAGTACTTTCCTCATTTTCCAACACTTACTTTTAGATTGTGCTGGGGACTACACCAATCAAAGGTTTCTTATTGAGAAACTCCATGTGCTGAAGCCATGCACATGTGCATGCAATCACATACACAGTATCTTTAAAAAAAACCAAAAAAACATTTTTTTGAGAGGGCGAGGGTTAACAGTGAGGTTTACCCATCCTCTATTTTTACTTTTAAAGGGAATGCTTGAGTGGAACCTCAATCCTGGTGTTCAGTGGGGTGCTGCAGTGGGGAGCTCTGTACTGATTGTCCTGCTCACTGCAGCTTTGAATTGATGCTTGGGCAGGGTGCACAAAGAAGCTGAGAACACAGTACATAGTGATCCTGGCCATTGTCCTTTCCTCTGTTGTGGTTTTGATAATCCAAATATGGTGATCCTGATCTTTAAATTTGTTTTCCTTGTATTTTCTGTCTTGGCTATTCAGATCTCTGTCTCCCCTTGACACAGATGTGTCCATGATTACTGCGTTTATCTCTTGTCCTTGACCTTAGCTAACCCTGATTGATCTCTAGTCTTGTGCGTTCTGTTTGGCCACCTCTAAAAACCAGTAATACTCTATTTAATACAACTTCTACCTCAGAATATGTAATTCTGTGGTGGTTACAAATAGAAAATAAATTATATTTCTCTATAAAACAAACAGCTTTCTTGGATTACTTCCCAGGTACTATTCCCTTGACAACCAATATGTATAGACAGAAAAAATGGGATACGGCATCTAGAATACAAATACATAGTGTAATACAATTTACAAAACAATACTTTGCTATAATTTAATGCACTCATGAGAGTTAGGTAAATTAAGCGCTCCAAAGGTGTCTTCCCCTTTGGGTATTGGACGGCTGCAAGCACTTACTGAATCTGTCCACTCTAAGGCAAAAACCGGACTCCAGGTGACAGGTGTACTTTTTAGCAGCTTTTTATTAAAGTATTGATAAAATCAAGAATAAAACAAAATTGAAATAGATATGAAATATGAAGTAGCTGTAGGTCCTACGCTTCTCATTCCTAATGTGTGGGACTTTCTCAGGGACCAATGTATCAGCAGTAAAAAATAATTAGCATAGAACAGCATAACAAAAAACAGCCTGACCACCCCACCCAACTGTCCCTTTAAATAGGGTTAATCCCTTAGTTCATTGGTGGTCCAGTAGGCATCTCCCTCCTTCCGGTTTCTAATCAAGTTGCAGGTGTATTCCCTCAATCAGACCTCTGATCATCAGATTAGAGGAGGAAGACTCTCTCTGGACCACTAATGAACTAAAGGATTAGCCCTATTTAAAGGGACAGATGGGTGGGGTGGTTAGGCTGCTTTTTTTATGCTGTTCTGTTCTGTTTATTACTGCTAATACATTGGTCCCTGAGTAAGTCCCACACACTAGGGATGAAACACGTAGGACCTATAGCTACTTTATATTTTATATCTATTTTGTTTTACTCTTAACTTTATCAATACTTTAATAAAAAGCTGCTAAAATGTACACCTGTCAACTGGAGTCCATTTTTGCCATGGAGTGGACAGATCCAGTAAGGGCTTGGAGCCCCCATGCCCATCGGTGAGAGACATCTTTGGAAAGCTTTTTCTACTCTTGTGAGTGCATTAAATTATAGCACAGTATTGTTTTTATAAATGGTTTTAAACTATTTATTTCTTATTTTTATTCTAGATGCTTAGGCTGTATCCCAACACTCTTTTTAAGCCATCATTTCTTTAAAGGTTAGGTGTTGGTTCAAATGTTGTGTGTTAGGTAGTGATTCACCGAACGGTTCGCCGGCGACCAGTTCCCGGCGAACATAGCGTGTTCGCGTCCGCCGCGGACTGCGAACACATGGGCGGTTCGATCCGCCGCCTATTCGTCATCATTGAGTAAACTTTGACCCTGTACCTCACAGTCAGCAGACACATTCCAGCCAATCAGCAGCACACCCTCCCTAGCAGACCCTCCCACCTACTGGACAGCATCCATTTTAGATTCATTCTCAAGCTGCATGCTTAGTGAGAGGAGGGAAAGTGTAGCTGCTGTTGATTAGATAGGGAAATGCATAGCTAGGTTAGGGTATACAGTGTCCATTACAGTCCTGAAGGACTCATCTGATCTCTGATGTAAGGACAGCACCGCAAAAAGCCCTTTTTAGGGCTAGAACATCAGTCTGCTTTTCTGTGTAATGTAATTGCAGTTAGTTGTCTGCCACTGCTGCCAGCTTCTGTGTCAGGCTCACAGTGGATACTGTGCCCAGTGCCACCACTCACTCACTGGTGTCACAATAGCTTGCATTTAAAAACAAACATTTTTTTTCACTGTTATAGATTGAATAGCAGTTAGTTGTCTGCCACTGCTGCCAGCTTCTGTGTCAGGCTCACAGTGGATACTGTGCCCAGTGCCACCACTCACTCACTGGTGTCACAATAGCTTGCATTTAAAAACAAAAAACTTTTTCCACTGTTATAGATTGAATAGCAGTTAGTTGTCTGCCACTGCTGCCAGCTTCTGTGTCAGGCTCACAGTGGATACTGTGCCCATTTGCCCAGTCAGTGCCACCACTCATATCTGGTGTCACAATAGCTTGCATTTAAAAACAAAAAACTTTTTTCACTGTTATAGATTGAATAGCAGTCAGTGTCCTTAAAGCGGGTGTGTCAGGCTCACAGTGGATATTGTGCCCAGTGCCACCACTCACTCACTGGTGTCACAATAGCTTGCATTTAAAAACAAAAAACTTTTTTCACTGTTATAGATTGAATAGCAGTTAGTTGTCTGCCACTGCTGCCAGCTTCTGTGTCAGGATCACAGTGGATACGGTGCCCATTTGCCCAGTCAGTGCCAACACTCATATCTGGTGTCACAATAGCTTGCATTTAAAAACAAAAAACTTTTTTCACTGTTATAGATTGAATAGCAGTCAGTGTCCTTAAAGCGGGTGTGTTACGCTAACAGTGGATACGCTGACCAGTGCCACTAATTAGATCTGGTGTCACAATAGCTTGGATTTAAAAAAAAAAAACCTTTTTTTTCACTGTTATAGATTGAATAGCAGTCAGTGTCCTTAAAGCGGGTGTGTTACGCTAACAGTGGATACGCTGACCAGTGCCACTAATTAGATCTGGTGTCACAATAGTTTGCATTTAAAAAAAAAATAATCTTTTTTCACTGTTATAGATTGAATAGCAGTCAGTGTCCTTAAAGCGGGTGTGTCAGGCTCACAGTGGATACTGTGGCCAGTGCCACCACTCACTCACTGGTGTCACAATAGCTTGCATTTAAAACCAAAAAAACTTTTTTCACTGTTATAGATTGAATAGCAGTTAGTTTTCTCAAAGCGGGTGTGTCAGGCTCACAGTGGATACTGTGGCCAGTGCCACCACTCACTCACTGGTGTCACAATAGCTTGCATTTAAAAACAAAAAACTTTTTTTACTGTTATAGATTGAATAGCAGTCAGTGTCCTTAAAGCGGGTGTGTCAAGCTCACAGTGGATACTGTGCCCAATGCCACCACTCACTCACTGGTGTCACAATAGCTTGCATTTAAAACCAAAAAACTTTTTTCACTGTTATAGATTGAATAGCAGTTAGTTTTCTCAAAGTGGGTGTGTCAGGCTCACAGTGGATACTGTGGCCAGTGCCACCACTCACTCACTGGTGTCACAATAGCTTGCATTTAAAAACAAAAAACTTTTTTAACTGTTATAGATTGAATAGCAGTCAGTTGTCTGCCATTGCTGCCAGCTTCTGTGTCAGGCTCACAGTGGATACTGTGCCCATTTGCCCGGTGCCACAACTCATATCTGGTGTCACAATAGCTTAAGCTTGACATTTAAAAAGAAAAAATTTTTTTTTTCATTGTGATAGATTGAATAGCAGTTAGTTGTCTGCAAGCGTCTGGGTGTCAGGCCTCCTTCAGCGTGTGCTCTGCAGACCTCTGCCCGTGTACTTTGCCACTCATATCTGGTGTCTCTATAGCGTGCTTTTACAAAGAAAAAAAGTTTTTCAGTGTAAGCTAATAGCAGTCAGTGTCTTTAAAGCGGGTGTCAGGCCTCCTTCAGCATGTGCTCTGCAGACCTCTGCCCGTGTACTTTGCCACTCATATCTGGTGTCTCTATAGCGTGCTTTTACAAAGAAAAAAGTTTTTCAGTGTAAGCTAATAGCAGTCAGTGTCCTTAAAGCGGGTGTCAGGCCTTCAGCGTGTGCTCTGCAGACCTCTGCCAGTGTACTTTGCCACTCATATCTGGTGTCACAATAGCGTGCATTTAAAACCCAAAAACTTTTTTCACTGTTATAGATTGAATAGCAGTTAGTTGTCTCAAAGCGGGTGTGTCAGCCCTACTACCTACTACCTACTACCTTCTGGCCTGCCCCGCTTCAAGTGTCCTGTCAGAAAGGACCTTCAGTGCAGCAGGAGGTATTGTCACCTAGTCGCCTAGGTCAAAAAAGTCTAGATTACCTCATCTTTATTAAGATGAATGAGGGATGGATCCCGACGGGACTGACAGTGGGCGATACATCCGACTAAAAATGGCCTGATGAGATGAGCTGCCTTGGGCTAAAAATGGTCCACACGCTGCTGTATTTTAGCTCTGAATGCCGGTTGACTTGCGTGACTCATCCGCCACCAACTAGGGTTCAAGCCGTTGGTGCCGTTTTAGGGCACTGCTCCCCAACCTTTTTATCGCAGCGGACCGGTAAACGTTTGATCCACGTACCGGTCCGCGGCCCGGGGGTTGGGGAACACTGTTTTAGGGCACTTTCTGCCTGGGAAACAAACATCAATTCTTCTGGCCGCTGCTACAGCTGCGGCTGCAACAATACCTAATTTTTCAGGCATGTGTACATGCCTAATTTTTCGGGCCTCTGGTGCTGCACTGTGGTTTCAAAAACCAAACCAAAAAAAAGGCACGTAACAGGGATTAAACTGATAAGAATAATACTACTTAACACACCTTATAATAACGCAGAGAGAGGCAACGCAGAGAGAGGAGTCTGAAGAAGAGGAGTCAGAGGAGGAAGGTGGTTTTGAGGAGGTGGAAGACCAAACACAGCAGGCGTCCCAAGGGGCTTGTTGTCACCTTTCGGGGACCCTTGGTATTGTACGTGGCTGGGTGGAGGAAGAGACCTTCAATGACATCAGTGAGGACAAGGAACGGGACATGGCTAGCTTGGTATCCAACCTTGTGCAAATGGGGAGTTTGCGGTTGTGCAAATGGACTGTTTGCGGTTGTTTGCGGTGCGTTAAACGGGGAGTTTGGTCTATCACTGTGAAGCGGGCGTAACCCTTACACTACCTGATCGATACAACATCATTAGGTCCCCCCCCTCATTATTTTTATGGCCCCCACCGCTCACGGGTGGGGGCGTGGGGGAGGACAGTAGGTCCCCCCTTATCCTTATTTACTGAATATTCCCCTGTATAACAATTGTAACGGACCGTTTAGCAAAAAAGGGGAAAAAAACGCTTAGACGATAATCCCTTTTTAGAGACAGGCACAGCTACTGTAGAATCACCCAAAACTCACGAATTGAATACAAGTGAATGTACCAAACTCCCGAACTGCATACAAGGGAATGCTCCAAACACTCGAACTGCATACAATAAGTGAATGCTTCAAACTCCCGAACGGCATCCAATACAGCACTCCAAATACACGAACAGGAACCATACGAATTGCTGCTACCAGACGAACAGGGAATGCTCCCAAGCGGCTTACACTCCTGGCAATCAGTCCTTAGCAGCATACAGTAAATCCCCCCCAAAGACGAGACAAGGCTCCGTGTTGAAGGTCAAGCAGTGGTCTGTTTAATGAGGGCTACCTGCCCAGTATTTATGCAGGTCTCCCACCTGGTGGACACTCCCCTAGGGGACCAGATGGAAGACTGTAACAAAAGACAGACATGTACCAATTACAGACATACAGAAGTAAAACATCCCCACAATGCATCCTGGCTTCCTCCCCTCTGCCCTGGATAAGTAATTCAATTATCTCCCAGGACAAAGGCAAAACTCCATTACACATGTGGGGACACAAAGACAGACTATCACTTTAAAATACATAATGGGACAAATGGTACAGTTAATATATACATGTAACATATCCCCAGATAGCTCAGGTCTGAGTGCACATTATTAGGTGAATGGCACTCAGACCACACGAATACAGTTTAATTGCCATGGAGCCAAAGTCTTTAATTCCACGAACAGGCTCCATGGCATAGCTATCTGGGTTAAAACATTCCTCCAACATAAAATACCAAATTTACATGCATTCGTTAAATCCGTACGAATTAGAACCAGGGGTTGGAGGTTGAGCGGTGCCTGCACGTAAAAGTGTCCGGGTTTAGTGCAGGAAAGCCGGGCAGAAAAGCGCTGGCTGCCCGGGGAGCTCCAGAACACCGCCATCGTGTGGCGGCTAAGTGTAACCGCGACCACCCAGTAACAATCAATTAAGCTGCGGTTAACCGCAGCTACTGGGTGGTCAATTGCCGGCACACTCTCGTTAACCGCGGCTTCAGGGAGGTAAATGGAGGGCGCACTCCAGCTTCTGGGTGGCCAATTAACGGCGCCGGCCGGCTTCCCACGGCTCTGGGGAGGCTGATAGAAGTCTGTTTGTTCGGTAGATAGAATCTACCGAACAGCTGTGCAGAAAGGGAGAAATAAATCCTTCTGCACAGTAAAATTAACCCTTTAGCTGCCAGTCCATAATCCAAAGGCAGCAGGTGGGCAACCAGGCTCCTCCAATGCAATGTGGCGAGATTGGTCTCGTCACAACAATGTTTGGCATTTAGTGAATATTCCCTATTCTGCTCTGTGTCAGTGTGTATCATGGTCTCTGAGGACAGGTGTCAATCCATATCTGCCAAGTGACCCTATGTAGGAGAACAGTCTCTATTCTGCTCTGTGTCAGTGTGTATCATGATCTCTGAAGACAGGTGTCAATCCATATCTGCCAAGTGACCCTATGTAGGAGGAACAGTCTCTATTCTGCTCTGTGTCAGTGTGTATCAGGGGCTCTGAGGACAGGTGTCAATCCATATCTGCCAAGTGACCCTATGTAGGGGAACAGTCTCTATTCTGCTCTGTGTCAGTGTGTATCATGGGCTCTGAGGACAGGTGTCAATCCATATCTGCCAAGTGACCCTATGTAGGGGAACAGTCTCTATTCTGCTCTGTGTCAGTGTGTATCAGGGGCTCTGAGGACAGGTGTCAATCCATATCTGCCAAGTGACCCTATGTAGGAGGAACAGTCTCTATTCTGCTCTGTGTCAGTGTGTATCATGGTCTCTGAGGACAGGTGTCAATCCATATCTGCCAAGTGACCCTATGTAGGAGGAACAGTCTCTATTCTGCTCTGTGTCAGTGTGTATCATGGTCTCTGAGGACAGGTGTCAATCCATATCTGCCAAGTGACCCTATGTAGGAGGAACAGTCTCTATTCTGCTCTGTGTCAGTGTGTATCAGGGGCTCTGAGGACAGGTGTCAATCCATATCTGCCAAGTGACCCTATGTATGAGAACATCCAAAGCCTTCTTAATAAAGGCACAGCTCCACCAAATGTGGATATGGGTACCTTTTTTAAACCCACAATGCCAGCATCATATAGATGCACTTTGGTACATCTGTGCTAATCTGGTCAGAACCAGATACCACTCAATTATGACTTTATAATGGGTTTCAACTAAATTCAAACATTGAACCTGTTTACGAGTGGTGTTAAACGCTTTACAACATTCTTGATAGTCTAGTTCACAGTGAAGCTCTTTTTTCCCATTTTATCTTCCGAGGAGGATTCTCCAAATAATGTATAGTTCTAATTAGGTCTATCACTTTTGCTAATATCTTTGGGACAGCGTCATTAGAAAATATCATCTTTGAATCCTTTTTTTTTTATTATTTAAAAATCTAAAGGTTATTCAGTGCTAAGCAATAACTGGAACAGTTCAAACGGCAGCTAAATCACCAGAGCCGGGGTCTCTCGTCTCATCCACAAAATTAAAAAAAAATAGTAAAGTATATAGTGTAGTATGTCACTGTCCATATAAATAGAAAAAAAAAAAAAAAAACCTCTCGATTTCATGGAGCTAAAGGTGTAGCTCCAAGTTGAACGCCTGGGCGGAACAATCCCCACCTATGGATATAGTGTGGTTCTTGGTAGTTGCGATCACTCAAATGGTGGAAACATAAGCAGCTCTGCAGATATGGGCTTAGGATATTATAGTGTAGTGCTCACTTGTAAGCATAGATGGTGGTCTTTTTCCTCCATAAATATAGGAGAAAAAGAAAAAACAGTGGGTAACGTAAGGCACAGAATTCAATTAAAGTGGTAAGAAATGTACTCATATTTGATGGAGCATTTGATGTGGACTGCTCTATGCCTCTAGCCTTAATGTCGAGGCATCCTGCAAGTGACCTGTGGGGAAGATTACCAGAGCATAAACAAGCTGTTTGGCAGCATCTTGCGTGAGAAAAGGGCGGATGCGGGAGATATTTTTAACATAGAATCGACAGGTTTTAGCAACATACTGGTGCAAAGGAGAGTTCAGGATCAAATATAACACCCAAGGCAATGAGCTTGCAAGGACGGACTGATGCAAGTACCATCAACATGCAAAGAAAGCAAAGGAGGAGGATCAGCATTATGAGGGGGAAATAAGGGCAATTGAGTTTCAGAAAGTGGAAGGACATCCAATCAGAGATTGAAGAAAGGCAAGCAGTGACATGTTGCAGGATCACAGGGGAAAGATCGGGGGAGGAGAGATAAATCTGGGTGTCGTCGGCATAAAGATGGTAGCGGAATCCAAAGGAGGTAATGAGTTTGCCAAGAGAGGCAGTATAAAGAGAGAATAGAAGGGTACCAAGAACAGACCCTTGGGGACCTCCAACCGAGAGTGTGAGAGGAGGAGGTGACATTGCAACAGAAGACACTGAACGAACATTGGGAGAGATAGGAGAAGAACCATGAGAGGACAGTGTCACAGAGACCAAGAGATTGGAGAGTTAGGAGAACGAGGCCATGATCAGTGTCAAAGGCAGCAAAGAGGTCAAGAAGGATTTGTATGGAGTAGTGGCATTTGGATTTAACTGTGATTAGGTCATTTGTAACTTTAATAAGAGCAGTCTCAGTAGAGTGGAGGGGGCGAAAGCCCGATTGAAGAGGATCGAGGAGTTGGAATTTAGGAAGGGAGTCATACGAGTAAAGACAAGTCTTTCTAGATGTTTTGAGGTAAAAGGAAGCAGGGATATGGGACGATAGTTGGAAGGGAAAGACAGATCTAGGGATGGCGTTTAGGATGGGTCCGACAGTAGCATGCTTAAGGGGAGCAGGGACAACACCAGATGAAAGAGCAGTTTAGGATGTGTGTTAAGGACGGTGCAAGACAAGGGGAAAGAGATCTGATAAGGTGGGAAAGTACTGGATGAAGCGGACAGGTGGTGGGACGAGAGGAGAGGAGAAGCAATGATATTGTCAGTAATGTAATATTGTTACATTATTAAGTAATTTTATTGATTGCAATTTGGGGGACCTGCCTGACAACCCAGGCCGAAAGTCCAGAGAATTTTATTTGCTAGTGTAACAGATGCCCTGTTTGTTGATTGTATAATTTTGTTGTTAACCTGAACTTTTAATTACACTACCATTCACTTAAAATGGTATACGAATTGAAACGAACAAACTTCACTCAATTAGTTCGTATACAGAATGTTTGACCACCCAAGACAATCATGTTCCGTCAATTAACCTATTTGACACTATTCCAAACTGCAAAGCTAATGTTCTAAGTGGTTCACTGGGTGGTCGTCAATTCGTATGCATGAACACGTGGTGGCGGCCATCTTGTTTTGTCGAATGCATCCAGGTTGTTGAGTGTCTGGAACTATTTTTGGACATTCAATGGCCCGAACACCGCTGAGACTTAAAGGACCACTTAGATTTGTCTTAATTCATGCAAAAGAGGCGGCATTCGGTTAAAACAGCGTACAAATGAAGCGGCACACAACCATTGTACGCACAAGCGATTATTTGAACTATTGTTTGACATTTTACACTGTACGAAAGAAGCCGTCTGCACCAGATGAATTCATGGAACTATCAGGAAATGTATGTTTTATGGAGTTCTGATGTGATTTTGATGGGGTTTCTAGAAATGTTTAAAATTGTCATTTTTCATTTGGAGATAATTGAGTTGATACAGTAATTAACTCAAGGTCGTCTCTAACGGCATACACCCTATTGATACTCTGGGGGGGGGGGGGGGGGTGTTACAGCTAGCACTATATTTAACCCTGTAACTTTCCAAGACACCCTAAAACCTGTACATGGGGGGGTACTGCTTTACTGTTTTACCCTGTAATTTTCAAAAAACACTATAAACCCTGTACACGGGGGTTCTGTTATACTCTGGAGACTTCGATGAACACAAATGTTAGTGTTTAAAAACAGTAAAACATATCTCAGTGATTATATTGTCAGTGAAAGTGACATTTTTTGCATTTTTCACACACAAATGACACCTCACTGACGATATTGTTGTGATACTTTTTTCGGTTTTGAAACACTAAATATTAGTGTTCAGCAAATTCTCCAGAGTATAACAGTACCCCCCTCCCCCCCTCCATGTACATGGTTTTATAGTGTTTTTAAAAGTTACAGGGTCAAATACAAGGCTTGATTTTCTGTTTTTTTTTCCACATAAGATTTTGACAGATTGGATATGTTGCCTTTGAGAGCATATGGTAGACCAGGAATGAGAATAACCCACATAATAGCATCCCTACCTACAGCAGCATGGAGCGAGCAAGACCCTGGATAGAACCCTGTGAAGAGCAACTCAACCTGACACGTCGCTATGAGGGTGACGCTTACCTTAACGAGGGAAAGAGGCAGTTGGTCTGGTATGTCCCAGACCCGAACGAGGTGGTCTTCCAAGTAAGGTGCCAGTTGAGTGCTGAGAACCATGCGGCAATGGACTTTGAGAAAAAACTGTGGAGGTTGAGGATATGGACACACAGTCTCCAGCGGCAGTGTGAGTCCCAGGGAGACGAAGGAGCCGTCCTTCCTCCCCAGAGGCAGTGTGAGTCCCAGGGAGCGGAAGGTGTCGTCCTTCCTCCCCAGCAGCAGTGTGAGTTCCAGGGAGAGGGGACAACCGGTCTCTCTCCCCAGCGGCAGTGTGCGCCCCAGGGAGCTGAAGGTGTTGTCCTTCCTCCACAGCGGCAGTGTGAATCCCAGGGAGCCAAAGGTGTCGTCTTTCCTCCCCAGCGACAGTGTGAGTCCCAGGGAGCTGAAGGGTCCGTCCTCCTTCCCCAGTGGCAGTATGAGTCCCAGGGAGCTGAAGGTGTCGTCCTTCCTTCCCAGCGGCAGTGTGAGGTCCAGGGAGCCGAAGGTGTTGACCTTCCTCCCCAGCAGCAGTGTGAGTCCCAGGGAGCTGAAGATATTGTCCTTCCTCCCCAGCGGCAGGGTGAGTTTCAGGGAGAGGAGACAGCCGGTCTCTCTCCCCAGCGGCGTTGTATTGTTTTGGGAGTAGAGACAATCAGTCTTCCTCCCCAGCAGCAGTATGCATCCCAGGGGGACGAAGGTGTCGTCCTTCCCCCCAGCAGCAGTGTGTCCTACAGGAAGCAGAAACAGTCGGTTTCTCTCGCCAGCAGCAGGACAATGTTACGGGAGTGGAGACAGTCGGTCTCCCTCTCCAGCGCCAGCCACATTCATTATGATATTTTCACACTCTTTAGTGAATTAATTTTTTTCTATATTAATACATATTTCTATTCTTGCAATAATTTCACTGATCACTTTAAACATGGCATCTATATTATGTTTTTAATATATAAGATTGCACTTTATTTAATATATATCACTTGTTCCAGCAATATACATGGTTCAGTATAATATTATGATCACTGAGTATCCCTTTTTTCCCCTTAAGCCTTATACACATCGGCAGGGGACTTTGTTTACAGTATCACCGTGGTGATGGGTAGTAATACGTATTCACCGCACCAAGACGTATTGTCCCCGGTACGGTGGGCGGGGCATGCAAGTGTGTGAGCGCGCACACCCGGAAGCCGCAAAGGTCATGGTAGATGGCGGGTGAGGGACACCTGGGTGAGTTTATTTTCTAATTATACAACTATATAATGGTTGCCTGTATGTACAATGGATGTTGTCCTGTTATGCCCTGAAGAAAGTCCCGAATTGGGACTGAAACGTTGGTTGATTTTTAACACTATTCAATAATTTTTTTTGTTTTTTAAGTCCGGTGAGCAGCCATTTCTTTTTGAGATATATATATATATATATATATATATATATATATATATATATATATATATATCGCCTAAACGACCGTGGACGTACTAGGTTCGTCTGATAAAAAACGGCCATTAAGGACCGCGGGCTTACCTAGAACGTCCGCTGCAAATAGGAGCCTGGACTGGCAATCCATGGCGATCACTGTCTGGGGGGGGGGACTGCTGTAGACCCCAGCAGTCTCCCTGCAGCACCTACAGACACGCTGGCCCTCCAGAGCCATGTGATCACCATGATCACATCACCGCAATAGAACTCTAGGAGCTGCCAGCAGGGAGACTGTCTGAGCTGTCAGGCAGTCCCCCCGGGCTGCTAAAAAGTAAAAAATAAAACATAAAATATATTATACATATATAGGTGGTCCTCATTTAGTGACCTACCTGTTTAACGATGGCTTGCACTTTCTACCAGGCATAAGTGCATGCCGTTGTTGGGATTTCCTGCTCTGGTTCACATGTCTATGTTTAGGGAAACTTCCCTGAACATAGACAAACGCACCAGGGCAGGGAATCCCTCAACTCCTCCCTTACCGACCGATTCGTACTACGAACGGTTCGTAGGAGCAGAACCCGGTTGGTAAGTGAGATGTGTCTGTATTATACATGTATAATATATTATAAAATAATTAAAGCATTTTATAATATATATGATTTCATTACAATTGTATATATATATATATATATATATATATATATATATATATATATATATATATATATATATACACACACACACACATCTCAAAATACACTTTTAATGAAATCATATATGTATAATAGTTTATAAAATGCTCACTGGAGTTTACTTGAAAGTAGTCTCTTTTAAGTAGGCGTTAAAACGGAAGGAAGGACGGCACCCTCAGCTCCCTGGGACACACACTGCCGCTGGGGAGGAAGGACGACACCTTCAGCTCCCTGGGAACACACTGCCGCTGGGAGGAAGGACGACACCTTCAGCTCCCTGGGACATACACTGCCGCTGGGGAGGCACCTAAACGGCACCTAAACGGAAGAGGGCCTGCGGTGCTGGGAATAGGATGGCTAGAAGGTTGGAGTTGATTTTAAACTAGTAGTGGGGTGAGGGTCAAAACAATCTAGAAAATAGAGATAGAATAGAAAGCTTTAGCTCAGTGTAAGGGTGGTGGAGATGGGGGGAGGGGGAAGTTCAGAACAGAAGTGGTATGTAATATTGATAATATTGTAATATTGATAATATTATAATATTGATGTAAATTCACAAAAAGTACAAATGACTCATGATAATATTAAATGTATGCTTACTAATGCAAGGAGCCTTTATAACAAAATGAGGGAACTAGAGGCAATAGCATACACTAAACAATATGACATAATAGGCATAACAGAAACATGGTGGGATGAGACACATGACTGGACAGTTAACTTAAATGGGTACATGTTTTTAGGAAGGATAGGATAAACAAGAAGAGTGGTGGGGTATGTTTGTATGTCAACTATGAGTTAAAGTCAAATCTTAGGCATGCAGAGTATGACGAGGAAAATGTGGAAGCGTTATGGGTAGATATCTGCTTGGGGCAAACTAAGGGAAATAAATTATTGGTTGGGATATGTTATAAACCACCAAATGTAAATATTAATGAGGAAGAACAGCTGTTAGAGCAAATTGGGGTAACACGTTAATTATTGGAGATTTGAATTACCCGGACATAAATTGTGATAGAGGGACTAGTACTTCAGCAAGGGGAATCAGGTTTTTTAATGTATTAAATTACACCTTCATGTCACAACTGTTACAAACACCAACTAGAAAGGATGCTTGTCTGGATCTCGTTATAACAAACAATGTTGATCTTTTAAACCAAACATTCAAGTAGGGGAGCATTTGGGAAATAGTGATCACAATAGGGTAATTTTTAAAATAAACTCAAAAAAGCAAAAGCATGTGGGGTATACTAAAACATATAATTTTAAAAAAGCCAATTTCTATAAGATTAGGGCAGCTCTACAACATATTGACTGGCATAAACTCCTGAGTGAAAAAAACACTGAGGAAACTCTGCAAACAAAAATTAGAAAGGTACATTTCAAAGCATGTACCATTGAGTAATAAAAATAAAATAAACAAATTGAAAGCAATGTGGCTTAGTAGAGAAGTAACACAAGAGATTAAAAATAAGAAAAGTGCATTTAAAGCATTTAAATCAGACAAATCAAAGGCATCCTATTTAAGATATAAGGAAGCCAATAACGATTGCAAAAAGGCAATTAAAGTGGCTGAACTAGAAAATGAGAAGTTTAAAGCCAAAGAATACAAAACCAACCCCAACATTTCTCAAGTACATCAATTCTAAAAAAAACAAAACAAAAAAATGAAAGTGTAGGTAAATTGGAAACAGATGGGTCTGTTAGCTATTGAAGACAAGGAAAAGGCAGACCTTCTAAATAACTATTCCTGGCCATTTATGGCAGCATCACTTATGGGTTAGCTCCACCCCAACAGGACAGGAAACAATTAATTATTACCAAGCTGTAGGCATAAAAGGTCCCTCCTCCCTCTAACCCACAGTCTTTTTTTCTGTCCTTAAACAGGACATACAATAATGAAATCCTACAAAAAAAAAAAAATTTGAGGCCACCTTCCCATATGTACCATGGGTTCTTACCAGATGAAGTTCAGCCTCTCTTTATCTGAAGAACTCAGTAATCAGCCTGCAAAAGCAGGAATAACTGAGTTAGGTACATTTTAGTATATGTACTATATCAATGGATTATCACAGGGCTGTTTAAAAAATAACTTATGATGTGGGGTCAGTATATCCTTAAAAAATCCCCTTACAGGCATCAAAAAAAAATAAAAACCTCAAATTTTGGCAGAAAGAGAAGTCTGGGTAAGTTTCTTAATTTTATCTTACCCTAATGTTCTGGTAATGAGAGGAGCTGTAAAAGGCTTCCAGGAGCTTGTGTGTGGGCATTTTCGCCGGTACTCAGGTTACTTCCAGGTTCGGGCGGCGGGGCATGCGCAGTAACGTCTGCGTCGTCTAGTTCCGTTTGCGCATTCGTAAACCACCGGTTTTCTTAAAGAAATAGCTTGCCAAAATGAAAAAAAAAAAACGTGAATCTTAAAGAAAATTCCTCTGGTGCGGTTTGCAGTGTCCTGACTGATGATTGAAACAGTTTATGTTGTTCGAAGGCTGCTCTAGACTGAAATATTATCTTTAAGGTAAATAATATGTATTGTTTTTCTTGCTGCCTTGCAATTTAAGAAAATTTAATAAGTATATTAAGTTCTGCGTTCAATTTATTTTTTTTATTAGATGGCTTCTCGCTCTGCCTCAAGGTCTGTATCTAGAAAACATAGGTGAGCCTCAAATACATTTAACGTATAAAGGGTGGGATAAAAGACTGCCACTTAGGGCCCGTAATATATTAGAGGATTCCCCAAGAAAACACAAAGAAAAATCCAATAAATGTGATAACTGAAATCAAATTACACACAGTGGAAGAAACCATTGTAGAGAATGTCTGACAGAAGTCGCTGAGGTAATGAATAGATGACAATCACCACAAATGGATTTAAAGAAATGGATTACAGAGGCAACTGCAGAAGACTTTTTTAAGTTCACGACAAGCAAGATGTCCTCATCTAAACGACTGAGAAGAGAGTAAATTTCAACTGAATCAAGTGATAGTTTGGAAATGGAAGATCTGTCAGATGAAGAGGAAGGTGAAGTTAACTATGCTCCAAGAACATTGGATTCTAAGATGGTTGATAAGCTAAGCAACATTATAAGGGAGACTCTGAGATTCCCGGAAGAAAAATCTGAATTAAAAGAATCTGACAGGTACTTCAAAGATTTGAAATCTAATAGACCAACCTTTCCATTACACCATCGAGGAAATAATTTCCCAAGAATGACAGAAACCAGAAAGAAAAGCTATCCTGAAGAATAAAGCATTCAGATTATATCCGTATTCAAAGGAAGATTGCAAAACCTGGAACTCTGTCCCCAAGACTGACGCTGCAGTTATACATATGGCGAAAAAGACCACTCTACCTATTGACTCCATGGCTTATTTGAGAGAGCCTATGGACAAATGGCTAGATGCCAATCTTATAAAGTCATATCTTGCATTAGGATCTGCGCTACATCCAGCAGTATCCTTAACCACGTTGTCAAGAGCCTTTAGATAACTTAGAGGAAGATATTGCTAAAGGAGTTCAGAGAGATCATCTTTTGGAAGGACTAAAAGAACTGAAGTTGGTGACTGAATTTTGCTCTGAAGCATCTCTGGATTTTACCAGAATGGTGACTAAAAGCATGGGCCTGTTAATCGCAGCAAGAAGAGCATTATGGGTGCACTCCTGGGGAGCAAACTATGCTTCTAAAGCGTCCCTGTGTGCTCTCCCGTTCCAAGGAGATCTTCTCTTTGGGAAAGTCCTGGATGAAGCACTCCACAAGGCAGCGTATGGGAAAAAAAAGCCTTCCTTCCACAAGGCAGAAAATATGGTTCTACCACATGGAAAGATAAGAGGTACAGGGACCGTTCCTTTTGTGAAAGCAGAGCATATAAGCATATAAGCCATGAAAGGAATATTCCAGACCCAATTGGAAAAACTCTCAGACACAGTCAAAATCTTCTAGAGTAGAGGATCAAGAATTTCAAGTAAAAACTTCTGAACTTTTGCCGGCCCAGCCAGGAATTACAGGAGGAAGACTGCATCTCTTTTATCCTGTCTGGGTCAGAAGCGTGACAGACTTCTGGTTCCTATCAATCTTGGCCGAAGGATACAGGATAGAATTCGATGCCTTTCCAACAAAATATACGTTTATTCAATCTTGAGTAGCAAAAGGAGAAAAAGAAAGAGCTATCGAAACTTCTGAAAGACCAGGTGATAGAACATGTTCAAATAAAAGAACAATGGAAGGGTCACTATTACACAGTTTTCCTGGCCTCAAAACCAGAAAAAAAGTGGAGACAACTGAAAAATTTGAATTCCAGAATAAAAAGGAGGAAATTCAAGATGGAATCCCTTTCAACTATCATACCAAACATAAGAATGGGGTATTGGAAGACTTCAATCGACTTAAGAGACATATCACCAAATCTCAATCAACAAATTTCACAGCAAGTTCCTCAGATTTTGTGTATTTGGAAGACACTACCAGTTCAATGGACTTCCATTTGGGTTAAGCCTGGCACCTAGAACATTCTGAAAGATCCTAATCGCTTTGGTGGCAGTTATCCGAAAGAAAGGGATAGAGATCTATCATTATCTAGACAACTTTCTGATTATAGGTCTGTCGCAGACCTCTCTGCCTCTGGATTATTATTTTAAACTATTTTGCCTGTTTGTTTGCCAGTCCCCAGTTGTTTGTGTGTTTCTTGACTATATATTGCCTAATAGACTAATGAACTACCGAATGGCGGGCCACCCAGCATGGAAGTGTGCTGCTCGTTAACCTTTCTGACCTTATTAACATTGTGGTTAACACCTGGCGGTGGCCATCTTGGACATTCGAACACCCAGCGGTGTTAGTCGACAAATACATGGAACTAATTTCAGACACTGTTTCCCACGAACACAACTGAGATCACCAACCATCCATCTCTTCTGGTTTATACAAACGCTTTGCCGTTCGGTATATTGACAATCCACGAACAGAACTGTCCCAGATAGCTGAACCCATGGAGCTCATGCTGTCTGCCAAATGCACAATGAAGAAACTTTCAGCTCCATGGCGATTTGACTGTATGTAGGAGATCTGAGTGCTGTTCGGTTATATTGAGCACTCAGATCTAAGCTATCTGGGGATATGTCAAATGTGGGGGTTCTGTTCGGTAAAATAAGACTTATAGATTTTTATGTGTTTTACTGTTATTATAAAATGGAGGATATTCTCTATACCTGGAGATAATTTAGTTACTTCAAGCCTCTCAACCCAATTATCTCCAGGATAGAGAATATCCTCCATTTTATAATAACAGTAAAACAGTATGAGTGTTTTCATACTGTAACTAGATGTGATTGGATATTGTAAAACAGTCTCAGTCTTCCTCAAGGTCCCTATGGGAGTGTCCCTTGCTGGAAGACCTGCATAAAAGGCTGACACGTAGCCATCATTAAACAGATCCTGCTTGACCCTCAACACAGAGCCTCGTCTCGTGTTTGGGGGAATAATCTGTATGATTCCTGTTCGGCGCTTAGGAGTGTTCGGTAACTGACTTCTCATTCAGGAAAAAGAACAGTTTTGGCTGCGTTAACCCCTTCTCATACCCGGGGTGCCATTATAAGGTCCATCCAGCCAGATTGTAGTCCTCCACACTCCGTAGAACAGCTCATAAACCATGGATGGAAGTTGAACATGGAAAAGAGTATGATGGTTCCTACTCCGAATATCATATTACTGGGTGCAGCCATAGACACTATCAAAGGTCAAGTGAATTTGTCAACAGAAAGAATGGAGAGGATTCAGGTGAAGATCCGGAATGTTCGCTACAAAAAATGCATTACGGCAAGGGAGTTTATGAGCCATATTGGATCTCTTACATCAACCATAGTATTGGTAAAATGGGCTCAGTGGAACTTGCATCCAATCCAAATGAAGTTCCTAAATGAATTCAAAAAACAAGAGTGCAACTGGGATCAAAAAATTCCTCTCACTCAAAAAGCATTGGACGACCTGTATTGGTGGATGGAAATCAAGAACCTATCTCTGGGTTTTATTCGGAATATCCACCATGGAAAACAGTTACAACAGACTTAAGTCTCCAAGCATGGGGTGCACATTTGGAAGAAAAATGGATACAAGGTACATGGGAGTCGAAAGAGAGAAGGTTGCACTCAAACCTGAGAGAAATGAGAGCCATATTCTTTGCCCTTTTGGGATTTCAGCAATGTCTAAAGAACTCTTGGGTGAAAAATCAGACGGACAACAGAGCAGTGGCATCATATATAAACCGAAAAAGAGGAACCAGAAGCAAAGTTCTATTACTAGAAATATTTCCACTTATGAAATTTGCTCAAAACAAGATACAGGGTCTGAAAGCGCTCTACCTTCTGGGAACAGAAAATGTTCTGGCAGACTATCTGAGCAGAACAATGATTCATCCAGTGGTATTTCAAGTAATATTATAAAGGTGGGGCACACCTGAGATCGATTTGATGGCTTCATACCGTAATGCTCAAGTCCCAAAGTATTTCTCCCTAAAGGCGGATTATCGATCAGCAGGCAGCCTTTTCCCATCCCTGGGACTTCGATCTGGGGTATGCATTCCCTCCCCTACCTATGATTCACAGGTTATTGAGAAAAATTTAGAAGGAAGGGAAGAAGGTTATCGATATAATTCCAATTTGGCTGAGGAAGGCTTGGTTCCCGCTCCTGAACAGAATGTCCCTAGGTCCTCCATGGCCTCTTCCTCTTCCTCAGAGATCAGATTTGTTGATCCAAGCAATTCATCCCAATCCAAATCAATTGAATCTGGGGGTTTGGCTCTTGAGAAGCAGAGACTTTTAGAGCAAGGATTACCAGAATCTGTGGCGGATATGCTTTTAAAATCCAGGAAAAGTTTAACTTCCGCATGCTATCACAGAATATGGGATATCTTTCGCTCATGGTCAGAACAGAAATCCAAAAATTTCCTCCATCTTTTGAATATTGATGTCCTTGAATTTCTACATGAAGGGATGGAGAAGGACTTAAGCTTAAGCACTTTAAAAGTTCAGTCATCAGCCTTGTCTGCTCTGTGTAACACCTCCTGGGCATCGGATCCAATAATAGCATGGTTCTTTAAGGCAGTGATACACATAAGACCTCCTTACAGAAATAATGCTCCTCCTTGGGATCTTCCCTTGGTTCTGGATGTTCTGTCAGACACACCCTTTGCTCCTTTGGATGAGTTGGGTATTATTATTCTGACGTACAAGACTTTGTTCTTGGTGGCAATTGTAACGGCTACCCAGGTAGTAAGAGGGTATCAGCTATTGGAAACATCCTTTTCCTGGCAAGCTGCCTTTATAGTAATGAAGTTACTTATTCCCCTCCAAGAGATCCAAGAGCAGTGTCATGCATAGCTGTTAAAAGGAGCAAGGTAATTATACAGTAAATCCCCATTCACACATTTTTACCCTAGTTTTGGATGTACCCCAAATACTTGGGGTACACCCATAAATCTAGTATCCCCAGATAACCCTAATATGGGGGAACAACATATTAAAAAATCATCCCATTCGGTTAAGGGGTTCGGGATTTATGGGACTTTTTTGCTAGCATAGGTCGGTCCTCGTTCGTGCGGTGAAAAGGCACGAAAATCTTGCCATCCGTGCATATCTTGCTGGTCGCTAGAATCCCTGTATGTAGTATATCCCATCTATCCCATCTACCGAATGGCAGGGCGTTCGGTAGTTTCAGCACAAATTTACGGTGTTATGGAGGTTTCAGCGGTGTTCGCCTACTCGAGTGTCCGATTTTAGTTCCAGACACTCGACAGCAAATCACCGCTGTTTGTGCACTAAGATGGCCGCTCACACGTGTAAAAGTCCCGAAATGGCGGCCACCTAGGAACTGAAACAAAGGATTTGTGCGTTTCTCATACGGATGATATGTGCCGGTCTGGGAGGTAAAATACCACATAATTGAATAGCAGGGTGGTCCGGTGTTCGGTAGTTTGTATTCGTATTTATGCCTGCTGAGTCCCTACAGTAGGGGTCGCATATATAGACGAATATTGGCAAAAGTCCCGAACTGTGCTAAAAATAATACACATGAACCAGGTAAGCATATTCCTTTGTATCCATAGTCTTGGTCAGTTGTTAAAGGGACGGTTAGTGATAAATATTCCCAGGCAAAAGGTAAGGTTCTGTTACAGCAATCACTACGGCTAAAAGAATGTCTGAAATGTAAGTCTTCTCCAGTTATTTGAATCACATTCAGGTTATTCACAATAGAATTACCTTAAGACCTAGAATGGAATTCCTACCAAAGGTGGTTTCACGTTTCCACTTGGCACAGTAAGTTGTTCTGCCTTCCTTTTACCCAAACCCTTCATCCACGGAAGAAATTAAGCTCCATCAATTGGATGTGAAGGAGTGTGTGATTAAATATCTAGAGGTCACTAATCAATTTAGAAAATCCCAGCATCTATTTCTTATCCCTTCCGGCTACAGAAAGGGAAAGGCCGCTTCTGCCACTACTTTGAGGCGTTGGGTTGCAAACACCATAAAAATGGCCTATCATGTTAAGAAGCTACCTCCTCCGGAAAAGATAAAGACCCATTATATTAGAGCATTGGTTCCTCCTGGGATAATTGGGTTGAGGTTTCTTCTGATGACATATGCAGGGCAGCCACCTGGTCATCTCCTATGACATTCATCAGACATTACAAGTTGGATGTGGCTTTTTCCTCCTCATCCTTTGAGATAGTCACCTTCCGAAACAGAAAAAAACCGCCCCTCCAATTTGAAAATATGAGCTTCTTTGCCGACCTTTCAGTCTGGCATGGCGACGATCCCTCCAACTGTATCTGCACCCCCAGGCATACAAGGGGTTAAACCGCCGTTTAGAAAATCTTCCCCTTCCAGAGACACAGGCACAGCTACAGCAGAACCCCAAACTCCCAAACAGGATACAAAGTAGCACTCCAAACTCCCGAAATGGAACCTCACGAATAGCTGCTAGCAGCTGAACAGGAAAAGCACCCAAGCGGCTTACACTCCTGGCAATCAGTCTCTAACAGCATATAGTAAATCCCCCCAAGAATGAGACAAAGATCCGTGTTGAGGGTCAAGCAGTGAACAGGCAGAGCGGTGGGTTTATTGTTCTTATGTACACATTCTTACACATTAGTACCACCCACAGGGTTTTGGAACACAACCAATAAACACATACAATACACTCAGACACTCCCACACAAAATCCTCCCCTCTGCCTGTGATACAATTACCTTACACAATGTAATTACACAGTGTAATTATCACAGGCAGAGAAATACAGTTTTTCCACATTATTCATAACTTTAAAAGTATACATCCCATTCACATAAACTTACATTTTCAGAATCAGCATACTCCAAATACAAACATCTATCAAAAGATAGATCAAAGTCCTTTGTGACCAAATGAAGCATGGCTTTTCTGCCCAAAACCAGTTCCACAAAGTCTTCTATCCAATTATCCCAAGGACAGAGGCAAAACACATGGTAGCAAAAGACAATAAAATACATAAAAATATATAACTGTGCAGCTATTGCATAAAACAGGTACATTCAACATATCCCCAGATAGCTTAGATCTGTGCGCATATTATTACTGAATTGCGCTCAGATCACATACATACAGTTCAATTGCCATGGAGCCAAAGTCTTTCCCATAGTATTTCATTATACGAATGGGCTCCATGGCATAGCTACCTGGAGTATCACTGTTCAAATAGGGCAAGTACCGAATGACCCTTTTCCTGTTCAGCTGCTAGCAGCTATTCGTGAGGTTCCAGTTCGGGAGTTTGGAGTGCTACTTTGTATCCTGTTCGGGAGTTTGGGGTTCTGCAGTAGCTGTGCCTGTGTCTCTGGAAGGGTAGATCTTCTAAACTGCGGTTTAACCCCTTTTATGACTGTGGGTGCTGATACAATTGGTGGCAAGTGGCGGGATCATTCCCACAGCCCAGAAGGACAACTACAAAGAAACACCATTTCTCTGGAATAACAAATTGAGGGCAATGAATGTCTGAGTACAACGACCCTGACAGCATCAGGATGGAACCAGCAGTGTTGTACGATGAGGGTGTCGTGGACTACCGAGATACAGTCCGCAAAGGCATCAAGTACCGAATGACCCGGCTTTCGTGTCTTTGCAGGGAAAAATCAAGTGTTTCAACATGGCCCATAGTCTAAAAGCAGCAGGCGGGCAACCAGGCTCCTCCAATGCACAGTGGCGAGATTGGTCTGGTCACACCAACCACTTACCACACTTCTCCGCCGACACGACCTCAAATACCGATGGTGGACGTCCCACACACTCACCATCAAGCAGGGGCCGGACTCTCACCAGATCCAAGAACTGAGTGATGCAGCACCACTCCTGTAGGCTCTGGGCCTACCACAGGACTCTCTCCCAGCAGAGTACAACCTCCTCACAGCACTCTTGGGACCCGACAAGAACTGTCCCGTTCGTATGGCAGGGTCTAACACTCGACCCATACATAGCAGTCACTACCTAAACAACATAACTTATCCCCTGCGCTGTCTCTCCTGCTGACGAACAGGCTCAAGCAATTAATAACCTGTAGTAATCTACTGCAACGCAGCCCTACTCCATGCACATACCAGCCTACACTGCAGCAACCCTTCATCCAAGCCCAG
>OW240917.1:14478377-14493414 GCA_933207985.1 Pelobates cultripes | reverse complement strand
TAATGACATCTCCAAGAGCTAATTGGAGTGAGATGTCAGCCAACTGGAGTCCAATCAATGAGATGAGATTGGAGGTGTTGGTTACAGCTACCCTGCCGTATAAAAAAAACAGACACCAGTTATGGGTTTGCTTTTCAGAAGAAGCATTGCCTGATGTGAATGATGCTTCGCACAAAAGAGCTCTCAGAAGACCTACGATTAAGAATTGTTGACTTGCATAAAGCTGAAAAGTATCACCAAAAGCCTTGCTGTTCATCGGTCCACGGTAGGACAAATTGTCTATAAATGGAGAAAGTTCAGCACTGCTGCTATTCTCCCTAGGAATGTCTTGACCTAGAGCATTTCTCCACTAATCTCCAAACTCTCCTTTTACCTATGTCAAACCTCACTTGTCGTAGCTTGGCAACTTCCTTCTACAATTCCACCCTCTCCTCTCAACTAGATATCATGGCACCTCCTACATTAAAATGCAGCAATCGCCCCCAGCAACAACCTTGGCACACCAAGCTGACTCGATACCTCCAAAAAAATGCTCCAGAATTGCTGAACGCTGTTGGAGAAAGTCTCACTGTGTGTCTGACTTTATCCACTATAAATTTATGCTGCGCTCATACAGCTTTACTCTACAAAAGTAAATTACTTCAATACCCTCATAACCACACTCTCCCGTGAACCCAAACGACTATTGCACACATTTAACTCTTCTTCACCCAACAAGATCTCTACAATCAGGGGAGAGTCCTCTCATCTTTCTTCTTCTTCCCCTTACAATACTTCCCCTAACCTCACTCCCTCTATGTTCATCTGCACCCCCTTCACTGGAAGAGGTTTCTGTTCTGCTCCAGTTCTCCCACTCCCCAACAAGTTGCTCCCTAGATCCAATTCCCTTGCATCTCATCAGTACTCTGTCTTCATTTTTCTCTACGTCTTACTAAAATTCTCAATCTCTCTCTCTCATGTGGCATATTTCCATCACCCTTCAAACATGCAACTGTAACCCCAATGCTAAAGAATCCCAACCTTGACCCTAGCTCCTTGTCCCTGTCTCGCTACTGACTTTTGTGTCCAAGATCCTTGAAAGAGTTGTGTATGCAAGATTGACAGACTTCGAGTCCAACTCTCTTCGAGACCCGCTTCAGTCTGGTTTCTGCGCTAAGCACTCCATGGAAATGGCACTGACCAGAGTATCCGATGATCTACTCGCTGCAAAATCTCGTGGTCACTACTCTATCCTAATTATCCCTGACCTTTCTGCAGCTTTTGACACGGTTGATCACCAACAACTTCTTCTCATCTTCCGCAATATCGGTCTACAGGTTATTGCTCTCCCCGATGCTCCTCCTACCTCTCCCAGCGCTCTTTCAGTGTTTCTTTCTCTGGCTCTGCTTCTTCTCCGCAACTCCTCTCTGTTGTTGTCCCCCAAGGTTCAGTCCTTGGTCCCCTACTGTTCTCCAACTATACTGCCTCCATTGGTAAATGCATTAGCTTCCAATATCATTTTTTTGCGGATGACATGCAAATCTGTCCTCTCCTGATCTCTCCCCTCCCTCTTGACAAGTGTCTCTGACTGCCTCTCTGCAATTTCTAACTGGATGGCTGCCCACTTCCTTAAACTTAACTTGACTGTGGCGGATTGCCTAAACTATGAATTGCCTTGTTTCTTTTGCATGTGTATGTGCCTATTAGAATGTGTGTGTCCCCTCTTACACCCAATTCACTCTACAATTTTGCCTGTAAAACCCTGCACTACACCTTTTGACTGACCGGGGACGCTCTGGCGCACGGCACTCGTGTGCCGGACCACCCCGGCACCTCAGTTAGAATGTTTACTTAGAATGTTTACACCTCGCTGAGGTGTGAAAACCATAAACCGCAAGGGAAAGAGCGGCATGTGCTTCCCTTGGGTGGCCACCGGTTCGTATTGCCGAATGCCCACCAGGGGGAGCATTCGTCTCCCAAAAGGCTTCTGTACACTGACTTTGAACCCGGTGTCAGGGATCACCCTACCCGCTCCCAACAGAACTAAAATCATTCCTCCCTTCCCTTGTCCTTAGTGCCTCATCCCTGTCCCTCACCTGGGAGCTTTGAGGTTACGCTCCTGGCTGCCCAGGTGAAAAATGCGCACCAGCCCAGCAGGCCCCATGGGGCTGCAAATCAGCCTCGCAACCACAGGACTCTTGCTGGCCAGTTGGAAGTCCACGTCGACCAATGGGAGAGGGAGTGCCCATTCAAACTGGGTTCACACCACTCTCCTGGATGGCCAGCACAAACAAAGCGCAAATATGAGAGCTCATTCGAACAGGCTTTCGCTCCCTTCCATCTGATTGGGCGGCGAGGCTCTCCCGTCCCTGGGCGCTGAATGTATTCGTGCCTTTTTGTATTGGTGACATCGGGTTTTGCTCCCTATCTTCGGATTGGGCCACGAAACCCCCATCCTCCTCAAGCACGGATTAGTGCCCCCTCTTTGGATTGGGTGGCGGAACTCCTTCCTTTCCCTTACGCCGATTGACGCGATTTGGTTTGCGCCAGTTCGGCTGATTGCTCATTGCTTGGTTTAGGCACGAAGTTTGAAATCACCAGACTAAACCAAGCAACACCATGGAACTGATTCCTAGGATGTACAGAGCCTTGAGCCCCAGACTTCCAACGCTGATATCTCCAGCTCTGTACATCCGATCACCCCACTTTTTGCAAGGATCCCAGATGGAACCCAGGGCTACCCCCTATGTAAAATGTAACCCTGTACCCCCTTCCTTTCCTGGGGAGCCAAGCCCCAAATTTCAACCCCCATATGTGAAGTGTACTCATGCGTGTCCCTGTGTCCTGTTAGTATCTCCCATAGCGGGAGATGGTTATCAGTTCCCCAGTCCCTCCTGTATGTGTATGTGTGTTTGTATTGGGCTGGATGGAAACCCCCCCTGCGGTGGTCTGTGCATAAAAAGCTGTGTGCCCAATAAACTTTGTCAAATGATGTATCGTGGAACTTTGTCTGGGGAATTGGGTCTGACCTACTCTAACTGAAGGGAATAACCAGCCAGGTTACCCAGGTCCCGCTACATTGACCAAAACTGAAATTCTAGTCTTTCCTCCCTCAAGTGTTGCTACTCCTGTGTCTGTCTCCCTCCAAGTCAACGGTGCTACTATCAGCTCCACCACACAGGCTCACTGCCTAGGTGTTCTCTTTAACTCCAACCTCTACTTCATGCCTCATGTTCAGTCTATTGCCAAATCCTGCCGCTTCCATCTCAAAAACATTGCGCGCACCCGACCCTACTTCATGCCAGATGCAACTAAGGTCCATTCCACTGTCCTTTCTCGCCTTGACTACAGTAATCTCAGTGGTCTTGCGTGTGCCCAGTCTATAATACATGAGATGGCAAGTAGTCAAGTTAGGAGCCATCTTGTGGGTACCACCATCAGGAGGTATAGATGCACTTTGCTGAGTTGACAGAGGAAGAGTAGGTGCCTTCTGAATCTCCACCGGAGCTTCCATGTGACAGGTGAGCCTAAACCAAAAGTCTGCAAACAGTCTGTCTTTTTTTTCCAGGATTGAGGGCTTCGGGTCTTGAGGTGTGAGTTCACACATGGTGTCCGCCATTGTGTAGGAGGCAGGTGGGCTGCAGCCTAGAGGGTACTGCTGCAAGGCTGTCACCGCAGCACTGGTAATGATTACTGGGATATCCCTCACAGGTGGGAGGGGGGGAGAGGGTGAGAGAATGGGGAGACCCCAAGCTGTCTTGTTGCCAGAAGGTAGATAGAACATCTGCTTCCCTCCCCTCATCCATGAGTAGGCCCCTGCTAGGCTATATGTCAGTCCCAAATGAGATTCGCTGAGCTTTGCCAGAGGAACAGTCACCGAGGGGTGCACCAGGTTACCGACCAGCATTGGCTGCCTGAAGTCTGTAACTGTGGACCACTAGTCATTGATTTAGGCAAGTATGACGAGACCAATCTCACCACATTGCATTGGAGAAGCCTGGTTGCCCGCCTGTTGCCTCTGGACTATGGCCCCATGTTAAAAAGCCTTCTTTTCCCCTTCAGAAAAGGCTTGTTCGTGCCTTTCTGCCCGGCGGTCGGTAGATTCAATTTACCGAACAAACAACCGAATGACTGGACCACCTGTACTGGGAGTGTGTCAGCAATTTACCTCCCAGAAGCTGCGGTTAACCGCAGCTTAATTGACAAATGCAGGGTGGCCTTTGTTCGTTTGCCGAACAAGTGGTGGCGGACATTGTAAAGTCCCGAATGCCCAGCGGTGTTCAGCGCCCAAACTATGGAACTGGAAACGGACATATATTTGCGTGAACACCGCTGAGCCGTCAGTCTCCTTGCTTCTGCATTCGGTCATTTAACCGGATGCCTGTTCATTCGGTAGTTTAAACCGTATGAACAGCATTACCCCAGATAGCCATGCCATGGAGCCTATTCGTGTAACGAAAGACTATGGGAAAGACTTTGGCTCCATGGAGATTGAAATGTATGTATGTGATCTGAAGTGCCATTCGGTAATAATATGCACTCAGATCTAAGCTATCTGGGGATAGGTAGAATGTATATGTTTTGTGCAACAGTTGTAACTTTATACATTTTTATGTCTTTTACTGTCTTTTACTGCCATGTGGTTAATGGAGTTTTGCCTCTGTCTTGGGAGATAATTTGATTACTTCCCAATTATGTCCAGGACAGAGGGAGGGACATTAGGATGCATTGTGGGGATGTTTTATCTCTGTGTGTCTGTTATTGGTTCATGCCTGTCCTTTGTCACAGTCTTTCATCTGGTCCCCTAGGGGAGTGTCCACCAGGTGGAAGAGCTGCATAAATACTGGGCAGGTAGCCCTCAATTAACCAGACCACTGCTTGACCGTCAAAACGGAGTTATGTCTCGTCTTTGGAGGAATTTACTGTGTGCTGTTAGAGACTGATTGCCAGGAGGGTAAGCCGCTTGGGTGCTTTTCCTGTTCGTCTGCTAGCAGCTATTCATGAGATTCCAGTTCGGGAGTTTGGAGTGCTATTTTGTATGCAGTTCGGGAGTTTGGAGTGCTATTTTGTATGCAGTTCGGGAGTTTGGAGCGCTATTTTGTATGCAGTTCGGGAGTTTGGAGCATTCCCTTGTATGCAGTTCGGGAGTTTGGTGTTCTGCAGTAGCTGTGTCTGTATCTCTGGAAGGGGAAGATCTTCTAAATGGCGGTTTAACCCCTTTATGTCCGGGGTGCCGTCCAATTGGTGGCAAGCGGCAGGATCGTTCCTACAGCCAGAAGCACAGCTACAGGAGACACCATTCCGTGGATTTTACAATTTGAGGGCAACGCATGTCCTGCTACAGCGACCCTGACAGCACCAGGATGGAACCAGCAGTGGAGTACAATGAGGGGGTCATGGATGACCGAGATGCAGTCCGCAAAGGCATCTGGTACCAGGCACAGGGTATTGTGGAGTACCAGCGGAACGAGAGATTCCCCAAGGAAGACCAGCGGTTGCAGAAGCGAGTAGCCCTGTGAATGCCCTTCCTGGGAGAGCAGCCCCGGGAGGAATGGGTGAAGAAATTGGAACACCTAGTATGGCAGGAGATGTGGCTGGAAGGCTGCCCTGGACAGCCAAGCATGACAAGCCAGAGGGAGATGAGTTTGATGGTCCTGGCTTGTTATGGGAGACTTTTGCAGAGCCTGAGTTTGGGAGCACTACACAAGCCAGTTTCCATGATCTCTTTGAGTGGAGGGAGAGCAGGTATGACTGGGATGACACTCATGACACTCGGGAGATGGAGCTGGAACAGGGCTACCAACATCTGTTCCACTTCAGTGAGAAGGCTCAGCAGGGAAGCGGAGACCCAGATCCAGACCCATTCAGCTGGGCAGATATTGTAGAGTGTTACTGGGAAGAACCCCAGGTGGCCGGTAGAGATGGTACCGAGGTCTCTCCACCGGTCCTGCAGGGAATTGGTAGCCCAGTCTTCATTCCCCAGCGGCAGTGTGATCTGCAGGGAATAGGGAGCCCAATCCATTACCCAGCGGCAGTGTGATCTGCAGGGAATTGGTAGCCCAGTCTCCATTCCCCAGCGGCAGTGTGATCTGCAGTGAATTGGGAGCCCAGTTTCCATTCCCCAGCGACAGTGTGATCTGCAGGGAATTGGGAGTCCAGTCTCCATTCCCCAGCGACAGTGTGATCTGCAGGGAATTGGGAGCCCAGTCTCCATTCCCCAGCGACAGTGTGATCTGCAGGGAATAGGGAGCCCAGTCTCCATTCCCCAGCGGCAGTGTGATCTGCAGGGAATAGGGAGCCCAATCTCAATTCCCCAGCGGCAGTGTGATATGCAGGGAATTGGGAGCCCAGTCTCCATTCCCCAGCGGCAGTGTGATATGCAGGGAATAGGGAGCCCAGTCTCCATTCCCCAACGGCAGGCTGAGCTACCGGGGGCAGAGACGGCTGTTTAGCCAAAGGGGAGACAGTCGGTCTCCCCCTCCAGCAGCAGAGCTGTGTATCTAAAGGGGAGACGGTCGGTCTCCCCCTCCCGCAACCAGGCTCCAACCAGACTACTCCCGTGGTAGTGCTGGTACCAGGGCAGAGTACCACTGGTCTCTGCCCACTCAGCAACCCACCAAGTCAGCTTACCAGTCCCCCACACAGCCATGGTGAGGCACCTGGACATAGACAAGTTTCTCCTCTACCCTGGTGTAGTAACCAGTTATTGTGGGTGGGCTGTAATACTGTTGGTGCTTCGTGGGTGGGCTGCTGGACTAACCAGGGCACTGACCGGCAGGAGGTAAGATACCCTGTTAGTCTGTCTGGAAAAGGGGAGAGATGTGACAAGACAATCTTGCAACATTGCATTGGAGAAGCCTGGTTCCCCACCTGTTGCTTCTGGACTATGGCCCCATGTTAAAAAGCCTTCTTTTCTCCTGCAGAAAAGGCTTGTTCGTGCCTTTCTGCCTGGCGGTCGATAGATTCCTCTGTCCTGGGAGATAACTGGATTACTTCCTAATTGTCTCCAGGACAGAGGGAGGGACATTAGGATGCATTGTGGGGATGTTTTACCTCTGTGTATCTGTTATTGGTTCATGTCTGTCCTTTGTCACAGTCTTCCATCTGGTCCCCTAGGGGAGTGTCCACCAGGTGGAAGACCTGCATAAATACTGGGCAGGTAGCCCTCAATAAACCAGACCACTGCTTGACCCTCAACACAAAGCTCTGTCTCGTCTTTTGGGGGGATTTACAGTATGCTGTTAGAGACTGATTGCCAGGAGTGTAAGCCGCTTGGGTGCTTTTCCTGTTCGTCTGCTAGCAGCTATTCGTGAGGTTCCAGTTCGGGAGTTTGGAGTGCTATTTTGTATGCAGTTTGGGAGTTTGGAGCATTCCTTTGTATTCAGTTCAGGAGTTTGGTGTTTTGCAGTAGCTGTGCCTGTATCTCTGGAAGGGGAAGATCTTCTAAACGGCGGTTTAACCCCTTTATGTCCAGGGTGCCGTTACAGCAAGTTTTTATTTTTATTCTCCGGAGCACCTGGGATGTGCGACGATCAATGTGGCAGTCAGGCTCCGCCCCCCGTATTAAAGTTTTAACTGACCGCTGTAACAATTCTGTACGGAAAGAGTTCCAGGCATTCAGGGCCATTTGCCAGTATTTTACCGGGAGCTATATTTCTTCAAGACAGGGGAGTTCCTTGATGGTTACAGGGGGCAATGTTTATCCTGAGGAGTAGTTGCTTCCCTCCAAGAAGCGCCTTCCTCGGCAGTCGGAAAGTTGGGGAAAATAAGGGACAACAGGCTGAGCGTGACCAAGTCAGAGTTCCAAAACTAAGTAACTCCCACTGAGAGTGACTGGATACTCCGGCTTTCTGAACAACTCCCGGGTAGGGAGAAGGGGCGCTGGGTGATACACACACTGGCGTAAGGCAAGCAAGGGGGAGTGTAACAACAAGCCCGGTATGACTGCAAAAGACAAATGGATTATACAGCCGTTCGGTATTTTTGTAAGCATTCACCATGCGAATGCTTACCTGCCTTAACAGGCCACCCTGACTGCTAATTATGGCCAATTTACCTCCCTGGTTGATGGGCACTTTATTCGAATCAACCGCACGAACGCTATGGGAACTGTAAGCTCAGCCGCCATTTCGGGACTTACACGTGTTCGCGGCCATTTTAACTCCCGAACAGCGGTGTTTGCCGATGAATGTCTGGAACTAAAATCGGACACTCAAACAGACGAACACCGCTGAGACCTCCATACCTTGGGGAAAACATCACCAAACCTACCGAACAACCGGGTGTTCGGTAGAAAGAATTAACAGCAGATGGGGATTTCAGCAAACCCAGGATGGTATACGGATGGCCAGCCGTTCGGGAGTTTTTACCCACGTTCTTAGACCGACTGCAGGGCCAGCATTCGTGGAACTGTTTTCGGCTACTGTGCCCGTGCGGTCGGTCAAAACTTCTAAGTCCTATATCTCCCGAACGGCTGAACCGATTGAGCTGATTTTTTTCATGTGTTGGTACCTGAAATATAAATTTATGTCTGTACCCCAAGTATTTGGGGTACATCCAAACTTTGGGGAAAAAGTGTTCTTTTTTAATTATGTTATGTAGTTATCTGAGGGGAGGGAATTTTACCGAATGTATATTGTATGAATTGGTTGTACTGCTAATTATGTGGGTGTCTCCCTTGCATGGGCAGAATCCCATAAAAGCAGAGTGTGTGTCATTAAACCTCAGTTCTTCTTGACCCTTCAAAACGTAGCCTTAATCACTTAGCTCTTTTCAGAGCTGCACCTGGCTTCCACTCTTGATCCAGCAGAAGGGAATAGGTGACTCCATCACTACACAGCGACTGCCGGGAAGAAAAGTACGTCCCTAACGGCTGGTACCCTCTCTACACCAGGGTAGCCGTTACAGGGAGCTTAGCAGATCATAGTCATTTGAGTGAGTTCTTTACTATACCCATTAAACACACAAACACTACTACAGAAATACTCATACAACAGGTAGAGCAGAGTAAAATACAGAGATGATACACAGCTGGACACAATAAGGAGATGCCATAACTTCCTCACAAGGCCAGGATCAATGAGATGGATTAAACAGAGCTTCCATACAGAGTTCCTGTCACATATTCATCCGCTTAGAGAAAAGTGATTAATGACATTTACTGTCCACACAGGAAAAGTTGTGCTGAGCAGCAACCTAATCCACAAAAGGGTTAATGCTGAGCAGCAATTATGCAAATGAAACCTGGTAACTGACTTTGGGATCAAAGGCCGGTTACAGCCTATCAGAACTAAAGGAGGGGTATTTAGGCCCAGTTCTCAGCCTGCTCAGTGCCCTGTCGTGGTTTCCCTTGTGGTTGTCCGAGAGCGCGTTCCTGTTTATAGTTTTCTACCTGTTTTTTTACTTTGGCTTTGTTTATTGACTTCTCTATATTCTGGTATCCTGACTCCTGGCTTTTCTCATCGCTGTGTCCCTTTCTGTGTTCCCTGACCTCGGCTAGTATTTTTGACTATTCTTTGTACGTTAAATCCGGCCATTCTAAGGACCGGTAATACGTTACTTATTTGTCATCCGTGCAGGACAGTTCTACGTGCTGGATCAAACAGTAATCCTGACACCGCCTTGAGCAGTTCCTGCTCATCTGCCCACAGTCATGTGTCTGTCAAGGACATGTTTGAGCGTAAGAAGCCAATGTCAGAAAGTCACACCCTTGCCCAGCGTCTGACAGCTGGCTTGTCCGAACTATTAGCGCGCCAGCTTTTACCATACAAGCTGGTGGAGTCTGAGGCGTTCCAAAATTTTTTAGCTATTGGCACACCGCAGTGGAAGGTACCCAGCCGAAATTTCTTTTCACAAAAGGCAATCCCCAACCTGTACTCGATTGTGCAAAAGGGTCTATCTGACCACTGATACCTGGTCTGCAAAGCATGGTCAAGGCAGGTATATCACCTACACTGCGCATTGGGTAAACCTGCTGACTGCTGCCAAGCATGGAATGCATGGCTCTGTAGAGGAGTTGGTGACACCGCCACGACTTGCAGGCAGTCCTGCTGCCACCTCCTCTACTCCTCCTACTCCATCCTCTTCCATAACCTCCTCGGCTGAGTCCTCTTCTGCTGCTGCGTCTTGCTCCACATCAACGGCACCCCCCCAGCTCCCCAGGCACTATTCCACATCCCGGATACGGCAGTGTCACGCCGTCTTGGGTTTGACTTGCTTGAAAGCAGAGAGTCACACCGGACAAGCACTCCTGTCCGCCCTGAACGCACAGGTGGAAAAGTGGCTGACTCCGCAGCGACTGGATATCGGCAAAGTGGTTTGTGACAATGGAACAAATTTGTTAGCAGCATTGAAGTTGGGCAAGTTAACACATGAAATGCATGGCACATGTGTGTAATCTGATCGTACAACGCTTTGTGCATAAGTACACAGGCTTACAGGACGTCCTGAAGCAGGCCAGGAAGGTGTGTGGCCATTTCAGGCGTTCCTACACGGCCATGGCTCACTTTGCCGATATCCAGCGGCGAAACAGCATGCCAGTGAGGCGCTTGATTTGCGACAGCCCGACACGTTGGAATTCAACACTCCTAATGTTCGACCGCCTGCTCCAACAAGAAAAAGCCGTTAATGAATATTTGTATGACCGGGGTGCTAGGACAGCCTCTGGGAGCTGGGAATTTTTTTGCCACGTTACTGGACGCTCATGCGCAATGCCTGTAGGCTCATGCGTCCTTTTGAGGAGGTGACAAATTTAGTCAGTCGCACCGAAGGCACCATCAGCGACATCATACCATTTGTTTTCTTCCTGGAGCGTGCCCTGCGAAGAGTGCTGGATCAGGCCGTAGATGAGCATGAAGAGGAAGAGGAAGAGTTGTGGTCACCATCACCTCCAGAAACAGCCTTATCAGCATCACTTGCTGGACCTGCGGCAACACTGGAAGAGGATTGTGAGGAAGAGGAGTCAGAGGAGGAATGTGGCTTTGAGGAGGAGGAGGAGCAAGACCAACCACAACAGGCATCCCAGGGTGCTCGTTGTCACCTATCTGGTACCTGTGGTGTTGTACGTGGCTGGGGGAAGAACATACCTTCATTGACATCAGTGAGGAGGAGGAACGGGAAATGAGTAGCTCGGCATCCAACCTTGTGCAAATGGGGTCTTTCATGCTGTCGTGTCTGTTGAGGGACCCTGGTATAAAAAGGCTGAAGGAGAACGACCTGTACTGGGTGTCCACGCTACTAGACCCCCGGTATAAGCAGAAAGTGGCGGAAATGTTACCGAATTACAACAAGTATGAAAGGATGCAGCATTTGCAAAATAAATTGAAAAGTATACTTTACACAGCGTATAAGGGTGATGTCACAGCACAACGGGAATCTAACAGGGGGAGAGGTGGAAGTCATCCTCCTCCTCCCATGACCACGCCGGCAAGGACAGGACGCTTTAGAGACGTGTTGTTGATGGAGGACATGCGGACCTTTTTAAGTCCTACGCATCGCCACAGCCCTTAGGGATCCACCCTCAGAGAGCGACTCGACCGACAGGTAGCAGACTACCTCGCCTTAACTGCAGATATCGACACTCTGAGGAGCGATGAACCCCTTGACTACTGGGTGTGCAGGCTTGACCTGTGGCCTGAGCTATCCCAATTTGCGATAGAACTTCTGGCCTGCCCAGCTTCAAGTGTCCTGTCAGAAAGGACCTTCAGTGCAGCAGGAGGTATTGTCACTGAGAAGAGAAGTCGCCTAGGTCAAAAAAGTCTAGATTACCTCACCTTTATTAAGATGAACGAGGGATGGATCCCGAAGGGACTGACACTGGGCGATACATTCGATTAAAAAAGGCCTGATGAGATGAGCTGCCTTGGGCTAAAAATGGTCCACACGCTGCTGTATTTTAGCTCTGAATGACTTATCCGCCACCAACTAGGGTTCAAGCCGCCATGTTGTAGGGCACTTTCTGCCTGTGAAACAAACATCAATTTTTCTGGCCGCTGCTACAGCAGCGGCTACAACAATACCGAATTTTTCAGGCATGTGTACATGCCTAATTTTTAGGCCCTCTGGTGCTGCACTGTGGCTTCAAAACTTTTTTCACTGTTGTAGATTGAATAGCAGTTAGTTGTCTGCAAGCGTCAGAAAGTCACCCCCTTGCCCGGCGTCTGACACCTGGCTTGTCTGAACTATTAGCCCGCCAGCTTTTACCATACAATCTGGTGGAGTCTGAGGCGTTCAAAAAATTTGTAGCTATTGGGACACAGCAGTGGAAGGTACCCGACCAAAATTTATTTGCGCAAAAGGTATACTCGACCTGTACTCGACTGTGCAAAAGGAAGTAATGGCATGTCTGGCACACAGTGTTGGGGCAAGGGTCCATCTGACCACTGATACCTGGTCTGCAAAGCAGTGGGTACTTTATAAATGGCTCCACCTGCCACCCGTACAGCAACACAGTCTCCAGTTAGGAGGACCGACCAAGCATTTTCTTCCATCTCCCTGTTACAGAAATCACTGCCATATACACGTCCACTGATAGGAGACGCGGAAGGTATTAAACTGATCAGAACAGTACTAAACACACCACTCCTATCTGGTGGCGGAAATGTTACCGAATTACAACAAGTATGAAAGGATGCAGCATTTGCAAAATAAATAAAAAAGTATGCTTTACACAGCGTATAAGGGTGATGTCACAGCGCGACGGGAATCTAACAGGGGAAGAGGTGAAAGTCATCCTCCTCCTCCCACGACCACGCCATATCTGCCAAGTGACCCTATGTAGGGGTAACAGTCCCTATTCTGCTCTGTGTCAGTGTGTATCAGGGGCTCTGAGGACAGGTGTCAATCCATATCTGCCAAGTGACCCTATGTAGGAGGAACAGTCCCTATTCTGCTCTGTGTCAGTGTGTATCAGGGATCCTAGGACAGGTGTCAATCCATATCTGTCAAGTGACCCGATGTAGGGGAACAGTCTCTATTCTGCTCTGTGTCAGTGTGTATCATGGTCTCTGAGGACAGGTGTCAATCCATATCTGCCAAGTGACCCTATGTGGGAGGAACAGTCCCTATTCTGCTCTGTGTCAGTGTGTATCAGGGATCCTTAGGACAGGTGTCAATCCATATCTGCCAAGTGACCCTATGTAGGGGGAACAGTCTCTATTCTGCACTGTGTCAGTGTGTATCATGGTCTCTGAGGACAGGTGTCAATCCATATCTGCCAAGTGACCCTATGTAGGAGGAACAGTCCCTATTCTGACTTACCTGTCAGTCTCTTCATTTACCTGTCACAGCACACTGGTTGGTTTGAAATCCACCAATCAGAGTGCTCTGTGTCATTTTACACAGCGTGGGAAAGTTCTTTGGAATTTTCCCACGCTGTGTAATTTGACTCATAACAACACTCTGATTGGTGGATTGAAAGTAACCAATCAGAGAGTTATGAGTCAAATTTACAGCGTGGGAAAATTCCACCATGACACAAACACTCTGATTGAGTGAACCAACCAATCAGTGCTGTGACAGGTAAATGTAGAGACTTACCTGTCAGTCTCTTCATTTACCTGTCAGAGCACTCTGATTGGATGGCTTAAACCCACCAATCAGAGTGCTCTGAGCCTAATTGCAGGGCGGGGCAAGGCTTTATAAGCCTTGCCCCGCCCTGCAGAGCTCAGTCTGCGCGGAGCCCTCCTTGGGTGAAGATGGATTATTTTTTTATTTTTTTTTATTGCGTCGGTTATTATGGTTTTTTATTTGGCCTTTTTTGGGGCTGAAAAAAGAAGATTTAGAAGAAAGAAAACATCGAATGGTAATTTTTTATTTTTTTTTTACAGGTACTTAGTTAAAGGTCCCCCCTCATTATTTTTAGGGTGAGGGGGATAGGTAGGGGGTTAATTTTTTTTGGGGGGGAGGGGGTGACTAGGGGTTTGGGGACCCCTAGTCACCTGGGGGGGGAAACATTTTTTTTATGGCCCCCACCCGCCGCTCAGTGGTGGGGGCTGGGGGGGAGGACATTAGGTGTCCCCCCCTTTTTAGTATTTAGGGCCCCCACCTGCCGCTCAGGGGTGGGGGCCGGGGGGGCAGGACCTTAGGTCCCTCCCCCTTTTTAGTATTTAGGGCCCCCACCCGCCGCTCAGGGGCGGGGGCCGGTGGGGAGGACATTAGGTCCCCCCCCTTTTTAGTATTTAGGGCCCCCACCAGCCGCTCAGGGGTGGGGGCCAGGGGAGAGGACCTTAGGTCCCCCCCATTGTGATTTATTTGCCCCCACCCACCGCGCAGGGGGGGAGGACAGTAGGTCCTATTATTTTTATGGTCCCCACCCACCGCGCAGAGGTTGGGGAGGGGGGGGAGGACAGTAGGTCCCCCCCCTCATTATCTTTATGGCCCCCACCCGCCACCCAGGGGTGGAGGCCGGGGGGAGGACAGTAGGTTTCCCCCCCCCTCATTATCTTTATGGCCGCCACCCAGGGGTGGGGGCCGGGGGGAGGACAGTAGGTCCTCCCCCCCATTGTAATTTATGGCCCCCACCCCTCGCACAGGGGTGGGGGCAATAGGTTTTTGTTTTTTTTGTTTTTTTTTACAGTGAGCAGCCACTGGCTGCTCACTGTTTAATAGACATGCCCCTACTCGCTGCATAGCGAGTAGGGGCAGAATTTACTAATAATAAGTTATCCTTACTTAGTATTAGTAAATGTGGCTGAAAGACCAATTTAGGTCTTTCAGCCTTTTAGTAGATAGCTCTCTAATACCGTGGGAATTAGGGAGTTATCTACTAAGCGGCTGCAAGATGCAGCCGCGGATCGGAGTTTGCATGCCACAGTTCAGGTGTTAGTCCCCTTGAAACAACTTTTCCATCACTATTGTGGCCAGAAAGAGTCCCTGTGTGTTTTAAAATTCGCCTGCCTATTGAAGTCTATGGCGGTTCGCCTGGTTCGCGAACATTTGCCGAAATTCGCGTTCGCCATTCGCTAACCGAAAATTTCATGTTCGCGACATCACTAGTCCTGGCTTGTTATGGGAGGCTTTTTCAGAGCCTGAGTTTGGGAGCCCTACACAAGCCCGGATC
>OW240917.1:14432722-14471040 GCA_933207985.1 Pelobates cultripes | reverse complement strand
ACATGATCACAATTACTTTACTTAGTGATCTGTCACAAAAAAACACACAAAAATAGAACCCTAAAAAAAATGCACAGACCGCAAAAAAGTGCTGCTGTGCAAGAGCCAGTGCTTGTAGTGATCACTGGCAAGATAGTGGTTAATGGCTCTGAAAAGAGCCTTAGGTTCTCAAGATTTTACAAATCCCTACCTAAAACTACCTAAATCTCTCTGAAGAGAGGGAGGGATATCCACACTGATCAACATACTTGTAATAAAATTGTTATTGGGGCAAGCTGTAATGATGAGGCAGGCTAGGGACCCCCCCAGAAGCCCCATGATGCACTGCCTTTAGAAAGGCATCACCATCTTGGGAGCCACATGGTTGGGGTGGGGGTTAATATTGATTTTTTTTAATTTTATTTATATATTATTATTTCTTTGCTGAGTGCCTCAACCCCTTGAGGCACTCCACACATGCAGGGCATCTGAAGCCTGCCCAATGGCTTCCGATGCTCTGCTTAACTGCTGGGCACCACCTAGAGCAACCCGGAAGTGATTGCTCCGGGGGGAGCGATCACCCGGTACCTGGCAGAAATGAACAGTATTGCATGATGCTTCAACATTGAGGCATAGCTGCAATACTATCAGAGCAGCTGAAAGCGATCACAATTGCTTCCTGCGCTCAAAATATCCGGATGTATCACGTATGTCCGAGGTCCTTAAGGACCGATTTTTGTCGGACGTACTGGATACTTAATGTTCCTTAACATGTAATTTCAGCATGATAACTGTCAGTAGTGACCACACTATCTATCTAAGAGCACATTAATTCATCACCAAGCCTAAGTAGTGTGAGGATATTTATTTATGGGGTTATAAATAGTAAAAATAATTTATAAAAATAAAAAAAAAAAATTATAATTTTTATCAATTTAAAACAATTATATTTTGGCATGGTTTCCCTTTGATTGATTTAAAGCGAAGAGTTACCCACTATTTTAATTCTTATAAACCGTGGAGTACATTTTATTATAGAAGTTGTATTTCACACATTAAGCACAACTGTATTATCAAAAATATAATTTATCGTGACTAATATGCAACATGCGTGACAGTGAATATTTAGGCATAACATAGGTGTAACGATACCTTACCCTTCCCCGCCGGACCCGCGCAGCCCCGCGTCCTCTTCTCACACTTCCGAGAGGTGGCTCAGTCTGACGCCGGCCGCTTGCAACACGCCCACTTTTATGACGTGGCGCTTTTCATGTTTCCCTCCTCAAACCTTTAATATGTAATCGTTATACTCAAAAAACCTTGAATCCTCCCGTTGCACTCAAAGGAGGACCAAAATGAATACGAAGTAAAGTCTATATTAGATTCCTGTATTTCTAGGGGAAAACTTCAATATCTCATAGAGCGCCAACATCAGCAAAATAGTGCCGCCAAAATTCAAACGTGGCCACGCTCTCAGACCTTTTGGGGGCGTGGTTTCAAAGCAAAAGATCACACTATAAAAGGGCACCCATGGCATCTGTTAGGCGCCCTAGTGTGGTTCTTGTTTGAGTCCTCTAGCGCTCTTTATATTCTGACTGATTTTTGGGTATCTGACTCTTAGCTTCCCTTCTTACTATTCTGTTCTCTGGTTTCCCATTATTTTGGCTTGGATTATTGTGTGCCCGTCTTCTGTACTCCCTTGACCTCTAGCTATTCCTTTGACTACTCTCAGACGCAAGTCTGGCCACTCTAAGGTCCGGTAAACGTCTTCCTCTGGGTTTCACTCTGTGTGAAGGGGTCACTGTCGTGACATTACACTAGGGCCATGGACCCTGCAGGTGTTAACCCTCTTGGGCCAAACCTGATAACCGGTTTGAAGAACTGGACCATCGCATGGACCAGTTCGCTATTGCCGTACAGACCTTGCTAGCTCGTACTGCCCATAGACCTCAGGAATAACCTCTGGAAATGGTTTCTGTAGGTACTTCCAATCACGCAACAACCCCTCTTCGTTATGAGGGTGATCCTAAGGGATGTCGGGGCTTCTTAAACCAAGTCAGTATTTATTTCAAACTTCATCTAAGAGCATATCCTACTGATAGGGCAAAAATTGGCTACATAATCATAGATAGATGATAGATAGGGCATTTGTGTGGGCTTATCCCTTATGGGAGAACAACAACCCGATAGTCTTTAACTATGCTGAATTTGTTGCAGCTTTTAGGACTTTTGATCCCCCAGGGAGAAGGACTAACGCTGTCAAGACCTTGTTACGTATGAGACAGGGGTCTCGTTCTCTTGTTGACCATGCTCTACAATTCCGTATGCATGCTGCCAAAGTTAGATGGAATGAACAAGCGTTTGTAGACGTATTCATGAACAGACTTTATGATAAGCTCTTAGATGAGGTAGCTACAAGGGACTTACTGAATGGCTGGAGGAATTAATTACATATCTTGTCCACATTGATGAGCGTCTCCAGCATAGGCACTAGAGATAGACCTAGACAGGTGCCGGAACGCCTGGCATTGACCTTCCCTTCATCTGAGACAACTGAAGTCACTCCCCCAGAACCTATACAATTAGGAGTTACGCATTTGTCTGAGACTGAAAAACAATACCGCTTAGGGAGGGACTATGCCTATATTGTGGTAGAAAAGGACATTCTGGCTTAACCTGTCCTAGCCGGCCGGAAAATTCCAGAACCTAAGCCCTCAAGGAGGACAGACCTTGGGTGTAATGTAAATGTCCTCCTTCAATGATAAGAAAGATCATAGGCTTCTTCTACTAGTGGTTATTGAATGGGAAAGAAAGAAGGTACCAACCATTGCCTTGATAGATTCTGGGGCGGCCGAGAATTTTGTTGATCGCAAATTTGGTCAGAAACATGCTCTCCCGTTTCAAAATAGATCAACACCCTTGGCCGTTGAAGAAACAAATCCAGTGGTATTGTCCGTAGGTTCCCTGCATAAAGAGATTATAACCCTGCAACAAATAACCTCTTTCCTGTTATCCTCAGCTTTCCTTTGCTCTCTAAACATAATCCTCTATAGACTGTGAGAGAAAAGAGATTATAAAATGGGGTGATACTGGTCTTAGAAAGTGTATTACTCCAATAGAACGCGTAGGTTTACTTAATGTGCCTACTATGGAACCTTTAACCAATCAGGTACCCAAACAATATTTGGGTCTTAAAGCAGTCTTTGAACCACAGGAAGCAGAAAAGTTACCTCTGCATTGTGCATACGACTGCTCCATTGACTTGTTACCCGGCACTATGCCCCCTAGAGGCACCGTATATCCTCTCTCTATGGCCGAGAATAAAGTACTAGAAGAGTACATCACAAAGAACTTAAGAAAAGGATTTAATACTAAATCTTCCTCCCCAGCTGGCGCTGTTTTTTTTTCTTTGTCTCCAAAAAGGAAGGGGATTTAAGACCCTGTATCGGGGTTTAAATAAAATAACTATACAGAACCCTTTTTCTATTCCATTAATAACAGAACTTTTCGACAGCTTGAAGGGGCAACAATATTCACTAAATTGAATCTGCGGGGAGCATACAATTTAGTCAGAATTAAGAATGGAAGACTGCTTTTAATACTCGCTATGGTCACTACGAGTATCGGGTCATGCCCTTCGGGTTATGTAATGCCCCGGCAGTCTTTTAAGACTTCATTAATGATGTTTTAAGATAATTTTTACAATGTTTGTAATAGTCTATCTAGACAATATCTTGATCTACTCTAACAATATTAAGGACCACCATGAACATGTCAGGTTGGTTCTATCTAAACTATTAGAAAATGGACTTTACTGTAAGTTAGAGAAATGCCTGTTTGCCAAAGACAAAGTACATTTCCTGGGTTGTATAATTTCAGGGTCTGGCTTTCAAATGGAACAAAAAAAAAAGAAGCTAGAAGCAATCCTACACTGGCCCTTACCCGTTAGACTCAAAGCCATCCAACGTTTCCTGGGATTTGCTAATTATTACAGGAAATGTATTAAGGGATTTTCCTCTATCACTGCCCCCATCACTGCCCCCATCACTGCCATGACTAAAAAAGGAAGGAATCACATGGAATGGAGTCTGGAGGCTAAGGAAGCGTTTGAGAGATTAAAAAGGGATTTTTCCTCAGTGTCAGTATTGACACATCCCGATCCTTCACGCCATATTGACTATTATTGACAGATTCTCTAAAATGACCCATCTGGTCCCGTTAATTCAATTACCATCTTCTTCCGAACTGGCCTCTTTGTTTATAAAGGAGGTGGTACTTTACATGGCATACCTCAAGATATTACTTCCGACAGAGGTCCACAATTCGTTTCACGGTTCTGGAGGGCATTTTGTGACCAATTAGGTATCAATCTCAATCTTTCTTCTTCTTACCATCCCCAATCAAACGGGGTTACGGAAAGGATGAATCAATGCCTTGAACAATATATCCGAGGTTTCACTTCTGATCATCAAGACGATTGGGTGGAGCTACTTCCATGGGCTGAATTTGCCCATAATAATCTGGTGCACGAATGTACTCCCTTTTTTTATTAATTATGGTTTTAACCCTACAACTCTTCCGAGTTCTTTTTCATCTACCGAAGTGCCAAGTGTTGACAGTACTATCAGCGATATGAAAGAGACTTGGTTAGGGGTTAAACATATTTTGACTCAGAAGGCCAAGATTAAAAAAAATTATGCGGATAGACATCGCAGGGCTGCTCCTACATTCGTAGCAGGTGACAGATTATGGTTGAGTACTCGTAACATAAAATTAAAAGTCCCCTCAATGAAATTTGCTCCACGTTTCATGGGTCCTTTCCAAATACTCAAACACATTAACCCAGTCTGTTATAGCCTGTGCTTGCCGACTGCCATGAAGATACCTAACTCTTTTCAAGTTTCCCTCCTCAAACCTTTAATATGTAATCGTTATACTCAAAAAAACTCAAATCCTTCTGTTGTACTCATAGAGGACCAAAATGAATACAAAGTAAAGACTATATTAGATTCCTGTATTTCTAGTGGAATTCTTCAATATCTCATAGATTGGAAAGGTTACGGTCCAGAGGAACGTTCATGGGTGGATGCCTCTGATGTTCACACCTCTCTCCTGGTTCGTTTGTTTGAGAGGCGTCGTTCTCATGGGTCAGGGTCTACCTGCCCTGTGCGCGGTTCTTGTGGGGGGGTACTGTAACAATACCTTACCTTTTTCCCGCCGGACCCGAGCAGCATGGCGTCCTCGTCTCACACTTCCGGGAGGCAGCTCAGTCTGACACCGGCCGCTCGCAACACGCCCACTTTTATGACACAGCGCATGAGCGCCGACGTCAGCAAAATAGTGCCGCCAAAATTCAAACGTGGCCACGCTCCCAGATCTTTTGAGGGCATGGTTTTAAAGCAAAATATCCCACACTATAAAAAGACACCCATGGCATTTGTTAGGCGCCCTAGTGTGGTTCTTGTTTGAGTCCTCTAGCGTTCTTTATATTCTGACTGATTTTTTGGTATCTGACTCTTAGCTTCCTTTCTTACTATTTTGTTCTCTGGTTTCCCATTATTTTGGCTTGGATTATCGTGTGCCCGTCTTCTGTACTCCCTTGACCTCTGGCTATTCCTTTGACTACTCTCAGATGCAAGTCCAAGGTCTAAGGTCAGGTAAACGTCTTCCTCTGGGTTTCACTCTATGTGAAGGGGTTACTGTCGTGACAATAGGTATACAATATCGCAGCAGTTATGACACAATTACAGGTAGCTCAATAGCAACATATGTTAATTTAACTTCTAAAGGAGTTACATGCAAAATTACAAATACTTCCTCTAGAATGTAATCAACAGTTATATCCATATAGATGCAGTTTTAGCAAGATTTACTACAAAAATCTCTCATCTTTGGAATTCCTTGACACAGAATACATCACAGCCGTGCAGCTTCCAGCCATAAAACATTTACTGTCAGTTTGAATCACATTGAGTTAACTTACTCCTTGCTGGCTACAATTCTCACATGAAAAACCCCTTTAATATTGCAACTAACAGATACAATATTTATCACAACAGTAAGTTAATTAACTATTTCCTCCATCCAGTAAGTCAAAAGAATAATCCAACCAAATTTTAAACTGCAGATGATTAACTTTTCTGATTAAAGATTAACTATCCATGAATTCAGATGGGTCAATATTTCTGGATAATAGCTTGATATGCTATTCTTGGCAAATAACCAGTAAATATATTGTTCATTTATTATATCTGCAGGAATGGAATGTGGAACCATATATTTCCTCAGCTAATGAGGATTTCAAAGGTTTAAAATCTGACCAGCCTTTTCCAGGTATATTTCTGCTTTTAGTAAAAAAACAAAAAACAAAAATGAATACAATCAAATTAAATGAAACCAGCATATTAACCAGCTTTCTTGGTAGAACTTCTTTAGGCTTTGAGATATACCCCATGAATGGTGGGTGCAAGTATGCTAGTTTTAAATGGAGATTAGGTATTTTAGTAAAGTTATCAAGAGTTCTGATTAAAGGATTTTAACGAAGACCCAGGATTCAGTTGGAAAAGACAGAGTAAGGTGTGTTCAGCTTTTGGTTAATGATCCAAGGCCTCTGGCTATCCTCACTTTTTAAGGAAAATATTTGCAACTTTCTTTACGTCATTTATTTGAAGTGATCAATGGAACCCGGTGGGTGTACGTTTTCTACAGGTTGTCATTTAGACCTTTACAGATGGTGTTGTAACACCATCAGAAATTCTTATTATGAATTCCAACTACCCCTTTGTAAAAGGGATTAATTGAATTTTGTGATGCATTTGATGTAACACATTTTATCTTTATGGGTACCCTTCATCAAATAGATGTCAGTCTTCAAAGGGTTCTCTCAGACATAAAGACTACTTTTTAGACCAAAATATATGATTTTGACACATTTGGTCTCGATTTCACTCTTTTCTTACAATTGATTCTTGTAGGAATTCATTACATTTCAAATGTAAAATTACTTTAGTATATCTCTTTATAGTAATCCTGTGTCTTTTTTTTATTTACACTGTCTCATTGTGTGAAACTATGTATTACTTGGTAATGTGACAGCATGTGTTATATACATGTCTTTTACACACATTCTGCTAATTAGTTTAATAATTAATTTTCTTCATAGGGACTATCCATAAATATTCTATATATTAACATAGGGACTATTTATACAGGATTAAACAGAATTCTAGATAGTGTGACAAACCCCCCTTCCCACGTGTGTTTGCTTGCCAGCCTCCTGCCCAGAGACTATGGGCCCTGTAAAAGTCTCTGTTCGTGTATTTGGACTATATGTTTCGGGAACTGAACAGCCGCACAAACCGGAGAGTACCTGGGAGCTTGTTAAGCCTAATTGATACTGTGTAGCAATTTCCACCGCATTGTTCTAAGTGTTCGTCTGGGTGGCCGCATTTCCTATTGAAGACCACGAGGTGGTGGCCATCTTGTTCGCACAAACGCAGGCAGCAGTATTTGATTATCGAGTTCATGGAACTGAAAACGGAAACAGAAACTCCTGAACACCGTTGGACTTCCAGAATCACCCAAATTCGGTTCTACAACACTTAGATGGACACTGTTTGGTGGAAACGTTCTAATGCGAACTAAGTACACATTCCATTATCGGGCATTATATAATATATATATATAGCAATACGTTTTTTTGGGGCCTCATAAGCTTCACTAATATGATCTAATCCTTTAGACATTTTATTTTTTGTACTGCAATTCTTTAATATGATTAGCTTCAGCGGTTTCCATGGCACCCGCAATGCCAAAAGGTTGTTACGGCAACGGGGTCATGGCCTTTGTAACACTTCCGGTGACGGCACATACACGCATGCACACACATACTGAGAGAACGCCGATCCATCAACTGGGATCATCTGCGGTGAGTTTAACTTTTCTCTTTATGGGCTGTATATTTCAGCGTTTTGTGTTAGTATATTGTAGTTTACTCATCCTGAGGAAAGCCCCGAACATGGGCTGAAACATCGATTTTTACATTCTACTACCCTCTACAAGACCGTGAGTGCAAGCCCTATAATTTTACTATAATTTTTGTATATTTTGGTTATGGCTTTTTTAGCACCCGGCACCTACATTTAATGGGATAAATCAGAGTGCAAGGACTAACCTGCTTATATATACAAAATGTGTGTCTTAGCAGATGTGATTCCATTTTGTAACAAAATGCAATGGTGACTTAGAGTATATTTTTTTTGTTTTTATTTTTATTTTATTTCAGCTTATCTGCCTGTGAAAATATCTGACATTAGAAATATTGATTAGGAAATTAAACCAATTCCATACTCATCTGACTGACTTCCCTCATATAACATATAATGAACTTAATCTTTTGAAGCCAAATCTCAACAAGTACAAAGACACAGTACGCCTACCCAAAATATTTAAACAATTAGAATACCCATACTTGGAGATACTACTAGTTAGCATACTAGTTAGCAAATCCAACACATCACATACTACTTTCACAAACAGCTACTCAACCCACAATGTATCAGACCATTCTAACCCAATGAGACTGGATCTTTTACCCCCCTCACCCACCTACCTCCCCTTGTTATTGTTTACCCCCACCTTGTTATATTTAAAATGTTTACATTCACCTATGTATATTTTGGGTCTCAACAGAACAGTCCACAACTATGTAACCCTTATTGTAAAATTTATAAAATACCTGTATATGACCAATTTAAATTTCCAATGTAACACTGATATTGTTATCATATGTCTAGCTATGTATATACTAAATATGTGCAAATGTGAAGTTTTCATAAATGCATATTTAAAAAAAGCATATTGCCAAATGCAAAACACTTGATTTCATAATTTAAAAAAAAATAAAATGTACTTTTATATAATACTTACATCACAGGTATCTTCTTTCATGGGCCCCACCTTTGTACACAGCATATCACTTGTTACTCTACGAAAAGATTTTTGACATTCTGTGCTGTTTATTGCAAGAAGATTGACTTCCATGAGCAAAAGTTTGGAGGGTAAGTTGGAGTCGGTTAGTCCAAACCCAACGGCTTGACACAGAGTTTGTGCATTATTTGTTGCAATAACTGTATATTCTTTTGTTGGAAGTGGTAGTGGTTTCACAGCAGGTGTTGTAACTGCATTTGTTGCCAGCTGAAAAACCCAAAATGATAAATATTTTAATATGAGGTTTTATTTTCAATCAATTTATACACATACACGTACATATGTAATTTATTCATTTATGTTAGTCCTGCCACCAAAAACGATCAGAGGAATTTACAACAAATATAATTTTTATCACAAAGTTTAGAAATACAAAGTCAAATACAGTTGGACACATGGTTGTTAGAGAAAATAGACTTTTCCTGCTGTTGCATCTAATTAATTCTACATAAAACCTTTTATTCTTTTTTCCTTCTCTCTTCTTTTAATTTTTTTGATACATATACTAATTCATAGCGTTGAAAGTATCAAAAAGTCACTACTAGCATACGTATCATTTAATCTGTCCAAACCTTGCAAGTATTAGTACAAAACAAAAAGAAAATACTACGGTAAAAACACAATAAAAATAAAATAAAAATTAAACATTCTCTTGATGGCAGGAGACTGAGAGGAGAGAGGGCTGGGGGAGTGGAGAATTATCTACAATTCCTTTAGATGTGTTATTACATTATACTTATTGATTCATCCCAAAAACCATTATATCTAAATTTTTTGTTATTAAAAGTCAGAATATTTTTCCATATTTGATGGTTTAGTTGCTGCCTATTATGGCATGAACAAACTTTTCCAGTTCCTCGCTATAATTTGTTTAACAAAACATGGAGTAACAAGATCAAACCTTTTTTTTTACATATTAGGTGTGATATGTGAAAGCATCAGTTCTGGTTTTAGGGGTATTGTGCGCTTCTGGATTTTTTTTTTATTTTTTCCCCACATCTTGCCATAATTCTTTAATAGTCAGACACTCCCACCACATATGTAAGAAATCTGCCTCTCTTATTCTGCCCCGGATCACACATTCAAAAACAGTCCACAATGCTATTGGAGATAAATCACTAGAAGAATTTTCTCCTGAAAATATTGCTTAATGTTTGTAAGTTCTTTTGCTTCTCTTTTTAAATAAACTATTTTCTAGAGATTCTAGTAAAGATTCTTCAAGTTTCCAGTCTGGTTTCTTTAATAAAAATTTATTTTTGTTCCATAGTGAATATATTGTGGTTTGACCCTATAATTGCATCAATATCAATTTGTTTTTTACTCTTTGGATGGAGTTTCTATCTGTCATATTATAGTCGATTGTCCAATTACCACAATACGTTTGAGAAACACATATAATGTCACATGTTAGTTTGGAATGTGTGCTAAGTGTCAATGATTTTCCCTGGACAAAGGAAAGACATTTTGAAGCTTGTTTATAGGCATTTCTGTCTATTTTTCATTATCTGTTTATTAAATTTGGAATCCATTATGTAATTGAAATCGCCCATCTAAATGATTTGCCCCCCTTTTATCCTATTCAATCTTTCCCAAAAGCCAAGTATACATTTCATTGGTGCAGCGTTTGGTGAATAGGTAAAAAAAAGAGTAAATAACTATTGAATTAACAATAGTAGTTGCAGGACTCTGTGGAAATGATGAAATGTCATAGATTTGCAACAATATAAATTTGGCAACAATGTTCCAAAAGGATAATTTGTATCAGCCTGTTAAACCTATCCTTCCCATATAGGGGCAGGAGGAATAAACGATAGCTGAATAATTGATCTAGTAAAGGTTTTGAATAATATTATGGATCAAATACCAATACATTCAGTGATCAATAGACAGATAACCAAATATTGACCCCACTATATTAGAAATGCAAAGAACTGGGTCATTTATATAGTGCAGCCGACAGGTAGCTTATATTAAAAATATATAATTTATTAGCACCAATTGTCTGACCTATACACCAATAAAATAAATGACAAAAAAATCCCCCAATTAAGGAGAGCAATAAATGGTCGATATACAGTCTGAGGATCCAACTTGTTTAAGCACTCTATCTCACTGGCCGGATGAAATCAGTTATGGACCTCCTCGTGCTGTATGAAAAGCTGTCTATCAGCCGCGTGTGTTCCACTGCGGTTTTGGATGCGTTCCAGCTTGCTCTCCTGGGGACCGATGTGAAGTACCGCCTTACGCGTTTCGTGATCATAGGATCACTTCATCAGAGGATGGCGTTCTCAGTTCTCTTAAATAGCATTTTAGTCCAATTAACTTTTTAACTCTTTCATTGTAGTAAGAAATTTGATACATTGACATGTCTAATACATATACCACATTTATGGGATGTATACAAACATTAAATGACAGATGACAATGTAAAATTAGCAATAGATACATATAAAAACAAAATAAAATAAAAACAAAATATATCAGTTTTTTATGTTAAAAGAACATATAATAATAACACATCATATTAAAAATAGTATAAGAAATAAAAAAGTAACTAATACATATAAGCTCATTAAAAAATACAAAAAATAAAAAACCTTCATAAAAATGATAACACCATGGCTTAAAAATTTGATAATAAAGGGAAAAAATTAAATAAAAATAAATTTCATTGGATATAGAAAAATCATTTGTCTATTATACCAAATCTAATATGTCAGTCTAGATAATAATCCATTCTTCATTGCTGACTTTCTGGAGGAAGAGAATAACAATTCATTAGTAATTTGAAAAAAAAAAAAAAAAAAGTAGTGGTTTAATACTTATAAATTACAAAAAATGCTAATCAAAAATAAATTAGTTATAAATAGAGAAAGTGACAACGTATATACGTATAATAAGTGTCTATCTTTGTGTATATTTTAGTGATATAATAACAACGTGTATGGCCTTGAGGAAGAAAAAAATAAATATATATTTATAATCATATAAGTTATAAAAAGGAATTAATAAAAAATTAATTATAAATTAAAAAACAACGTGTATGATCTTAGTGTTTATCTAGTACATATTGTAGTGATATATTACCATATACTGGCCTTGAGAAAAAAAAAATATATAATTCAGAGAAATGCATTGAGCTCAAAATCGATGTTCAAGCCAGATGGTTCAATGCTGTTAAGTTTAAAAATCCATTTAGCTTCAGTTCTATCAAGAGCCTTCTCTAAATCTCCTCCCCTCCAATGGACATTGACCTTCTCGATAGCTAGAAATTTGAGACCTGTTGGGTTATTAAGGTGATAGGTGGAAAAATGTCTCGAAAGATTGTGGGTACTCAACCCTTTTTTAATATTTCTAATATGCTCCCCTAACCTAAACTTAAGTTTTCTTTTCGTCCGTCCTACATAGTGCTTCCCACAGGGAAGATAGATAACACCACTGGAATTGCAGCTTAAATTTGATCTGATCTTAAAATCTTCATCTCCTCTCATATTCTGGAATTGCTCAATTGTGGATGTCTGCGTGGGATTATTTCTACAACCTGAGCATTTACCGCATTTGTGGAAGCCCACATTTTCCAAATTAGCATTCTGTGGTTTTATTTCTTTTAATGTTGGGGACAGCATTGTCTTCAAATTGGGTGCACGTGAATAGATGATTCTGGGTTTTGCTTCCAGAATAGTCCCCAATGTGTTATCTCCTTTCAGGACCTTCCAATGTTTGTTCAGAATATTTTTTACTTTTCCTGCTTGATTGCTGAACTGGGTGATGAAGGCTGGGGTTTCCGTATCCAGTTTATGTGTCCTCTCTCTCGTAACTAAAGTCTCTTGTCTTGACAAGTTGAACGCTTTTTCCATAGCATAAATATTTTTCTTTGTTATATCCTTTCTTTATAAATTGTATTCTCATTTCCTCCATTTGTTTCTTGCAGATTTCCAATTCGGTGCAATTGCGTCTAATGCGTCTAAATTGCCCATAGGGGATATTGTCAAGCCATGTTTTTTTGTGATGACTATTAAAAAGGTATAAAACTGTTACAATCCACTGGTTTTTTAAAAGTTTTGGTAAAAAGGGTCTCTTCTTTGATGTAGATTTCCAGGTCCAAGAATTCAACTGAAGTTTTTGAATGTGAAAAAGTGAATTTCAAATTATATGGATTAAAATTTAGATATTTCTTAAAATCTTCAAGGGAGGATAGATTGCCATCCCAAATAAAAATACAATCATCTATGTAACATTGCCACAGGACCAGGTTTGCAGGTTTCTTCCTCTAGAAAGTCAGCAAGGAAGAATGGATTATTATCTAGCCTGACATATTAGATTTAGTATAATAGACAAATGATTTTTCTATATCCAATGAAATTTATTTTTAGTTTATTTTTTCCCTTTATAGACAAATTTTTAATTCATGGTGTTATCATTTTTATGAAGTTTTTTATTTTATGTAATTTTTAATGAGCTTATATGTATTAGTTACTTTTTTATTTCTTATACTATTTTTAATATGATGTGTTATTATATGTTCTTTTAACATAAAAAACTGATATATTTTGTTTTTATTTTATTTTGTTTTTATATGTATCTATTGCTAATTTTACATTGTCATCTGTCATTTAATGTTTGTATACATCCCATAAATGTGGTAAATGTATTAGACATTCATATAATAGAATCATGTCAATGTATCAAATTTTTTACTACAAAGAAAGAGTTAAAATTTTTATTGGACTAAAATGCTATTTAAGAGAAGAGAGAACTGAGAACGCCATCCTCTGATGAAGTGATCCTATGATCACAAAACACGTAAGGCGGTACTTCACATCGGTCCCCAGGAGAGCAAGCTGGAACGCATCCAAAGCCGCAGTGGAACGCATGCGGCTGATAGACAGCTTTTCATACAGCACGTGGAGGTCCATAACTGATTTCATCCGGCCAGTGAGATAGAGTGCTTAAACAAGTTGGATCCTCAGACTGTATATCGACCATTTATTGCTCTCCTTAATTGGGGGATTTTTTTGTCATTTATTTTATTGGTGTATATGTCAGACAATTGGTGCTAATAAATTATATATTTTTAATATAAGCTACCTGTCGGCTGCACTATATAAATGACCCAGTTCTCTGCATTTCTAATATAGTGGGGTCAATATTTGGTTATCTGTCTATTGATCACTGAATGTATTGGTATTTGATCCATAATATTATTCAAAACCTTTACTAGATCAATTATTCAGCTATCGTTTATTCCTCCTGCCCCTATATGGGAAGGATAGGTTTAACAGGCTGATACAAATTATCCTTTTGGAACATTGTTGCCAAATTTATATTGTTGCAAATCTATGACATTTCATCATTTCCACAGAGTCCTGCAACTACTATTGTTAATTCAATAGTTAGTTACCCTTTTTTTTTTACATTTTCTAACCGCAGGTGGCGGTTATTTTTAGCAGTGACACAGTGGTTTTGATAACCATTCAGATCTCATAGCTCAACTTTTGTTAGCCACACACCAGGGTTCAGTGGTGTCTATCTACTAAGTTGCTTTTATTGATTTGTTGAATAGGTCTTAATCAGTGTAGAAAGGATATTGTGAATAGTACAAAATCACTATGACATATAATTACTTCCTGATCCTGTTCAAAATGTTTTATACTTAAATCTTTATTACGTGAAAAGAAAAATGCAACCCCACATTTCCTTTTATCTTGCATTGAGGATGTAATAATCGTAGGGAAGTCTTTTGAGTGATAAAAAAAAAATAAAAAATAAAAAATATCTAGTTTTTTTAGTAATTGGAGGAGAACAGATCTTTTTGTGGGGGGAGTTTAATCCCTGTGCATTTAAAGATGCAAACCTAACCATTAGTTAGTTTCATGCACAGCCCCCCTCTCCCCTCATAGAATCTGACATCAAGAGGAAAAAAAAAAACCCCACACAACATAAACAATATACAATCATAGGTCATACAACCTATCTCAGATATAAACTCTGGCATTGGGTACTTAAAAAGTACAATTTCCCTATCCTGTGTTACCTAGTAAACACAGATGGGAAGTCTCAAAAATAATAAGTCAAATCATCACCACCCAAGTGGTAATTCCGAAAATCAGACTAAGGAGCCATGGAAATAGGAAATTAATGGAAGGAGATAATTATATCCTCAAATTTTATGGGAAGGAAAATAGTATACAGATAAAAAGAAAAACTGAATTGAAAATAGGTTATATCTTATCCAAAAGATGTTTCCACTTTACATATGATTGTTTATCATTAGATATTTCCCCCCAAAATATTACCAAATCCAGATATTTCAAATCTTGTATTTTTACATTTCCCATACTAACATGTCTTTAATTTTAATTGTATTATTAGGTGCCAATATTATAATCTTAATTGTATATCCTTTCTATAAGTGCAGTGTTACCTTATATATTTTGACAATGCATAAAATAGTGATTTTGTGCATTTAATCCTATAGTCACACAAACTCTTCTTTGCTTGTTATACCATTGCCTGTATGGTGCTATATTGTAAACCTGTAAGTGTATGTTATCCCACAATACCAAGGTAAACAAAGGCAAACAAGGTAAACAAACATTACCTTGTTGTATCACATTGTATGTATATTACTTATTCCAATGAGAAAGAGAAAAAAATATATATTAAAAGTTGTCCCTCTCCCCCCCTTATCTTCTTTTTCAAAAGGGAGTTCCTATCTTTCGTGTTTATTTCTCCTTCCTTCTTTATATCTAAATATATATGTTAATTCATATTTCTTGAAGTCCTTTGCAAATTTTTCTCATTCCCTCCCATGTCTTAGTTATTGCTGTCGGTTTCTGGAATCAAATGTCTCTCTTGCAGCTAATCTTTCAGTTTTTCTGGAGAGTCTGTTGTAAATATCTTTGAATCTTTATGGCACAAGAGTCTTACAGGGAATTCCCACATGTATTGAGTTTTATTAGATCTCAAAAGTTCTGTTTAATTTGCAAAAGATCTTTGTTGTTTTAGTTATATTCTTACATAAGGGTCGTTGGCGTTGCTTATTTCCAATACGTTCGGAGCAGGTCACAACAATGCCGGAATTATCAGCACACGTTATGTTACAAGTAAACACTCTCAGCTTAGCGTCTCATTTACTTCTCTTTTATTACCTTACATTTTTGTCTTCTCCAACATCACTACTCCCTAATCCACCTCTGTGCTATCCAAATTCACGTTAGACCAACACAGACCCACGAATCAGGCAATTACCTGTCAACTATAAGGTCTCGTAGCAGGTTCAGATGTCACATATAATATATAGGTCATTGTTTTTAGAACATTTATGTATGACATAAGCCCGTATTGGGTTTATCTCGTAATATGCTGTATAATGTATATATGACACCGGATTAATGCTAGTCAATTATCCTCATTACACGTAAGTAGGCTTTCTTGATATCTACATGTTCACACCTATCTGGTACGCAAAACCCCTCTCAGGACGTGACACTATATATGCGACCCACGCATGGTCCACCCTAGGTAGACATTCTACCTCTTACGTTCTTTCATTACATTTTCGGTCTATAGGGAATTGACTTCTCTCACGTGGGCTGCTATACTGGTATAGGAGTACTCCACTTGTTCTCCCTAAGAGACTGACTCAGCCACTCGTCAGGAGACTCACATGGTCGGCAGCAACACAACACTGTCACTCGTATCATGAACATGTACCGGGCACCCACAACACAGCAGCTGAAGCCCTCTCCCGTTCTGACCGCAACTGCACATTCAGGGTTTACAGCCATCAGGCAACAAATGGTTCAGAGAGAAATGGCCTATAGAAACAACAACTCTGACAACGTCTAACGGTTCTTCTGCCCTGTTCAAAATATACACAATAGTAGCAGCCAAAACACCATAAAACCTTTACATGGCAGTATTATTATACTCAAGAAACTTTGCTGAACACGAATATGAGTTTGTCAAAACAGTAAAACTTATCACAACAATGATATCACCAGATATCATTAACAAAGGCAGGTCCTCTTCCCTGACAATAATGAGTCTAGTTAGGAGGCTCACATGGTAAGCAGCAACACAACATTTCCACCTGATCCATAAACACATACCAGGCAGGCACAACACAGAAGCCGACGCACTCTCTCATTGCAAACTACAGAGTTTCTATCAAGAAAATCCTACAGCCAAGTAAATTCCAAACACATCACCGCTGTGAAGGATCTCTTGTACTTACCCGTATGCCTTCAGTTATGTCCTTTCCCTGCTGTTTAAATGCCTGTTTAAATGCTTGTATTCAGTTCGTTTGGTTATGTATGTGAAGGCTTGTGTTCGTCTACCGAACGAGAGACCACCTACCCTGGGTAGCAATCAGCAGTAGAACGGGGAGAAAACCACAACTTAATTGCTCCTGGGAGGCCGCCATTCGGCATACAAACACGTGGCGAGAACAAAGGATGGTGGCCATCTTAAAACTCACGAAAGCGGTCAGCGGGCGTACGCATGAATTGCCTGGAACTATTTTCGGCAAGGCAAACATGAGAACGCCCCGTCTTCATGGAAGTCCTGGATGTATACATCCCCCTACACGAATGCAACTGGCATTCGGTAGATAGAATCTACCGAACAAGGGGAACATTTGTATGTAACCAGCTGAACCATACGAACGGTGGTTTTCATGTAGTTAGATGCGAACGGAGACCGGCTCTTGCTACTGATTCTATGGAACTCTAACTCGGATACCTCCACATGGCGAGTCGGTCAAACTTCCACACGATGCGACACAGAAACTACCAAACGGAAATTCGTGAGATTTGGATATGTGACGACCAGTATCCTCAGCTACCCAGGGATGTTAAAATTATATTTGTATGTCTTGTAAAAAGTATTTTTCTGAAATTGTTAAAAATTGTAATGTTTCTGGCCAGCAGATAATTGAGCTTTGTGTATTGTTGAAACTCAATTATCTAGCATGGCCCAGAGGAGGAGTTTTGTATTGCATAAATTGTGAGTCCTGTGTGCCAGTAAATCAGTCTTGTTCCAGCATTAAGCTTTGGCTCATGTGTGGATTATTTGGCGATTCCGGGGATATTTCTACTTGTGGAATATTGGATGATTTTCTTTTATGGGAAGAAGGGAATGCTTGACGATGATACCATATACCACCATCACAACCACTATTCCAGGAACTCATCCTGGAGTAGCAACACTAATGGCACACGGGATGTGCCGTTTGGTTGAAGTTATTGCTGCCAAAGGCTGTTCAACCAGTTATTAAATCTAAGGGTTCACATACTTTTTCCACCTGCACTGTGAATGTTTACATGGTGTGTGTAACGGATCGCCTGGCACCCCAACTGGGTACCTCTGTTAAAGGATGCTCCTAGCGCTTCCTGAGGACTCCAAGCACTGCAGCAGACACCACAACCACCGAACCGGAGAAGCATATGAATCCTCTCAAGCATATGAATGCTGTAGACAGTTGAATAGGAACCATACAAATAGGTTTACTCTCCTAGCAGTCAAACTGGAACAGCATACAATAAATCCTTCCCCAATAATGAGACGACACTTCACTTTGAGGGTTAAAACAGGAACTCCCTGTACTGTCACATACAGTCTCTTTTATTCCCAATCCACAAACATAGTACAGCCCACAGGGCGTTACAAAACAACCAATCAATCCGTACAATACACCCAGACACTCCCACACAAAATCCTCCCCTCTGCATGTGATATGATTACTGAACACAATGGGTAATCTCATTATCACCGGCAGAGGAATACAGTTTTTACACAATATTTATAACTTCTAAAATATACATGTCACAAACATAAAACATACATTTCATAATCAATCCATTCAGGGGAACAACATATTAAAAAATGGCACGAATCAGACCAGGGGTTCAAAAGTTAAGGGAAAGTCCTTTGTGACTAAATGAAGCATGGCTTTCTGGGCCAAACCAGTTTCAGAGTCTTCTATCCTGGAGATTGAATTGAGAAGTAATTCAATTATCTCCCAGGACAGACACAAGACTCCATTAAGCACATGGTTGCAAAAAGACATAAAACACTTTAAAATACATAAAGTAACCTTTTCACATAACACACAGACATTTCACATATCCCCAGATAGCTGGGATCTGAGCGCACAAAACTACTGAAGAGCGTTCAGATCCTAGTCACGCAGTTCAATTGCTATGGAGCCGAAGTCTTTAACTACACAAATGGGCTCCATGGCATAGCTATCTGGGTTAACACATTCTCATAAAGTCTGGTCCATAGTCCAAAGGCAAGAGGCGGGCAAGCAGCCCCCTCCAAGGACACGTGGCGAGGCCGGTTTCGCCACAGTGTGTTCAATAAAAACATGGCAACATTTTATTCTTTGTGAGTTATTAGTTTAAGCAGACTGTGATTGTCTTTTGTTGTGACTTAGATGATGATCAGATCACATTTTATGACCAATTTGTGCCGAAATCCATATCATTCCAAAGGGTTCAAATACTTTTTCTTGCAACTGTATATACATATTTATTTAAGACTGGACCTGTAGTTGTGAAAGGGTCCACTTTTAATGGACTCCCATCCCGTCTCCCATATCGTTATGCGTCTGGCGATTTGCATGCTGTTACTTCCGGTCAAGCAAATTTCCAATACTCTATTACTTACCTCAGCTCCACATGGATTCTCTCCTGAGCTTCCTGCACTTTTGTCGGCAGGATTTCCTCTCCTGCTGGGTCCCCAACTTGCTTCATCTTCCGACTAATCAGAGCTTGTTTGAGGGCACTTTCTGGCTGTCAGGATTACAGAATGATCCAGCACGTAGAATTGTGTAACACAGAGGACTGATAGGTCGGACATACGTACCAAAGAATAGTCAAGAATAGCTGTGGTCAAGGGAAACAGAAAGAGACACAACGATAAGGAAAAGCTAGGAGTCAGGGATGCCAGAAAACAGGGAAGTCAAAAACAATGCCAAAGTCAAATAACCAGAATTACCAGAATCAATAACGCGCTCTCGGACAACCACAAGATAAACCACGACAGGACACTGAGCAGGATGAGAACTGGGCCTACATACCCCTCCTCTAGATCTAATAGGCTGTAACCGGCCTTTGACCCCAAAGGCAGTTACCGGGTTCCCATTTGCATAATTGTTGCTCAGCATTAACCTTTCTGTGGATTTGGTTGCTGCTCGGCACAACTTTTCCTGTGTGGACAGTAAATGCCATTAACCACATTTTTATAAGCAGATGAATACGTGACATTACCCCCCCCACCTGAAGAATACCCACCGTGTGGGCAGGACCAGGCTTGAGAGGAAATTTGGCGTTAAAATAGCGAATCTTACGGCCAGCATATATATCAGATGCCGGAACCCAAGAACGATCTTCTGGTCCATAACCTTTCCAATCCACCAAGTACTGTAAAGTGCCCTGAGAAAACCTGGAATCAATTATGGAAGAGACCTCATACTCTTCCTGTCCAGAAACAAATAAGAGAGGTGGAGGGACACTTGAGACAGTATATTTATTGCAAACAAGAGGTTTGAGCAAGGACACATGAAAGGTATTAGGAATTTTCAAGGAGGCCGGAATGACCAGAGAGTACGCAACAGGATTGATCCTACAAAGGACACAAAAAGGTCCAAGGAACCTAGGAGCAAATTTCATGGACTATGCCCAGAGGAGTCATGGTCAGCATTGTTCCTAGCAAACTCGGCCAATGGTAATAATTCGGACCAATTGTCCTGAGTGCTATTAGCGAAACAACGCAAGTATAACTCCAAAGACTGGTTAGCCCTCTCAGCTGTACCATTAGTCTGGGGGAGGTAAGAGGATGAAAAAGACAATTCAATCCCCAATTGCTTATTGAAAGCCCTCCAAAACCGGGATACAAACTGAGAACCTCTATCAGATACAATATTGTGAGAAATGCCATGCAGATGGACAATCTCACGTATAAAGATCAGTACCAGGTCTTGAGATGACGGTAATTTCTTGGATGAGAGGGATGAAGTGAGCCAATTTAGAAAAACGGTCAACCACCATGAGAATAGTGGGATAACTATTAGAACTAGGAAGATCTACAATGAAATCCATAGACAAGTGGGACCATGTGACCTCAGGAACGGGAAGAGGTTGTAACAAGCCACAAGGGACTTTATGAGGTACTTTGGAAACCGCACAAACAGAACAAGCCTGCTCATACTCCTTAACATCCTTTCTGAGGGAATCCCACCAGTATGACCTCATGATAGCAGAAGTGGATTTATTCATACCTGGGTGACCAGCGGACACATTGTCGTGAAACACCTTCATGATATTAATCCTTTCCCCCAATGGAACAAACAATTTGTCCTGATGTTTACTGCAGTGCGCCTGAGACTGAGCCTCCATGATGGAACCAAGCAGCGGAGAGGACAATTTAAGGATAGTGGAAGCAATGATACATTCTGGGGGAATGATATGGGACTTTTCTTGCTCTTGTATAGACTCAGTAGCAAACTGTCTGGATAAGGTGTCGGCCTTGACATTTTTAGAACCAGGTCTATAAGTAATAAGAAAATAAAATAATTGCCAATAATTCCCTAATGCCAATATCATAATTGCGCTCGGCAGGAGTCAACTTTCTAGAGAAGTAACCACAAGATGCAATGGAGTATCCGGGCTCTCCCTCTGGGAGAGAACTGCCCCTAACACTGTCTCTGATGCATCAACTTCCAGTATGAAAGGTTTACTGGTGTCAGGATGTATGAATATGTCAGCGGAGGCAAACCGCTGGTTGAGAGTTTCAAAGGCTTCTATAGCCTCCTTAGACCATATCGTACTGCTAACCCCCTTGCGTGTCATATTGGTGAAGAAAATCCCTTTATAAACCTTCTGTAATAATTGGCAAAACCAATGAACCTTTGAATGGCTATCAACCCAGTGGGTAAAGGCCATTGTAGAACCGATTCCAGCTTTTTAGGATCCATCTGAAACCCTGAGGCAGAGATATTATATCCCAAAAACTGTACTTCAGATTGGTCAAAGATACATTTTTCTAATTTACAATAAAGTTGATTCTTTAACAAAGTCTGCAGAACTTGTCTAACGTGATCGTGGTGAGTCTGAATGTCAGGAGATTAAATAAGGATATCATCCAGATAGATCAAGACAAACGAGTAAATGTAATCCCTGAGTACATAATTTATGAAATTTTGGAAAACCACTGGAGCGTTGCACAACCCGAATGGCATAACTAGATATTCACTGTGTCCACTTCTGGTATTGAATGCAGTCTTCCACTCGTGGTTTTCCTTGATTCTCACTAAATTGTAAGTACTTCTAAGATCAAGCTTAGTAAACACTTTAGCACCTTGGAGTCCATCAAATAATTCAGCAATAAAACGAATGGGGTAGGCGTTCTTAATGGTGATTTTGTTCAATTCCCTGTAATCTATACATTTTAAATACAAAAAAGAATCCTGCCCAAGCAGGCGATGATGATTTTTGTATGTTGCCTTTATTCAATGAATCCTTAATATATTACTCCATTACTCTACTCTCCTGAGGTGACAGAGTATAGACTGCTCCCTTAGGTGGCATAGCACCGGGTAGAAAAATTAATGGAACAGTCATAAGGTCTGTAAGGAGGTAGAGTTTTCGACTGGGTTTTGCTGAATACTTCTTTAATGTCTTGGTACTGTAGAGGGATTTCCAGATTTTTAAGTGTACTAGTGGGTAATCCAATAGTGCCCACTCTTTTGGCAACATTCAATATACACCTTTCATAACAATCCTTACCCCATTCTAATATTTCCCCATTAGCCCAGTCAATATGAGGGTTATGCTTGTTAAGCCAAGGAAAGCCTAATATGATCGGACAGGAAGGGGATGCAATAACCTGAAATGTAATCTCTTCCTTATGTAAGGACCCAATGGACAAATTAATGGTAAGGTTTTGTGTAATCAATGGTAGTTTCAACACTAGGGGTGATAGTCTCTCATTGATAGGTATAGTATTACCTTTAACAAATTGAACGTTGATGAAGTTTCCAGCAGCACCTGAATCCATTGGGGCTTTGCATGAAAAGTTCTTCTTTTCAAAGGCAATAGAAATATTAAGGAGAAACCTATTTTTATCCATTCCAGAGCACGTTTCCATTACACCTAAGATCTGTGCCCTTAAGGTGCGGACTTATGGGACAATTGTTTCTCATATGTCCTTTTCTACCGCAGTATAGACATAGGCCTTCTTTTATCCTATATTGTCTTTCTGCTTCCGACAGTCTAGTGACCCCCAACTGCATGGGTTCGGGTTCGGACTGTACAGGAAATTCAGGGACACTAGGTTTGGAGAAGTGGGGTGCTAAAGGCATATTCATGTGTCTGATCTTGTTTCAAGTAGCTTCTCTGGTTCTCAATCTATTATCAATTTGCATGACAAAAGTGAGAAATTAAGCTTTTTGGGTAAGTCTTTGGCGGCAATCTCATCTAGCATAGTTTCAGATAGTCCCTTTTTAAATGCAGAGATTAACCCACTATTAGTCCAGTCTACCTCAGAAGCTAGGCTACAAAATTCTATGGCATACTCCGAGATAGACCGGTTCCCTTGTCTAATATGCATCAGGGCAGTAGAGGCGTGTTCTTTCCTGCCTAATGGTTCAAACGTAAGTTTAAATTCCGTGATAAACTCCTGGTAATTGTGTGCCACACTCCTATTACTCTCCCATAATGGATTGGCCCAAGCTAAAGCTTTACCTTTTAATTGATTAATCAGGTAACCAATTTTAGCTCTGTCTGTGGGAAAAGATCCCAGTGAGGCCTCAAAATGATACTCTACTCAGGGTACTGCCAGGAAGGCGGAACTATATAAACTTTTTCAAACTAAGACTGACAACACCGGTGCTGGGGAAGGGTCCAGTGGTTGTCACTTGTCAGACCTCCATGCCATGATGGCATCGGTCTTGTCCTCCATGGTACAGATTGATGACAGACTGGAGTCTAGCAACAGGGCCATGTCACCTATTGGGCGAACCACCACTGACCCAACAGGTCTCCCCCTCTCCTAATCGGGTAATTCCTTGCCTTCACTGAATGGTCCGAAGGTTATAAACCCAGCACATATGGTGCCAGTTAATACATACCTGACTATATGTATCCAGTTATGCCAATTTCAATTTACTAGGACTACTCTACCATATGTCCCACTCTTTGTTAGTTTGGGTACTGGCCTTCAGGGAATTAGGAGTCCAGTAGTTAAAGGGACACTATAGTCACCAGAACAACTACATTTTATTGAATTTGTTCTGGTGAGTAGAATCATTACCTTCAGGTTTTTTGCTGTAAACAGTCTTTTTAGAGAAAATGCAGTGTTTACATTACAGCCTAGTTTTACTGGCCACTCCTTAGATGGCTGTAAGAGATCCTTCCTGGGTCATGGCTGCCTACAATGCATCCAAACATTCAGTGTCTCCGCCCTCTGCATGCAGACACTTAACTTTCCTCATAGAGATTCATTGATTCAGTTAATCTCTATGGGGAGATGCTGATTGGCCAGGGCTGTGTTTTATTTGTGCTGGCTTTGCCCCTGATTTGCCTCTTTGTCAGTCTCAGCCAATCCTATGGGGAAGCATTGTGATTGGATCAGGCTACCACATCTGCTAATGTCAGCAGGCAGTGGGCAGGTCAAAAGGAAACAGGGACAAAGTAAACAGCTCCAGACTTGAATTCAAGTAAGATTTTGCTATATTTAGGGAGACATGAGGGGACCAGGGGGGCTAGATGGTGGTTTTAACACTATAGGATCAGGAATACATGTTTGTGTTCCTGACCCTTTAGTGCTACTTTAAATCATGTATCAGGCCTCTATTCCTTAAGTTAGTGGTACCGCAATGCCAACACCTCATACTCTGAGGTACTTCGCCCATCAGCCCAACTCATAGTTATTCGCCTCGCATGGTTGCATAGAGATGGCCTTATCTGCCACTCCCATTCTATCTTATGCTTTAAAATTCACAGAGAGTCCAACACCCTGCCACAACATTCAGTGACCAGGAAATCCCCTTGGCCAATGCATAAATAGAGCCACACATGCCGCTTGACAACTAGAAGCACCTGTCACCATCATTAGTTAATGTTTTTGCCACTTGGCATTAGTTAGCTTGCCAGTACACTATGGGTTTATCCATCAGTGCACTAATCATTACTTACATTTTAGTATGTTTCTTTTAGAAAATACTGGGATCCTAGGGTTACGACCTTCATCGGGTCCAGGAGTAGACCAATTGATCATGGTCTTTAAGGCAAGGGCTATTTGATCCATGCGATGGTACTTTTCCTTGAAATAGGTATCGCATGGACCTGTCTGGGTACTTACACCTGCCAGATCCATAAGGCCCTGTTGTCAGGAAATACTGGGTTTCTAGAAGCAAATTGTAATAGAAAAGAAACGTATACCGGACCTTAGAATGGCTGGGTTGGCGTCACAAGAACAGAGAATAAACAGGTACAAGCCAAGGTCAGGGAAACCAGAAATCAAGAACAACGAGGTTAGACAAGCCGAGTTAAAGGGTTATAGAAAGAAGGGTAGTCAAACAAGCCAAAGTCAAAACCAAGAATGCAATACTAGAGTACAATGTACTATTGGGACTAATAGAACCAAAACAGGGCAATGAGTCATATCCTCAAGTTACCTTTTGTGGTGAAACCGACCTTGCCACGTGTCCTTGGAGGGGGCTGCTTGCCCGCCTCTTACCTTTAGACTATGGCCCCTGTTCTTTTTCCCTGGTTTGTGCCTTTCTGCGGACTGTTAAAGCCATGCTACCCCAGATAGCTATGCCATGGAGCCCAGCCGTATACTGAAAGACTGTATGAAAGACTTTGGCTCCATGGCGATTGAACTGTATGTATGTGATCTGAGCGCCATCCGGTAATAACGTGCGCTCAGATCTAAGCTATCTGGGGATAGGTAGAATGTCTGTATTTTATGTATAAATGTAACCTTGTGTATTTTATTGTATTTTACTGTCTTTTGTCTGCCATGTGTGTAATGGAGTTTGCCTCTGTCCTTGGAGATAATTGGATTACTTCTCCAATTATCTCCAGGCCAGGGAGGAGGGATTGTGATGCATTGTGGGTTGTAACTGTTATTTGATTGGTTATTTTATACCTCCCTGTGGGCGGTCCTGTATGTGCAAGACTGTAATAAAAACCAGGCTGGGTGTGCCAGCAGTGTTGTTCCTGGTTAACCCTCAAAGTGAAGTGTCGTCTCATTCTTGGGGGGAATTTGACTGTACACTCCTATTGCCAGGAGTGTAAGCTGTTCGTAGGGCTTTTCCTGTTCAGCTGCTTCCAGGGTTCGTGTGTCTGCTGTTCGAGAGTTGGTGAATACGTGCAGTTTGGAGTTCGGGAGGTTGGTGATTGCAGTAGCTGCTGGTCTATCTGGAAGGGGATTATCGCCTAAACGTTTTTTAACCTCTGATGAGCGAAACGGTCCGTTACACCTTTCATACTGTGTTCTTTTAATTGGTAGCCACGCCGTGACGTCATCAGCGAGGCTGGGCTATCACGCCGGCGCGAGAATTGCTGGTAACCTTAGGAGGATTTCTGGACAGTTTCATATAACTGAAGGTGGGTTGGGACGCAACATTGTTTCCTAGGCAAGTCCCAAGTATGTAACAATGTTAATGCTGGCACTTGGGGATCGTAAAATTCTGCATGTGTGCTCTCAGTGTTACAGAGCATATGCTAAAATGATGTGTTGAAATAAACTTTACCCTAAACCCCACCTGACATCATTATATGTAGTTAACTTATCCGAGATGCTTGGTAATCATTCTTCACCACATTAAAGTGAATTTCCTGGTATCAAGATTTTCAGAGGGGTTCCACATAGGCGCAGAGGAGTGCAAGAATTTGCAGACTGCCTGATCAGACACTATCGACTATTACTTAAACAAGAAGTAAATCAATGTTTCTTGTTAGGTTGCTTCCCTTCTCCAATAACCAACCCTACAGGGATAGTGTCAGGTAATTGTCACACAAACAAGGTCGATTGACCTCTCTACTTCCCACTCCACTACAATCGCTAGTTTGAACTCCCTAATTCCCTGAGTGGAACTTTCCATACAATACGCCACTTTAGATAAATGCGATCAACGCTATTTTCTTGAAACCCTCCCTGTCACAGGTGCCTCATTCAAGGGCCCTATTTAACATTGACCTGGAGAGAGTCCCAGAAGGAAATATTTCCCAAGTAAGTGAATTAATCTCATAAGAGCAGATATTAGGATGCTAGAGTAGGACCTGTAACAACTTAATTTATTTTGCTATATATATATATATATATATATATATATATATATATATATATATATATATATATATATACACACACACACACACACACTGAACAAAATTATAAATGCAACACTTTAGTTTTTGCCCCAATTTTTCATAAAGTTACAGGGTGAAATATAGCACATTCCATTTTTCAGTTTTTTCAAACTGAAATTTACCATATTAGTAATGTTACCTTCGAGACCGTGTGGTAGCCCAGGAATGAGAATTACCCATTATACCATTTGCAAACGTAGACAACCCAAGGTATTGCAAGTGGGGTATATCCAGTCTTTTTTAGTAGACACCTAGTCACAAACACTGGCCAAAGTTAGCGTTCATATTTGTTTTTGTGTGAAAAAAGCAAAAAACAAATATTTGGCCAGTGTTTGTGACTAAGTGGCTACTAAAAATGACTGGACATACCCCATTTGCAACACCTTGGGTTGTCTACTTTTGCAAATGGTATGCCATCATGGGGGTAATTCTCATTCCTGGGCTACCATATGGTCTCAAAGGCAACGTAACCAAGTGGCAAATTTCAATGTGAAAAAAATGAAATGCAAGCCATATATTTGACTCTCTAACTTTCCAAAACACCATAAAACCTGCACATAGGGGGTACTGTTATACTTGGGAGACATCACTGAACACAAACATAGGTGTAAAAACATATTACTTCACTGAAAACAAACATAAGTGTAAAACATATTACAACAATAATACAGTCAGTAAAAGTGCCGTTCATGTGTGAAGAACCTCACTTTTACTAAATATATCATTGTTTTAATACGAGTTACCATTTTGAATATTTGTGTTCAGCGAAGTCTCCCGAGTAAAACAGTACCCCCATTTACAGGTTTTATGGTGTCTTGGAAAGAGAGAGGGTTAAATATAGTGCGTGTGAATTAAATTCTCTGCACTTTCTGCCTGGGTTGTCAGGCACGTCAATCAAATTTAAATTAATGAAATCACATACTTATGTTAAAAGATTACTTAAGTACACATAGAATTTTAATATATATATATATATATGTATTTAAATTCTATGTGTATACTTATGTAGTTATTTAGGTAATTATACAGTTGCAAGAAAAAGTATGTGAACCCTTTGGAATGATGTGGATTTCTGCACAAATTGGTCATAAAATGTGATCTGATCATCATCTAAGTCACAACAATAGACAATCACAGTCTGCTTAAACTAATAACACACAAAGAAGGAACTGTTGCCGTGTTTTTATTGAACACACCATGTAAACATTCACAGTGCAGGTGGAAAAATTATGTGAAGCCCTAGACTAATGACATCTCCAAGAGCTAATTGGAGTGAGATGTCAGCCAACTGGAGTGTAATCAATGAGATGAGATTGGAGGTGTTGGTTAGAGCTGCCCTGCCCTATAAAAAACACACACCAGTTCTGGGTTTGCTTTTCACAAGAAGCATTTCCTGATGTGAATGATGCCTCACACAAAAGAGCTGTCAGAAGACCTATGATTAAGAATTGTTGACTTGCATAAAGCTGGAAAGGGTTATAAAAGTATCTCCAAAAGCCTTGCTGTTCATCAGTCCACGGTAAGACAAATTGTCTATAAATGGAGAAAGTTCAGCACTGCTGCTACTCTCCCTAGGAGTGGCCATCCTGTAAAGATGACTGCAAGAGCACAGCATAGACTGCCCAATGAGGTGAAGAAGAATCCTAGATTGTCAGCTAAAGACTTAGAAAAGTCACTGGCAATTGCTAACATCCTTGTTAGCGAATCTACAATACGTAAAACACTAAAAAAGAATGGATTTCATGGGAGGATACCACAGAGGAAGCCACTGCTGTCCAAACAAAACATTGCTGCACGTTTACAGTGCACAAGAGCACAAGAGCACCTGGATGTTCCACAGCAGTACTGGCAAAATATTCTGTGGACAGATGAAACCAAAGTTGAGTTGTTTGGAAGAACCACACAACACTATATGTGGCAAAAAAGGCACAGCACACCAACATCAAAACCTCATCCCAACTGTGAAGTATGGTGGTGGGGGCATCATGGTTTGGGGCTGCTTTGCTGCATCAGGGCCTGGACAGATTGCTATCATCGAAGGAAAAATGAATTCCCAAGTTTATCAAGACATTTTGCAGGAGAACTTAAGGCCACCTGTCTACCAGCTGAAGCTCAACAGAAGATGGGTGTTGCAACAGGACAATGATCCAAAGCATAGAAGTAAATCAACAACAGAATGGCTTAAACAGAAGAAAATACGCCTTCTGAAGTGGCCAAGACATCCCAAGAATATTGCTGAACTGAAACAGTTCTGTAAAGAGGAATGGTCAGGAATTACTCCTGACTAGTGATGCACCGAACGGTTCACTGGCGAACAGTTCCTGGCGAACATAGCATGTTCGCCTCCGCAGCGGACGGCGAACATATGCGCGGTTCGATCCGCCCCATATTCGTCATCATTGAGTAAACTTTGACCCTGTACCTCACAGTCAGCAGACACATTCCAGCCAATTAGCAGCATACCCTCCCTAGCAGACCCTCCCACCTACTGGACAGCATCCATTTTAGATTAATTCTCAAGCTGCATGCTTAGTGAGAGGAGGTAAAGTGTAGCTGCTGTTGATTAGATAGGGAAATGCATAGCTAGGTTAGGGTATACAGTGTCCACTACAGTCTTGAAGGACTCATCTGATCTCTGCTGTAAGGACAGCACCCCAAAAAAGCCCTTTTTAGAGCTAGAACATTAGTCTGATTTTTTTTTTGTGTAATGTAATTGCAGTTAGTTGTCTGCCACTGCTGCCAGCTTCTGTGTCAGGCTCACAGTGGATACTGTGCCTAGTGCCACCACTCACTCACAATAGCTTGCATTTAAAAACAAAAAATTTTTTTCACTGTTATAGATTGAATAGCAGTTAGTTGTCTCAAAGCGGGTGTGTCAGGCTCACAGTGGATACTGTGCCCATTTGCCCAGTGCCACGACTCATATCTGGTGTCACAATAGCTTAAGCTTGACATTTAAAAAGAAAAAAAATTTTTTCACTGTAATAGATTGAATAGCAGTTAGTTGTCTGCAAGCGTCTGGGTGTCAGGCCTCCTTCAGCGTGTGCTCTGCAGACCTCTGCCCGTGTACTTTGCCACTCATATCTGGTGTCTCTATAGCGTGCTTTTACAAAGAAAAAAAGTTTTTCAGTGTAAGCTAATAGCAGTCAGTGTCCTTAAAGCGGGTGTCAGGCCTCCTTCAGCGTGTGCTCTGCAGACCTCTGCCCGTGTACTTTGCCACTCATATCTGGTGTCTCTATAGCGTGCTTTTACAAAGAAAAAAAGTTTTTCAGTGTAAGCTAATAGCAGTCAGTGTCCTTAAAGCGGGTGTCAGGCCTTCAGCGTGTGCTCTGCAGACCTCTGCCAGTGTACTTTGCCACTCATATCTGGTGTCACAATAGCGTGCATTTAAAACCAAAAAACTTTTTCACTGTTATAGATTGAATAGCAGTTAGTTGTCTCAAAGCGGGTGTGTCAGGCTCACAGTGGATACTGTGCCCAGTGCCACCACTCATATCTGGTGTCACAATAGCTTGCATTTAAAAACAAAAAACTTTTTTCACTGTTATAGATTGAATAGCAGTTAGTTGTCTCAAAGCGGGTGTGTCAGGCTCACAGTGGATACTGTGCCCAGTGCCACCACTCACTCACTGGTGTCACAATAGCTTGCATTTAAAAACCCAAAAACTTTTTTCACTGTTATAGATTGAATAGCAGTTAGTTGTCTCAAAGCGGGTGTGTCAGGCTCACAGTGGATACTGTGCCCAGTGCCACCACTCACTCACTGGTGTCACAATAGCTTGCATTTAAAAACAAAAAACTTTTTTCACTGTTATAGATTGAATAGCAGTTAGTTGTCTCAAAGCGGGTGTGTCAGGCTCACAGTGGATACTGTGCCCAGTGCCACCACTCACTCACTGGTACCCGGATGAAATTTATTTTCACAAAAGGCAATCCCCAACCTGTACTCGATTGTGCAAAAGGAAATAATGGCATGTCTGGCACACAGTGTTGGGGCAAGGGTCCATCTGACCACTGATACCTGGTCTGCAAAGCATGGTCAGGGCAGGTATATCACCTACACTGCGCATTGGGCAAACCTGCTGACGGCTGCCAAGCATGGAATGCGTGGCTCTGCAGAGGAGTTGTTGACACCGCCACGACTTGCAGGCAGGCCTGCTGCCACCTCCTCTACTCCTCCTACTCCATTCTCTTAAATAACCTCCTCGGCTGAGTCCTCTTCTGCTGCTGCTGCGTCTTGCTCCACATCAATGGATAGGGGACGTAACAGGGATTAAACTGATAAGAATAGTACTACTTAACACACCACTCCTATCTGGTGGCACATTAGATTGCACGCGCAGTGCCCCAAATTTGTTGTGATCTGTGAGTAAGGTAAACGGTTGTCCATACAAGTAAGGTTGCAGCTTTTTGAGGGCCCACACCACCGCCAGGCACTCCTTTTCAATGGCAGTGTATCTACTTCCCTGGGCAAAAGTTTCCGGCTTAGATAAGCCCCGGGTTGCTCACCGCCATCTGCTCCGACTTGGCTCAGTACTGCTCCCAATCCAAACATAGAAGCGTCTGTATGGACGAGAAAGCGTTTAGTTGGATCAGGAGCAGAAAGTACAGGTGATTTAATAAGCGCCGTCTTGAGCTGTTGGAAGGCCTGTTCATACTCTGGGGCCCATACTACTATCTTGGGGAGGTTTTTACGCGTTCCTATATGGCACTTACTGGGCTTTAGGGTCAGTCTGGCCTCCCTAATCCGGTCTAATATGGTTCCTATGTGGGTCGGGTGTTCGGACCAGGAGCAGCTAAAAATGGCTATATCATCCAAGTAGGCGCAGGTATACTCCTGAAACACATCCAGTAGCCGATCTACCATCCTCTGAAAGTTAGCCAGGGCATTCTTCATCCCGAATGGCATGACCTTAAACTGATACATGCCAAACGAGGTGACAAATGCCGACTTGTGGATGGCGTCCTCGGCTAATGGAATTTGCCAGTACACCTTGCACAGATCTATTGTGGTGAGGTACTGGCCTCTCGCCATTTTGTCTAGGAGCTCATCTATCCGGGGCATAGGGAAGGCGTCTGAGGTTGTTTTATCGTTTTGCCTCCGGTAGTCTACATAGAAACGGGTCGTGCCATCCCGTTTCGGTTCTAGTACTACCGGGGAGGCCCAGGGGCTGTCAGAGTGTTCTATCACCCCTAACTGCATCATTTCCTCAATTTCTTTCCGCATATTTTCTTTAACTGCTTCGGGTATGCGATAGGCGGTTTGGCGAAGGGTGGTCTGGTCTAGGGTTTCAACTTTATGAGTGGTTAACGGACTGTACCCAGGTAGGTTGGAAAACATGGCCCCCTTGTCCTGGATTAGTCTTTGGACCTGGGTTCGCTCCTGGGGGTCTAACCGTTCTCCTAACTGTACTTCTCCCAGGTCTCCGCTCTGGCCCTCTAGGTCTAGGAGATCTGGGAGTGGCAAATTATCATAATCTTCAGTGGCAGGTGCACAGATCGCGGTTACCTCTTCCGTGCGCTCTTGGTATGGCTTGAGCATGTTCACATGGAGCATGCGCTTGCCTCCCGTGCCTGTGACCGCACCGATCACAAAGGTGGTATCACAAACCTGCTCTACCACCTTGTATGGGCCCTGCCAGGAAGCCTGCAGCTTGTCCTTGTGGACAGTGTCAATCCATATCTGCCAAGTGACCCTATGTAGGGGGAACAGTCTCTATTCTGCTCTGTGTCAGTGTGTATCATGGTCTCTGAGGACAGGTGTCAATCCATATCTGCCAAGTGACCCTATGTAGGGGAACAGTCTCTATTCTGCTCTGTGTCAGTGTGTATCATGGTCTCTGAGGACAGGTGTCAATCCATATCTGCCAAGTGACCCTATGTAGGAGGAACAGTCTCTATTCTGCTCTTTGTCAGTATGTATCAGGGGCTCTGAGGACAGGTGTCAATCCATATCTGCCAAGTGACCCTATGTAGAAGAACAGTCTCTATTCTGCTCTGTGTCAGTGTGTATCATGATCTCTGAAGACAGGTGTGTTACGGTTGCCTCCAGGCTGGCTGAAAGTTGGACCGTAGAAAGAATGCTCCTAGCGCTCACCAAAGGACCATCAGCACCGTAGACACCATAACTACTGCGTAGCCACCAGAAGTACTGCAGACTCCATGAACCACCGCTGCTGGGCTGGTATCTCGCCGTCTGCTCTATGCCCTGGACCCACGACCAGGCTCCAGGTTGCAGTAGGTGAACCTCTTCCTTCTGAGGAGCGAAGCAGGATCAGGAACAAGAGCTCTTACAAGAGCTCAGTAGCTAAGGGAGTATGAAGAGCATAGCAATCCCTGTAGTGATTATAGCTGTCCCCTACAAACATGAGTTAAGGCTGCAAGTTAGAGGGTCAAGAAGATCTGAGGTGCTGGCACACCCAGCCTGGTTTTTATTACAGTCTTGCAAATACAGGACCGCCCACAGGGAGGTATAAAACAACCAATAATAAATGTACATTACAGAAACACTCCCAGTAATTACACACAAAACTCCTCCCCTCTGCCTGTGATCTAATTATGTTGCACAATGGGTTAACATAATTAAACACAGGCAGTAAAAATACAGTTTTTATCCATACCTTGTAACTTTAAAACCATACATCCAATCTTCATACAAATACATATTTGGAATCAATCCATTAAGGGGAGCAACATATTAAAAAATGGCACAAATCAGACAAGGGGTTCAAAAGTTAGCAAAAGTATCTTTTGGGGCCTGGCTGGCAGCATGGTTTTCTGGCCCAAACCGGATTTACAGAGCCCTCTATCCTGGACAATGGGGAAAGTAATCCAATTATCCAGGGATAGAGGCAGACTCCATTAACCACATGTTAGCAAAAGACACAAAAAGACACAAAAATGCATAACTCCTATCATACTGAACAGAACCCCCACATTCAACCTATCCCCAGATGGCTTGGATCTGAGCGCTCAATATATCCAAACAGCGCTCAGATCCCACAAATACAGTCAAATCGCCATACACACTAGGTCCATAGTCATGGGCAGAAGGCTGGCAATTAGGCTTCTCCATAACACAGGGAAGCAGGGCAATTTGTCAAATAAAATAACCGTTACAAATGGCAGTTTGTAACATATCTCCCCTTTTGGAGAGAGACTAACCAGGCACCTGACCTTCTGTCGGTCAGTGCCTAAGTTAGTCTCGCAGCCCACCCACAAATAACCATTGGCAGAGTAGCCCCCCCACAATAAATAGTACTGGCCTGTAGGTTCCAGGTTGCAGGACAGTCCAGTGACAAGGGAGTTGGTAGGGCAGAGGCCAGCGGCGCTCTGTCCTGATGCCAGCTCTTCTGCTGGGGGAATTGGGGCATAGTCCTGCCCGGTGGCAAAGGGAACGTGGGGGTTGGTGGGGGTTGCCATCTCACCCGTGAACCCTGGGCCCAAGTTAGGAGTTGGCTGGGGAGGGGAGAATTGGCTTACCTCCTCCTCCTGATACTCCTGCGGCCGCTGGGAAGGGAGGTCGATGCTCTCCGCTTCCTGTGGAACATGCTGGGTCTGGGGAGAGAGACCGGTTGTCTCCTCTCCCTGGAAGGCACACTCCGGCTGGGGAGAGAGGTCGATGCTCTCCTCTCCCTGTAGCTGGGTCTGCCGCTGGGGATCTGGGCCGCCTGCCCAGCATCCCTGTAGGGCCGGTAGAGAGACTACGGTCCCATCTTCACCTGCCTGTTGGGGGTCCTCCCAGGACCAGTCTATGAGGTCTGCTGCCTCGGGTACCTCTGGTTGGGGTTGGGGAAGGAGACGGGTTGCCTCTTCCCTCTGCACGGTGCACTGCCGCTGGGGAGAGAGGTCGCTGCTCTCCTCTCACTGTAACTCAGGCTGCCGCTGGGGAGGGAGGTCGATGCTCTCTGCTCCCTGTAACTCACCCAGGGGTTGGGGATCTGGGCCGACTGCCCAGCATCCCTGTAGGGCCTGTAGAGAGACCTCGGTCCCATCTCTACCTGCCATCAGAGGTTCCTCCCAGTATACCTCTACGATATCCTTCCAGCTGAAGGACTCTTGATCTGGCTCTGCTGCTGTGCTCTCTAGGGGGACCTCTGGATGCTGTTGAGGAAGGGGACGGGTTGTCTCTTCCCGGGACCCCTGGATGATGTGCTGGTACTTCCACTCCAGGTCACATTCCTGGGTGACTAGATACCGCAGGTCTGCTTCCAGGCCAATCGCTCTAGGGAGTCCCAGCTTGTCTTCCCGGTCATCATACAGGTCCCAGAAGCGTGAGTCTGTAGCCCTTCCAAAGTCATCATTGTCCATATTCTCCCAGAATAGATCAGGGCCATTGTAATCCCCACACTCAGGGAATTCATACTCAGCTATCTCTGGAACAAGCTGAGTCGCGTACCACTGTAGCGCCTGGTATGCGTTGTCGAGCCACAGTTCACTGTATACTAGATCCTCTAGTTTAGTCACCCACACTGGAAGGGGTTGTTTGCCCAGGAGGGGCATCCGCTCTGCCATTCGAGCCTGGATTTTCTGCCCTCTGCTGATTCTACGATCACCTCGCCAACGCTGAACTTCCTGTACTTCTTCCCACAGCTCGGCTCTGGCCTCACTTCTGTACCCACACATCTCCTCTTCTGAGACTGCCCCATCTTTCCAGGATAGGAAGCCATGCAATCTGTCGAGGAACCTCTCCTCCATTTCGGCTGCTGTGCACGGACTTGCTGGCTCCATGCTGCTCTAGGTAGGGACGCTGTGCAGTGGCTAGCGTTGCCCTCAATACTCTCTCATACGATACCAGTGCTGTTGGGGTGCTGCTCCTTGCGCTAGGACGCCATCCCACCCTGCCACCAAATGTTACGGTTGCCTCCAGGCTGGCTGAAAGTTGGACCGTAGAAAGAATGCTCCTAGCGCTCACCAAAGGACCATCAGCACCGTAGACACCATAACTACTGCGTAGCCACCAGAAGTACTGCAGACTCCACGAACCACCGCTGCTGGGCTGGTATCTCGCCGTCTGCTCTGTGCCCTGGACCCACGACCAGGCTCCAGGTTCCAGTAGGTGAACCTCTTCCTTCTGTAGAGTGAAGCAGGATCGGGAACAAGAGCTCTTACAAGAGCTCAGTAGCTAAGGGAGTATGAAGAGCATAGCAATCCCTGTAGTGATTATAGCTGTCCCCTACAAACATGAGTCAAGGCTGCAAGTTAGAGGGTCAAGAAGATCTGAGGTGCTGGCACACCCAGCCTGGTTTTTATTACAGTCTTGCAAATACAGGACCGCCCACAGGGAGGTATAAAACAACCAATAATAAATGTACATTACAGAAACACTCCCAGCAATTACACACAAAACTCCTCCCCTCTGCCTGTGATCTAATTATGTTGCACAATGGGTTAACATAATTAAACACAGGCAGTAAAAATACAGTTTTTATCCATACCCTGTAACTTTAAAACCATACATCCAATCTTCATACAAATACATATTTGGAATCAATCCATTAAGGGGAGCAACATATTAAAAAATGGCACAAATCAGACAAGGGGTTCAAAAGTTAACAAAAGTGTCTTTTGGGGCCTGGCTGGCAGCATGGTTTTCTGGCCCAAACCGGATTTACAGAGCCATCTATCCTGGACAATGGGGAAAGTAATCCAATTATCCAGGGATAGAGGCAGACTCCATGATAGGAGTTATGCATTTTTGTGTCTTTTGCTAACATGTGGTATGTTAGCAAAAGACACAAAAATGCATAACGCCTATCATACTGAACAGAACCCCCACCTATCCCCAGATGGCTTGGATCTGAGCGCTCAATATATCCAAACAGCGCTCAGATCCCACAAATACAGTCAAATCGCCATACACACTAGGTCCATAGTCACAAGTAGAATAAAATTAGGCTTCCTCCATAACACAGGAAGCAGGGCAATTTGTCAAATAAAATAACCGCTATAAATGGCAGTTTGTACAAGGTGTCAATCCACATCTCGCCGCGACCCTATGTGAGGAACAGTCTCTATTCTGCTCTGTGTCAGTGTGTATCATGGTCTCTGAGGACAGGTGTCAATCCATATGTCAAGGTGTCAATATGTCAGGTGTCAATCCATATCCATTGTGATTTAGGAATGTTAGGTGATTTCTGCCCTTTATGGATTAAAACCAGACTCTGCATCAACTGTGTACTTTTCCATGGGAGTTTTGCCATGGATCCCCCTCCGGCATGCCACAGTCCAGGTGTTAGTCCCCTTGAAACAACTTTTCCATCACTATTGTGGCCAGAAAGAGGTCCTGTGTGTTTTAAAATTCGCCTGCCCATTGAAGTCTATGGCGGTTCGCCCGGTTCGCCGGTTCGCTAACATTTGCGTTCGCCGTTCGCGAACCGAAAATTTTGTGTTCGCGACATCACTACTCCTGACCGTTGTGCACGTCTGATCTGCAACTACAGGAAACGTTTGGTTGAAATTATTTCTGCCAAAGGAGGTTCAACCAGTTTTTAAATCCAAGGGTTCACATACTTTTTTCCACCTGCACTGTGAATGTTTACATGATGTGTTCAATAAAAACATGGCAACATTTCATTCTTTGTGTTATTAGTTTAAGCAGACTGTGATTGTCTATTGTTGTGACTTAGATGATGATCAGATCACATTTTATGACCAATTTGTGCAGAAATCCATATCTTTCCAATAGGTTCACATACTTTTTCTTGCAACTGTAAATATTTATCTATATAAATATTTGCAGTTATTTATATTTTATATATTGATAGATATATATAGAATGCCATTCTAAGTGTATTTTTTTTTACATATATATATATTAATAACAAAATACAGTTATAATGAGATTACATATGTATGTATAATTTATTTTAAAAAAAATATATATGAGAGAGAGAGAGAGAGAGAGAGAGAGAGAGAGAGAGAGAGAGAGAGAAGTTTTTAAGCTCTTGCACTCCTACTAAATAT
>OW240917.1:14362289-14432622 GCA_933207985.1 Pelobates cultripes | reverse complement strand
CAGAGCCCCTGATACACACTGACACAGATCAGAATAGGGAATGTTACCTCAACATAGGGTCACTTGGCAGATATGGATTGACACCTGTCCTAAGGATCCCTGATACACACTGATACACACCTACTTGAATGGTATAGACATTTTTAGCAGCTCCTAGCCCGAACACCTGACCCACATAGGAGCCGTAATAGACCGGATTAGGGAGTCCGGACTGACCCTAAAGCCCAGTAAGTGCCATATAGGAACGTGTAAAAACCTCCCCAAGATAGTATGGGCCCCAGAGTGTGAACAGGCCTTCCAACAGCTCAAGACGGCGCTCATTAAATCACCTGTACTTTCTTCTCCTGATTCAACTAAACACTTTCTCGTCCATACAGACGCTTCTATGCTTGGATTGGGAGCAGTATTGAGAGCCAGAAGTCCGAGGAGCAGATGAGCTAACTTATCTAAGCCGTAAACTTTTGCACAGTGAAGTATATTCACTGCCATTGAAAAGGAGTGCATAGCGGTGGTGTGGGGCCTCAAAAAGCTGCAACCTACTTGTATGACAACCGTTTACCTTACTCACAGATCACAACAAATTTGGGGCACTGCGCGTGCAATCTAATGTGCCACCAGATAGGAGTGGTGTGTTTAGTACTATTGTTATCAGTTTAATCACTGTTACGTCCCCCTATCCGTTGATGTGGAGCAAGACGCAGCAGCAGAAGAGGACTAAGCCGAGGAGGTTATGGAAGAGGATGGAGTAGGAGGAGTAGGAGGTGGCAGCGTACTGGCAGAGTACACGCTGTAGGGCTGACACACCTGCTTGAAGATAACTAACTGCTATTCAATCTATAACAGTGAAAAAATTTTTTTGTTTTTAAATCCAAGCTATTGTGACACCATTGAGTGAGTGGTGTGTTTAGTACTATTGTTATCAGTTTAATCACTGTTACGCCCCCCTATCCGTTGATGTGGAGCAAGGCGCAGCAGCAGAAGAGGACTAAGCCGAGGAGGTTATGGAAGAGGATGGAGTAGGAGGAGTAGAGGAGGTGGCAGCGTACTGGCAGAGTACACGCTGTAGGGCTGACACACCCGCTTTGAGACAACTAACTGGTATTCAATCTATAACTGATGTTTGTTTCACAGGCAGAAAGTGCCCTAAAAGATGGTGGCTTGAACCCAAGTTGGTGGCGGATCAGTCACGCAAGTCAACAGACATTCAGAGCTAAAATACAGCAGCGTGTGGACCATTTTTAGCCCAAGGCAGCTCATCTCATCAGGCCTTTTTAATCTAATGTATCGCCCAGTGTCAGTCCCTTCGGGATCCATCCCTCATTCATCTTAATAAAGGTGAGGTAATCTAGACTTTTTTGACCTAGGCGACTTCTCTTCTCAGTGACAATACCTCCTGCTGCACTGAGGTCCTTTCTGACAGGACACTTGAAGCGGGGCAGGCCAGAAGTTCTATCGCAAATTGGGATAGCTCAGGCCACAGGTCAAGCCTGCACACCCAGTAGTCAAGGGGTTCATGGCTCCTCAGAGTGTCGATATCTGCAGTTAAGGCGAGGTAGTCTGCTACCTGTCGGTCGAGTCATTCTCTGAGGGTGGATCCCGAAGGGCTGTGGCGATGCGTAGGACTTAAAAAGGTCCGCATGTCCTCCATCAACAACACGTCTCTAAAGCGTCCTGTCCTTGCCAGCGTGGTCATGGGAGGAGGAGGATGACTTCCACCTCTCCTCCTGTTAGATTCCCGTTGTGCTGTGACATCACCCTTATACGCTGTGTAAAGCATACTTTTCAATTTATTTTGCAAATGCTGCATCCTTTCATACTTGTTGTAATTCGGTAACATTTCCGCCACTTTCTGCTTATACCGAGGGTCTAGTAGCGTGGACACCCAGTACAGGTCGTTCTCCTTCAGCCTTTTTATACGAGGGTCCCTCAACAGGCGCGACAGCATGAAAGACCCCATTTGCACAAGGTTGGATGCCGAGCTACTCATTTCCCGTTCCTCCTCCTCACTGATGTCAATGAAGGTATTTTCTTCCCCCCAGCCACGTACAACACCACAGGTACCAGATAGGTGACAACGAGCACCCTGGGATGCCTGTTGTGGTTGGTCTTGCTCCTCCTCTTCCTCCTCCTCAAAGCCACATTCCTCCTCTGACTCCTCTTCCTCACAATCCTCTTCCAGCGTTGCCGCAGGTCCAGCAAGCGATGCTGATAAGGCTGTTTCTGGAGGTGATGGTGACCACAACTCTTCCTCTTCCTCTTCACGCTCATCTACGGCCTGATCCAGCACTCTTCGCAGGGCACGCTCCAGGAAGAAAACAAATGGTATAATGTCACTGATGGTGCCTTCGGTGCGACTGACTAAATTTGTCACCTCCTCAAAAGGACGCATGAGCCTACAGGCATTGCGCATGAGCGTCCAGTAACGTGGCAAAAAAATTCCCAGCTCCCCAGAGGCTGTCCTAGCACCCCGGTCATACAAATATTCATTAGCGGCTTTTTCTTGTTGGAGCAGGCGGTCGAACATTAGGAGTGTTGAATTCCAACGTGTCGGGCTGTCGCAAATCAAGCGCCTCACTGGCATGTTGTTTTGCCGCTGGATATCGGCAAAGTGAGCCATGGCGGTGTAGGAACGCCTGAAATGGCCACACACCTTCCTGGCCTGCTTCAGGACGTCCTGTAAGCCTATGTACTTATGCACAAAGCGTTGTACGATCAGATTACACACATGTGCCATGCACGGCACATGTGACAACTTGCCCAACTTCAATGCCGCTAACAAATTTGTCAGCCACTTTTCCACCTGTGCGTTCATGGCGGACAGGAGTGCTTGTCCGGTGTGACTCTCTGCTTTCAAGCAAGTCAAACCCAAGACGGCGTGACACTGCCGTATCCGGGATGTGGAATAGTACCTGGGGAGCTGGGGGTGTGCCGTTGATGTGGAGCAAGACGCAGCAGCAGAAGAGGACTCAGCCGAGGAGGTTATGGAAGAGGATGGAGTAGGAGGAGTAGAGGAGGTGGCAGCAGGACTGCCTGCAAGTCGTGGCGGTGTCACCAACTCCTCTGCAGAGCCATGCATTCCATGCTTGGCAGCAGTCAGCAGGTTTACCCAATGCGCAGTGTAGGTGATATACCTGCCCTGACCATGCTTTGCAGACCAGGTATCAGTGGTCAAATGGACCCTTGCCCCAACACTGTGTGCCAGAGATGCTATTACTTCCTTTTGCACAATTGAGTACAGGTTGGGGATTGCCTTTTGCGAAAAGTAATTTCGGCCGGGTACCTTCCACTGCGGTGTCCCAATAGCTACAAATTTTTTGAACGCCTCAGACTCCACCAGCTTGTATGGTAAAAGCTGGCGGGCTAATAGTTCGGACAAGCCAGCAGTCAGACGCTGGGCAAGGGGGTGACTTTCTGACATTGTCTTCTTACGCTCAAACATGTCCTTGACAGACACATGACTGTGGGAAGATGAGCGTGAACTGCTCAAGGCGGGAGGCGGAGTGGCGGATGGTTGAGAGGGGACAAGGAGGACAGCAGTGGTTGACGTGGCTGAAGATGCTGGACCAGGAGGAGGCTGGCGGCTTAGAGTAGGCGAGCTGCTTGTACTCATGTGTTGATCCCATAGGCGTTTGTGATGTGAGATCATGTGCCTACGCAAAGCAGTTGTACCTAGGTGGGTGTTGGACTTCCCACGACTCAGTTTCTTTTGGCACAGGTTGCAAATGGCATCGCTGTTGTCAGAGGCAGACACACAAAAAAAATTCCACACTGCTGAGCTCTGCAATGACGGCATTCTGGTGGTGGACACAGCACGCGTTGATTGGCGTGCTGTCGGGCTGACCCCGGGTGTCGATGCATGCTGTCTGACTGTGCCACTAGCTCCTTGCGACGACCTCCCCCTGCTTCCAACTCGTCTCCTCCTCCTCCCTGTCTCCCCATCTGAACTTTCGCCCTGTTCTTCTTCTTGACGAGCGGGCACCCACGTGACATCCATGGACGCATCGTCATCATCAACCGCTTCACTTGTATCTGACAACTCAGCAAAGGAAGCAGCAGCGGGTACAACATCATCATCATCATCACACCGTACGTCCATGTGTGTAATGCTGCCTGCCTGAGACATATCCCTGTTATCTACATCCTCTGGCAATAATGGTTGCGCATCACTCATTTCTTCAAACGGATGTGTGAATAACTCCTCTGACATACCAACTGAAGCGGCTGTGGTGCTAGTTTTGGTGGTGGCGGCAGGCGGGTGAGTGGTATCTTGAGAGGTGCCTGAAGCTAAGCTGGAGGAGGATGGTGCGTCAAGGTTCTGAGCGGAGGCTGTAGAAGATTGGGTGTCCTGTGTTAGCCAGTCAACTATGTCCTCAGAACTTTTCAAGTTCAGGGTACGTGGCCTCTGAAAACTGGGCATTATTCTAGGGCCAAAGGGAATCACAGCACCACGACCACGATGGCCCCTGCGGGGTGGCCTGCCTCTGCCTGTCATTTTTGTTGGGATTAGTGGTACTATGCGTGCAAGCTACTGTGAGACCAGATATGAGTGGCAATGTGCACTGGCACAGTTGTGCAGAGCACAGGCTGTAGGCCTGACACCCGCTTGAAGATAACTAACTGCTATTCAATCTATAACAGTGAAAAAAGTTTTTTGTTTTTTTAAATCCAAGCTATTGTGACACCGGATCTAATTAGTGGCACTTGTCAGCGTATCCACTGTTAGCGTAACACACCCGCTTTAAGGACACTGACTGCTATTCAATCTATAACAGTGGAAAAAAGTTTTTTGTTTTTTAAATCCAAACTATTGTGACACCAGATCTAATTAGTGGCACTTGTCAGCGTATCCACTGTTAGCGTAACACACCCGCTTTAAGGACACTGACTGCTATTCAATCTATAACAGTAAAAAAGTTTTTTGTTTTTAAATCCAAGCTATTGTGACACCAGATCTAATTAGTGGCACTTGTCAACGTATCCACTGTTAGCGTAACACACCCGCTTTAAGGACACTGACTGCTATTCAATCTATAACAGTGAAAAAAAGATTATTTTTTTTTTAAATCCAAGCTATTGTGACACCAGATCTAATTAGTGGCACTGGTCAGCGTATCCACTGTTAGCGTAACACACACCCGCTTTAAGGACACTGACTGCTATTCAATCTATAACAGTGAAAAAAGATTATTTTTTTTTTAAATCCAAACTATTGTGACACCAGATCTAATTAGTGGCACTTGTCAACGTATCCACTGTTAGCGTAACACACCCGCTTTAAGGACACTGACTGCTATTCAATCTATAACAGTAAAAAAGGTTTTTTGTTTTTAAATCCAAGCTATTGTGACACAGGATCTAATTAGTGGCACTTGTCAGCGTATCCACTGTTAGCGTAACACACCCGCTTTAAGGACACTGACTGCTGTTCAATCTATAACAGTAAAAAAAGTTTTTTGTTTTTAAATCCAAGCTATTGTGACACAGGATCCAATTAGTGGCACTTGTCAGCGTATCCACTGTTAGCGTAACACACCCGCTTTAAGGACACTGACTGCTATTCAATCTATAACAGTGAAAAAAGTGTTTTTTGTTTTTAAATCCAAGCTTTGTGTCACCAAATCTAAGTGGTGGCACTGGTCACCGTATCCACTGTTAGCGTAACACACCCGCTTTAAGGACACTGGCTGCTATTCAATCTATAACAGTGAAAAAAGTGTTTGCTTTTTTTTAAATCCAAGCTTTGTGTCACCAGATCTAAGTGGTGGCACTGGTCACCGTATCCACTGTTAGCGTAACACACCCGCTTTAAGGACACTGACTGCTATTCAATCTATAACAGTGAAAAAAGTTATTTTTTTTAAATCCAAGCTATTGTGACACCAGATATAAGTGGTGGCACTGGTCACCGTATCCACTGTTAGCGTAACACACACGCTTTAAGGACACTGACTGCTATTCAATCTATAACAGTGAAAAAAGTTTTTTGTTTTTAAATCCAAGCTATTGTGACACCAGATCTAATTAGTGGCACTTGTCAGCGTATCCACTGTTAGCGTAACACACCAGCTTTAAGGACACTGACTGCTATTCAATCTATAACAGTAAAAAAAGTTTTTTGTTTTTAAATCCAAGCTATTGTGACACAGGATCTAATTAGTAGCACTTGTCAGCGTATCCACTGTTAGCGTAACACACCCGCTTTAAGGACACTGACTGCTATTCAATCTATAACAGTGAAAAAAGATAATTTTTTTTTAAATCCAAACTATTGTGACACAGATCTAATTAGTGGCACTGGTCAGCGTATCCACTGTTAGCGTAACACACCCGCTTTAAGGACACTGACTGCTATTCAATCTATAACAGTGAAAAAAGTGTTTTGTTTTTTTAAATCCAAGCTTTGTGTCACCAGATCTAATTGTTGGCACTGGTCACCGTATCCACTGTTAGCGTAACACACCCGCTTTAAGGACACTGACTGCTATTCAATCTATAACAGTAAAAAAAGTTTTTTGTTTTTAAATCAAGCTATTGTGACACCAGATGTAATTGGTGGCACTGACTGGGGAAATGGGCACAGTATGCACTGTGAGCCTGACACAGAAGCTGGCAGCAGTGGCAGACAACTAAGTGCATTTACATTAGATAGAAAAAAAAAATCCAAAAAAAGCATACCCTTATCCCTAACCTAGCTATGCTTTTTCCTATCTTATGAACAGCAGCTACACTTTCCCTCCTCTTACTAAGCATGCAGCTTGAGAATGAATCTAAAATGGATGCTGTCCAGTAGGTGGGAGGGTCTGCTAGGAAGGCTGTGCTGCTAATTGGCTGGAATGTGTCTGCTGACTGTGAGGTACAGGGTCAAAGTTTACTCAATGATGACGAATAGGGGGCGGGTCGAACCGCGCATATGTTCGCCCGCCGTGGCGAACGCGAACATGCTATGTTCGCCAGGAACCGTTCGCCGGCGAACCGTTCGGTACATCACTATTAGTGTAATCATGGCTTCTAAACTGAAAGCTGCAGGTTAAAGAGAGGAAGATAGGGAGGTGATAGCTTTGAGCAAATTGAGTTTTAGGTATGGTAGAAAAGTTTTATAATAAAGGTTTGAGTATCCGTCCGGGCCTGGATTTTTGTCAGTTGGTGTGGTCATTATGGCATGTTCATCTTCAGTAAAAGGTTAATCTAAAGAGCAAACCATAGCTGGTGTCAATACAGTGACACATTTGTTTTGTAAGTGCAACATTTTATCTTCAGTTGTTACTGCGGTATGTTCAACGTTTTACCGGGATTGACAGTAGTTGCAGAACATCTTAGCGATTTCTTCTGTCATGTATACTAGTCTATTCTGTGCGGTTTTGATCTTGGGGATGTCATCTGTCTAGTATAAATATTTTTGAGTTTGGAATAGAAGGTGTACTCTTTTGTGGAGACATTAAGGACTCTCCAGCAGTCCACCAGCTAGTATTTGTGAATAAGGGCATGCATTTGTTCCCTGGCTGAATGTAGGTTTGAGAAATTCAGGGTTGTTCTATCTTTCCCTGCATCTTGGGAGAAGTTAGGTCACCCTCAATAATTAATTCACCTTCTTTATATTTATGGACTAGGGAGAGGATGTGTCTGAAAAAGGCACATTGAAGTTTTTGGGGTAGATGTGTTTACCAAAGTGACCAGAGTGGATTCAAGTAGGCCTGGGATGATCAAAAACCGTACAGATTTTTATATGTGAAAGGTATTGTTGCATTAATATGGATTGTCACTCCTCCGAATTTACTGATGGTATAGTTACTGTAATATATATTAGGACCTTTTATGTGGAACAGTCTTGGGGCTATAGGTCCCCAAGGTGGGACTCTTGGAGAAAAAAAAAATATTCATTTTTCAGTGAGATTAAGTCCTTGAACATTATGTGACATAATGGTTATTGTCTCCATAATGAAAACTGCTGGTGAGGGGCAGTATGCTGCATCACAGCATTTCTGCAACATGATTAAATGCACTGAGGAAAATAGGGAGAGCAAACTCAAACATTGTTAACATATGAAACATAAGATTAACATAACAAAAAATATTCAACCATCTTGAATGATGAGTATCTTTGACACTCTAACAAGGAGTTGGTGCTGGATTTAGCAGTTTGTCATGGTGGCCTGACAGGTCTAAAGTCTTGCTATATCGAGTTGGTGAGAAGAATTTTAGCTAAGGCATTGTTCAGGGGGTTCATGGGTATGGGATTCCATACTCGTGAAATAGAACTATTCAATAGTGGAACAATCAGGGTTTCCAGAGATCTATTATATGAAGGCCACTATAGGTAGTAAAGTGCAGAGTAGAGGTTCACTATCGGCTGATCACAAGGGATGTAATGAGGCCTAGTTCATAAGTGGAGCCCTATATTCACAAATGATCATCTATAAGCATACAATAGCATATAGAGTCACAAATATAATACCAGGGCTTTGTGTGACATAATCAAACATGGGGGAAAGGGGATGGCATTTTTTAAGAGAGCGAAAGAAGCCTTGGCTTCCTTTAAGCTGTTAAGATGATTCATTCCTTTTTTTTTTAGTCATGGCTGTTATAGGAGCTATTATCGGAGTAAAGTTTTTGATAAACCATCTTTAATAATTAGTGAAACTGATTAATCTTTGTATAGCTTTTAATTCAAGGGGTAACAGTTATACAAGAAAAGAGGATGTTTTTTGGGTCCATTTGAAACTCTTTGGCTGAAATGATGTAACTCAAGAAAGGTATGGAAGTGTGATAAAAAAAAACACTTCTCTAATTTACAATACAAACCATTGGCAAGAAGGGTCTGCAATATGGTTCTGACATGTATATGATATGTTTTTAAGTCAGGAGAATATATAAATATTTCGTCAAGATATACTATAGCAAAGATGTGTAAATAATCTCTCAAGATGTCATTAATGAAATCTTGGAAGACAGCAGGGGCATTACACAAGCCAAACGGCATTACAGTCTATTAGTAATGAACACTTTGGGTGTGGAATGCGGTCTTCCATCTCCTTCTTTGATGCAAATTAGGTTGTTTGCTCCTCTGAGATCCAACTTAGTAAAAACTTTGGATTCACAGAGTCTATCAAAGAGTTCTGTTATGAAGGGTATGGAAACAACATTTTTGACAGTGATTTTATTCAATATAATCTAATAAAGCCCTTCTGTAGGGATTCTTGTATATATTCCTCCATGACCTTATTTTTAGTTTAGAATAGAGGGTACACTATTCCCCTGGGTGGCATAGAGCCTGGTAGGAGTCTGATGGTGCAATCGTAAGGTCTGTGAGGAAGAAGACAATCTGCCCCCAACTTTTTAAACACTTCTTAAGGTCTGTGTACTGTGGTGGAAATACAGTCAACAGCGTAGGAGAAGTAGTAGTCTTCAGTGAGAAAAGGGGTTTGACATGGCTGATGCATGCATGCCTACATGAAGGACTCTGGGGTAACACCTGCCTTTCTCTACAACCAAGGAAAACCAAGAACCAGAGAACAAGATGGAGAAGAAATAACTTAGAAGGTTATCTTCTCTTTATGCAGTATGTCTACTGATAGGGTAACAGTTTTAGTATGGTGAGTAACTAATGGAACTTTGAATGGTCTACCATCTATGGCATAATTGGCCAAGGGTGTTTCTTTCTCTTCTAGAGGAAGATAAATAGATGTAGAAAAAGTCTGATCAGTAAAGTTGTCAGCAGAACCAGAATCAATAAGTTTGATGACAAAAAGGCACCCATAGAAAGGGTTACAGATAGAAGAAACCTGGGTGGAGCTGGTTTAGGGGCCAAGGAAATTACACCCAAGTCCAGTCCCCTGAACGAACTTAGGCAGTGGAGTTTTCCTGGACGAGATGGGCAGTTGTTATGCAAATGCCCCTTTTTTTCCACAGTACAAGCACAAACCTACCTTTCTTATACACGTTTTTCTGTTTTAGAAAGTTTGGTAGTGCCTAACTGCATTGGTTCAGGAGTGGGACCAGGTGCAGGTAAAGCAGGTAATTCAGTAATAGAAGGACAACGAGCAAGTATTACTAGGGCCCTTCTTTGTCTAATTAGGTTAAAGGACCACTATAGTGCCAGAAAAACAAACTTGTTTTCCTCTCACTATAGGGTCTTTACGTCCCCCCACCCTCTGGGTACCACTCCCACCAGGCTGAAGGGGGAGGAAGGGGTTAAATATTTACCTTTCTCCAGCACTAGGCTCCCTCGGCGCTGGGGAAATCTCCTCCCTCTTCAGATATCAGCGCTAAATATGCATGCGCGGCAAGAGCCCTGCGCATTCAATCAGTCCATAGGAAAGCATTTCTCTTATTTTCACAGTGAGAAGCGCGGAAGCACCGGTAGCGGCTGTCAATGAGACAGCCACTAGAGGCTGGATTAACCCTAATGTAAACATTGCAAGTAGAAACCTTCTGAAGGTATGAGGGAGTTTAGATTAGGAACTGGGGAGGAATGTTGTGCTGATGGGTCAATGATTCATCCGTGTGTATGTGAAGATTAGGATTTGTGCCTCAAGAAGTAAAAGAAGGGGGCCTAAAAGCCAGAAAACAAAACCCTGTTCCAAATCAGTATTTATCAATTTATCCACCGATTCTGGATCTGCTAGTGCTGTCTGCAAATTATTGCATTCCAGCGTATCAGATGGCAAGTGTATGATACCCATGTCAAATGCCCGCGATAACCAATCAATGAAAATTTTTTACCAAGTGTTGTGACAGTTGGTACCTGTGACAAACGCTCCTTTCCACATATGTTTGCCATGGACTCCTGGAGAAGTGTGGAAGTCGGTTTCCTGCCCACTGACTATGGTCCAGGTCTGGGACACCGTTTGGGAGTTCCCCTGCCCAGACACCCTTCGTAGCTTTCCCTGGGTGCCTTAGACTAAGAGGAACAAATGCTACTTAAGAGCCTGGCAGAGCACCCAGTATTGAGGCTGCAGGAGCTCCCAAAAGTTTACCGGAAAAAGCAACAAATGCCCTAGAATGATTTTGGGCATACCACATGTGCAGCCAGTCAGAAAGTTTTCCTTTGGGTTGCGTTTCCCCTTATGAATCTGAGCGCTTTTTGGAGAACTTAGGCGCTCAGATCAGGGCTATGTAACAATGTATTGTTTGTGGGGTCCCCTTGTTCGCAAATCATGTTTAGGCTTGATTAGAAGATTGTGCTTGTCCCATTCTAAATATGATAAAAATGAGGCTTGAGTATTAATCTGTGGGTAGGTATGATTGTCTCTTTTGGATATGATATTGTAACACAAGGCTTGTTCATATCAAAGGACTCCTTATCAAGGAGGAAATCAAGACATATGGCAAATGAGAGAGTTAGTTTATACTGAAACCAAATTTCCAGGTCACCTATGTGTGACTTCTTACACCTTACAGAGTAGCTCTGTTGGGGTCCCAGATTCAAAGAGGAATTTAGGTTGTAAGCTCTGACCGCCCATATAATCAAATTAACCCCTTTTGAAATTGACAATGCGAATTGCACAAAGCGGAGTCCTGAGGCCTGCAGAATAACTCATTATCTAGTCTGTTCCAATCTATACTAAAGTTAAAATGAGTCAAAGCTGCAGCATCTTTTTCTGAAAATGAATGGTGGTAGTCATAGAAGGTACTTGTGCCCCAGGTCCACCAGTTTATGCATATACACATCCAGTTCCTCTTGTTTCTCGGGATAGACAGAGCAATATATATCCCTATATTCGGGAACCTGAGACATACTGAAATATAAAATTACCATTGGTGTAAAACCCAACCCTGGCAGATTAGCTACTGCCAAGCGGCGAAAAAAATCCACTAAAAGGATGACAGGTGAGGTCCTGCTAGTTTGAGAGGTTCTACCTATGCGTTGGCCCGAGGGGATTTTGAGGCCACCGGACGTTGTGACGAGGTGTAAACCTCTCATTTACAATTAAAGCAGAAGATAGTATGGGAGTGACAGGTGAGGCCCTCTTTATGCAAACATGCAAGGCAAATAAATATGCGTTGGACCGATCAGCGTATACCTCCGAGTATGAGGATGGGTGTTGGCCTTGCGGGACCACTAGCCTAGAGACCACTAGCCGGCACGGAGGCCGGGGAATATACACTATTGGAAACCTGGATCCCTAACAGCCAGTAACGTCTGCCAACAGGGGACTACTAAATTTGAGCAACCAACGTAAATGTCATACCTGAGACTGTAAAGTCTGAATTGTTGGTTCAACAGTAAAAGTAAAATAAGGGGAGTAGTAAGGTACAGCAACCTAAAGATGAGAAATGTACGATATTATCTGAGAATTTAGGGATATGTGTGGGCCAGATTGCGGACCCAAATAAATAAAGGTAACCTACCCAAATTGCTAGATATGAGGTTAAATGGCAAATGCTGCCACGAAATGATGAGCACCGTATGACTGGAAAAGGCTGGACAATAAAGTGAAACATTGCCATAAACAACTGAGGAGGGTTCAGGATAATAGCATAATTACTAAATAAAATGTGACTCACCTAGAAGTGACAACTTTGATGAGCTGTCAAAAGGCAAGAACAATTTATACAGATTAATAGTCCTTGAACGAACCTGCGGATATAACATTAAAGGGACACTCCAGGCACCCAGACCACTTCTGCCAATTGGAGTGGTCTGGGTGCCAACTCCCACTATCCTTAACCCTACAAGTGTAATTATTGCAGTTTTCATAAACTGAAATTCAAATATATAAAAAAACGGTACAACTATATTATAGTAACTCAATATAATTACAATTGAAATTAAAAAAAGGGCAACATCAAAACACCAGCAAGCAACTGAATTGAGCAATTAACTCATGATAAACAAAAGGTGTGTGCGCTCCCAAAAAAATATCACAAACTAAAAAATTAAGTATAAAAGTATAAATCTTTTAATAAACATCAAAAAATAAAATAAAATTATTCAGAGGCAGTTTCACAATCTCCCTAAAGATTATACCCTAAAAACACACAAAGTAACAAAAAGTATAAAAACAATAAATTAAATACTCAGCATAGTATCCATATGCAACAAAGTTGCTAGATATATTTAGCTTTGAATATGTCAATAAATCATATACAAATGCATCAATAATATGGATAATGTGCTAAAAAAAAAAATGCAGCAAAAAAAATATATAAATATATCAAATAATAAAAACTAATTAATAATACAAAATATAAATAAATAGTACTTGACCTCGGGGTGGGCCCCCACCAGAGGTAGAAATAAAATCCAAATCAGGGATAACCAAAAAAGACCCCCAGATGACACGAAATAGCTTAGTAAAAAGCAGAAGCAAATGCACTGTATTACCGTGGTCGGTATCTTCAAAAAAGACTGCGGTATTAATTACACACAGGTAAACAAAGCTGTGCAAAAGAATTTGCTGCCTAGAATGAATGAACCTTTTGTTGAAATGCCGCGGTTGAGATCTTCGCAAAAGACCGCGGCAATCAGCCAGAAGAGACAAGGTGCCAGATGATGTACAGGGCTGGAGACAGGGAAACAGCCAAAGCAGGTATGTATGTAGATCTATGCATTTCGTTTCACTTCTGAAACTTTATCAAGACAACAATATACTACATACCCAGGGTTTAAATATCCTCTCTGATCAAAGTCAGAGAGCAGGCACTAAGACCCGGACTGGATTTTCATACAAATTATTAAAGAAAACCTCCAATTCACTTTAAACATAAACATTGCAATAAAATAAATAAAGTGATAATAATAATTAAATCTATATAAAACTAAGACCTTAAATCTTTAAAGGAACACATACCTAATAAATAGACTATTACAAATTGCTAAGTGCCAACGGAGTAGGACCAAACTAGCTCCGTTAGACATCAAATACTGTAATAGAAATATTTAAACTAAGAGTCTCCTAATTTTGTTCAAAAAGCAAAATAATTCATAGACATGAATATAATTATAGAATACTTATAATGGTGCTCCATTAATTCAGGTCGGGAACCCAAAAGAGCAATTACTTTATAACATGAAATCCTGAATCCATAGAAACGAATCAAGTATGTGAAAGGCAAACAGAAAAAGGATGGCAAAGTATTAATATATTCAATAGATCTCTTACAGATAGGGTCGGAACACAATAACTCTCAAAAAATAATAAAATAATATAATAAAAAATATATACATTAAATTAAATCATATAACAAAAAAAAAAAAAGGAACTTTTATACCTTCAAAATAATTCCCTATGTGAACATAGAGCCTGTAATGGACCGTTTTGCACACAAGGGGTTAAAACCGTTTAGGCGATTGTCCCCTTTTCAGAGATGCAGGCACAGCTACTGCAGAACACCAAACTCCTGAACAGGATACCAAGTGGCACTCCAAATTCCCGAACTGGAACCTCACGAATAGCTGCTAGCAAGCAGCTTACACTCCTGGCAATCAGACTGGAACAGCATACAGTAAATCCCCCCAAGAACGAGACAAAGCTCTGTGTTGAGGGTCAAGCAGTGAACAGACAGAGCTGTGGGTTTATTGTGCTTATGTACACATTCTTACACATTAGTACCACCCACAGGGTTTTGGAACACAACCAATAAACACATACAATACACTCAGACACATCCACACAAATTCCTCCCCTCTGCATGTGATTCAATTACCTTACACAATGGGTAATTTAATTTAGTACAAGCAGAGAAATACAAATTTTCCACATAATTCATAACTTGAAAAGTATGCATCACATTCACATAATTACATTTTCAGAATCAGCATACTCCAAATACAAACATACGTCAAAATCATACAAATCTGTCCAGTGGTTCAAAAGATAGATTGTAGTCCTTTGTGACCACAGGAAGCATGGCTTTTCTGCCCAAAACCAGTTCCACAGAGTCTTCTATCCTGGAGATAATTAGAAGTAATCCAATTATCTCCAAAGACAGAGGCAAAACCCCATTGAACACATGGCAGCAAAAAGACAGTAAAATACAATAAAATACACAAGGTTACATTTATGACATAAAATACAGACATGCAACATATGCCCAGATAGCTTAGGTCTAAGCGCACATTATTACTGAATGGCGCTCAGAGCACACACATACAGTTCAATTTCCATGGAGCCAAAGTCTTCCCCATAGTCTTTCATTATACGAATGGGCTCCATGGCTTAGCTATCTGGGGTATCACTGCTCAAACAGGGCAAGCACCAAATGACCCGGCTTTCTTGTCTTTGCAGGGGAAAATCAAGCCTTTTAACATGGGGCCATAATCCAAAGGCAACAGGCGAGCAACCAGGCTTCTCCAATGCAATGTGGCAAGATTGCTCTCGTCACAGAGCCCACATCTAAAATCCTTAGGATAATAGCTCTAGTTCCTCATTTAGACCGTTAGGTGCTAAAGAATCCAGTCTGAAAATACATAAGGATTCAGCTTTAGTAAGATCTCTTTTCCTAGTAGCTATATCCCTTGTAGGGGATACATGATCAATCACCATCAATTTAATTTGGGTAGGGTCACTCTGATGAAACATTTCAAAGTGACGTGCCACTGGAGACCTAATGTCCCTATTCAGTATGGCCAATCTGTGTTCCCTAAATCTAACTTTGAGAGGTCTGATGAAACACCTACATAGTGTTGACCACAAGGGCAAATTAACAACACATGTGGTATTACAAGTAATTTTATGTGTCACAATAAAAGTTTCTTCACCCTTATAAGGTTTGAAAGTAGACACCTTATGACAGATAAATCCACATGTGAGACATCTATTATGTCCACACCACATATTGTTCACACCATTGATAGCTTTAGACAGCCCACCAGTACTACTATTCAATTTAGAGGGGGCTAATATATTTTTCAAATTGGGGGCTTTTCTGAACGTGATTTTAGGTCATTCCGATATACTATAGCATAGCCACGGATCTTTTTTGAGGATTGACCAGTACCTATGAAAGATACTTATAATGTAGTACTGGTGGGCTGTCTAAAGCTATCAAATGCCCTATTAAATATAGTAGTAAAAACAGGAGTGGTACCCTTACCCACGTCCTTCATACTAATATCAAATTTCGCCCTTTTCCTCTAGTGAAAGTTATAATCATCCAACAGATCAAGAATAAGTTGATGATCATCATCGTGCTGTATACTTTCTAGGTTAAATTTCAGAAACACCTGTGATTCCCCACGATTCAAATTGGTGAGTGGATCTATAAGACTCTCCCTATTCATAGACCTAGCTTTCAGATAGGCCCTCCGAATATGTTCTACAGGGTATGCCTTCTCCATAAAACGGCGGCATAATACCAGGGACTCTCTCTCATAGTCCAACAAGGATGCGCAGTTACGTCTCAGTCTAATAAATTGACCAGAGGGTATGTTATAAACCCATGTAGGGTGATGACCACTCTCTGCATGTAAGTACATCAACATTTTTCGGGTATGTCTTGGTGGAGACCTTTCCTTCCAACCCAATTAAAGTTAGATCAAGAAAATCTATAGTAGATGAATGTCTATGGTAAGTAAAAGAAAGACCCCATTCGTTATTATTGAGGTAGGAGATAAAATCTTCTATTTCATCCCAACCTCCCTTCCAGATGATGAGAATATCGTCAATAAACCTGCGATAGAGGGCGAGTTGCCCCATCCAAAAAGGGTTACTGAAAACCATAGTGTTCTCCCAGAATCCCATAAATAGATTAGCATAGGAAGGGGCAAAACTCGCCTCTATTGCAGTCCCCTTGATTTGCAGGTAAAAGGCCTCATTGAATTGAAAATAATTATGTTTCAAAATAAATTCAGTAAACTTAAGAATATAATTAGCCTGTATTTCTGGAAGTAATGGGTCAGAAAACAAATAATAAGAAAGAGCTTTAAGACCAAGGGAATGATCTATATTAGTGTATAAGGACACTACATTGATAGTTATCCAACAATAACCTTCCAACCATTCCACTTCCTTAACTAAGGACAACACATGCCCTGTATCTTTTATAAATGAAGAAAGATTAAGGACATATCTACCCATTTGGAGATAGAAGAAATAAGGGAGCCAATACCAGAAATAATGGGATGACCAGGGGGGTGAGTAAGGGATTGGAGTGGTCTGGGTGCCAACTCCCACTACCCTTAACCCTGAAAGTGTAATTATTGCAGTTTTCATAAACTGCAATATTTACCTTGAAGGGTTAAGTCTTCCTCTAGTGGCTGTCTACTAGACAGCAACTAGAGGACACTTCTGTGTTCATAGATCATGAAAAGTGTGTTATATCTTTGCTGAACGTACTCACTCTATGTGAGGACCTCCAGCATCACTGAAATTCCCATAGGAAAGCATTTAAAGCATTATTTACTGCTTTCCTATGGGGAGGTATAATGCGCGTGCACGCTATTGCCGCGCATGCGGATTAGGTCTCCCCCGCCGCCGGCCGCACATGCTCAATAGGTCTGCCCCGCCGGATGACGTCGGTGGGGGAGGAGCGTGGGCGGACCCTGACCCAGCACTGAGGGACATCAGCGCTGGATACAGGTAAGTCACTGAAGGGGTTTTAACCCCTTCAGCAACATGGGATGGAGGGTGGGAGTGAAGGGGGACCTGCAGTGCCGGGAAAACAGTTTGCTTTCCTGGCACTGGAAAGTCCCTTTAACAACATATAGATGTTAACAAAATAGCAGGTTCAGCACGTGAATATATCCAATATAACCTAAAACCTCCCCCAAGATAATACCAAACTTACAACAATTATATTTAAACTGTAATATCACGTTAAACCAGTAGGAGGATCCACTATTTGAACAAGTAATCTAACCTATAACCAATTTCGCATCAATCGGTATACCTATGTGAGCCTGGAAACGAAAAGCAATCAGGAGTAATGGCACAAACACCCTATGCCACAAACAGGTGTTCGTGCGTTTCCGATATGTTTTAAACAAATAAACTTGTTCACACAAATTGATACGAACACTTAAAAGCATGTATCAGTGTATATTTATGAAAGGAGCCGAATGAGGGTCCCTGTTTGTGCAGGTGAAAGCCCCGAAAGCCACCAACATTAGATATTGTAAGTAAGTGTATGTGCGAACAGGCCCTAAAACAGACACATGCAAAAGAACGTATGAACCAGTAAGTAATTAAATAGACCCAAACCGCCATATGATGCAACCACAGCGCAATGCTTTGGGCCTAACACTTCCGGTTCGATGAACACTTCTGGGTCAGTCTCCAAGGAAGCTGGAAACCAGGACAATGAGGAAACAGGTAAGTTCTGTAAGATGGCGACTTGTGAGTGACCGGAAGTAGTCACACTCAACTTCCCAGACCAATAGCACTATGTAAGAGAGAATTGGAGGCCCTTAAAAAGGGGACCAAAGCCCTTCCCACAACTACAGGCCCAGTCTTAAATATATATGTGTGATTGTGTTGCTTCAAAGGTGGGTGTTGTGGTTGTTTTGTTGGCAAGAATGCTGTGTAGCAGTTGTAGTGACTGCTTGATAATATTGGTGTATGTAAGTTGGGTTGGACAGTAATTTTAGGTATTTTCTGGTGATGGATGCCTCTGGAGGACAGCAGTGATTATTGTCACACAATATCTCTGGGGAAAGCCTAGAGTTCATATGATTTTTATCAATTTATATGTATTTGAATTTAGAATTACATCCTAAGATAGTTCTAATTAGACAAAATGCATTGATGATGTTAGTGTTATTATGCTGTGATGTCACATGCCAGGATGTTGTGTCACAGTGGTACAGCTCAGACTAGAAAGGCTGTTTATTGGTGATTACCATATCATTCACAAGGATTCTTGTGGCAAGTTGGAGGACTTATTGAAGATTGCAGCAACCTATACCATTTAGATACAGCATCTGGGTTTAATTTTCCTGGTACCAGCGTAATTTATCATGCATAATTGGATGTGGGACTATCTATCCCATTTCTGCTATTTTGCATTTATATTGTGTATATGTGCTGACGGTCAATAACTTTTTACCACTTTAATTGCTGTTTTTACTATGAATACTTGTAGATTGCTGGTGTTGAACCAGTTGTGCTCAAAAATGTGAAAATATGACTGATCATGCAAAAAAAAAAGTTGTATCTGATCACCCCGCCTAATCTTCATTCTCCTTTCTTTCCCTTTCCTCCTATTTTCAAATCTATCAGAGCACTCCATATCCAGACTTATATATATATATATATATATATATATAAAATAATAAAAAACAACATATGATATATAATATATGTAATTAACCTTTCACCTTCTTTCTCTTTTATCCTTTTCTCTCAGTTGAAATAGTCCAAAACCTTAAATTTATATTATTACTTATTTCTCTTTTCCTTCTCTTCTTTATCCATCTCCTTTCTTCGGTTATAAATCTTTTGATTTTCTTCTCTTTCATTCCTCCTTCCTCCTATTCTGTCTCAATGTCTATATTTCTTATTTTCAGCCAATCCTGGACTTGGTTTGTAGATTCAAATACCTCTAATTGATCATCTGTTATAATCCTAAATTTGTTTGGACAGCCACATTAATATTTTATATTCTGATTACTCAACATATTTGTAATAGGCAAGAATCTTTTTCTCTGTAACCTGGTGAAGAATAACAGATCTTGACAATATGTTTAAACTTGTCTTCTTTGGTGATCTTAGATCTGCTAGCTCGCATGATAGCTTCTTTAACCCCTCAAGGACCCCACTTCTGGAATAAAATGGAATCATGAGTCCTTAAAGGGTTAAACTGGAAAGATTGAAGGTTTATTATAATATCTCTTGGATATTTTTCTGGAACTGCTTTTGGTTTATATAGTCGATGGTACCTTTCTACGTTGATATTATTTTTAAATACATCTATATTCAATGCTATCCATAGCTTTTCTAAAAAAATCTGGGATTTTGTCTTGCATAATAGACTCTGGGACATTTCATACTCTTAGACTGTTTTATCTTGACGATCTTCAAAGTCCCCTATCTTTGCTTCCCTAGTTCTCAATTGGCTAATCAGTTGTATACGTTGTTCTTTTAACCTATTTTCTTGATATTCATGATTGATGATTTTTTTTCTTAGTTTCTGCTGTGTTTGTATTTATTTGGTTTGTGATTCTCTAGACAACTCTTCAAGAAGTCAGCTGTGATATAGACTTTGTTTTGTTTAGGGGAAATGTGTTACACATCTTCCATCCTTGATGAGGAAAGAGATGTATTATCTTGTTTGCTGTCCTTGTCAGGAATCTAACCTGAGGTGGAAGTCCAGTGGCAGTTCCGGGGGGGGGGGAACAACGGGGCAATCCCACCCCCCGAGATTCTCCCCTGCCGGCTAGTGTAGGACTGGCATTGTCCAAGTGCCGGCCCTGCAATGTGCCTTCACGGACCGAGGAGGGAGATCAGAGATGCCCCTCCCCGGTCCAAAGGCATATTGCTGGCAGCTGGCAGGGAAGGGAGGGAGAGAGGACCTGGGAGCTCAGCTTGCAGCTCCTCTGGGTCCTACTCTCATGAGCACAGAGCGTTGCTGCGCTTACCACAGCAATGCTCCAAATCTAGCGAGAGTGAACTCTAGCCCTGGAGCTTCGGGCTAGAGTTCACTGTAACCACTGGGACCACCAGGGATTCCCCACCGGACCACCAGGGATCCAGAAATGTCCCCCCTCCTCCCAATAAAGGTAAGAAGGGGGACATAAATATATTTAATTTAAATAAAAATAAAAAAACACATTATTAAAAAGCCTGCCTACCTTCCATACACACTGCCCCCCCATACACGCACTGCCCTCCCATACACAGCCTCATACACACACTGCCCCCCATACATACACACTGTGATACACACACACTGCCTCCCCATACACACACATACAGTGCTCCCCATACACACGTTGCCCCCCCACATACAGTGCCCCCCATACACACACTGCCACTCTCTCCCACACACACACACTGCAACCCTGACATACACTGCCGCCCTCACGCACTCACACACACACACACACTTCACCCCTCACACTTACCACTGCTCCTATGCCCTATATCCCAGCAGACCCCAGGTAAATTGTCAAACTGTTCTTAAACGGTTTGACTTCTTACTCTGGGATGGGATCCTGGCACTACTGGCACCATAACTACTACACTGAGCTGGAGTGGTTATTGTGCCTGGATTATTTCTTTAAATACTCTACAAGTGCCCCTCCCGAGATCAGGCTCTGGATCCACCACTGTGGGAGTCCGAAGTACAGAGATGTACACTCACCCTTGCAGATAAACACAGTCCAAGGCGACCAGGTAAGAAGCCACCTGGGCTGTGAATCTGTGCATGGGGGCTATGAATGAAAAGTGCTCCAATAGGCATTACAGACAAAGACACAAGCAGAAGGATGGTCGATGTGAAGCCAAAGTCAGAAGATGCCAGAGATCAGGCTAAATGAGGAGTAGAGCCAAGGTCAGAAGCTGTGGTCAATCTGGAGAACAATCTCAGGAGACTAGAAAGCAGGAACTAAACACATAAACCAGAATCAAAGAACTGACACTGCTCTCAGGGAGAAGCAGTGTTTTATACCCAGGTGATGAGCGATCTGCCTCAGGTGAAGCACAGGCAATAGCCAAAGATAAAGTCCAGCCCCCTAGTTCTGCAGACATGGCCAGGTATAACAGAGATAGACCTACTCAAAATACTAGAATCTGCTGTGGCTCAGAGACAGTGTGGCAGGCCCATCACATGGAAAGACCTCAGATCAAATCCCCTGTTTGGCACTTATGGAACGGCCATCTGGATGGCACAGGTTTTACCCTGACAGTCCTTAGATGGTGTGACAGTAGTCACCATCACTGGGAGCATAAGATGGACACTTCAATTAGATCCCTGGATGACTCCTATGTTTAAATCACTGTGGGTGCAGGGTGTGTAATTTAAATGTTAGTGTGCTCTCCTGTCTTGCTAATGCTTGAAATCAACTACATATATTTGGAGCCTGTACAGTGCCACCTGTTGGTTTCAATTATCTTGCAACAACTATAGGCACTATAGCAATATTTGGGTAAATTGCATATTGCTAATTCAACAGGCAGGAGAGGTATTTTCTGTTAATTATTGTCTATTATGTGTTATAATAAGTTCCTGTATGTTGTATAATGTGATTTGACTATTTGTATTGTTATTGAGTTGTCCAAGTAAAAATAAAGTTTTGTATGTTAGTTCCATTTGGAACACAGTGGATTTTAAGGATCCCCGTGACAGAGTCTTTGGATCTGTTTTCTGACTGCATGATCCCTCTAGCACTGGGATAAATCAAGAGAGCTAGGCCTGAGAGCCACAATTGCCTTTGCAAAGGCAATTACTATAATCACTGTAAGCAGAGCTTGCAGAAGAAAAGGCAGAGGGGATGGTACCTGCCTGGAAGAAGTGGAATAAGCAGAGGGGACCTGCAGCCTGGTCGGATAGAAGAGTTCCAGAGAGACCCCAGTCAAGCTTCAGCGACTGGGGCTAAAGCATTCCAGGGTCCCTACAAGTGGCTAGGAAACGGACTGGGCGGAGGTACCCGGTCGGAGTACAGGAGCTCCGTCACAAATGGCTTATTTATTGGAGAGAAAAACTTGAGGGTTCTTTATCTGTTTTTAATTCATTTTTTCCCTTTTTTGTAGGATTTTTCTCTGCTGATTTGGTTGTCATATTAAGTTACTGCTTTCACTGTCCGATGACTGGTTAATCTTTCTCTTCTGAAATGATTAACTTCACCTTTTAGTTTCTTCTCAGTAAGAATAAAATAAACCTGACTAAATTAATTTTACACCTTTCATATTTCTTTGCTCTCTCTTCACCTTCCCTCTCTCTCCTTCCCTACTCCTCTCAGACCAATAGTAAAAATAGGTAAGTGAAAAAAATGTCTGTTTGGAACTTAATTAGCATGAGGATAGTAGATGTTTTTTTTTTTTTTCTTTACTTCTTTCCCCTTAATGTCTCTTGATATAGATGTTGGTTCCATATAATATAAGAGATTTTCTTTCTTTCTTTCTTACTTTCTTTCTCTCTTTCTACCTTTCTTTCTTTCTTACTTTCTTTCTTTTTCCTGCTCTTGGAAACTTTACAAACGTTTTGGGGACAGGTGATTTGAGAATAGCTCTTATCTTTTTCTCTTATACCCCCCCTTATCTCCTCTTCTTGTTCCCTTTTTAACAGATAATTGCTTTTATATTTGTGTCATATATTCATGAAATATCACTTATCTGAATCTGTTTTGCTTACACAGAACCTCAGGACCAATTGCTTTAATTCTCCCTTTAACTTTACTACTTGTGGTCTCTGTTTTGTATCACCGGCCACGTTATTTCCCCACTTTTGGCACACTTCTGCTTTAAAGTTTATTCAAGCGGATTTGACAGCCTTTAATGTCTTCTCCTCATCCAGCACTTTTGTCAACCCCATCAGATTTCAGCTCTATTTCCCATTACTACCGGCTTTAATCACCAGCGCCTGTGGCTATAGACTTTGTTGTTCGCAGTATTCCCTTCGCCAAAACCCAGCCTCCCCACCTTGGGATGCATGTGCCCGCCCACTCTACGTCATCATGCAACTGGCCGTGGGAAATTACATTTTAATTACCATTTTAACCTGTGTATGTCACCTTGTGTGTCTTTAACAAGGTCAAACATTCAAGGGTATGTAAACTTTTGATCAGGGCCAATTGGGTGATTTCTGTTATCATTATGAGTTAAAAAGGAGCCAAACAACTATGTGATAATAAATGGCTTTATATGATCATTATCCTTCAATAAGAACATTGGAAAATATCAGGCATATTTTTTTATCAAGGTTTTGTTTAATGAGTGCGAAGAAGGTTATTCGTTTAACCTAAACAATAAGGAGTGTCTTTCGTAAAGATATATGTAATGAATATATTTTTTACACTTTAGATGTTAAAGAAATCAAGTAAAGTCCATGTAGAAAACACATTTTTAAATTACACACAATGGATGACAGATAATCACGCAAACATATGGGGGGTGTAAATCATTATGTAACAGATAGAATATTAAGAAATAATTTATTATTAAAATAGATTTTTTTAACACTTAATTATGATATTTTAGTCTATGATATAAAATAAAAAGGCACTATATAAATGTATAAAGGTTCAAGATATTGAGATAGTTAATGGATAATTGTATATAGGGCACTTATTATAGGATAGAAATTGAAGATAATTACTAGTTCGGTATAACACACAAAAGAGGTAAATATAAAGTATGTAAATAATTAAATATTAGTTTGGTTTAATTCATGAAAGGGGTAAACACAGTATATTAAAACAAACTAGTTCATGCAAGGTTTTGTTTTTTATACTAGACAAATACCTTTTGATAAAATATAATATTAGATAAGTATTTTGTAAAGCACTCATTCACATGTTTCTCTCCGAAATTTCAGGGAAGGAAAACATAAAAATGAGGATTATCAAAATTTTAACTACGGTAATAGGTTTATATATGTTAATTATTTTTATTTTTTTCGTCTCCCCCCTTCTGGTGCTCCTCTTCTTCAACACAGGAGAAGATATAATATAGCAACGTATATATTTAAAGTTTGATAGAAATTTTGTAGAATAAGGTAGACTTCATAAACAAAATAACAGATTAAGGAGATTTTTTTCCCCTAGTCGATGGCTTTCGCCTTCACACCATAAATCCTGTTAGGATTTTAGTGTGTACAAATCAGGTACACAGAATGGTCAGTGTAATGACTCTTTTTAGAGTCTTTTGTGTAAATGTATTAGTTTTGTCAAAGGTCTGTTTTCAATGTTTTTGCTTTGTATTTGTAATTATGTATTATGTTTCAGTCATTAAGAGCCCCTCACTAAGCCCAGAAAAAACTGTGATTAAAATTGTCTAAATATGGTTAGATTTGTCTCAATTAATATACAAGGCCTCAATATATCACAAAAAAAAGAATTCCAAGACTACTTGAGAAAAGAAGAGGTACAAGTAGTATTTATTCAGGTGACTCATTGGTGGCAGATGGATGAGAAAAGATGGAATAGTAAGAAAATTCCATTAAAATGTGTGCATCCAGAATAACTGGAAAAAAATGTGGGGTAGCAATCCTTTTTTCGAAGTATCTAACAGTCAATATCAAATTTAAGGATCAAGATCCAGAAGAAACAGTCCAGAGAATTTAATTGGCAAGCCCTATATTTAACCCTGTAACTTTCTAAAACACCATAAAACCTGTACATGGGAGGTATTGTTATACTCAGGTGACTTTGGTGAATACACGTATGAGTGTTTTAAAATGGTAAAACCTATCATGATGATGATATCACCAGTAAAAGTGCAGTTTTTGTGTAAAAAAAAATGCAAAAAACAAATAAGAATGCTAACTTTGGCCAGGGTTTGTGACTAAGTGGTTACTACAAAAGACTTGACATACCCCATTTTGAATACCCTTGGTTGTCTACATTTGCAAATGGTATGCCATTCTGGGGTTAATTCACATTCCTGGGGTACCACATGGTCTCAAAAGGCAACATACACCACACAAAGCAATCTGACAAACTGAAATGGGCAAGCACTATTTTGACCCTGTAACTTTCCAAAACACCATAAAACCTATACATGGGGGTATTGTTATACTCGGGAGACTTTGCTGAACATCAATATGAGTGTTTTAAAATCATAAAACATATCACAATGATGATATCACAAGTAAAAGTGCAGTTTTTGTGTAACAAATCGCAAAAAACAATTGTTAACACGACATTTGGCAAGCATTTGTGACTAAGTGGCTACTACAAAATACTGGCATACTCCATTTTCCATACCCTGGGTTTTATACTTTTTCAAATGGTATGTCATGGTGGGTTTAATTTTTATTTCTGGGCTGCCATACTGGCTCAAAGGCAACATAGCTAATCTGGTATATAGCAATTTGCAAAAACAGAAATAGGCAAATCCTATGTTTGACCCTGTATCTTTCTAAATCACCATAAAGCCTGTACTGGAGGGGTACTGTTGTACTCCTGAGAAATTACTCTACACAAATGTGAGTGTCTTAGAGCAGTAAAATGTATCGGTGAAAGGACAGTTTATTTGTGCAAAAATGCAAACAAACTAATATAAAGGCTAATTTTGGCCATGGTTTGTGACTAAGTGGCTAATTAAAAAGATTTGATATAGCTAGGCTTGTTTACTTTTACAAATGGTATGCCATGATGGGGTTAATTTTCATTCCTGTGCTACCATACAGTCTCAAAGGCAACATAGGCCCAGCACACCAATCTGACAAATTTCAATGTGCAAACATGGAAAAGCCCTACATTTGACCCCTGTAAATATCCAAAACCCATAAAACCTGTACATAGGGGGTACTGTTGTAATCAGGAGACAAATATGTGTATTTTATTTCAGTAAAAGCCAACAGTATTAGGACATTCACAGTTAAAATATCATGCAAAACTTAAAAAAATAACATTTCTTAATTTCTCATACTTGTTTAGATTTTATTTTTATTAAATTATGTTTCATATAGAAAAAATTGATATGAAATGAAAGACCTGTTTCTCCTGAACAAAATTATATATAAGTGTGGGTGTACTTAATATGAAAAAGGTAAAATATGGTTGAACCATATATAGAGCTCATTCCATTTTTTGTTTACATTTTGTTTTGATCACAACTTGTACAATTGGCTCAGTCCTTAACCCCTTAAGGACAGAGCTTCAAAAGCTTGTCTTTCACTTAATGACAACAGCATTTTTTTCATTTTTTGCTGTTTGCGTTCAACTGCAAATTGCATTTTACTAATTTGTTGCACCAACACATATTATACATCGTTTTTTAAAGGACAGAAAGGGCTTTAATTTGATGTAACACACATATATAAATGCTTATTTATTATAAAAAAATACCGAAAAATATAATTTTTTTATTTTTTTTTTATTTTTTTTTTATTTTATTTTTTCCCACTCATATAGAATCACTTAATTGTGCTTTGCACAATTTGCTAATTTGTTGATGTTATTGGGGCTTGTTTTCACTTTAAAGCTACTAGTCAATTGAGAATTAAGTGTATGCACACAAGCATTTGGAACATAAGGATTTAAAAGCAAATATGTCTAAGTATTGATATCAATTAGATTTGAACTCAACGAGGTGGTTAAAAGAAAGTTATTCACATGTATTAGTAAGTTAAGTAGAAACAGATTTATTTAAAGTAAAGAATCACAGAGTAACTGATCTAAGTATAAAATAATGGAAGAATTTTTTTTTATTTTTTTTTTTTTTATTTTTTTTTTCTCCACTCATATAGAATTACTTAGTTGTGCTTTGCACAATTTGCTAATTTGTTGATGTTAATGGGGCTTGTTTTCATTTTAAAGCTACTAGTCAATTGAGAATTAAGTATATGCACACAAGCACTTGGAACATAAGGATTTAAAAGCAAATATGTCTAAGTATTGATATTAATTAGATTTGAACTTAACGAGGTGGTTAAAAGAAAATTATTCACATGTATTAGTAAGTTAAGTGGAAATAGATTTATTTAAAGTAAAGAATCACAGAGTAACTGATTTAAGTATAAAATAATGGAAGAAAATTTTTTTTTTTTTTCTTCTCTCTCTCTCCCTCTTGGAGAGAGATTGCAAACTTGTAAATATTACTACCTCTTTCTGGATACGCCCACTTAGTGTCTAATTTAAAGACACAGTAAAGACTGAATTTCTATATGAAAATTTACAGTCTTTGTGATAAAAAAGGAGGATTTCCTCCTATGATTTTAATATTTTGTTCTATGTGTTTGTGTAGATATGTTTATGCAGCAATAGGGAAGGGCAATGGTTATCGAGTGGAAAGGGATGCAGGGAGGTTTTTGAAAATAATATGATAAAAATGCTTACACTTAATGTTCAGGGATTGAATACTATAGCGAAAAGAAATCTATTGTACAAATACCTCAGTGAAAAACAATTGAATTTAATATTCCTACAAGAAACTCACTGGAGACAAGTGGATAAACAAAATTGGGGGGGTAAAAGATTTCCACTTATAATTCAAGCTTCCAATAAGGAAAAAAAAAAATGTGGAGTAGCTGTGGTATTTGGAGAAAAGATTAAAGTTGAAGTAATTCATCAAATACAAGACACTAAAGGCAGGTATTTAATAATAATATGCAAAATTGACTCTATACTTTTTACATTATGTAATATATATCTTCCCAATCATTTACCAGTTGCTTATTTAAAAACAATTCTGGAAAAAGTAGATGATGTTAAAGTGGGAAAGTTAATAGTGGCGGGGGATTTCAATGCTGTACTAGACCCTCAGATAGATAAAAAATTAATGAAAGGAAATATTTTAAATCAGATGGTTATAAAACAAGCAAAAGCCTTAAAAAAAATTAAAGATGAATATAATCTATTTGATATTTGGAGAATTTTTAATCCTAATGAGAGAGACTATACGCATTTTTCTAAAGTGCATTTTTCCTATTCAAGATTAGACATGATTTGGGTCGACCCAAGTATTATTGATATGACCAAAAAAATAAAGATTGACGAGATAGTATGGACAGATCATGATGGAGTTTTTTGTGAAATGATTTTTAGTACATTTAAAAGAGAAGCTTATACTTGGCGGTTAAGAGATAATTTGCTTTGTTGTGAATCAAAAAAAACTCATATAAGAGATAATATAAAAAATTATTTTAAAGAAAATATCTCAGAAAATATTGATTCATCTATTTTGTGGTGTGCCTTTAAGGCCGTTATAAGAGGGCATATTATCAAGTTACAAAGCCAACTTGATAAAAATAATACTTTGGCATTTTTACATACAAAATTAAGAGATTTGACTAATATCAATAAACAATCTCCATCTTCTGAAATTTATGAAAAAATATTAGAACTTAAAGAAAAAATAAAGCAAAAATTAATGGACACGATAGCTAAAAATATGGTTAGACTAAAATTTAAATATTATTCCAAAGGCAATCGAGCTGAAAAGATGCTATCCCAAAAACTTAGAAAACAAAAAGTACAAAATAAGGTAGACAAAATAATACAGAACGGAAAAATAGCACTAACCCCCAGAGAGATTGGAAAGTGTTTTAATGAATACTATTCCAATCTATACAATATTCCTCAGATTAATACAGATGAGGATATTAAAAACTATTTAAATAATATAAAGAAGCCTCAATTAACTTCTATTGAAAATGATTTCTTAAATAAACCTATAACTATGGAGGAGACTATGAAAGCAATAAATGATTTAGAAAAATCTAAAACACCAGGCCCGGATGGGTTTAGCAACCTATTTTATAAAACATTTAAAGATTTAATATGTCCACATTTGACCTCTGCTTTTAACATAGCGGCAAACAGAGGATTTTTACCAGCAGAGATGCTAAAAGCTAATATCTTGCCTATTCTAAAAAATGATAAAAACCCCACTGATATCAAAAACTACCGTCCGATATCTTTAATAGATGTTGACACTAAGTTATACGCTTCGGTTTTGGCTGCTAGAATAAAAAAACTTCTTCCACTAATCATCCATAAAGATCAAATAGGATATGTTCCAGGTAGAAATTCCTATACAAGTATAAGGAAAATTATTAATATCTTGGATGATGCAAATAGATATGATGTTCCAGTTCTGACTCTGTCGATTGATGCTGAAAAAGCATTCGACAGAGTCAGCTGGAAATATTTAGAAGCCGTTTTACAACATTATGGATTGGAAGGTTGGATTAAGAAAGCTATAATGGCACTATATGTAAATCCTGTTGCACGAACTATTGGACCTAATATAGTCGCCCCATGGTTCCAACTTAGAAATGGTACCCGACAGGGTTGTCCCCTCTCACCATTGCTCTACTTGCTGACTATTGAGCCATTGGCTGAGAATATTAGGAATAATAAAGAGATCCATGGTTATAAAATAATGGATGAGGATCAAAAAATTAGCTTATATGCTGATGACATTTTAATTACTCTTACAAACCCTAAAAATTCTTTGGAACGCATAATGCAAGAAATAGAGCGATATAGCTTCATATCAAATTATAAGTTAAATATAAATAAATCCTTGATACTAGATGTTAATCTAAGTAAAAGGATACAACGAGAGATTAAAAACAAATATGATTTTATTTGGGTTAAAGAAAGTATGGATTACTTAGGAATTAAAATAACTAGAGAGACAAATAAGATTATGGAAGTAAATTTCCTAACATTATTATTAGATCTCAATAAATGGTTAAAAGATCGCAGAAACCTAGAGATTACTTTTTTGGGGCGAATAAATGTTATCAATTCATATGTTATACCAAAGTGGAATTATATGTTTCAAATGTTACCTTTACATATCCCAATCCATTGGCTTCAATTAATACAAAGAAGTTTTACTCAATACATCTGGAAAGGCAAGAAGCCGAGATTGAAACAGTCAATATTAGCGCAGAAAATATATAAAGGTGGACTTGATTATCCACTCATAATGAATAACTTTAAAGCAGCTATTACCCTACATGTCTATAGAATGCAAATGAAAGAAAATAAAGATGAGGGATGGTATAAAATGGAATTGAAGGCAGGAGAAGTTTCTAGCTTAGATTGTTTAATCTGGAATATAAATAAAATGCCAAAGAAAAAAGAATATGCCAGTATTATTCTAACTCAATTACTGGAAAATTGGTTAAAAATTAAAAAAGTAATGAATATAGAAAAAAAAGTTCCAAGTTATTTAGAGTTAGATATTGTAGAAAAACAAGTGGAAGACTTAAACTTAAATAATTGGAAAAAAGTAGGGATAACGACTCTGGACCAATTATTGACAGAAGGATTAATTAAAACCTTTGCTCAAATAACAGAGATACACAATCTCCCTCCTAGAGAGGTGTTTAATTTTTTAAGACTTAAAAGCTATATAAATACACATCTAATAATACCAAAATCTAATTTAAGCAATTCGATAGATTTATTATTTACATCAAAAAAAGTTAATAAACCACTTTCTAAAGCTCTAATACTAATTAAATCAATAGCTGAAGACACAAATCCTACTGCTATACAGGCTTGGAAACAAGACTTGAATATCGATATAAATCTGAATCAATGGGGTTCTTCAATGATGGATGTTAAGAAGAATATACATTCATTAAATTTATTAGAAACGCACTTTAAAGTTTTAAATAGGTGGTACTTAGTACCAGCTAAATTGAATAAAATTTACCCTCTAGTAAATCCTATCTGTTGGAGATGCAATAGTATTAGAGGCAATTTTAGACATATTTGGTGGGATTGCTATAAATTAAAAAATCTCTGGTTGAAAATGCAGCATTTTATATCTAACAATTTAAAACTCGAGTTGATTATCTCTCCAGAGGTAGTTCTACTTCATCTAAATTGGCCTCATATGACATATGAATTAAAAGCAATCCTTATACATCTGTTTTTAGCGGCTAAAATAGTAATTGCGAGATGGTGGAAAAGGGATTTAGAAGTCCCCTGGAAGAAAGTTAAAACTCAACTCGAGTTTCAGATTAGAATGGAGCTGATGCTAAGTAAACAAAGACTAAGCAATAAGATTTCTGTTTGGTTAAAGTGTATTGAGATGATTGATGTATAAAATAGTGTCGTTCAATTAACAGTAGAACAATTCCATGAACATTGCAAATAATTATGAGATTTATCTAAATGATATTACCACTCTATTATGGAAGTCTTTCTGATGTATTTTTCTTCTCCCTCCCCTATTTTGCTGCTGTGTTGTTTGTTTGTATTACAAATGTATATTTGTATGATATTTGTATTTGTATGATATTTGTATTTAATGAGATTTAAAAGAAAAAAATTCAAAATAAAGATTAAATATTCAAAAAAAATATAAAAAAAAATGAAAATGTGTTTTTTTTACAGTTTTTGCAATAATAATGTGTGCATAATTAGTGCAGGTTAAAAAAAGTAATTAAAATAAATTCATTTAGTTGTTCTGATTTACAGAATATATAATGTGCCTGAGATTTTAATTTTTTTGGTAGTTACAGGTCACAAAGCACAAGGAGTAAACTAAACCTTTAATGTGGAGCGATTTTAGAATTTGGTATGTTTGTCTTGTAAGCTTAATAGCTATAAAAGAAAACAAAATTGCCAGACAAAAGTATATATTTATAAAAAGTAGACATCACGGGCTATTTACCTAAGGTTGTTTTGAACTTTCTACATAGCCATTTCACCGCCAACTGCTAAATATTGGAGTAAAATTGTGTTTTTTTTTGGTTTTTGGCACACAAACTTATAACAAAGAAATTCTCATGTATATTTTGTAAAGTTGGTGTGTGCTATTCCTGTACAAAGTTGTATTTTGTGTTCAGTTACATCTGCTGAGTAAAATGACACCCCCATTGTATGTCTTTGGCACTATTTCGTGAAGTTACAGTGCCATATTAGATACCTGTCCTTTTCAGTATTCACAGTAGAATTTTGAGAGACGGATTTAATGAGCCTATGCTTCCATTTGGGGTATTATAGTAGTTTGACTGTTCAAAAAAAACCCACAAAGGCCTACCATTTGTAAAAGTAGACACTCCAGGGTATTTCATAAGGTGCATATTGTGCCTTAACATGCCCCCATTTTTTCACCAATATATACCAAAGTATGTGGTAAAAAATAATTTTGTGCATTTTTTACATATGGATTGCATTTGTGCTTGACATTTTGTATATTTCATATGTGCCACTAAGTTCAAACCCCCCAAATTATGCTCAGCTAAGTCTTCTGAGTAAAAGGACACCACCATTGTATGTCTTTGGCACTGTTTCGTGAAGCTATAGTGCCATATAGGAAACTTGTCCTTTTCAGTATTCACAGTAGAATTTTGAGAGATGGTTTTAATGAGCCTTAGCTTCCATTTGGGGTATTATAACAGTTTGACTGTTCAAAAAAAAACCACAAAGGCCTACCATTTGTAAAAGTAGACACTCCAGGGTATCTCAGAAGGTGCATATTGTGCCTTAACATGCCCCCATTCTTTCACCAATATATGCCAAAATATGTGGTAAAAATTAATTTTGTGCATTTTTTACATACGGATTGCGTTTTTGCTGTTACTGAGACATGGTGCAATGAGAAAAATGACTGGGACATAGCAATACCAGGGTACTCTTTATATAGGAAAGATAGGGAAGGCAAGAAAGGGGGAGGGGTGGCCTTGTATGTGAAGGATAGCATAAAATCTAGCCTAATAAAAGTTAGTGAGGCAAACATAGAGTCCGTTTGGGCTACGTTAGAATTTGGTAATCACACAGTAACTCGTGTAGGTGTGATTTATAGGCCCCAGGACAAATTGAAGAGTTAGATAATCTACTAGTTGAGGAAATAGCTAAAATGACAATGAAGGGGAAGTTATCATCATGGGTGACTTTAATCTTCCTGATGTAAATTGGAAAACAAAATTAGCTACTTGTGCCAGGAGCACACATATTCTAAACTCCCTACTGGGTTTGTCTCTAAAACAAGTTGTTGAGGAGCCAACTCGTAAAGAGGCCATACTAGATTTAGTGTTAACAAATGGAGATTTAGTATCAGATGTTACTGTAGGTGAAAGTTTAGGATCCAGTGATCATGAGTCAGTGTGGTTTAATATAAGAACAGTGACTGAGTCACACCACACAAAAACAAAAGTTTTAGACTTTAGAAAAACAGACTTTTCTAAAATTAGAATATGGGTAGAGGAGTCATTATCAGACTGGAGCAATTTAAATGGAGTCCAAGAGAAATGGGATTATTTAAAAGTTGCACTATTGAAGGCAACAGAAAATTGCATTAGGCTTGTCAGTAAAAGCAAAAAATTCAAGAAACCACTGTGGTACTCCGCAGATGTGGCCAAAATAGTTAAAAACAAAAAGTTAGCATTTAGGAATTATAAAAAAACCCAGAGTGAGGGAGACAAAATGATCTATAAGATTAGGCAGAAAGAGGCTAAGCAAGTTATAAGAGCTTCCAAATCACACACAGAAGAGAAAATAGCACAGTCAGTAAAAAAGGGGGATAAAACATTTTTAGATACATAAATGAGAAAAGAAAAGTAAAACAAGGATTAGTTAGATTAAAAACAAAAGAAGGAAGGTATGTAGAAGAGGATAAAGGTCTAGGCTGACTGCCTCAATTAATATTTTTGTTCTGTATTTACAGATGAAAATGAAGGAAAGGGACCTCAGTTGAGAAAAAAGGATAAATGAGTCATTTATTACACGTGAGTTTACAGAGGAAGAGGTTCTATTTCAACTGTCAAAAGTAAAGACAAATAAGTCAATGGGACCTGATGGAACACACCCAAAGCTATTAAAAGAGCTTAGTGGTGTACTAGCAAAACCATTAACAGATTTATTTAACCAATCATTGTTAACAGGTGTAGTCCCAGAAGATTGGAAGTTAGCGAATGTTGTGCCCATTTACAAGAAAGGTGATAGGGAGGAGTCGGGCAACTATAGGCCAGTAAGCCTTACTTCAGTAGTGGGGAAAGTGATGGAAACCATGTTAAAGGATAGGATTGATGAACATCTAAAACACATGGATTTCAAGATCAGAGACAACATGGGTTTACTTCAGGGAGATCATGCCAAACTAATCTTATTGATTTTTTTGATTGGGTAACTAAAATTATAGATCAGGGTGGTGCAGTAGACATTGCTTACCTAGATTTCAGTAAGGCTTTTGACACTGTTGCACATAGAAGGTTTATCAATAAACTGCAATCTTTAAGTTTGGATTCCAATATTGTTGAATGGGTAAGGCAGTGGCTGAGTGACAGGCAACAGAGGGTTGTAGTCAATGGAATATATTCGAAGCTTGGACTTGTCACCAGTGGGGTACCTCAGGGATCTGTACTTGGACCCATTCTCTTTAATATTTTTATTAGTGATATTGCAGAAGGTCTTGATGGTAAGGTATGTCTTTTTGCTGATGATACTAAGATATGTAACAGGGTTGATGTTCCAGGAGGGATAAGCCAAATGACAAATGATTTAGGTAAACTAGAAAATGGTCAGAATTGTGGCAACTGACATTTAATGTGGATAAGTGCAAGATAATGCATCTTGGACGTAAAAACCCAAGGGCAGAGTACAGAATATTTGATAGAGTCCTAACCTCAACATCTGAGGAAAGGGATTTAGGGGTGATTATTTCTGATGACTTAAAGGTAGGCAGACAATGTAATAGAGCAGCAGGAAATGCTAGCAGAATGCTTTGTTGTATAGGGAGAGGTATTAGCAGTAGAAAGAGGGAAGTGCTCATGCCATTGTACAGAACACTGGTGAGACCTCACTTGGAGTATTGTACACAGTATTGGAGACCGTATCTTCAGAAGGATATTGATACCTTAGAGAGGGTTCAGAGAAGGGCTACTAAACTGGTTCATGGATTGCGGGATAAAACTTACCAGGAAAGGTTAAAGGATCTTAACATGTATAGCTTGGAGGAAAGACGAGACAGGGGGGATATGATAGAAACATTTAAATATATAAAGGGAATCAACACAGTTAAGGAGGAGACTATATTTAAAAGAAGAAAAACTACCACAACAAGAGGACATAGTCTTAAATTAGAGGGACAAAGGTTTAAAAATAATATCAGGAAGTATTACTTTACTGAGAGGGTAGTGGATGCATGGAATAGCCTTCCAGCTGAAGTGGTAGAGGTTAACACAGTAAAGGAGTTTAAGCATGCATGGGATAGGCATAAGGCTATCCTAACTATAAGATAAGGCTAGGGACTAATGAAAGTTTTTAGAAAATTGGGCAGACTAGATGGGCCGAATGGTTCTTATCTGCCGTCACATTCTATGTTTCTATGTTTCTATGCTGGGTGTTTTGTATATTTCATATGTGCCAAACCTCCCAAATTATGCTCAGCTAAGTCTTCTGAGTAAAAGGACACCCCCAATTAATGTCTTTGGCACTATTTCGTGAAGCTACAGTGCCATATAGGAGACCAAGCCATATCCGTTTTTACCAAACTTTAAATTTTGACGCTGGGCCTATGTGCAATTTCCAAGCATCTTTGCAAGTTTTAAATTCAAACTACCCCACAAAGGCCTACCATTTCTTAAAGTAGACACCCCAGGGTATTTCAAAAGGTATATTTTGAACCTTAGCGTGGGATCATTTTTCCGCCAGCTTGTACCAGGTGTAGTGGTAAGCGTTTTTTTCTGCCTTTTTGACATTAAAGTGAGTTTGCACAGTATATTTTGCAAACCTTATGTGTGCTACGACTGTATAATATTTCATATGTTGCTCAGCTATGTCGGCTGAGTACACCAATACTCCCGTATGTACCTTTGCCAGGTATATGTGGACATCAGAGGGGCACATTTGGAACACAGCCATTCCAGTTTTTTTCAAACTTTAAATTTTTACGCTGTGCCTATGTCCCATTTTAGGGTATTTTACCAGGCTATATAATCCAAATACCCCATAAAGCCATACCATTTCTTAAAGAAGACAGCCCAGGGTATTTCAAAAGGCATATTTTGAACCTTAGCATGGGATCATTTTTCCGCTAGCTTGTACCAAGTGTAGTGGCAATAAGCATTTTTCAGCAATACCCCCGTATGTACCTTTGACAGGTATATGTGGATGTGGAAGTGGCGCATTTGAGACGCAGCCATTCAGTCTTTTTCTAACTTTGAAGTTTTACGCTGTGTCCATGTTCCAATTTGAAGTAGTTTAGACGGTTGGTTATTGAAACTTCCCCACAAACACATACTATTTATTAAAGAATACACCCTGGGGTAATTCAAAAGGCATATTTTGAACCTTGGAGTGAGAATTTTCTCTAGTTTGTTCCAGGTGTAGTGGTAATGAGCATTTTTAAAATGTATTTTTTTTTACTTTTTTAAACTTTTTTACTTTTAAAAACTAGTTTTTAAACTTTTGTTTTGCTTATTAATTTTTTTAAACTTTCCTAAACTTTCTTAAAACTTTTCTGCAGATTTAACATTTTTCTAAGCTTATTTTTTTAACCGTTAACCCCTAACTAGCAGTAAGCAGCACTAACAGTAAATTCCCCATTTTCCCATAACTCCCACCCATCCCAGCTAGCAAAATATATAGTTATAAAATATTTAAATTAATTAAATAAATTGAACCCTTGAGGATTAAACAATAAATAAAAGTTAATCCTCAGGGGTTAAAAAAAATTAGATCAGAGTATAATACTGTGATCTGTATTTAATCACTGTAGCCAGTGATCGACTGGCAGGGAAGGGGTTAATTTTTATTTTGAATGGGTAAAAGGGGTGCTTTTTTTTTTTTTTTACTTAAACATTATTAAAACTTTTTTTTAGTTTAATTTTTAACTTTTTTAAAGTTTATTTTAAAACTTTTTTTAACGTTAACCCCTAGTTAGCCTAATGCCAAATCCCCCAATTTCCCACTAACTTCCACCCACCCAAGCTAGCTAAATATATAATTTTAAAATATTTAAATTAATTAATTAAATATATTTAACCCGTGAGGGTTAAAAAAAAAAAAATAATTGACCCTCAGGGGTTAAAAAAAAAAAATCAGATCATAGTAAAATGTAATCCCTGCCAACTGATCACTGTAGTCAGTGATCAATTGGCAGGGAAGGGGTTAATTTTGTATTACAATGAGTAAAGCAGGGTAGGACTTTAAACTAACTTTATTTTTTTTCCTGCAGGGGGCAGGATCATCACTGTTCCGGCTCCCTGCACTTCACACAGAACCAGGAAGTGCAGGGAGGCAGAAGGTAAGTATACTGAGCACATGTGCTCGCTCTGACTTGCGGTCAGAGCGAGCACATGTGCTGGGCAGCCTGATCGGGTGCTCTCAGTCTGCCTCTAATACAGAGGCATACTGGAGCACCATTAACCCTGCGATTGCCACGATAGCGGCGATCCGGGGTTAATTTTACCGCGTGACGGACATGGTCCGTCACTCGTCATTAAGGGTCTCCCCTCTGTGACGGACCTCATCCGTCACTCGTCCTGAAGGGGTTAAGGGGTTAATCTTTACTCATATACGCTCTCAACTAATTTACCAGTTAAAGATGGAAACAAATTATACTAAAAATCCAAACAAAACTTCAGATCTATGGGATAAATGGGAAAAAGAAATTGAAAAAAAATACAAATTATTACCTAGTATGAAAATAAAACTAAAAGAAAAAGAAAGAACTGTAGCGGAGATGCAATATTCCCCAGGTTATCTCTGCTTATAATCCAAGTGAGGCTCAGGAACAAGTAAATAGTAAATCCACAGGCAAGGCTTCCAGCAGGTAAAATACAGCAATATCCCAACAGCAATCCCAATAACTGGACGACACACAGTTTCAGGAGCAGAACTGAAAGCTTTAATCCACAGTCTCCTTATTAAAGCATGCTCCCATGCAAGGGAGGGATTTACAGTAATTATTACAGTAGCCAATCCTGTCCTGGTAACCTCCCACACATCTCCTCCCCTCAGCCAGCATCATAATCCCCTTATCCAGTACAGTAATTCCCCCCGTTTCTGGATGTACACCTAAACGTAGGGGTACCTCTTTAAATCCCCGGACACCCCTGATCTGGGTGAACAACATATCCAAAAATCACCCAGATCAGACCAGGGGTTCGGAAAATGTATGGAGGGAATAAAATGACCGACCGCACTAACTGAGATAGCCGAATAAGGTTCCATGCGAATGGGCCCTGCGGTCGGTCCTGGCATAAGGGAACAAAATACACGAAAGCCTCTAGCTATAGAGGCTAGGGAGGGTTCGCCTGAATCCCCTCGTTCGGTATTTTCTATCTACCGAACGAGGAGCCGTTCGGTAGTTTGGAACCGAACGGACCAGGTTTGTGGAGGTCTCAGCGGTGTTCGCCTACTCGAGTGTCCGATTTTAGTTCCAGACACTCGACGGCAAAACACCGCTGTTCAGGAGTTTTACAATGGCCGCCGCCACGTGTTCGTTTGTCGAATGGCGGCCACCCCCGAGAACAAAGGACGGCTACTTACTATTCAATTACCCGTTCGCAACAATGTTGCAACGGGTAATTGAGGACACACTTCACACAGGGGAGGTCTGGTTGTTCGGTAGTTTCATTCGAATAAACTAAGGGAATGAAACTACCGAACAATCAGAGGAATACAATTCTTTTTTAACACATATAAAACACAGCAGATACACGAATGCAGTTAGGTACAGTATATTTGTAGGATCGCCTGGTGCCATCCGCTACAAGAACTTATAAAGGGCTAAAGTAAAAGTTAGGGACTCTTGATGACTGATTGGACTAGTTTGTATTTTTATGTTTTGTTTTGTTTTTGTTCTTTTAGAAAGAACCTGATTGATGTAAACATGCAAATTGAATTGTCTATGTAGTTCTTCTTGAAAGGTTTTTACATTGAGCTCTTTCTTATGTTTTATGTCTTGTAAATGTATTCTTTATTTTATTGATATATGTTGTCTTTAAAATAAATAAACACAAATAAATTGGGGAAACAAATAAAGATTAATTTCCCACGCTTGTGGCTTTTTAAATTGCATTTAGTTTCTGTGTATAAATAGTTAATAAGTTTGTTAGCTCTCATGTGGATGCACTTGGCAGACTAGATACTGAGCCATGGGGAGCAGAAACTGTCAAAAGATCTGCGTAACAAGGTTATGGAACTTTATAATGATTGAAAAGGATATAAAAAGATATCCAAAGCCGTGAAAATGCCAGTCAGTATTGTTATTGTATATGTCATTTATTAAGAAGTTGAAAATGTGGGGATCTCTTGATATCAAGCCAAGGTCAGGTAGACCAAGAAAGATTTTAGCCACAACTGCCAGTAGAATTGTTCAGGATACAAATAAAAACCCACAGGTAATCTTAGGAGAAATACAGGCTGACAAAAATACTTGAACAAAAGTGAGCTGCATGAACGAGTTGCCAGAAAGAAGCCTTTTTACTGTGCCAATGCCCAAAAAGCCCTGTTACCTTATGCCTGACAAAGCCTTGACACACCTCAGCTTCTGGCACACTGTAATTTGGAGTGAAAGGACCAAAATAGAGTTTTATGGTCACAGCCATAAGCGCTATGTTTGAAGAAGGGTCAACAAGGCTGTAACAGGACTTCACCAGCACCAAAGCCCTGTGGACTAAAACAGTGAAAATGGCGAAATTATTGCAAGGGAATACCATTACTGGAGAATACAGCCGTTCGCATGATTTCAGACGAATTCTTTGTGTTAAGTATGGAGGGCCGCCATTTCGGCACTTTACACGTGGCCGCGGCCATTTTACGTGCGAACAGCGGTGGTTGCCCGTCGACGCGTGGAACTAAAATCGGATACGCAAACAGGCGAACACCGCTGAGACCTCCATACAACCAGAACTTCGCACGGAAACTACCGAATCACGGGCCATTCGGTAGTTTCACTTAATCAGCTATGGGGAATCCAGCGAACTCAGAGATAGTTGTGGATGGCAAGAATTTCGTCTGTTTTAACCGGCGAACAGAGACCGACTGCAGGGCCAAAACTTGTGGAACTCTTTTCGGCTAGAAAATCCGTGCAGTCGGTCAAAACTTCAAACCTCCATAACTCCCGAACCCCATAACCGAATGGGCTGAAATTTCGACAGATAATTCCCCTAACCAAGACCTTTCAAGCGGTACTGGACTTAAAGGTGTACCCCCTGTTTTTGGGGTACATCCAGAACTAGGGTGAAAAATGGTACGTTATAATTATGTTATGTGTTTATCTGAGGGGAGGAGACGTGGGGGTGTTACCCGGTGTGTAATTGGTTATTTTCATCCTCCCCCTGGGAGTGTCCTGTGTGTCCTTGTTCCTAATAAAAAGCAGGCTGGGTTTCCCAGACCTCAGATCGTCTTGACCCTGCAAAACGTAGCCTTGTCTCGTTCTTGGAAGGGGATTATTTGGGAATGTTATTCTGCTCCTGTTACAGCTGAACCTGACTTTTACTCTGGATATCGTGAATGGGATTATACCAGCTTACTTCTCCACAGCAGCTTGCAGGGAAAAAGGACGTCTCCAACGGCCGATACCCTCTCTCTACCAGGGTAGCCGTTACAAAGGCCTATAGTGAAAAGAATACCATCCTCACTGTGAAGAATGGTAGTGGCTCACTGATATTTTGGGTGGTGTGAGCTCTAAAGGCATGGGAAATCTTGTAAAAAATTGATGGCAAGATGAATGCAGCATGTTATCCGAAAATACTGGCAGACAATTTGCATTCACGAAGGCTACGCATGGGAGGCTCTTGGACTTTCCAGCATGACAATGACCTTAAGCACAAGACCAAGTTGACCCTCCAGGGGTTACAGCAGAAAAGGTGAAGGTTTTGGAGTGGCCATCACAGTCTTCTGACCTTAATATCATTGAGCCACTCTGGAGAGATCTCAAACGTGCGATTCCTGCAAGATGTCCAAAGACTTTGCATTACCTGGAGGCATTTTGCCAAGACAAATGGGCAGCTATACCAACTGCAAGAATTAGGGGCCTCATAGACAACTATTACAAAAGACTGCATGATGTAATTGATGCTAAAGGGGCCGGGTGGGCTGGAGGAGGGGCCAGTGGATGGGTTGAGCCCACCCACAGTAGGGATGGTGTGGAAAATGGGCCTGGAGAGGGAGTAGAGATAAACAGTTATATCAAGGTATTTACTGCTAGGAATGGCAAGCATGGGGGGAGGAGTGGGAGGGGACAAGGAACAGTTGTGGTTTACAATTTAGAATTTTGCCAATCAAATCCTAACAGCCAGATTATGAATTAATGCATGTAGCTGCAAGTACGAGATACTACAGTAGTACACTATAGATAACAATGAAAACATTATTATAAAGAAGTAATCTAGTGCCAAAGGTGAAAGAAATCCGGTGGAGCATCTTCTGAGTTCCAAATTTGTACCTTAAAGCTGTAGCGTTGTTCAATTGTAGAGGCTTGCATTAGGGATGATGTGGAAAATGGGCCTCTAATCTCTTGACTGTTCCATTTCCTTTGTCTGACTACCATCTACTAACTTTTTACATTAGCATACCACGTACCAAAATTTTACCACCCTCAACTCTCCAATCTCGCAGAAACATCAACTGCCTTGATCTCCACCAGTTCTCCACCAAATTCAATACTCTCCTCTTACCCATCTCAAATCTAACTTGCCCTAACTTGGCTACCTCACTCTACAACTCAACTCTCTCCTCTCAACTCAAAATCATGGCATCTCCTACAATAAAATGCAGCAAGTGCCCCCAATTACAACCTTGGCACACCAAACTGACCCGTTACCACCAAAAATGTTCTAGAACTGCTGAGCGCTGCTGGAAAAAGTCTCACTTTGCATCTGACTTCCTCCACTATAAATTTATTCTGCCCTCCTACAGCCTGGCTCTCTCTGCTGCAAAAGTACATTACTTTAATACCCTCATAAATACACTGTCCCATCAACCCAAACACCTATTTCACACTTTTGATGCCCTTCTTCGCCCTGTTAATCTCCCTCCTTCTACCACCTTGTCCACCACAAACTTTGCATCTCACTTCAATGAGAAGATCTCTACTATCAGAGAAGTGATCGCTAATTTCTCTCCTTCCCCTACCATTACATCACCCAACCCCACTATCTTCACCACTCTATACTCATTAACACCTGCTACAGCAGAAGACGTTTCTGCTCTGCTCCGGTCTTCCCGCCCCACTACCTGTTCCCTCGATCTTATTCCTTCATATCTCATCCGCACTATGTCTCCCTCTCTTGCTCTTCCCCTCACTAAAATTTTCATTTTTTTCCCTTTCATCTGGCACATTTCCCTCACCCTTCAAACACACAACTGTAACCCCAATTCTGAAAAAGCCCAGCCTTGACCCCAACTTCCCATCCAACTACCGCCCTATCTCGCTACTGCCATTTGCCTCCAAGATGTCACGACAGTGACCCCTTCACACATTGTGAAACCCAGAAGAAGACATTTACCGGACCTTAGAGTGGCCGTATTTGCGTTTGAGAGTAGTCAAAGGAATAGCCAGAGGTCAATGGAATACAGAAGACGTGGACATGATAATCCAAGCCAAAATAATGGGAAACCAGTGAAAAGAATAGTCAGAGTGGAAGCTAAGAGTCAGATCCTAAAAAAGACAATCCGGATATAAAGAGCGCTAGAGGACTCAAACAAGAACCACACTAGGGTGCCTAACAAGTGCCATGGCTGCCTTTTTATAGTGTGGGATCTTTAGCTTTAAAGCCACACCCCCTAAAGGTCAGGGAGCATGGCAATGTTTGAATTTTGGTGGCACTATTTTGCTGATATCGGTGCGCATGCGCCCGTCCTAAAAATGGGCGTCAGAAGGACTGCGCAACCTCCCGGATGTATGGGAAGAGGACGCCGCGCTGCGCGGGTCCGGCGGGGAAAGGTAAGTTATAGTTACACAAGATCCTCGAGAGAGTTCTGTACACCAGACTGACTGACTTTCTCGAAACCAACTCTCTGCTTGACCCCCTTCAGTCTGGATTCTGCGCTGGTCATTCTGTCGAAACGGTATTCAACAATTTAATTGCTGCTAAGTCTCACAGCCATTACTCTATCCTAATTCTGCTTGATCTTTCTGCTGCCTTTGATACTGTTGATCATCAACATCTTCTTCGCATTGTCCGTAATTTTGGGCTACGGGATACTGCTCTCTCCTGGTGCTCCTCCGACCTCTCCCAGTGCTCTTTCAGTGTTTCTTTCTCTAACTCTGCCTCTTCCCCCCCAACCACTCCCTGTCGGCGTCCCCCAAGGTTCTGTCCTTGGTCCCCTGCTTTTCTCTATCTACACTGCTTCCCTTGGTAAACACATCAGCACCTTTGGCTTTCGTTATTATTTCTATGCGGATGACACGCAAATCTACCTGATCTCTCTCCACCCTTCTTGACTCGTCTCTGACAGCCTCTCTTCGATTTCCAATTGGATGGCTGCTCACTTCCTTAAATTCAACCTGTCCAAAACAGAACTTCTGGTCTTTCCTCCCTCAAGTGTTACTACCCCTCTGTCTGTCTCCCTCCAAGTCAACGGACTTACCATCACCTCTACCTCGCAGGCTCGTTGCTTGGATGTTATTTTTGACTCCAACGTCTCCTTCACCCCTCATGTCCAATCAATCGTCAAATCCTGTTGCTTCCATCTCAAAAACATAGCGTGCATCCGCCCCTATTTAACCCCGGATGCGGCTAAGATGCTGGCCCATGCTCTTGTTCTCTTTCGCCTGGACTACTGCAATACTCTTCTCAGTGGTCTTACGTGTTCCCAGATTGCACCGCTGCAATGTATAATGAATGCGGCGGCGAGGCTCATTTTCCTGTCCGCCCACAGACTTTTCCAGGACTGCACCTCTTCTGTGGAACTACCTTCTCCGTAAGAATTTCACAGAGACTCCACTTCAAGAAAGCATATCAATTAAACTGTTTTCATCCCCCATCCTCTATGACTCCTCCCCTGCTGCTGCCCAGCATCCCGGTAGGCCCGTTAGAGAGACTTTGGACCCATCTCCACCTGTCTATTGGGGTTTCTCACAGGACCAGTCTATGAGGACTCCTACTTCGGGAACCTCTGGCCGCCTCAGGGGGAAGTGGCTAACATCCTCGGATGCAGAGTCTATTTGGCTGCTGTAAACCTCCTTCAGATTTTTACTCGCTTTCACCAGCAGGAATTCTTGGTTCTTCTTTGCTTGTCGCTCGACTGTGACCTGGTTCCAGATCACCTGGCAGGTATCCATGGACATATTAGGACCATACCAGGCCACTAGCCTTACCTCAGCTAGCCAATCGTCGTCAGAGTCAGAGCATTCCATACGTGCTTGCCACAAGTCGCTGAATATCTCTGCTCCCAGGGGCGCTGCACGAGTGGTATCATTGCCCTCACTATAATCACCACATTACCGGTGTCTTCGAGCTGCTTCTCCTCACACCAGGACACCATCCCACCACTGCCAACCAATGTAACGGATCACTTGGCACCCCGACTGTAGATACGAATATCCATTTTGCTATCTATCCTAGCTGTTCATATAAGGGTTAATGTGAACCAAGAATACATTTGGAATTGTATCTTCAATTCCGGGAATAATTTATCTAATATAATTTACGAGAATGACCATACTGATTTTTAAATGTTCTTGTTAATTGTCCAAGATTTTGGTATTTGTAAATATCTTGTTTTGATCAAATATTCATGCGTTATATAATGTAGAATTATAATAAGAAACAGCTTTTTCATAACTTGTGAAAAACAATGTCATTGTCACGCCCATATGCTCATTTATCCCCCTCCCATCCTGCTATGAAAACGGGGTATTAATATAACTGACTGATGAATAAAATTTGTATTGGTTATTGAACATGCCTCTACTATTCATTTCCAATTTCCAGAGCTCTGAATGAGTTGGCAAATATCCATCATCCAAAAAGGGCCAGGGCTGATTTTATCCCCAACACCGACTGGATACCTCCGTTGAAGGATGCTCCTAGCAGGGAAGGGAAGAGCCACATTTTCCCATGGAAGTCACTTTTTAGCCTGTCTTTTTACATGGCCCATAGTCTTGGGGCAGGAGGCTGGCAAGTAGTCCCCTCCAAAAATTCATGGCATATTCCCTAAAACAGGGGAGTATTTAGGAAGAGTGTGTATTTGTAGTATTTGCAAGAGTGTGCTATGATGTAACACATGATATAGCAAAAGTCAGTTGTGGCATGCCGGAACCGACGATGCAATAGGCCTGAAAATAAAAGAGGGCAAAAAGGAAAATGAAATGAACATAATGCAAAAATATATTACATTTTACGAGGACATTTTAACAGAAGCCTGCTGTATTGTGGAATATGCTGTGAGTGTGCTGATTATTTCCATTAACTCTGTAATTTAATAATCTTGGCTGGATGCTGCCCCTATCCTGAAATACTGAACACTTTCTAGGGTTCAGACCTAGTCTCATAATTAATAAACGGATATGAATTTGTGGTTGTCAGGATAGACCCATGTAATGACAGTAAAGGTAGTGACGGTTATATGGATAGAAGGTAGGTATCAAACTTTTTACAGGGCACCATATATTGTGAGTAGGATAATCGGGAATATTGACTTGTTGGCCCAGTTGGCTAGTGTTACGGTTGTCTCCATGCTGGCTGGAAGTTGGACCGTAGAAAGGATGCTCCTAGCGCTCACCAAAGGACCATCAGCACCGTAGACACCATAACTACTGCGTAGTCACCATAAATACTGCAGACTCCACGAACCGCCGTCTGCTATTCACCCTGGACCTACGACCAGGCTCCTGGTTCCAGTAGGTGAACCTCTTCCTTCTGTAGAGCGAAGCAGGATCAGGAACAAGAGCTCTTACAAGAGCTCAGTAGCTAAGGGAGTATGAAGAGCATAGCAATCCCTGTAGTGATTGTAGCTGTCCCCTACAAACATGAGTCAATGCTGCAAGTTAGAGGGTCAAGTCATTCTGTTTTATTGGCACCAAAAGAACCTTCTTTTATGCAGGTTTCCTTTAGATAGGACCACCCACAGGGTTTTACACAACAACCAATCATACATGTATATTACAGAAACACAAAGCAATTACATACAAAATCCTCCCCTCTGCCTGTGATCTAATTATGTTACACAATGGTTTAACATAATTAAACACAGGCAGTAAAAATACAGTTTTTATCCATACACTGTAACTTTAAAACTACACATCCAATCTTCATAAAAAATATGAATATGACATATTTAGAATCAGCAACTTTCAAATATAAAAATACCAAAAATCAGCCAAATCCATCCAGGGGTTAAAAAGTTAGCTGGAGGTCCCTTTATGACCGACTGCAAGCAAATTTTCCTACCCAAAACAGTTCCATAGATTTGGGCTGTGCGGTCGGTCTATTTTGAGCTGAAAAAACGAGTAAGTCCCATCGCCGAATGGGACTTAATCTCTGCTGCTGCAAAATCGGTGTTCGCGGAAATGTGTAGCAGATTTTAGTTCCATGAATTTGGCTACACATACCGCTGACCTTGTTCGAATGAACAAAGATGGCCGCCGCCACGTGTTCGGCAAACGAACAAAGGCCACCCAGCATTGTCAATTAAGCTGCGGTTAACCGCAGCTTCTGGGAGGTAAATTGCCGACACACTCCCAATACAGGTGGTCCGACTGTGTGGTACTTGGTTCAGTAAGCCCCATTTACTGAACCAAGTGGGAAATAGCTAGGAAAAAAGGAGGTCTGGGGACACTGGGGACACCGTCTTAAAGGGGCAGTGTCCCAAACAAGTCGAGGGACACCGTCTTAAAGGGGCAGTGTCCCAATTTTCCCTATACCCTAAAAAGGTGCTTAAAGGGCCAGCACCAGTCTCATAAAAAGTCCATAAGCCCCAATATGCCCACCGACTGTTTTAAAGGGCCATACACACCCAATAAAAGTTCACACGTTTTCAGGGGCCATAGTCACGCGGAAGGATGCGGGCAAATAGGCTTCTCCACAACCCAGGGAAGCAGGGCAATTTGTCATTTAAAGGGCCAGTTACAAATGACAGTTTGTAACAGCTAGTTTAAGTGATGGCTAGGGATACTATGTGCAGCGGGATGTACAAACAAGTGAATAGGTAATAGCGCTTTTGAATAAATGTAAATATAGTATATACAAATAACGAAGAGCTATAGACCTAGCCATTTTAATGGGTATTTTTATATTTTATCAATATTTGTAATAAATATGTCTCTGTTATGTTTGCTTTACGCACTGATATATTCTGAAACCGACAAAGAAACAATGAATCTAAATGTTTTGTTACATTAAGAGAATTATAACAAAATATCTCCTTTTCAATTTGTTACTTGAAATGTGTCCTTTTTTTCTGTTAATATTTTTAACTGATACTTTCTTCTCCATGTACGTTTTATATTTCACATACCGGCATATTTGGAGTTAACACAGAAATAATGGACATAAATTACGCTATATGAAGAAAACTAAAATTCAAGCCTGAAAATAAACTTTACGTAATCTCCATCTCATAAAGAGAACTTGGAACTAACCAAGAAAAAGATATGAACAAAAGACAATATGCACATAAGACTTTGTTAACAGGACTCCATGTGAGAGCATCCATTAACTATCTTGGAACGTCAGACCAGAAAGAGGTATGAACCACACACGTCTTACCTGAGTGTGGTAATCACGTAGCGGGGAAGATACACTGGTACCCTATCCCCTAATCCAGGGTGTATATAAACAACTACGGTGAACCAGGAACTATACATCATTTGATCCGGTTGAAGAAGCTACATTGGAGTAGCAAAACGCGTCCCGGTATTGTTTTGGACATTGTGCCATATTTGTTAATAAATTTGATACTATTCACTTTTATCCTGGTTCCCGATTTTCATCATTCACTACAAAGGGAGTGCAGTCCCAAACTGCATAGTGCCCTACTATAGAGCCACTGGAGCTCCACATATGTAAGTACCCATTTTGCTACTAAGCCTTATCCAAGTACTACATACTGTGCTACGCTTTCTTTGGTTTATATATTCCCCTTTAGGACAAGATATATATCTCGTATAGGGGTGGGTCGCCTGAATGGACCCAGAGGCTATCTACACCAGAGCTAGGGCTATAGCTCTTCGTTTTTGAGTTTTATGTATACCCTTTTTTAATTTATTGAGATTCTGTACAATCTACACTATATCCAATTATCTTTTATAGATACCGATGAAGTTTTGGAAATATCATCTATATTTATGATTAAAAGGGGACTATCTGTATACTATATAAGCGCTACATTTTCTATTTGTTTATCCTATGTGCAGCGGGACCTGGGTAACCTGGCTGGTTAATCATTTTTGTTAGAGTAAGTCAGACCCATTTCCCCAGTAACAGGATGGGATAGAGTTCCAGGATTCAACATTTGACAATGTTTATTGGACACACAGCTTTTTATGCACAGACCCCCACAGGGGGTCTCCATCCAGCACAACACAAGACACATACAGGAGGGGGCTTGGGAACTGATAACCATCTCTCGCTCTGGGAGATACTAACAGGACACAGGGACACACATGAGTACACTTCACATATGGGGGGTGAACTTTGGGGCTCCGCACCCTGGGACAGGGAGGGGGTACAGGGTTATATTTTATATGTATACATAATAGTCCAGGGTCTCATCTGAGATCCCTGCAAAAAGTAGGGCGATCGGATGTACAGAGCCAGAGATATCAGCGTAGAAAGTCTGGGGCTCAAGGCTCTGTACATCCCAGGAATCAGTTCCACGGTGTTGCTTGGTTTAGTTCGGTGAATTCCAACTTCGCACCTAAGCCAAGCAACGACCATTTATCCGAAATGGCGTGAACGAAATCGTGCCAATCAGCATTAGGGGGAGGAAGGAGCACCTCCGGTCGGTCAAAAGGTGCATGTAATGGATCACCTGGCACCCTGACTGGGTACCTCCGTTGAAGGATGCCCCTAGCACTTCCTGAGAACTCCAAGCACTGCAGCAGACACCACAACCACCAAACCGGAGAAGCATACAAATGCTCTCAAGCATATGAATGCTGTAAGCAGCTGAACAGGAAAAGCATACAATTAGCTTAAACTCCTAGCAAACAGCATACAATCCAATTCCCCCAATAACGAGACGACACTTCATTTTTAGGTCAAGCAGAACTGCCTGTACTGGCACATACAGCCTCTTTTATTCACAATCCACAAACATAGTACTGCCCACAGGGTTTTGAAATACAACCAATCAATCCGTACAATACACACAGACACTCCCACACAAACTCTTCCCCTCTGCCTGTGATATGATTACTGAACATAATGGTTAATATAATTATCACAGGCAGAGAAATACAGTATTATAAAACATATCACAGGGACCCCAAAACATGCAATAACCCCACAATAACCCCATATATCCTCGGAACCGGAGGATCTGGATGAACCACATATCCAAAATTCACCCAGATCCGTTCAGTATTTTGGAAGATACAGTTTAATGCAGATTCTGCAGAACATATACAGGCTATATGAAAAATATTTACTGTATAATGTGTCCCTGTTGTATAGTTTAAAACTACTACACAATGTCTTTGTGCACCAAATACCGGCAAGATGGCACCGTGTAGAAAAGTCCAAACAGTGTCTGTGAGTTAAAATGGCCGCCATCCATTGTTCTCACCATGTGCTTCATCCATTGTTCTCACCATGTGCCTCTAATACATGAAATGGTGGCCACCCAGTAACTCCACAGTATGTCTCCAGATGGTTCTTTAAGGGCCAGCAGCAGCATAATAAGAATCAATTATGCCCAAATCAGTTCCTAGAAGGGCAATACATCTCAAAGCCATAGTCGCAGGGCAGGAGGCTGGCAAACAGTCTTCTCCAATGTCCAGTAGCTAGGCTGGTTCCACCACAGTGTAGTGCAGGATTTTATAGTCAAAATGATAGAAAAAGGAATAGGACAGAGGGGAAACACACATTCTAGGAGGGTACAGCCACACACAAACAAACCAGGCAATTCACAGTTTAGGCAATCCCGCCACACTGTGTAATGATCCTGATGTTTAACCAGATAGGATCTTTTAAGACTGTTTTGAGAGTGTTAATAGTAGTAATTCTCCAGGTCTGAGAAATCCATTAAAAGTTAGGTATATAGCTGTCTTGATAACGAAGTTAGAGATAGGTTCTAAAGGGGCTGAGTCTAGTAAGTCAAACAGGGCTTGGAATAATTGTTTGTCGATTGATAGTTTTGTTGTGAGGTTGAACCGCTGGTTTTCTGGATACCTTTAAGTATTGTCTTATTCAGATAGGATTGTTCAGTAATGTAGAAAACATGTGATGTTTTATGCTGGTCAGGTATAATTTAATGGTATTGTGAGATAGTTTAAACTAAGTTGGCCAAAAAGTAGCGAATCCTACCAGCGATGTTATGTCATACATGTTTGCTATGTTGTGTTCAGATATGAACCTACTGTATAAAGAGAAGGCCCTATCATAAAATCGACGGGTATTGTACAATAGAGCCATTTGTGTTAATGTGCTGCTATGGTTCAAGAAATCATCTAATCCAGAATTAGGTCTGATATGGTGTAGCCACTGTTGTTAGTCATGAGGCAGTAGGAAGGGTTTCCCGAAAAGCCTGGAATTGGAAACAAGATAACTGGTCAGCCGCTGTATTGTGTATACCTGGAATATGACAACACACTAAAAAAAATTTTTTTACAGTTCTCTAACCAAGTCAGTCTCCCAAGAAATCTTGTTATAGTTAATGAAAATGACTGCCCTTTATAGATGATGTGGCATATTGCTGGATTATAGAAAAACATTGAATGGAACAACTGGCCTATAATTGTCTCCAATCTACTTCCGCCGCAACTATTGAGAACCCTTTGAATAAAGCGGAGTTGCAAGAGAAACTTTCTATTTGAAAATCTCCAGAGTTTAGTATTGTCAAATATGGTGGCAAACCCGGTTGTGGGTGTATCGGTCCAGATGAAAGGGGAACGTACAGATAATTGAAGAAGAAACATATCTCTCCCATTGCAAAATAAAAGAAACCTGCGCCACATGAGTAGGTCAGTGTATGCTTGTGAATTGAAAGAGGTGTAGTCATTGGGAAATTGCATTAGTAAGCAAAGGAGTCTGTATATGAATGCTCTACCTTGAGAGATGATTCTCATTGTGAAATTAAGGGAGCCTAGAAGCGATTTTAAGTCATTATAAATACAAGAACCGATTTGGATGTATTCATCTATTTCTCTTTCAGGCAGCTGGCTTCCATAGCAACAGAATCGAGTTGGATGCCCAATAAAATTATTATAGTGCCTGGATGTTCCATTATTTTGAGAGGAATTGGTACACCTAATGTATGGAATAATACAAACACAATGGATGGAGCAATTATTGTTCTCTCCTCTTCTCCAATATATTGCTGCAGAGATAGAGAGATATACAAAATAGTGTAGACAGTTTACAATATATATTAAAGTGCAATAGGTGCAAGGAAACGCTCACAAAATCAGAGCCAAGGAACCTGGCTCTGGTATGGATGGCTTCTGGATCTATTGCGGGGTGATCCTAACCCTTCTGTAGCTGGTATGGTCTCCAATAAGTAGAAGAGGATCCAGAGGATGGAATAATAAAAAACTAATTTATTGCAAAAATATATACATAAAATATTTAGTAAAATATAGAAGAATAAAATATAAATGATAAGTGATAAGCCAATATGCGTTTCGACAGTTGTGGCTTCCTCAGTCAGCTTTCAATAATACTGTCCAGATAGTGTCCTTATATAAGTCCTCAGTTACTTGTATTTCGCGGTAAAATCTGTTTCCCAAAACAAAAATTGCTCCATCCATTGTGTTTGTATTGTATGTACTTTTGTGTTGGTATAGGGGATACCACACGGGTGTTTGAGCTATTGTAGTCACCTACTGTGCCATTTGCATTTGTGGTATATAATGTATGGAATAGGTTATGCTTTGTTTACATTACTTGGGGGGAGGTCACATGGTGCATTGAAAAAGGGTTGTACCCGAAACGTTTGTTTATTATTTTGTCCTCCAATACATTTTGGTAGCACTTTGTTTGTGCACATAGCAACATTTTGTGCAGCCTCTATTTGTTTGATTTGTACTGAGGTCATTTCTTCAATAAAAAGGAAGCCTGCACAGAGTCTCTGCAAATATATTATTTTATTTTTTTTTCGGGCGCGAGAGGGGCTGCTTTTTGAACCAAAAGAAAGCTTGGAGAAAAATGAATAAAGGCCTTTCCACTTAATACCATGCAGGTGCCATAGGGGCTGGTTAAATTGGTAGCAGTTTGAAAGCATTATCTATATCTGTCTTACTGAGCCATGCTCATATCTGTCAGGGTCCCTTCTGTGGTGTCCAGGGTTGTCCCTCATGGTACTCACCTTCCCATGATGTTGCAGGTCTCCTTCAGCTCTCCTCTTCCTTCTCTAGCAGTTTCACACCGGCCATGATAGACCCACCCCTTTTTAATGACACAAAAAGGGGGTGTCGACATCATGACGCTAATGACTTCACATTCCGCCTAAACGATTATGATGTTTTGGGGGTGTGGCTACCATCCTAACAAGCCACAGTATAAAAAGGATTCGAAGGGCTAGGTTCTTTGCCCTGCTGTTGTTCATTTTTGTTCCCAACAGTGCTATTTCAGTATTCTGTATTCCAGTTTTTGATCTTGGCTTTGTTTGTGACTATTCTTCATTCTGTACTCCTTGATCTGGCTTTGGCATGCTCGCTTATCCTGATTTCTGTATTCCTTTACCTGGCTTTGGCTTACTTGCTTATCTTGATTTCTGTACTCCCTAACCTCGGCTTGAATTTGACTACCCCTTGTTCTTATACATTAGTCTGGCCATTATAAGGTCCGGTATACGTCACCCTTTATCTACATTTTGCGTGTTGGATTCCAGTCCATTCCTGACATTACAACAGGGACATATGGATCCTGCAGGTGTAAGTGCTCAAGGAGCTCCATACGATACCCGTTTTGAGGAAATGGACTATCGTATGTATCAAATAGCATTAGTCCTTCAAACTCTCATGAATAGGTCCAATGCCAGTCCCAAGGAAGGTCATAGCCTTTCCCCAACTCCGGTACCCACAGGTTTAGAGGTTGCTACTGTTGGGGCCTCCTCACATGTTACATCACCATTACGTTATGGTGGAGCACCTAATGCATGTCAGGTTTTTTAACCAGGTTAGCATCCACTTCGAACTACAGCCTTGTTCTTATCCAACTGGTAGAGCTAAGGTTGGTTTTATCATAACCCTATCAGTCAATAAAGCTTTAACCTGGGCCAATCCTCTTTGGGAGAACGAAAATCCATTGGTATATAATTATGTTGCTTTTGTAGCTGCATTCAGACGCACTTTTGACCCTCCTGGTAGGAAGGCTAATGCTGGCAGAACCTTACTTCGCCTGAAACAGGGTACGAGACCATTGGTCGATTATGCCCTGGAGTTCAGATCCTTGGCCGCTGAAGTAGCTTGGAACAACCAAGCTTTTGTAGACGTGTTCCTTAATGGATGATATAGCTACCAGGGAACTCCCGGAGAATCTAGAGGATTAGATATATTTTATATCACGTATTGATGAATGTATGTGGTTCAGACAGACTACCCGAGACTGTCCTAGGAGAGCCTCTGTCCATTTAGCTCCTGCCTTTAACCCCTCTGATATGATGGCATTGGCATTACCCAAACCTATGCAATTAGGGGTAACTAGGTTGTCCGAAATGGAGAGACAGTACATAAGGAGGGAAGGTTTATGCATGTACTGCGGACAAAGAGGACACCTCCGCCTGCATTGCCCAAGCAGGGCGGAAAACTTCCGCACCTGAGCTCCTTTGGAGGACAGGCCTTGGGTGTTTTCTATTTGTCCTCCTTCAAAGAAAAATAAAGATCTCAGGCTTCTAATCCCCATCACCTTAATCTGGGAAAAGAATAGAGTACAAACTATGGTGTTGATAGACTCAGGGGCAGAAGAATGTTTTATTGATCTAAATTTTGAGTGCCTCATAATCAATCCCTTCTCGGTTAAAGAATATGGTGTTGATAGACTCAGGGGCAGCAGAATGTTTTATTGATCTAAATTTTGAGTGCCTCATAATCAATCCCTTCTCGGTTAAAGAATACACCCTTGGCCGTTGAGGCCACAGAAGGTAGACCACTGTCAGTGCCTGTGATTTCTCATGAAACTATTCCCTTGCATACAATTACCGGGGTTTTACACCATGAGATAGGTGTATTTCAACTTATCACCTCTCTGTCTTTTCCATTGGTATTGGGATTCCCCTGGTTGCTAAAACACAACCCAGTCATAGATTGGGAAAAGGGTGATATCATACCCTGTAGTAAAAGTTGTCATCAGGGTTCTGCTATGAAGGTATGCACCATTAGCCTTATCAAAGTACCTACTATGCCTTCTTTTGTCCGCTGAAGTACCCAAGCTAGGCTTAAAAGCAGTATTCGATAAAGGACAAGCAGAGTTTTTACCTCCACACCGATCCTACGACTGTGCCATTAATCTTATTACTGGTACCATGCCTCCTAAAGGTACAGTTTACCCTCTTTCCACCAAGAAAAACTCAGTATATTACAGAAAATTTAAGGAAATGTTTTATTAGGAGGTCTTCTTTTCCAGCAGGGGCCAGGTTTTTCTTTGTGTCCAAAAAAGAGGGTGACCTTAGACCTTGTATTGATTATAGAGAATTGAACAATATTACTATACGTAATGCTTACCCTATACCTCTACTTGCAGAGTTGTTTGATAGACTCAAGGAAGCCAAGATCTTTACCAAGCTAGATCTTAGAGGAGTGTACAATCTTATCAGAATATGAAAAGGGAATGAATGGAAAACAGCCTTCAACACCATTTTGGGGCATTATGAATACACTGTTATGTCTTTTGGCGTGTGTAATGCCCTGGCTGTTATTTAGGACCTCATCAATGACGTGTTAAGAGAATTTCTTCAAGACTGTGTCATAGTATACCTGGATGACATACTGATATATTCTAAAGACAGGGAGAATCATCATAGACAAGTTAAAAAGGTTTTGTCTAGATTGTTGCAAAACAGAATGTATTGTAAACTTGAAAAATGCCTTTTTGATCAACACCAAATCAGCTTTCTTGGGTATGTGATTTCAGGAAAAGAGTTTTCTATGGATCCCAGAAAATTGGATTCCATACTCCAATGGCCTCTACCTAATGGGTTAAAGGCTATTCATAGGCTTTGTTTACTATTATAGACGCTTTATAAAGGGTTTTTTTTGTCCATAGTGGCTCCCACTAACATGACTAAAAAAAGAATGGATCCAAGGAAATGGGATGCTAATGCTTTAAACGCTTTTGAGTTGCTCAAAACTTCTTTTGCATCAGCCTCTGTTTTAGTACACCCTCTTCCTAGCCTCCCTTTTTTGTTAGAGGTAGATGCGTCCAAGACTGGTGTAGGTGCAGTGTTGTCACATCGATCAAGGCCTGATCTACCCCTATATCCTTGCGGATTTTATTCAAGAAATGTATCTGATGCAGAAAAATGATATGATATAGGAGACCTCCTTGCCATAATTCTTTTTTTTTTCTTTCCATCTTTTTTATTGAATTTTTATAGCAATATTGATAGACAAAATGACATCAGGGGAAGGAACCATACAGAAAAAAGAAAGGTATCCTTTCCCGAATAAACATCCACAGGTATAACAACATGTTTCAGTTTACAGCAAAGATACACCTTCTAATACAAAATGGTGTAGTAATAATAGTATCTTGAAGAAGGAATATCAAAGTCCAAAAGCGACCTAGAAACCCATATAAATAGGACAAACATTATGAACAAACTGGTCAAATATATTGCAGAGATATAGAAGGTCAAAATTTCCAATATTAATATAGCTAATATCATATATGTGGCGAAGGAACCCGTATGATAGTGCCTGCTACAGTATTTTTGGTTAGGCCTAAGGTGGTCACAATAAGTTAATCCAAATGCCTCAACTCATTAAAGCCCTTTAATTCTCTCAACAAGACTGGAATAAAACATCAAGATATTAAGATTGGAACATTCTTTCTTTTGAATTAGCCCTTTTTCCCTCTCAACTTGATATCAAAGTTGGGCTTTAACTTGATCTCTAGTAGGAATGTCAATGCTTTTCCAAGATCTAGCAATTAATATTTTGGTTGCCATTAAGCAATGTATAATCACAATGTCAAAATTGTCTTTTATTTCAAAACCCATAAGATGGAGTAGGGCAATTTCCGGTTTTTGTTCCAGATGTACATCTCCAATCCTATATATAAATTCAAAGGTAATATTCCAGAGAGACTTAATTCTAGGATAGGTCCACCATATATGAAACATAGAACCATATGGGTGGAAACATCGCCAACAATTTGATGGATTTGTGGTAGAGATTTTCAGATGAATGGTTTTTTTAGTCCTCATAAAAGATTTACACCAATTGTTAAATGGAATAGGTATTGCTAGGTCAATTTCCCATTTGGTTAATGCTTTGGGGATAACTGGAGTCCCCTTAGTTTTTATTAATTCTACTGCAATAGAGAATATCTTTTTAACCATACACCTGGAGAAAATTTTCCTAAACAATTTACCAAAACGGCCATCTAAAATTAATATGTTATCTTTTAAGTAGCTCTTAACACGAAGGAAGTTAAATATTTCTCTAGAAGGTAAATCTAACCAATTTTTAAGAACTTCAAAGCTTTTCAATTGATGTTCATTATAAAGATCTTTTATATTATAATTAGAATCTTTAAACCAGTTCGTCAGAATTATTTCTAACATAAAACATTCTAACGACCTTAGACTGAGGTTCTCATAAAGTTTTTTATTAATATTCAGCTTTTTCTTTATGTTAGTCCATTCTTTTAATGTCTGTGATAGAGACAAGGGAAAATGAGAAGTAATCTCACACAATTGCTTATTCTGACTTGCCTCTCTCCATAAGAGAAGTTCAAGGTTATCTAGACCAACTCTAGCTGCCTCAATTTTATACCAAGCTTGGTCTTTAGAACCACTTAATTGTAGATTACTAGCATGGACCAGCATATTGGACTGATAAATTTGATTAACTAGGGGGTAACCCAACCCCCCTGCTGGGCCTTCCTTGATAAAGTATTGGTATTAATTCTTGGTCTCTCCAAATATGAGCTGTAATGCTATTTTGCAGCATATTTAACCAATGGCATGAAATTGAGAGAGGGAGCATACCGAATAGGTATGCCCGTTTAGGAATTATATAGGCTTTAATGGTATTAATCCTTCCCCACTAGGAGATTTCATGCATTCTCCATTCTTTTAATAATATATTAGTCTCTTTTAACAATTTCAGAAAATGTATTTCCATAGTCCGTCTTATGTCTGCAGATATAGTCACCCCTAAATATATAAACTCTTTTTTCGTCCATTTAATATCAAAATCTATCTTTAAAGAAATTAGATTATCTTTTTGTATATTAATGGGCATAGCTATTGTTTTATTTGTATTCAGACTATAATTTGAAACACTATTATTGTTGTTGCATTCTTGCATTAAATGAGGAAGAGAGACAAGAAATTAGAAATTAAGATATCGTCTGCATATAGACATATGTCGACATTTGTCGACTTGAGTTCCTAATCCTTTGATCCAAACATTTTGTCTGATATTATTTGCCAGTGGTTCTATTGATAAAACATATAATAGAGGCGAGAGAGGACACCCCTGTCTCGTCACATTATTAATACAGAACCAATCTGAGCATATATCACGGACTACTATACGGGCAGAGGGATTTTAATATATGGCTAAACTACCCTTCGAAGCCGAACTGTAACAAAGTTCTCTTCAGAAACCCCCAGCCGACCCTCTCGACGGCTTTTTCTGCGTCCACCGACAGGGTCAGAAGGGGGATTCCCTCAGACCGAGCCCATTCTATAATTTCCAGAACCCTGCACGTATTATTATTGGAGGAGTGCCTTCCCTGCATAAAGCCTATCTGGTCCCTATGTATAAGTGATGGCAAGACTATTTTAAAACGTTCCGCTAAAATTGCGGCATAAAGTTTAATATCCACATTGACCAAAGAGATAGGACGATAGTTACTCACATCATAAGGACTTTTACCCTGTTTCAGAATCGGAGTAATATGTGCCCTTAATAAATCTTGAGATGCAGTCCTTTTGATTGCCATATCATTAAAGGTATCAGTTAACAACAGGAGTAATTGTCTTTTAAAAACCTTAAAAAACAAATTTGTATACCCATGCGGACCAGGAGCTTTACTATTAACAAGCTTATCAATTGCTAAATCAACTTCATGTTGAGATATATTTCTATTAAGCTTCTCCGTTTGGTCATTACATAATTTGGATAGATTAGAATTTTTCAGATAGTTGTCCAACAAACTTAGGTCAGAAGATTTATTCAGGTTATATAATTTTTGATAAAAAACTAAAGTTATTGGCAATTTCCTCTGGCTTATAGATATAATTAATTCCATATTTTAGTTTAGAGATCTTATGGTCAGTCATCTTTTTCTTTAGTTTATTTGTTGGCACTGAGTCTACCCGATTATTCTTATAATAATATTTAATATTTAACTTATTTAAATTATGTTCTACCCTGTTCTTAATCTGGTCATTTATCTTTTCTTGGTAGACTTATATGGCTAGGGCTCTCTCCTCAGAGTAGGATTGTTTATTAGCTTTAGAAAGATTATAAAATTGAATATAGAGATCAGACAAAATATTGTCTATATTCCTTTTTTGGTAACTTGCTAGTTTTATCCAATATCCCCTAATGACTACTTTACAGGAGGACCATAAACATGATTTAGATAAATCCTCAGATGAATTCTCCTTAATAAAGAAATCAATTAACTTCTCTATATGTTCTACATTTGCTATGTTTTTTTAGCAGATAATCTGCCAATCTCAAAATCTGAGGAGGTCTCTTATTAATTACCACCAGGTCTGCGATTACCATATCATAAACTGACCAAGTATTTTCAACAATAGAAATTTAGGAAATAGCCTGAACTAAATTTAAATTACCCCAAATCATATCTATCCGAGCAGATGAATTATGAGGGATAGATCTATGCGTGAAGTTTCTTTCATTGGGGTGGAACAGTCTCCAACAGTCAAACATATCTGCTTTCTTAATCACTCTACTTAAAGACGCTGCCTGCCTTTTCAGGGATTTATCTATCCTCTGGTTTTTAGCCAATTGCTGGTCCAAAAAGGTATCACAAATTCAGTTAAAATCACCTTTTTTAACCTATTCTACCTGTAACGGACCGTTTCAGCACACAAGGGGTTAAAACCGTTTAGGCGATCGCCCCCTTCCAGAGATGCAGGCACAGCTACTGCAGAACATCAATCCGCCGAACAGGAAACCATATGAATGCCGTAAACAGCCGAATTGGAAAATCCGTTTACACTCCTAACTGGAACTGGGACAGCATACAATAAATCCCCCCAAGAATGAGACAAGGCTCTGTTTTGAGGGTCAAACAGGAACAGGCAGAGCTGTGGGTTTATTGTTCTTAAATACACATTCTTACACATTAGTACCACCCACAGGGTTTTGGAAAACAACCAATAAACATGTACAATACACTCAGACACTCCCAGACAAAATCATCCCCTCTGCCTGTGATACAATTACCTTACACAATGGGTAATGTAATTATCACAGCCAGAGAAATACAGTTTTTCCACATTATTCATAACTTGAAAAGTATGCATCACATTCACATAAATTACATTTTCAGAATCAGCATACTCCAAATACAAACATCCAAATTGGTCCATTGGTTCAAAAGATAGATCGAAGTCCTTTTTGACCAAATGAAGCATGGCTTTTCTGCCAAAACCAGTTCCACAGAGTCTTCTATCCTGGAGATAATTGAGAAGTAATCCAATTATCTCCAAGGACAGAGGCAAAACTCCATTGAACACATGGCAGCAAAAGACAATAAAACACATAAAAAAAAAAAAAAAATATATATATATATATATATATATATATATATATATATATATATATATATATATATACAAAACAGGTACATTCAACATATCCCCAGATAGCTCAGATCTGAGCGCACATTATTACTGAATGGCGCTCAGAGCACACACATACAGTTCAATTGCCATGGAGCCAAAGTCTTTCCCATAGTCTTTCATTATACGAATGGGCTCCATGGCTTAGCTATCTGGGGTATCACCGCTCAAACAGGGCCATCACCGAATGACCTGGCTTTCGTGTCTTCGCAGGGGAAAATGAAGTGTTTGAACATGGGGCCATAGTCTAAAGGCAGCAGGCGGGCAACCAGGCTCCTCCAATGTACACTGGCGAGATTGGTCACGTCACATGATATAATAGAGAATTTGCCGTCAAGAAAACTATATTAAGCTGGGAAGAAGGAAGAATAACTGATTCCCCTCTATGTCATAGGTAGCCCAAGACACACATACCAGATTTAGCCTACAAACCATTAAGTGCAATCAATTAGCATCAGCTGTATACATGCAACTAGGTCTGCAGGGCCATCCAGTAACAAAGAATGCCAATAAGTGCCAGTAAATAAAACAAAAAACTTCTCTACAACAAAAATAGAAAGGCCAACTTGAGAGTAAGACCCAGTCTGCCCTCTGTCTCAGTGATTAGTACAGGGTATGAGTACATAAAAGTGCCTTTTTATCAATCTTTCTTTTCCCACTCTTTTACACCTCTTAGGGATACTCCACAAAGGGGTTCTAAGATCCCCCACTGTCTCCTTCAGCTTGTCAGCCTCCACATACTGCAATAGGCTGCAACAGCTTCTCAGCCTTACAAATCTAGCTCCCCCCCAACATGAGAGGGGCTAAAAAGAAAAAAAAAGAAAGTCCAATAATATTATACCTCTAGGTCAGGGAGGTATCAGCCTGTATGGGCTCCGTGCTAGCGAGGTCTCATAATCTCTGCAGCATTTGCCTCGCGGCAATGGGGTCGCTTGTATTAGCGTCTCGCCTTCTCTTCCCTCCGATCTCTCCGGTCCGGTCCCGGCCCCTCCCCTCCCGGCGTGAGCGTCGTTACGTCATCATGCCGGACACACACTGACCCATAGTCTAATCCATTCTTCTTCTCCTTGCCATAATTCTAGTCTTAAAAGAATGGTGTCACCTATTAGAAGGTGTCGTACTTCCAGTGACCATCCATACAGATCATAAAAACCTATCCTATATCGGAGAGGCCAAACCTCTTTCTGCTAGGTAAGCCAGATGGTCTCTTTTTCTAACACAATTTAACTACGTAATGACATATAGACTTGGTTCAAAGAATTCAAAAGCTGATGCACTCTCTCATCAATATGCACCTATTGTCAATTCTATGTTTGATGTATCTTCTGTAGTACCCAATCAGAACATCATATCTAATACTAGTATCAAGATACAGTCTCCTCTGGTGATGGATATTGTTAATAAACAGACTCAGGCTCCTGGGAGTGTTCCAGACGGACATTCAGATGTTCCCCCTGAGTACCAGAATGAGCTATACGTCCACTTTCATGATAGTAAAACTGCATGTCATCCAGGTATTTGTAAGACGTTTACTCTGATTGCCAAAGAATTCTGGTGGCCTTCCTTGAGAAAGGATAGCAGTGATTATGTTAAGGCATGTACAGTTTGTGTGAGAATCAAACTGTCAACTACCCTTCCATGTGGTTTGCTTCAACCCTTGGATATTCGACCCTGGAATAGTTTAGTCATGGACTTCATTGTTGACTTACCTAATTCAAAAAATAATACTGTTATCTTCACTGTCATTGACAGGTTCACCAAAATGGCACATTCCATACCTCTGGTAAAGCTGCCCACTTCCCCAGAATTGGCAAAGATCGTTAACCTGGGCCAATCCTCTATGGGAGAACGAAAATCCGTTGGTATTTAATTATGTTGCTTTTGTAGTTGCATTCAGAAGCACTTTTGACCCTCCTGGTAGGAAGGCTAATGCTGGCAGAACCTTATTTCGCCTGAAACAGGGTACTAGACTATTGGTCGATTATGCCCTGGAGTTCAGATCCTTGGCCGCTGAATTGGCTCTGTGGGATACCTGGAGATATTATATCTGACAGAGGGTCTGTGATAGAATTTATCTTGATTCCAAGGCTCAAGCTTATAGTTGTCATATAATGATATCCTATATTAAAATTGGCTAACTTGGACTCAGGAAATGCTTGATGCTTAAACAACACTTAAGACCATATATGTCTAAGTTCCGAGAGCAGAGAGCCCCCACCTAAGATGTCTCTGCTCTAATCATTTTGTTCTCTCTTACCTTGAAAACTTATTTGTTATGTGTACATGACGCTCATCCCTATGTATTATCTGTATTCTCTTCCTATTACTGTTCTAAGAGTATTTGCACGTAAGCACTTACTTTTTAATGTATAAAACCCAGCTGATGAATAAAACATCAGAGGCTTATTTTGAATACCAAGGTGTCTGGTGTCTAATTCTCGCTTCTCCAAGTGCACTTGTAACAACAATTTGGGCTTCCTCTGAATATAACAAAGATCAACATTTCTGATCCACAAGTTTTGGAGGGCTTTCTGTAAACATTTTGGTATAACTCTCAGCTTTTCATCAACCTATCATCCCCAAACTAATGGAGCAGCAGAATACACTAATCGAAAGGTCAAACAATATCTAAGATGCTTTGTATCTGCCCATCAGGATGACTGGGTTGGCTTGCTTCCTTGGGCTGAGTTTGCACACAACAGCCTAGTGGCGAATGCTACTCAACATTGTCCCTTCTTCTTAAATTATGGTTTTCATCCGGTTGTTCTCGCATCTGTGTTTTTATCACAAGGAATGCCGATGGTTGATGAACACCTAGATAACCTAAAGAAGACTTGGGAGCAAGCACAACTTCTCCTTTATAAAAAGTCCAATATAGAGAAAAAAAATTGCTAATATGCATAGACGTGCTGCTCCTGTATTTCAACCGGGTGATAGGGTCTGGTTGAGAACGACACATATCCGCTTAAGGTACCCACTATGAAACTGGCAGCAAGGTTTATTGGTCCTTATAAAGTGGTGGCCCAAGTTAACCTGGTTGCTTATCGTCTAGAATTACCCCCGAACTTTTGTATTCTCAGGGTATTTCATGTCTCTTTGCTAAAACCTTTGATCTGTAATAGGTTTACTCGCCCTATTGTTGCCCCTTCCTCTGTGCAAGTTGAAGGTAAAGAGGAATACGAGATATGTTCTCTTCTTGATTCATGTTTTTCTTTTATTTTTGCAATATTTGGTTGATTGGAAGGGTTTCGGTCCTGAAGACAGGTCTTGGGTTGACCATTCTGATATTTCTGCTCCTCGTCTTCTCTGTTCTTTCCATTCCTGTTTTCCATCTCGTCAGCGGTCCTTCCGCCCTTTGGGCGGTTCTGGGGGAGGGGATGCTGTCAGGGTCCCTTCTGTGGTGACCAGGGTTGTCCCTCATGGTACTCACCTTTCCCATGATGTTGCAGGTCCCCTTCAGCTCTCCTCTTCCTTCTCCAGCAGTTTTCACTCCGGCTGCGATAGCACCGCCCCTTTTTATGACGTGAAAAGGGGGGGCGTCAATGTAATGACGCTAATGACATCACGTTCCAACCAAACGTTCGGATTATGATGTTTTGGGTGCTCGGCTACCATCCTAACAAGCCACAGTATAAAAAGAAATTAAAGGGCTAGGTTCTTTGCCCTGTTGTGCTTCATTTTTGTTCCCAATAGTGCTATTTCAGTATTCTGTATTTTAGTTTTTGATCTTGGTTTCGTTTGTGACGATTCTTCATTCTGGACTCCTTGACCCGGCTTTGGCTTACTCGCTTATCCTGATTTCTGTACTCCTTGAACCAGCTTTGGCTTACTCGCTTATCCTGATTTCTGTACTCCTTGATCTCGGCTTGAATTTGACTACACCTTGTTCTTATACGTTAGTCTGGTCATTCTAAGGTCCAGTATATGTTATCCTTTATCTACATTCTGTGTGTTTGATCCCAGTCCATTCCTGACATTATCCCTGCTGTGATAATTGCATTGATAGCATGATCTATGGTTGTATATTCCAGTGAAAGTTCCTCTGAGGGAATCAATAAATTTAAATTAGGAACTGCTGTGGAGTGTAGCGCTGAAAGGTCTATAATTAATGAAGGTAACTATACCAATTGGATGTGACATCCAATTAGAAAATAGAGGATTCTGAAAAGGACCCAATAAAACCCTTGATCCACTTCCTGCTGCCGTAGCGTATCTACTGCCTCTGGACTTGCGAGAGCAAGTTGTTGCATTCTGTTCTGGCTGGCTTATGAATAATACCTGTATGGAAACCTTGAGTAAAACCTGCAACTAAGAACTTTACCAGGTGTTTAGAAGGGTGGTGGATAGTAAGCTGGCAAGCTTACCAACATTTCCAGAGGTCAAGTACTGCTTAGAATATATTTTATTTGGGCACATTGTTTTTGTATGTGCTCTGTAGCAATGAGAGCAAAACATGTAGCAGCCGACAAGCACTATATCCACAGGTACCTAGATTGAAATTATTACATATTTGTTGTAACGGAACCGCTGGCACCCTGACCGGGTACCTTCCGCCGACGGATGCTCCTAGTGCTTTCCGAGGACTCCAAGCACTCTGCCTGACACCATAACCACTGCAGACCCCACGAACTGCCGCAGCTTGGTTGGGATCTCGCCGTCTCCACCCACTCTGGACCCAGGACCAGGGTCCAGCTTCCAGCAGGTCGACCTCTCTCCGAATTCCAGAGAGCAGGAACAGGAACAAGCTCTTAGCAGAGCTTAGTGATTATACCCTGGGGAGTATAGTGATTATAGCAATCCCCAGAGTGTAGTTTCTCCAATCCCCCAAACATGAGCCGAAACTTCATGAAGGTACAAGATGATCTGTTTATTGGCACACAAATAACCTTCTTTTATGCAGGTCCCCATGCAAGGGGACATCCCACTGGGTGGGACACAGTACAACCAATCACACAATGGTTACATCCCACACATCTCCTCCCCTTAGCCTGAGAGGTAACCCAATTATCCATACATTTTAAAACACACTTTTTACCCAACTTTCATAACTCTAAAACTATACATCACATTCACATAAAACTACATATTCACAATCAATCCATTCAGAGGAACAACATATTAAAAAATGGCCTGAATCAGACCAGGGGTGCAGAAGTTAGCACAAGTATCTTTTGGGGCCTGGCTGGCAGCATGGATATCTGGCCCAAACTGGTTTCAGAGTCTTCTATTCTGGAGATAATTGAGAAGTAATGCAATTATCTCCAAGGACAGAGGCAAAACTCCATTAGCCACATGGCAGACAAAGGACAACAAAAGACATAAAAATACATACAGTTACATTTATCACATAGAACCTACACATTTCCAATTTACCGAACACATAATAGCATATATAATATTGCAGACCGCCTGAATGCAATCTGCTACACAGTCTTAAAGGGACATTGTTCCTAAAAGTCATAATATGTCCAGGGATGGTTTTTAAAGGGCCAGCAGCAGCACCATACAAATCCAATATGCCCAAATATTGTACTTGAAGGGCCAAATAACCCAGGGCCATAGTCATGAGGCAAGAGGCTGGCAATCAGGCTCCTCCAACAGCCAGGGGAAAATCTGGTGACAAAAGGCGTTTTGTCACACATCTCCCCTTTGGGGGGGAGACTAACCAGGTACCTGACCTGTCGGTCAGTGCCTGAGTTAGTCGATAAACCCACCCACAGTGAACAAGTACATGAGTAGCCCACCCACAACACACATTTACTGCACCTGGGTATTCCTCTGAGGTCACTGGGTAACACGCTTTGGGTGCTTGGGGGGCAGAGGCCAACTGCGCTCTGCCCCGATGCCAGCGCTTCGGCTGGGGCAGCTGGCTTAGGCCTTGGCTGGGGAAGGGAAATAGTACTTACCCCCTCCTCCTGGTGTCCCTGCAAGGGTAGTTGGGGATCTGGACAGGCTGTCCAACATCCCTGTAAGTCGGGTGCAGAGACCACGGTCTCCTCTGCACCTTCTGGGAGACTAGTGTCTCCTCTTTGTGGGGTAAGTTGCCACTGGGAAGGAAGGACGGCACCTTCGGCTCCCTGGGATACACACTGCCGCTGGGGAGGAAGGACGGCACCTTCTGCTCCCTGGGGAGGAAGGACGGCACCTTCAGCTCCCTGGGATACACACTGCTACTGGGGAGGAAGGATGGCACCTTCAGCTCCCTGGGATACATACTGCCGTTGGGGAGGAAGGACGGCACCTTCTGCTCCCTGGGGTACACACTGCCGCTGGGGAGGAAGGATGGCACCTTCAGCTCCCTGGGATACATACTGCCGTTGGGGAGGAAGGACGGCACCTTCAGCTCCCTGGGTTACACACTGTCGCTGGGGAGGAAGGACGGCACCTTCTGCTCCCTGGGGTACACACTGCCGCTGGGGAGGAAGGACGCACCTTCAGCTCCCTGGGGTACACACTGCCGCTGGGGAGGAAGGACGGCACCTTCAGCTCCCTGGGGTACACACTGCCGCTGGGGAGGAAGGACGGCCTGAATCAGACCAGGGGTTCAGAAGTTAGCACAAGTATCTTTTGGGGCCTGGCTGGCAGCATGGATATCTGGCCCAAACTGGTTTCAGAGTCTTCTATTCTGGAGATAATTGAGAAGTAATGCAATTATCTCCAAGGACAGAGGCAAAACTCCATTAGCCACATGGCAGACAAAGGAAAACAAAAGACATAAAAATACATACTGTTACATTTATCACATAGAACCTACACATTTCCAATTTACCGAACACATAATAGCATATATAATATTGCAGACCGCCTGAATGCAATCTGCTACACAGTCTTAAAGGGACATTGTTCCTAAAAGTCATAATATGTCCAGGGATGGTTTTTAAAGGCCCAGCAGCAGCACCATACAAATCCAATATGCCCAAATATTGTACTTGAAGGGCCAAATAACCCAGGGCCATAGTCATGAGGCAAGAGGCTGGAAATCAGGCTCCTCCAACAGCCAGGGGAAAATCCGGTGACAAAAGGCGTTTCGTCACATTTGTGATTTCCCCAAGTGCACAATTGGACGTGCTAGTTAATCTTTGCCGGTTTAACACTCTTTGCTTTAGTGCTAGAGGTGGTCGGGTTGGGAGAGACCTCTGGTGTGATTGGACATAGATTGACTGTGTGTGTAGTAAATGTATGAGTTCTTAGTCCAGTGAAGTGTCTACAAAAAAGCTCTGTATCCAGTTGGCTCCAGTCTGTTCTAACGTTGAAACTAAATAAGAGCTGTCGAGACCTTCATTGAAAAAGGACTGGTGGTAGTCATAAAATGCTGTACCACTGTATTTGTGCCCTAAGTCCACCAGTTTGTGCATGTAGAGGTCCAGCTCCTCTGACCTGTGAGGATAAACTGGCATAGGGCATCCCTGTATATTCTGAATGCTAAGAGAAATGCCAAACGAAGTCTAGAATAGACAGTTTCCTATTTAATCTCGGATCCCTGGCCCTTAGCACAACAGATATATCACCATATGCATAGGTACACTTCTCAACTATATCCTGGGAAGTAGTTAAAAATTAATATATGAAACCATGTGAGCTGGCTTAATAACGTGGGGAGCAGCCCCTACCGATAAGCTATTACCAGATTGTGACAGAGGAGGGCCCGCTGGTCAGTAGAGGGGGACCCTGCTGGTGACTACGTGCTTCTAGTCTCTCCAGTCTACTGTTAATTTTTCCCAAAGAGGACATGAGTGACGATATCATAGCATGAAGGTCAGAGTTGTTAGAATATGCGGTAGCTGTACGTATGAGTCTGAAAAGTTCAGCTTTCCTAACTGTTGCTGGGAATGAAATGTAACTCTTGCATTTTTCTACCATGATGCGTGGTATGGTCTACGAGCAGGTGTAGTGGACCTGGCCAGAGTGCTAGGTAGTGACATGTCTTCACCTCCTTTTGGATTCTGAGACATACTAAAATATCAGTAATTTGCATATATCTTCCTGCTTTACTGTTTGACTAGCTAGTGCCAAGTGGTGCAGCAGTTCACTAATTTGGTGACAGGTGAGGCCCTGCTAGTTGGGAGGTGGCTTGAGAGGCTCTATCTATGCGTTGGTGCGAGGGAATTTCGTGGCCACCAAACATTGTGCCGGGTGATGACCTGTCTGTGACATTTAAAGCATAAGACAGATTGGGCATGACAAATTAGGGCCCTGTCTATGCAACTATGCTAGGCAGCTAACTATGCTTTGGCCCGTTGGATGTATTACCTCTGCGAGGAGGATGGGTGTTGGCCTCGCGGGACCACTAGCACTAAGGCAAAGAAGCCGGAATTTTTTTTTACCTCTATTGTGCAACTAGATCCCTATAAGCCAGTAAGCATACTAACTAGGGGTATGTAATGCGAGAGCCATCGTGGCTAATAACCTACATGGGCTCGTATACAGTTCTTGTATGGTTCTGAATAGTATGGTACAACCTAATAAAAAGAATAGACACATGTTGTAAGGAGGAATGAAAACTTTTTTTTTTACTCGTAACTGAGATTGACTTGTAGTTCCAACACTAAAGGACAGGATCTGAGGTATGATAAGCAAAATGCTTCTCTGAAAATTGATTATCTCGTAATCTGTAATAGAATTGTTTAATCAACGAGAATTTATTAGATAGTCAGTCAGTGCAGGAAAATGAATTTGTGTGGAATAGTTGCTTGCCTTACCTAATGAAGGCAAGCAACTATTCCACCCAAATTCATTGATTAGACAATGTGTTAAAACAGGCAGTAGTACCAATTTAAGACCATGAATGACCCACCTATTGCAAGAATGAAGAACAGTAAACTGATTTACGCTGACAGGCCTACATATTATTACTGTAACAAGAGGACCTGAAATTCAACGACATGTAACGTATAAATAAATTGAAGCTTATAATTCTACAGTAAGAAATTGCATGAGTAAAACCACTTTTAACGTGCTTGAACACCTGTTATAAACATTACATAGAAGGAGACATTCCTGTAGTGATAGATATCAACCACTAGAGAGCCACCCAAAGTAACCACTAGGATCTAGGAAGTTGAATAATATTGTGTTCGTGAGAGCTTGTTTGTGACTTCAGTGTACAATCAAAACTTAAGTGGTGTCCGTATGAAAAAAGGCACAAACGCTCTAAACTTCCATAGCACGTTTGTGCTAAAGATTAGAGCTTGTGACCCTCGTGGGGCATTCATTTTTAAAATGAACGAATGCCTTGAAGAAACCATGAGAACGTAAAATAAAAAATATGCATACACTCTATACGGCCATAGAGCATTTGTGCCTCACATAGCAACCTAATATATAAATCCATTTGTTTGAATTCATGCAAACACTGGTTTAAGCCTATGCCTAAGAAGCCATATTATGGAAATAGCCGAACGGGATGGTATCCATGCAGACGTATAACCCGAAAGCTTCCCACGAATAGAACCTAAGGCAAGCATTCGTGAGCTAGATAAACAAATTGCAAAGAAAAAAAATTAAATGAACATCGACCTAGTAAATCAAAAAGGTGAAAATTGAATAGAGTCAAACCGTAATGACGCTGTGGGAAGGCGCCGGTGCGACGACCTGTCCGCAGGTTCGAAGGTCAACAGGTGCTTTTGAATCAGTTTGCCGCACAGAAAACCGAAGCAGCAGTGAAAATAGCTTGAATGGAACATACAATGAAGAGATCCTGAGCCACTGAATGGACAGCAG
>OW240917.1:14328455-14338986 GCA_933207985.1 Pelobates cultripes | reverse complement strand
CCAGAATATCTCCAACCACACACTTAGAAGCAACACTGTCCAGAATATCTCCAACCACACACTTAGAAGCAACACTGTCCAGAATATCTCCAACCACACACTTAGAAGCAACACTGTCCAGAATATCTCCAACTGCACACTTAGAAGCAACACTTAGATGAAGCAACCAAGCTATATTAGCCAAGCTAATGACAACAACCCTTATATAACTCCTAAAATCACCACCAACTAGGAATGTTTTACACCTGGATAGGCCTCTGCTTATTTGCAAACAATAGCTAATTAACCAGCAATCAATAGCAAGTAACTAGCTTAATCAAATCAAATGCCTTATAATTACCAACAGGAATTCAAACCTTGTGCAATCAGTAACCTTTTCCTACAGATGAATCTTACCTGTAACAGTGGAAAAGAAAGCTCTTAGCACAACTCTTAGACAGTTGAAGCTTCTGTAAAACTCTCCAGAATATCTCCAGCTACACACTTAGAAACAGCACTTGGAAGTAGCACCAAGCTATATTAGACAAGCTAATGACAACAAGCCTTATATAACTCCTAAAATCACCACCCACTAGGAATGTTTAACACCTGGGTAGGCCTCTGCTTATTTGCAAACAATAGCTAATTTAAACAGCAATCAATAGCATGTAGTTAACTAATCATATCAAATGCCTTATGATTACCAACAGGAATTCAAACCTTGTGCAATCAGTAACCATTTCCTACAGATGAATCTTACCTGTAACAGCAGAAAGGAAAACTCTTAGCACAACTCTTAGACAGCTGAAGCTTCTGTACAACTCTCCAGGATATCTCCAACCACACACTTAGAAGCAACACTTAGATGAAGCAACCAAGCTATACTTGCGTACCACAAGTTAAGAACCCCTGATCTAGAGGAAGGAAAAAGAACCCTCCAGTTTTACATAATTTCCAAATGTGCCACAAACAGGCTGTTATTAGCCACATTAAAGGGACATACCAGACTGCTAAATCACCTCAGTTTCCAGAAGTACTTCATATTTGAATTGTGTGCACTTTTTATTTAATTTTACAGAAAAAGTGCAGATACCAAAAGAAATTGGCACTTTTAAAAATGTTGTTAAACAAACCTAGCTGTAATGTTACTTCCCAGTTAGTTAAGCTCAGTGGAGCTAAATAAGAGTCAGGCAACTGTCCAGAATAGGTACCCTCATGCTGCCAAAAACAGCTCTTATGTGTTGAGGCATGAACTGAACAAGACCTCTACACAGTGGTGTATCTTGGTTTTGTGCTGCCCTAGGCAGGACAAAACTCAGGCGCCCCCCCCTCCCCCCGCGCCACCCCCACCCGCCCCACCTTCTAAATACACACACACACACAGACACATACACACACACAGTCAGACACACACACATACACAAACACACACATACACAAACACACACACACATACACAGTCAGAGACACATACACACTCACAAACACAGTCAGACACAAACACACACAGTCACACACACACATACACAGTCAGACACAAACACACACACACACATACACAGTCAGACACAAACACACACACACACACACACAGTCAGACACATACATACACACACACACACACAGTCAGACACATACACACAGTCAGACACAAACACAGTCAGACACAAACACACACACACACAGACACACACATTAACTTTTTTTTTTAATTTAAATCCCCCCCCAACCTCCTTACCTTTGGGAGTGCTGGGGGGGGGGTCTCTCTCCCTGGTGGTCCGGTGGCTGCAGGTCAGGCGGGCGGCGCTGACAGGCGGGCGGCCGGCGAGGGAGCACTTCCTATGAGCTGACTGCTCAGCTCCCTCGCGTGCCGGCTGCAGAGTGAGCCTGGGAGCCGGAAGATGATGTCATCTTCCGGCTCCCAGCCTCACTCTGCGGCGCGCCAGGGAGCTGAGCAGTCAGCTCATAGGAAGTGCTCCCTCGCCAGCACCGCCCGCCTGCTGCCAGCGCCGCCCGCCCGCCCGCCTGGGATGTCTGTTAGCCGCAAGGCTAACTAGGCATTTGCCCTGGGCATTTGGGGGGCGGCGTTTTTTGCCGCCCCCTGAAAAATGCCGCCCAAGGCAAATGCCTTGTTTGCCTCGCGGCTAATACGCCCCTGCCTCTACATCCTCCTGTGCCAACACTTTTACTTTCTGTTTGAACAACAATACATACTATTAAAATACAAGGAGAAAATACAAAGGATACCACTGCTTTGTAGATGATATTTTTTCTGATTTGGTAATGCAAGTCTGTTGGACTAGACAAAATTGTGAATGAGGTCAATTGGTCTCCTCTCCCCTTTAAACTAGCTTCCACTTGGAGTGATGCTACAATACAATTCCTTGATGTTGCTTTTTAAAAGAAATTTAATAAACTGAACTTGATTGACCTTTTTTATCCTAGATTGTTGTTATTTGACCATTTTACCTACAGTCTACTTTTAGCTTTATCAGAAAGCTACAGATCAGAACACTATATAAGTTGCCTCCAGCTTTCATCCACAGTGGTTAAAGGACTCACTTCCCATATCACAATTCTTGTGAGTTTTATGTTATAACAATGACCCGGATGCCAGAGACAATTACAAGAAATGCAGAACAGATTCCATGTGAGAGGCTATCCACCACAGGCCCTTTAAGTGACTAAGATGACAGTGGTAGAATTTGGGACCTTGGAAACCCATGAGGACAAACAAACCAGAAGTTCTGAAGGTCCTAGGATGTACCCCTGACATTCCATACTGGTACGATGAAAATAGGCAAGTCCATATACAAGTACTAGGGACTATTACACTCAGATGAAAGCCTACCTTGAGTACACCACTGTGAGCTACACAAAGAGTAAGAATCTAAAAGATATCCTTGTGTGGAGTGATCCCGTTATCTGTTATAAAAAACACTCTGAATATGTGAAAAAGAAATGCTTCAAGTGCAGTGGTTGTGTGACTTTTAGTCACGTGATCAATGTATCTACGTTTTCACATCCCCATAGTGGAAAACAATATTGCATTATATTTCCTGTACCACTGATGATGTGATCTATTTGAGGACTCAGCCTTTGTGGACTCTCATATGTGTGAAAAATAGACCTTATGTTCAGGTATCACATCAGAGGACACTGTTCTAAGATTGCAATTCCATGACCAACACATGGACAAGCCAGTAGCCAAACACATTCTAGCAGCTCAACATAGAATCCTGACCTTGAGGTTAATGGCCATTGATCATATCCCTCCACTACCATGCAAAGGGGTTAGATGTAAATTGCTTCTGCAAAGAGAAGCCTATTGGATTTACCAATCATGCACAGTAGCCCCTAAACGTCTGAATTAAAATATGATTTACTACATGTTCCTATAAAGAGCTTATTAGTAGCTTCTTAGGTGTGGAACACTGTTTTTTGGTTATATAACTAGTTGCGATGTAAATATTATAAGTGTTTTTGTGATAGTATTGAATACTAGAATTATGAGATTTATTTATTTTTATTGATTATTATTTTCTTATAGTCCCAGTCCTATGTTTAATCAGTATCAACTGTACTACCAAATAGACAGACAGGCCCAAAAAGTGCATATGAGTCCAACAGTGAAAGTCTCTCCAACAAATGAAAAATAGAAAAAAAGGAAATCTTTATTCGAATATATGAGAAATTAAAAATTATAATAGGAGACAATATACTACACATTAAAAATCCATGGTATAAAAAAACTATGGTGCATGATGCAGTCAGACACAACTAGCCTTATAAAATACAAGATCACTGTAAATGCCCTAAATTACCAACCATTTCTCAGGAGCAGCAATTCACCAGGTTCTTATACATGGATGTCCCTTGATTCCATAAAGAGCTAAAAAAAGGTCTCAATAAATTAGATGAACTCCATCACGACCTCGGACGTATCAGGTACGTCCGACAAAAAAAACGGTCCGCGGCTAATTGGAGCACTAGAAGCGATCATGAGCCTTGCACCCAAAACGGCTGAACAGGCCGTTGATCGCTCTCAAAATATACAAAGTGCAAAGGGCTCAGTGATGTGAAAAATAACATAGGAAATACACATTATTGTAACTTATGGTGTAAATAAGTCAAACTATTGACACAGCTCAGAATGAGGGTAAAGTAACACAGCAAGATGCTGGAATCTGTGTCATTTCAAGGTGGTCACAAAAGTAGTTTCCTTCACACTCATGACCATTTGCTTGCATATGTCATTAAACCTACAAACATCAAGCTTTGCAATAGGTAGTCAAAGACAAAATTCAATGAGAGATCATTCTAAAATCACAGATATCAAGCACACAGATCAGTCATTGAGTAATGGACTCACAGTCCTCAGATTCCAGTCCTAGGCAAAACTAAACATCATACTGTGTCATAAACTAGTAACAATAACTGTATGTGAGTGATTTTGTCTAGATTTTACTTAACTTCATATGAACACATTACCATAGAATATTAATGAGCAACTATCAGGGTTCTTTCCAACCCACTGGGGCAGTGGTTAACGTCAAAACTGAACAACTGAAAACAAGAGAAATTGTACACCCCTCACATTTTTGTAAATATTTTATTATATCTTTTCATGTGACAACACTGAAGAAATCACATTCTGCTACAAAGTAGTAAGTGTACAGCCTGTATAACAGTGTACATTTGCTGTCCCCTCAAAATAACTTAACACACAGCCATTAATGTCTAAACCATTGGCAACAAAAGTGAGTACACCCCAAGTGGAAATGTTCAAATTGAGCCAAATTAGCCATTTTCCCTCCCCTGTGTCATGTGACTCATTAGCGTTACAAGGTCTCAGGTGTGAATGGGGAGCAGGTGTGTTAAATTTGGTGTTATCGCTCTCAAACTCTCTCGTTAGAGTTCTTTGCCATGAGGTGCATGTTTAACTTCTAGTGACTAGTACAAGAGAGTGTGAGCGCGATAACACCAGATTTAACACACCTGCTCCCTATTCACACCTGAGACCTTGTAACACTAACGAGTCACATGACACCGGGGAGGGAAAAAGTGCTAATTTGGCCCAATTTAGACATTTCCACTTAGGGGTGTACTCACTTTTGTTGCCAATGGTTTAGACTTTAATGGCTGTGTGTTGAATTATTTTGAGGGGACAGCGAATTTACACTTTTATGCAGGCTGTACACTTACTACATTGTAGCAGAGTGTCATTTCTTCAGTGTTGTCACATGAAAAGGTATAATAAAATATTTCTAAAAATCTAAGGGGTGTACTCACTTTTGTGAGATACTGTATTTGTAGTGAGGGACATAAGCCGTAATAGTGAGATAATAACAATAAGAGTGAACACCAGTCGGCGGTGATGTGCCGGAACCGACGTATGGGGTAGGCCTGTAATAAAAGAGGGCCTACCCATTAAATTGTAAAAAAGGGGAGACTTGCATCAGGCTTCAGGCCTCGCAATCACTTTCTATAATTTTATCTGTTTAGAAACCAAAGAAAAATGCCATAAATAACGAACTATAAAAAAAAAAAAAATTAAAAAAAAAGGAAGTCAAATTTTTTTCTTTGGTTCTCAGGAGGATATCTACTGAACAGTGATTTGTACTCTTTTTACCATTTGGGCAGTGTGGTGCCACTTTAAGCAGTTTACGCGAGTTATAGATAATCTGTCAAAACACATTCGGTTTATAGAGAAATCAATTACATTCTACCACATGCACCTTATCTTGAGCAAACTGACAGCATGCACTGGGCAGACAGTGTTTTGCAAGTATTTACAGCTTGATTTTATCTTGAGCAAATGTCAGTCTTTGTTGGTGAGACAGTGTTTTGCAAGTATTCAAATATTTACATTTCTTGTAGCTGGTTTTTCATTAGAAAAATGAGTCTGCATTCGTGAGAAAGTGTTTTCTCCATGTAATAAGCATTGATTGCTCTTAAAATATAAATAACAAAACAAAATACAGTTTTGAAAACATAAAAATTACTCTGCACTCAAACTCCCACTACTACTGGGAAAATGCAATGGTTATAGTATTCATCAACTCAAATACATAAGCAATATAAAATGAAAAGCATTGCCCAAATGCCGATGTACATTAAAGAAACACTCCAAGCACCATAACCAATGTTGTAGAGTCTCCCCCCTCCCATTGTAAGTAGTAATATCAATTCACATTGATTTAACCGCTTAAAGAACCGCTGATGGTTCAGAACCATCATCGGAAAAATCCCAATGATGGTCCTGAACCGTCATAATGGTCATATTTACTTAACCAATCGCCACCGTTCCCCCTCCGTCGATCGGCATTGCTCCCGGTCTGGGAGGACTGCCTGACAGCCCAGGCAGTCCCCCCCTTGGCGAATCAGGCCCCTGCGGCTATGTGATTGCTCTAACAGATTGGTCACATGGCCGCAGTAGGCGTCCATGAATCTGCCTGCAGGGGGACTGCCTAAACTGGAAATTTACAGAATCTTTCTGAACTAAGTCCAGATGTGTAGGGCTTAGGTTATTGGCACTGCAGGGCTTAGCCCAGGATAAGTAACAACTCCGAAAAACTGAGATGATTTGTGTATTAGTGCCTAGAAGAACCTAAGTAAGATGATACTTCATTGTAAATTGTTTATTTTACTTACAATGGGAGTGCTCCATGTCACTCATGGTACCAAACCCATTACATGTCCCACACTTTTAACAAAGATGCCAGCACAGGTCAGCAGAGATTTCACCAATTCTATAAAGTTTTACTGGCATGATTTATTTATTTGCTTTTTATTTATTTATTACAGGAAGTTATAAAGCGCCAACAAATTCTGCAGCGCTGTGCAATTAGGAGGGAATAAACACTATACACAGGCAAATACAAAAGCTACAGAGGATCCTGCCCATAAGCTGAGATCTAGCCATTGAAGCTCTTTTATACAAAGTGCTTAGCCAGATAGCCCGTGAGCTTACAATCAAAACTAGAAAAGCTACAATTTCTGGGGAAATTGTGTGAAGTGTTCTTGCCTCCACCAGTAGACTACAAGTAGGGATCGAGCGATTGTCGGTTTTGCTGATATTCGGTATTTTTGGCAATATCGGTATCTGCCACTAAAAATGCTGATATTGCCGATATTGATAGAGTGAGAAATGCATTTCAACTTTTATTTATATAGCACATTTAATTGCAACGTTGTTGCCCAAAGTGCTTCACAGTTACATTAAAACATACATTTATAACAACATTAGCAGGTGTACAAAAGGCCCTGTCTATGACCTCACTTGCTGCTCCAGCCTGGCACAGGTCAGAGTATTTTGGCCGTTGCCATCTTCAAACAGTCGTATTTTAAAAACTATACATCCTACAGCGAAAAGCTTTATGTTGTGAGAATCACAAGACCCAGACCTACATTGATGCATAGTATGTCTCTGAAATATCATAAATGAAGGCACAGTCGCAGTTTAGAAATTGCCCTTCAAATTTGAGCTGGCTATAGTGGAGTTTCAATGGATGGCGTGAGTTGCAAATAATTGGTCATATTGTGAAAACTATCAGGACTATGGCTTAGCCATGGAAATTTTTAGTGGCAGCAGGGATAGCTGAACATTTTTATATAAGATTTGTGTAGGTGGGCTTGAAAATGAGGGAGTGGTGGGATTTAGAGATCATGCCCTGATTTTTCTACTTTTGCCAGCTCCCACTCTAGTTTTGAACATTTTGCCATTCATTCCTATGGGACCAATTTCACCACAAGAATGATGATATTCCGTGAACCATTCGGCGAAACGTTCCACAAAGTAATAGCACACCAATCGGGAACAATCCGCACGTTTCGGTATATTACTGTCTATGTAGTGTAAAAACTGTGGGAGGAGTTAGGGTGGTAAATTTGGCTATAATAAGAATAATATATATGTGAGATAACATTAAGTGGTCTTGCTATGCAAGAACACTTAATGATATAATGGAGATTTGAGACAAGAGGTAGCAGGCAGAATTTGGAAGTGATAGCTAAAAAAAAGTTCACAGAGAGTTGCAGCTATTGGTAAAATATAAAGGGAATGAAGAGGTAACTGAGTAAGACTCTCAAACTGCTGGGCGAGCATTATGTATTTTTAGTAGGAGCCTGGGTGGGTGAGACGAGAGGAGGGGACGGTGGGTGGGTAATGCTGAGAAACAATTGAGAGATTCAGTATTGTTGGTTCTGGGAGTGTAAGGTTAAGCCTAAAGAACAAAGATGAAGTGTGAGGTGAGGGCTTGGGGTTGCTGGAAGTTACTGGGAAATGATTCACTGTTGTAGTACAAATATTTTTTATTATAATATTACCCTGATTAAGATATTAGAAACAGCCTCTCAGACTTACTCCCATTCGATTCCCTCCAAAAATCTTCCTGACTTCCTGTCTCATTGCTCAATGTATGTTGTATCACACCATTATTTAGATGCTGCAGGGAAAGCAAGATACACTCTCTTTCAAATGTTTCCTATACCCTGTTCCAAATTATTATGCAAATTCTATTTAAGTGTCACAAAGATTAAATATTTTGTTTTCCAGTTTAACTCATGTATGACATTGTGTCTCAGGGCTCTTTTGATCATTGAAAACAATCTCGGACACCTGTGATAATTAGATTGCCAAGTGAGCCCAATTTAAGGAAAAACTACTAAAGGAGGGTGCTCCACATTATTAAGCAGAGCACCATTTTCATGCAATATGGGGAAGAAAAAGGATCTCTCTGCCTCCGAAATGAGTGAAATAGTTCAATGCCTTTGACGAGGTATGAAAACATTAGATATTTCACTAAAACTTAAGCGTGATCATCGCACTATTAAGAGATTTGTGGCTGATTCAGAGCACAGATGGGTTCGTGCACATAAAGGCACATTGAGGAAGATTTCGGCCAGATCCATGTATTGAATCAAGAGAGCAGCTGCTAAAATACCATTAGATAGCAGCAAACAGATATCTGAAGTTGCTGGTGCCTCTGGAGTCCCACGGACATCAAAGTGTAGAGTCCTCCAGAGTCTTGCAACTGTGCATAAACCTTCTATTCGGCCACCACTAACAAATGCTCACAAGCAGAAACAGCTGCATTGGGCAAAAAAATACATGAAGACTAATTTTCAAACAGTCCTGTTAACTGATGAGTGGCGTGCAATACTGGATGATCCAGATGGATGGAGTAGTGGATGGTTGGTGGATGGCCACCCTGTTCCAACAAGGCTGCGACGTCAGCAAGGTGTCATTTATTTATCAGGATAGTTTACTACAGGTGTAGGTGTCATGTGGAAGAGAGCTGATCGGCCCTTTTAGGTCTCGAAGGTGTAAAGATGACCTCTGCAAAGTATGTGGAGTTTCTGACTGACCACTTTATTCCCTGGTACAGAAGGAAGAGCTATGCTTTCCATAATAAAATCATCTGCATGACAATGCACCATCTCATGCGGCAATGAATACCTCTGCATCAATGACTGCTAAAGGAGAGAAAGTCATGGTGTGTCCTCCATCCTCCCCTGACCTCAATCTTATTGAGAACCTTTGGAGCATCCCCAAGCAAAATATCTATGAGGGTGGGAGGCAGTTTACATCCAAACAGCAGCTCTGGGAGGCTATTCTGACATCTTGCAAACAAATTCAAGCAGAAACTGTCCAAAAACTCACAAGTTCAATGGATGCAAGACTTGTGAAGCTGCTATCAAATAAGGGGTCCTATGTTAAAATGTAGCGTGACCTGTTAAAATGTTTAAAAAGTTAAAATGTTGTTATAAGTTTGATTGAAATAGCTTTTGATTTCAGTAAATATGCTGCAAACACAACAAATGATAATTTTCAGTTCTTTACAACCTATAAAGTATTTTGAAACTTACTGTGCGTTGTAATTTGGAACAGTGCATTGTAAGTTTTTTATGTTTAAAAAAAATACTGTTATCATTAGGAGGTTTGTTCAATAAAAATTGAATTGTACTCTTAATAGTTGATAACATGAGTATTTTGCTGACTGTTATTTACAGCAATTATTTAGGCAAATGAGAAAAATATAATTTGCATAATAATTTGGAACAGGGTGTATAGTCACCCAGACCACTTCAGCTCAATGAAGTGGTCTGTGTGCCAGGTCCCTCAGGTTTTAACCCTGCAGATGCAAACATAGCAGTTTCTGAGAACTTGTCGCGCATGCGCATTCGGCTCCACTGACGTCGGCAGAGGGAGCTGACGTCGGCGGGGGAGGAGAAAGAGCCCCGGCGCTGGAATAAGGTAAGTAACTGAAGGGGTTTTAACCTACACTATGTATATTGTCAGGAAAACCACTTTGTTTTCCTGACACTATAGTGATCCTTTAATACTTTAAAAGAAAGATTTTGCCTAGTATGTATGCATATTGAATGCAATAGCAATTGCATACATAGAAACATAGAATGTTAGGGCAGATAAGAACCATTCGGCCCATCTAGTCTGCCCAATTTTTGAAAATACTTTCATTAGTCCCTTGCCTTATCTTATAGTTAGGATAGAAAAAACAAAGCAAAAAAGTAGAAGTTAAAGAGAGCA
>OW240917.1:14301271-14328355 GCA_933207985.1 Pelobates cultripes | reverse complement strand
GATACAAAACACATTAAAATACATAATGTGATGAAGTGCCCTTCGCCACTTGGTACTGGAGAGGCCTGCTTGCCAGCCTCCTCCCCTGTGACTATGACTCTTTGATGTATTTGGCTTTAAAGCCCCTATTCTACCTTCAGACAGACTATTTATGTAGGCTGCTTTATTTATCTTATGTTTTAGTCACCCTGTACCCATTATAGGTGCAGGGTGTGTGTAATGTAATTGTTTATAGTGTGTGTGTGTGTACTGTGTAATGTATTGCCTGCTCTCTTGTATTGCTGAGTTTTGCTACCAACTAGGTGGGTTTGGCTATGGAGCTGGTCTAGTGCCCTCTGTTGGTAGCAACAGCAATATGCACTACCTGAATTGCAAGACTGGTTCATTTGCATATTCGGGTAGATTTGCATATTACTAATTCTGCAGGCAGGTGAGATATTTACTGTTAAATATTGTCTCCCCCCACCCCTTTAAAAATGTGCCATTGCGTTGTGATAAGTCACTGTGTGTTTCTTGATATGGTTTGACTGTTTGTGATTTTATTGAGGTTTCACAACAATGTTATTGTGGTGACTGTATTGGCTGGTCCCAAGGGAATAAAGGTTTTGACAGTTCTTCTTGATCCCTCTAAACGTAGCCTTGTCTTGTTATTGGAGGGAGCTGTTATAATCACACCGGGGATTGCTATGCTCTGCATGCTCCCCTGAGCTTGCGTCACTTAGCTCTTTTAAGAGCTTGTTCCTGACACGCTTTCCTTGGAGGAGGGGTCTTCGCCACACAGTCCTGGATGCTGGAGGTTCGTACAGGGTGGAAGGAACAGTTCTTTCCCACACAGTCCTGGAGGACAGAAGCTGATCCAGGGTGGAAGGAAGACGGCGAGACTCCAGTCAAGATACGGCGGTTGCGGAGTCTGCGGTGGTTGTGGTGTATGCTGCAGTGCTTGGAGCCCTCAGGAAGCGCTAGGAGCATCCGTCAACAGAGGGTACTCAGTCGGAGTACAAGGAGCTCCGTTACACATAACTTTATAACTGTCGAACGTATTGCATTCGTATAACACATCCCCAGATAGCCTGGATCTGAGTGCATATTATTGGCGAATAGCGCTCAGATCCCATACGCACAGTTCAATCGCCATGGAGTCAAAGTCTATTACAGTTCTTCAGTATGCGATTGACTCCATAGGAAGGCTATCTGGGGTAAGTCCATTCGTGCCTTTAAATCTCTCGAACGGCCGGTATTCGTATACTTTTGTCGATTGAGAAGGGGAGGTCGACGGCTTCTGCGGTGTTCGGTTGAAAAAGTGTCAACTTTTAGTTCCATGGAATAACTGTCGAACACCGCTGGGCGTTCGCATAGTTAAAATGGCCGCCGCCTCATGGTCGACATACGAACGACGACCACCCTTTATTCGGTTTTAATTGAGAAGTGTCTGTGGTTAACCGCAACGTTCTAATTGGGATCAATAGGTTAACCAGCAGCACACTTCTCTTCTGGGTGGCCGTCCATTCGGTAGTTCCGTTCGACAAAAAAATACATTCCCTTAAACAAGGCATACGAATGGGGAAATTCATACAAACAGCAAAACAGACGAACACAGCAATTCTAGTTCATACAGATGGGTCTGTCACATATTCCATTAACTACAACCCTCTGTTGCCTGTCACTCAGCCACTGCCTTATCCATTCAACAATATTGGAATCCAAACTTAAAGATTGCAGTTTATTGATTAGCCTTCTATGTGCAACAGTGTCAAAAGCCTTACTGAAATCTAGGTAAGCAATGTCTACTGCACCACCCTGATCTATAATTTTAGTTACCCAATCAAAAAATCAATAAGATTAGTTTGGCATGATCTCCCTGAAGTAAACCCATGTTGTCTCTGATCTTGAAATCCATGTGTTTTTAGATGTTCAACAATCCTATCCTTTAACATGGTTTCCATTACTTTCCCCACTCGCTAACTTCTAATCTTCTGGGACTACTCCTGTTAACAATGATTGGTTAAATAAATCTGTTAATGGTTTTGTTAGTACACCACTAATCTTTTAATAGCTTTGGGTGTATTCCATCAGGTCCCATTGACTTATTTGTCTTTACTTTTGACAGTTGAAATAGAACCTCTTCCTCTGTAAACTCACGTGTAATAAATGACTCACTTATCCTTTTTCTTAACTGAGGTCCCTTTCCTTCATTTTCATCTGTAAATACAGAACAAAAATATTAATTGAGGCAGTTAGCTATACCTTTATCCTCTACATACCTTCCTTCTTTTGTTTTTATACCTAGTTTAAATACATCCTAGCAAAACCTCTGAACTGTTCACTGAGAACATTTGTTCCCTTTTGAGAAAGATGCAAACCATCTTTTTTGTACAGGTTATTTCCATTCCAAACAGAGCTACCATGAGAAATAAAGCCAAATCCTTGCTCCCGACACCATTCACCAAGCAACAAATTAAAGTCCCTAATACGCATCCGCCTGTCGTTCTGAGTGTTATGCACAGGCAGAACTTCAGAGAATGACAGTGTGGAAGCAACCTGCCGTATATCATTGGCAAAAACACTAAAAACTTCCTTAACCTCTGAAACCTCATTGCAAGCTAAGTCATTTGTCCCTAGATGGACAAGTGCCTTCCAATTCCCCTTCCTGCTTTGCTTGCTTGACAATATTACAGATATGTCTCCTGTCTCTGTGAGCAGTAGCTCCGGGAAGACACCTCACAAGACCACCATTGTCCATCTCCACACCTCTTATGATGGAATCCCCCAACAACAACTGCTTTCTATTAGGCCTCACCATAGTCTCCAAGTCGGTCTCCACAACACCACTAGCCTCAGTGCCTCTCTCCACAACACCACTAGCCTCAGTGCCCCTATCCACAACACTAGCCTCAGTGCCTCTCTCCACAACACCACTAGCCTCAGTGCCTCTCTCCACAACACCACTAGCCTCAGTGCCTCTCTCCACAACACCATTAAACTCTGAAAGTGCAGAAAATGAATTATGTAGAGCAACAGACTGTGTAATATGCCTTTTATACACAACTCTGAGCGCGATAACACCAGATTTAACACACCTGCTCCCTATTCACACCTGAGACCTTGTAACACTAACGAGTCACATGACACCGAGGAGGGAAAAAGTGCTAATTTGGCCCAATTTAGACATTTCCACTTAGGGGTGTACTCACTTTTGTTGCCAATGGTTTAGACTTTAATGGCTGTGTGTTGAATTATTTTGAGGGGACAGCAAATTTACACTGTTATGCAGGCTGTACACTTACTACATTGTAGCAGAGTGTCATTTCTTCAGTGTTGTCACATGAAAAGGTATAATAAAATATTTATAAAAATGTAAGGGGTGTACTCACTTTTGTGAGATACTGTATTTGTAGTGAGGGACATAAGCCGTAATAGTGAGATAATAACAATAAGAGTGAACACCAGTCGGCGGTGATGTGCTGGAACCGACATATGGGGTAGGCCTGTAATAAAAGAGGGCCTACCCATTAAATTGTAAAAAAGGGGAGACTTGCATCATGCTTCAAGCCTCGCAATCACTTTCTATAATTTTATCTGTTTAGAAATCAAAGAAAAATGCCATAAATAACGAACTATAAAAAAAAAAAAATTTAAAAAAAAATGAAGTTAAATTTTTTTCTTTGGTTCTCAGGAGGATATCTACTGAACAGTGATTTGTACTCTTTTTACCATTTGGGCAGTGTGGTGCCACTTTAAGCAATTTACGCGCGTTATAGTGAATCTGTCAAAACACATTCGGTTTAAAGAGAAATCAATTACATTCTACCATATGCACCTTATCTTGAGCAAACTGACAGCATGCACTGGGCAGACAGTGTTTTGCAAGTATTTACAGCTTGATTTTATCTTGAGCAAATGTCAGTCTTTGTTGGTGAGACAGTGTTTTGCAAGTATTCAAATATTTACATTTCTTGTAGCTGGTTTTTCATCAGAAAAATGAGTCTGCATTCGTGAGAAAGTGTTTTCTCCATGTAATAAGCATTGATTGCTCTTAAAATATAAATAACAAAACAAAATACAGTTTTGAAAACATAAAAATTACTCTGCACTCAAACTCCCACTACTACTGGGAAAATGCAATGGTTATAGTATTCATCAACTCAAATACATAAGCAATATAAAATGAAAAGCATTGCCCAAATGCCGATGTACATTAAAGAAACACTCCAGGCACCATAACCAATGTTGTAGAGTCTCCCCCCTCCCATTGTAAGTAGTAATATCAATTCACATTGATTTAACCGCTTAAAGAACCGCTGATGGTTCAGAACCATCATCGGAAAAATCCCAATGATGGTCCTGAACCGTCATAATGGTCATATTTACTTAACCAATCGCCACCGTTCCCCCTCCGTCGATCGGCATTGCTCCCGGTCTGGGAGGACTGCCTGACAGCCCAGGCAGTCCCCCCCTTGGCGAATCAGGCCCCTGCGGCTATGTGATTGCTCTAACAGATTGGTCACATGGCCGCAGTAGGCGTCCATGAATCTGCCTGCAGGGGGACTGCCTAAACTGGAAATTTACAGAATCTTTCTGAACTAAGTCCAGATGTGTAGGGCTTAGGTTATTGGCACTGCAGGGCTTAGCCCAGGATAAGTAACAACTCCGAAAAACTGAGATGATTTGTGTATTAGTGCCTAGAAGAACCTAAGTAAGATGATACTTCATTGTAAATTGTTTATTTTACTTACAATGGGAGTGCTCCATGTCACTCATGGTACCAAACCCATTACATGTCCCACACTTTTAACAAAGATGCCAGCACAGGTCAGCAGAGATTTCACCAATTCTATAAAGTTTTACTGGCATGATTTATTTATTTGCTTTTTATTTATTTATTACAGGAAGTTATAAAGCGCCAACAAATTCTGCAGCGCTGTGCAATTAGGAGGGAATAAACACTATACACAGGCAAATACAAAAGCTACAGAGGATCCTGCCCATAAGCTGAGATCTAGCCATTGAAGCTCTTTTATACAAAGTGCTTAGCGAGATAGCCCGTGAGCTTACAATCAAAACTAGAAAAGCTACAATTTCTGGGGAAATTGTGTGAAGTGTTCTTGCCTCCACCAGTAGACTACAAGTAGGGATCGAGCGATTGTCGGTTTTGCTGATATTCGGTATTTTTGGCAATATCGGTATCTGCCACTAAAAATGCTGATATTGCCGATATTGATAGAGTGAGAAATGCATTTCAACTTTTATTTATATAGCACATTTAATTGCAACGTTGTTGCCCAAAGTGCTTCACAGTTACATTAAAACATACATTTATAACAACATTAGCAGGTGTACAAAAGGCCCTGTCTATGACCTCACTTGCTGCTCCAGCCTGGCACAGGTCAGAGTATTTTGGCCGTTGCCATCTTCAAACAGTCGTATTTTAAAAACTATACATCCTACAGCGAAAAGCTTTATGTTGTGAGAATCACAAGACCCAGACCTACATTGATGCATAGTATGTCTCTGAAATATCATAAATGAAGGCACAGTCGCAGTTTAGAAATTGCCCTTCAAATTTGAGCTGGCTATAGTGGAGTTTCAATGGATGGCGTGAGTTGCAAATAATTGGTCATATTGTGAAAACTATCAGGACTATGGCTTAGCCATGGAAATTTTTAGTGGCAGCAGGGATAGCTGAACATTTTTATATAAGATTTGTGTAGGTGGGCTTGAAAATGAGGGAGTGGTGGGATTTAGAGATCATGCCCTGATTTTTCTACTTTTGCCAGCTCCCACTCTAGTTTTGAACATTTTGCCATTCATTCCTATGGGACCAATTTCACCACAAGAATGATGATATTCCGTGAACCATTCGGCGAAACGTTCCACAAAGTAATAGCACACCAATCGGGAACAATCCGCACGTTTCGGTATATTACTGTCTATGTAGTGTAAAAACTGTGGGAGGAGTTAGGGTGGTAAATTTGGCTATAATAAGAATAATATATATGTGAGATAACATTAAGTGGTCTTGCTATGCAAGAACACTTAATGATATAATGGAGATTTGAGACAAGAGGTAGCAGGCAGAATTTGGAAGTGATAGCTAAAAAAAAGTTCACAGAGAGTTGCAGCTATTGGTAAAATATAAAGGGAATGAAGAGGTAACTGAGTAAGACTCTCAAACTGCTGGGCGAGCATTATGTATTTTTAGTAGGAGCCTGGGTGGGTGAGACGAGAGGAGGGGACGGTGGGTGGGTAATGCTGAGAAACAATTGAGAGATTCAGTATTGTTGGTTCTGGGAGTGTAAGGTTAAGCCTAAAGAACAAAGATGAAGTGTGAGGTGAGGGCTTGGGGTTGCTGGAAGCTACTGGGAAATGATTCACTGTTGTAGTACAAATATTTTTTATTATAATATTACCCTGATTAAGATATTAGAAACAGCCTCTCAGACTTACTCCCATTCGATTCCCTCCAAAAATCTTCCTGACTTCCTGTCTCATTGCTCAATGTATGTTGTATCACACCATTATTTAGATGCTGCAGGGAAAGCAAGATACACTCTCTTTCAAATGTTTCCTATACCCTGTTCCAAATTATTATGCAAATTCTATTTAAGTGTCACAAAGATTAAATATTTTGTTTTCCAGTTTAACTCATGTATGACATTGTGTCTCAGGGCTCTTTTGATCATTGAAAACAATCTCGGACACCTGTGATAATTAGATTGCCAAGTGAGCCCAATTTAAGGAAAAACTACTAAAGGAGGGTGCTCCACATTATTAAGCAGAGCACCATTTTCATGCAATATGGGGAAGAAAAAGGATCTCTCTGCCTCCGAAATGAGTGAAATAGTTCAATGCCTTTGACGAGGTATGAAAACATTAGATATTTCACTAAAACTTAAGCGTGATCATCGCACTATTAAGAGATTTGTGGCTGATTCAGAGCACAGATGGGTTCGTGCACATAAAGGCACATTGAGGAAGATTTCGGCCAGATCCATGTATTGAATCAAGAGAGCAGCTGCTAAAATACCATTAGATAGCAGCAAACAGATATCTGAAGTTGCTGGTGCCTCTGGAGTCCCACGGACATCAAAGTGTAGAGTCCTCCAGAGTCTTGCAACTGTGCATAAACCTTCTATTCGGCCACCACTAACAAATGCTCACAAGCAGAAACAGCTGCATTGGGCAAAAAAATACATGAAGACTAATTTTCAAACAGTCCTGTTAACTGATGAGTGGCGTGCAATACTGGATGATCCAGATGGATGGAGTAGTGGATGGTTGGTGGATGGCCACCCTGTTCCAACAAGGCTGCGACGTCAGCAAGGTGTCATTTATTTATCAGGATAGTTTACTACAGGTGTAGGTGTCATGTGGAAGAGAGCTGATCGGCCCTTTTAGGTCTCGAAGGTGTAAAGATGACCTCTGCAAAGTATGTGGAGTTTCTGACTGACCACTTTATTCCCTGGTACAGAAGGAAGAGCTATGCTTTCCATAATAAAATCATCTGCATGACAATGCACCATCTCATGCGGCAATGAATACCTCTGCATCAATGACTGCTAAAGGAGAGAAAGTCATGGTGTGTCCTCCATCCTCCCCTGACCTCAATCTTATTGAGAACCTTTGGAGCATCCCCAAGCAAAATATCTATGAGGGTGGGAGGCAGTTTACATCCAAACAGCAGCTCTGGGAGGCTATTCTGACATCTTGCAAACAAAATCAAGCAGAAACTGTCCAAAAACTCACAAGTTCAGTAGATGCGAAACTTGTGAAGCAGCTATCAAATAAGGGGTCCTATGTTAAAATGTAACGTGACCTGTTAAAATGTTTAAAAAGTTAAAATGTTGTTATAAGTTTGATTGAAATAGCTTTTGATTTCAGTAAATATGCTGCAAACACAACAAATGATAATTTTCAGTTCTTTACAACCTATAAAGTATTTTGAAACTTACTGTGCGTTATAATTTGGAACAGTGCATTGTAAGTTTTTTATGTTTAAAAAAAATACTGTTATCATTAGGAGGTTTGTTCAATAAAAATTGAATTGTACTCTTAATAGTTGATAACATGAGTATTTTGCTGACTGTTATTTACAGCAATTATTTAGGCAAATGAGAAAAATATAATTTGCATAATAATTTGGAACAGGGTGTATAGTCACCCAGACCACTTCAGCTCAATGAAGTGGTCTGTGTGCCAGGTCCCTCAGGTTTTAACCCTGCAGATGCAAACATAGCAGTTTCTGAGAACTTGTCGCGCATGCGCATTCGGCTCCACTGACGTCGGCAGAGGGAGCTGACGTCGGCGGGGGAGGAGAAAGAGCCCCGGCGCTGGAATAAGGTAAGTAACTGAAGGGGTTTTAACCTACACTATGTATATTGTCAGGAAAACCACTTTGTTTTCCTGACACTATAGTGATCCTTTAATACTTTAAAAGAAAGATTTTGCCTAGTATGTATGCATATTGAATGCAATAGCAATTGCATACATAGAAACATAGAATGTTAGGGCAGATAAGAACCATTCGGCCCATCTAGTCTGCCCAATTTTTGAAAATACTTTCATTAGTCCCTTGCCTTATCTTATAGTTAGGATAGAAAAAACAAAGCAAAAAAGTAGAAGTTAAAGAGAGCACTTGTATAGGGGTTAACCCAAGGACTAAAGAAGTATTGAAAAAAGAGAGAAATGAGTGCCCTAAATGTAATTAAAATGTAACTTTTAATAATAAGCTTAAAATCTATTAAGAGTGTCCATAGTAGGAGTAATGCTCCAAAAGTGATCAACTTAAGCATATACACAAACGAAGTAGAGAAAAAAGGTCCTGTTCTAAAGTATCCAGAGACCTTAATATGGTGATATAGGCAGAAATTAATTTTGCAAATCACTAGATTTATAATCTGTAATATGGACAGTAATATAAATCTATATCAACTAAAGTATATACATGATAAATAATCAACTAAAGTATATACAAAAAAGTTCTAATAAACAACTAAAGTATGTACAAATTGAGATCCTCCGTGGCTGTATGAAAGTAGTGTTAGCTATAAAGACTCTGAATCTGTGTCTAGATATAAAGCCAAACGTAATAGTATCTAAACAATGTAACAAAGCTAGTTGCCGATCAAAGAAAGGATTGTAGAAAACTAGCTTGATAAATAAATTTCAATATATACTCATTGAAAGGTCCTGTTCAAAAGATTTCAGAGACCTTTGCCTAATAATGTGTGCAAAAACACTGTTTTGCAATACACAATTGTAGCATGAAATCGTAACAGAAAAAATGTCTGTCTAAATATTTAGATCGGTATATAATAATAAGTCAAAATAGCCATACAGCCTCTATGGATACAAAATACTTCTTTGCTGTTAATAAGAGGGGGAAAAGAAGGGTTTCCATCTATGCTTGTAAAATATATATTAACTGTCTAGTGATATAACTAGATATATGATAATAGGAGCATATTTCCCAGTGGCCCCGAAAGTAATAATTGATGATAGCGGTAAATTGAACTCAGGATCCGAAACGTTAAAGAAATGGTTACTGATCAAAGATACTGGTAAGATAAATATTAAGTCTCAGATCGCCAAGGAACCCTGATGCCCGTGTTTCGCCCACAGCTCATCAGAAGGGAACCGATGTGCGGGAAACAACCGAAATTATAAAGGTCAGTATTAATTCTAATTGGTTAGATTCAAATATAGTCATCATTTTGCTAGCCAATTATGATCGTGCTAGTGGATGACATAATTGATTTGCCGAAATCAAAACAGTGACACATTAAAGAGGGATTTTAACCCTTGATGGTCTTAGGAGATATCCCTTACTTAAGAATTACTAATGCACAGTTGCTACATTAGGATACCTAGCCAGAATGAATATCCCGGTATCCTAAACTACTATTATTCATGATGTACTAATAGGTACTATTATTCATAATGGATTTAAATAGGAAAACAGCCACAAAAATCCTTATCGAAAGTAAGGGGTGTTATTCACGATGTACTAAAAAGTACCATCACTCTCAGGCCTCACTTCACAATCAAACAACAGAGTAATGGGACAGCGCTAAAAAGTCAGTAGAAGCTAAAGGACAAATAGGAAAGCAGCAACCTATAAAAATGAGGTTCCCTCTTTATTCCTCAAGAAAAAGGACAAACAAAAGAAAATATATAGGTTGCGCTATATGGTAGTGGAAAAAGTAAATATAAAATGGGATAAGACAAATATATAAATAAACAGGAAAAGTGATTCCAATACTAAAAAGTCTTTGATAAAACCTGTGATGATACTGGAGTCTAGAAAAAGTCCAAAAGGTGGCTGGATCTTCTTATGTGGAAGGTGTCTCAGTTCAGTATAGTGCTCACTGAATAAGTGAAAAAGGTAAAATAATAAGAGCAGTAAAATACTCGCATGTATATGAGCAGGATATATTTGGAATCCAGACCAGATTCCTTTGGGGTTAAGCACCCCGCCCAGGCCCCCCAGCTTCAGAGACCTCTTTAGAGGTGGCCACAGGTGTGTATAAATAGGAGGAGTTTTATAGTCATGTCACTTTTATTATTTTCTTTATGCAGCACAGATATTATCTGCAAATGTGAGTATACTCATTCAAGCACCAACACTTTAATTGTTTAGTTGTTACACTGTTTTTAATTGCTTTTATCACTATTGTATACTCACTTTGCTCTTACAAAGAAATGAATTCAATACACTGTAGCTTATGTTTAGCACTAGTACTATTTAATTTATCTCCCACATTTTTGTTATTAGCGTAGGACCCACTGATATTGGGGTACTTTGAAGTAGTAGTGGGCTTAACATCATATGGCCATATGGTGGAACTAAATCCCCATATTTATTCTTAGATAGGCGTTAGCCTTCTTAGTTATTAATTTACAAGTCTGAGTGCGCCGTAACTAGTTTTTCTGTATGAATTTTGGTCACTGCGGCAGCACCTTTCATGTATACGGGTGTGCCCCCAATCTCTCCTTTGTGCATTTATAAACTATCTGAGCATATGCAGATTTAAAATTTGGCGCCAAAGTGACGTCATCATTAAAACACAAAAATACAGAGAAGAAAACAAATGTTAAGAAGATTCTTAATATAGTGACATAAAAGTTATTATGATATTATGTTGTAATTAAATTTTAAAAATGAGCGTTGGTTAAAATAAACAATAAAATATTTAGAAACCGTAAAATCACGTGATCGCGCCGTCGAGCGGTCACGTGATGCGGCTGAAAGGACTTGTGGGAACTGTATGCTGGGCGATTGTAATGATCGACGCCAGCAGAATGGGGCAGAGGATACTAAGAGAAACACGTGATCGCGAGCTGCCGCGGTCACATGGTATAGTGAAAAGGGACTAAGGGAAAAGTATGCTAGAAACAGCATACTAGGCGGCAACACAGTGGGCGAATGGAGAATAACTACCACGTGATCGCGAACAGCCGCGATCACGTGGAATGTGACAATAGAATAGTGAGAATGTAATTTAAATAAAAAAACAGCGCAAGGCATGGTCCCAGCTTGCAGAGATCAGGCATTGGAATATAAAATAAACAGTGCTGGTCATAACATTGTATATACACTTGATAAATAAAAAGTATGAAAATGTCTGACAAAAAATAATAAGCATATGGTAAAACAGGATTAGACCTACTTAGGGGTGGGCATATTAAGAATAATAATGCACAATAAAAATTATATTGATAAAAAAAACAAAAAACTTTCCTATTATTAAGAAAATGTCATGTATATATAAATAATGACCATATTATATAAAGTTAAAAAGATCAAAATCTGCATTTAGACCATTGGGACAGAGAGTTTTTAATTGAAAAACCAAATTCATCTCTCTTTTCCCTAAGATTTTTTTCATGTCCCCACCTCTCCAGGGCATGGTTACTTGTTCTATTCCAATAGCTTTTAAAAATCTTGGGTCTTTATTATGCATTAAAAAATGTTTGGAAACTGAGTGGTTATCATAGCCTTTTTTAATATTGCGACAATGTTCAGCTAGGCGAATTTTTAGGCATCTTGTCGTCATGCCTATATATTGAAGTCTGCAAGGGCATTCTAGTAGATATATAACATTCTTAGTGTTACAGCCAATAAAGTCTTTGATAGGATATGATACCTTTGTGATGGTGGATGAAAAGTTGGTAGTTTTGGTGTTGGTGGCTGGATTTGTAGATTTACATACAATACATTTATTACATTTAAAAAAACCTTTGGTTTAGACATAAAATTTTCTTTCTTTAAAATGGTAGTTTTAGTATAATTCTTTGTTAGAATTGTTTTAAAATTTGGGGCCCCCCTAAATATTATGTTAGGTCTATCCGGAATATAATCTTTTAAAAGGTCATCTTGTTTTAATATATGCCAGTGCTTATTAATATTTTTTTTTTAAATTTTTACTTTTACTGTTATAATCTAAAATAATAGGTAATTTAGGAGGGTCATCTTTTTTATCTTTATATACTAGGAGGTCCTTTCTCTCCTTGGATTTAACTTCCTCTAGAGCTGCATCTAATTTGTCAGGTTTGTAATTTTTTTCTAAAAACTTATTGTTTAATGAGGTAGATTGAGTGTCAAAGTCTTTTTTTAAAGTGCAGTTACGGTGAAGACGTAGAAATTGGCTTTTTGGAATGCCGTCCAGCCAAGGTTTATGGTGACAGCTAGTGTGATCTATTATAGTGTTAGTACAAACTTTTTTTTTAAAAAGTCTTTGTTTAAATATTACCGTCTTGAATAAAAATATTAAGATCTAGAAAGTTGATGGAGGTATTACTAAATTCATATAAAATATGCCTTTATCATTAAAATTTAAAAATTCTAAAAAAGACTTGAGAGAGGTTTCAGGACCTTGCCAAATAAAAAATAGATCATCTATATAACGGAAATAGGAAACCAGGTTTGCCAGCCAGGCATGGTTTCCCCAGATGGCCGAGGACTCCCAATCGGACATAAAGAGATTAGCATAGCTGGGGGCAAACCTGGTTCCCATAGCATTGCCTTTTTTTTGGATATAAAATGATTCAGAAAACCAAAAATAATTATTGTTTAAAATTATTTTAATGCCTTCTATTATAAAATTTATTTGGGGTTCTAAAATAGAGCTTTGTTGTCTTAAAATTTTTTCTACTGCCTCACATCCTATGCTATGAGGGATTATGGTGTACAGTGATTGTACATCGCAGGTGACTAAAATATAGTCCTGCCGCCAAATAAAATCCTTTAAGAATGCTAAAAGAGTCATCGAGTCCTTAAGATATGATTTCATATTTTTAACCAAAGGTTGTAATAAAATATCAATATACTTCGAAAGATTAGATAAAATAGAGTTTATACCCGACACAATAGGTCTCCCAGGAGGTTCTTCTGCATTTTTTATGAATTTTTGGAAGAAAATAGATGACCGGAATTTTTGGGTGGGTAATATTTAGGTAATTAAATTCTTGTTTATTTAAAATGTTCTTATTTAGACCTTCTGTTAAATAATCTTTTAGGAGCACCTTAATTTTTGAGGTAGGGTCACTTGGTAATTTTTCATATACCTCAGAGTCATTTAATTGACGATATGCTTCTTTCAGATACTTAGATTTAGATAGAATCACTAGACCTCCACCTTTATCCGCTGGTTTGATCACAATTTCATCATCATTCTGAAGTTCTTTTATAGCTTTTCGTTCGTTTAGTGTCAAATTCTGATAATTATATTTATTGTGTTTGATTTTTTCAAAATCATTTAAAACCAATTTCTCAAAGACTTCAATGGGTCCTGATTTAAAATTTGAAGGATAAAATTTTGAAGGATTTTTAAGATCTGTATGAGTGATAAAACGTTTGGTTGGGTTATCTGAAGTTTGATGTTGAGATGTTGGGGTAGTTGAAGTAGAAGCAGTTGTGTTCTGAGTAAAAAATCTCTTTATTGTGGCCTTTCTTACAAACTTATTAATATCCAAAAAAGCTTGAAAGGGTTTAAAAGGGTTGGTGGGAGCATATTTCAGGCCTTTGCTTAAAACTAGAATTTGTGTTGATGTTAAAACTTTGTGGGAAAGATTAAAAATTCCATTGTTCTTCTCATCAATTTGTGTTATAATCTCTCTTTTCTTTCTCTTTTGTATTCTTCTGCCACCTCTCCTTCCTCTATGCTTAGACTTTGTTTTCTCACTCTGGGCAGGTTTGTATATGAGGTAAGTTTTGTGTGCGGATGTCTAAAAAATGTTCTTCTATTTCTGAATCAATTGATAATAGTTGGTACCTATTATTGTGCGTATAATTAGGTGGTGATTTAGGGAGATCAGAGTGTTTGTGTCCAAATCTAGGCCTCTGGGGTCTTGGTGTTAAAGGTTGTGCATAGTTGGATTTTCTTCACAATCAACTCAGTGAAGACTGCATTTTTTCTCCCCCTCTTGTATTTGTTTGTGTATATTGTACGTTTCTCAACTAATTGTACAGCGCTGCGGAATCTGTGTGCGCTTTATAAATTGCAATAATAAATAATAATAATAATACTATTGTTCATGATGAGTCAAAGTAGAAAGAGTAATCCCAGTAACCTTGTCAAAGGGTAATAAATGCATCACAAATTCACAGACTCACAAGCTTAATCGTGAGTTCAGCTGCCAGTTTAGTAGCCCTTCGCTGAACTCTCTCTAAAGTATCAAATCCTTTTGGAGATACGGTCTCCAGTACTGAGTACAATACTCAAAGTGAGGTTTCACCAGTGTTCTGTACAATGGCATGAGCACTTCCCTCTTTCTACTGCTACTACCTCTCCCTATACAACCAAGCATTCTGCTAGCATTTCCTGCTGCTCTATTACATTGTCTGCCTACCTTTAAGTCATCAGAAATAATCACCCCTAAATCCCTTTTCTCAGATGTTGAGGTTAGGACTCTATCAAATATTCTGTATGGCATGAGCACTTCCCTCTTTCTACTGCTACTACATCTCCCTATACAATCAAGTATCCTGCTAGCATTTCCTGCTGCTCTATTACATTGTCTGCCTACCTTTAAGTCATCAGAAATAATCACCCCTAAATCCCTTTCCTCATATGTTGAGGTTAGGACTCTATCAAATATTCTGTACTCTGCCCTTGGGTTTTTACGTCCAAGATGCATTATCTTGCAATTATCCACATTAAATGTCAGTTGCCACAACTCTGACCATTTTTCTAGTTTACTTAATCCATTTGGTTTATCCCTCCTGGAACATGTTACATATCTTAGTATCATCAGCAAAAAGACATACCATACCATCAAGACCTTCTGCAATATCACTAATAAAAATATTAAAGAGAATGGGTCCAAGTACAGATCCCTGAGGTACCCCACTGGTGATAAGCCCAAGCTTTGAATATATTCCATTAACTACAACCCTCTGTTGCCTGTCACTCAGCCACTGCCTTACCCAATCGTTTCTCTTTTAAATTAAATGAAAATTATGGAAAAGATAAAATATAGAACAAATAGAGACATAAATTCTACAATTTACAAAAATACAAACAAAGATATAAATCCTGCAGTTTACAAAAATCGGAAATTGCCTTTAAACATGTAACCTGTATGAAAAGCAAAAACGGAATATACAGAACCTAGAAGTAACTTAATGTGAATTATTCCTAAAAAGATACAATTACATTTTCTTTGTACATTATATAAAATTCCTGCTAACTTATTGCCACAAGGTATCTTACTGAACTAATCATCAAAGCAAGAAAAGACAGACAGAGTGCGATATATGTATAAATGATTTTTAATGAACAGGAACAAATGTTGAATATCTTTTTCCTTTTTTCTATCAGTGTAACGGACCGTTTTGCACAAAAGGGGAAAAAAACCGCTTAGACGATAATCCCCCTTTTCAGAGACAGGCACAGCTACGGTATAATCACCAAAACTCACGAACCGCCAATAAGTGAATGCTCCAAACTCCCGAACGGCATACAAGGGAATAAGGTAGCACTTCAAATAAGCGAACAGGAACCATACGAATAGCTGCTAGCAGGCGAACAGGAAAAGCTTCCAAGCGCTTACACTCCTGGCAATCAGTCCTTAGCAGCATACAGTAAATCCCCCCAAAGACGAGACAAGGCTCCGTGTTGAGGGTCAAGCAGTGGTCTGTTTAATGAGGGCTACCTGCCCAGCTTTTATGCAGGTCTCCCACCTGGTGGACACTCCCCTAGGGGACCAAATGGGAGACTGTGACAAGGGACAGACAAGTATACAAATAGGACACACAGTCACAGTATATTCCCACAATGCATCCTGGCTTCCTCCCCTCTGCCCTGGGAGATAATTGGGAAGTAACTCAATTATCTCCCAAGACAAAGGCAAAACTCCATTACACATGTGGGAACACAAAACCAGCATAATACTTTAAAATACATAAAATAACATTTACTACATAAACCACAGACATGTAACATATCCCCAGATAGCTCAGGTCTGAGTGCACATTATTAGGTGAATGGCACTCAGACCACACGAATACAGTTTAATCGCCATGGAGCCAAAGTCTTTACACAGTCAGTTTCATCCGAATGGGCTCCATGGGATTCCTATCTGGGGTATAAGACATTCACACAAAAATACCGAACACCGGGTCATTCGTGTGCTTTCACCGAACAAGAAGGGAGGTCGGCGGCTTCAGCGGTGTTCGCGCAAAACTGTGTCCGATTTTAGTTCCATGAAAATAGAGGCGAACACCGCTGTTCATTCGTATGGTTTAAAATGGCCGCGACCTCGTGTTCGGGATACGAACGGCGGCCACCCAGCGTTCATCAATTAAGCTGCGGTTAACCGCAGCTTCAGGGAGGTTAATTGCCGGCACACTCCAGCTCCCAGGTGGTCCAGTCATTCGTACGGTTGTTCGGTAGATTGAAACTACCGAACAACCGGCAGAAAAGCACGAATACAGCTTTTCTGCATGGAAAAATAAAGTCTTTTAAAAGGGGGCCATAGTCCAAAGGCAGCAGGCGAGCAACCAGGCTTCTCCAATGCAATGTGGCGAGATTGGTCTCGTCACAATCAGTTTCTTCTACTTTATACACACATGAACTAATAAGGAATTTATACTAACCGGTTATTGTAATCCTGCAGTTTACAAAAAATCGAAAAATTAACTTTAGATATGTAATCTATATGAAATACAAAAAACTGAAGAAATAGAACACTAAAAGTAATTTAATGCGAGTTATTCCTAAAAGAATATAGCTATATTTTTTCTATATACTGCAAAAATTTCTGCTAACCTGTTGCTACAAGGTATTTTACTTGATTAAACACCAAAGCAAGTAATGACAGGTATAAATGAAGGTATAATGAAGAAAAACGAATGTTAAACACCTTTTTTTTCTGTTTGTTTCTTCTTTTTATGTATATATGAACTAACATGGACTGTGACAATCAATGGGTTAATATTACCCGATATGGACCTGAATCATCCTAAGGGAAAATACGAGAACGATCTCTCTAATAGGTATAAACACCAGAAACACACAAAATTGGATTCGGGAAATCAAGAGACCTTTGAATATTTACAACAGAACACAGCACGGAACGAATACAGCTGACACAATTCCAGAGAGGAAAAGTACTGGCCGTCTCTGATAGTGAGGTGAGAGGGAGGCATGGACCGCACACGTTCTACCTGTGGGTGGTAACAACGTGTGAGGTACACCTGCTTTGACCCTTCACCCACTGTTTTTAGTGGTATTTAAGAAGGATAAGGAACCAAGGGACTTTGAAATCATTTTCTCTGGTTGAAGAAGCCACGGTGAAGTGGCGAAACGCGTTCCGGTTTTAGAGGACATTGTTCCGTTTTTAAAAGGACATTGTTGCCTTTTTTATTTTATACTTTATTACAATAAATTTAACTTTTATTTTATGACCTTATCCTGGTTCCACAATTCTTTTTAACAGATGGGAGTGCAGTCCCAAATCTGCACAACGCTGTGGAATTGAGTCACTAATACTGACTCCAGTTATTGTAAGTACCCACTTGGGAATTTGCTCTGTATATTAAGAATAGCACCAGCAATATTGCGCAGTCGTGTGTGCTTTCATTCCCCCCTGCAGGACAAGAAATTTCGTTCTGGTAATAGGGATGGGTCGCCTAAACGGACCCAGAAGCGATATACACTAGAGCTGGGTCTATAGCTCTCTGTTTGTGAGTTTAAATATTATTGTATAAATCTCTGTAAAATTATATACAATCCATACTATGTTTGGTTATCTTTTATAGATATCAACACATTTCTTTCTGGCACGCAATGGAACTCCCCTCAATTTCCCAAAGGTGAATAATTATATAATCTCCATAATACAAAAGCGCTTCATTCTTTTTACTGTACACTTTTCGTTTGTGATTTTAGAAGGTATCGCATGAATGCACAGCAGCTGTTTTTTTAAAAATATCTATATATATTGACAAATTAGAGAAGTGATAAATAAGCGCTGATCCTTATCCAATTTCTAATATTGGAATACAAACTTAAAGATTGCAGTTTATTGATAAGCCTTCTATGTGAAACAGTGTCAAAAGCCTTACTGAAATCTAGGTAAGCAATGTCTACTGCACCACCCTGATCTATAATTTTAGTTACCCAATCGGAAAAATCAATAAGATTAGTTTGGCATGATCTCCCCTGAAGTAAACCCATGTTGTCTCTGATATTGAAATCCATGTGTTTTTAGATGTTCATCAATCCTATCCTTTAACATGGTTTCCATTACTTTTCCCACTACTGAAGTAAGGCTTACTGGCCTATAGTTTCCAGACTACTCACTACTACCTTTCTTGTGAATGGGCACAACATTCGCTAACTTCCAATCTTCTGGGACTACTCCTGTTAACAACAATTGGTTAAATACATCTGTTAATGATTTTGCTAGTATACCACTAAGCTCTTTTAATAACTTTGGGTGTATTCCATCAGGTCCCATTGACTTATTTGTCTTTACTTTTGACAGTTGAAATAGAACCTCTTCCTCTGTAAACTCACATGTAATAAATGACAAATTTCTCCTTTTTCCTAACTGAGGTCCTTTTCCTTCATTTTCATCTGCAAACACTGAACAAAAATATTCATTGAGCCAGTCAGCTAGATGTTTATCCTCTTCTACATACCTTCCTTCTTTTGTTTTTAATCTAACTAATCCTTGTTTTACTTTTCTTTTCTCATTTATGTATCTAAAAAAAGTTTTGTCCCCCTTTTTTACTGACTGTGCTATTTTCTCTTCTGTGTGTGATTTGGAAGCTATTATAACTTGCTTAGCCTCTTTCTGCCTAATCTGATAGATCATTTTGTCTTCCTCACTCTGGGGTTCCATTGTTTATCTGACCTAATGCGGAAAGTTACCCGTTTACCTCTATCCAGGCATTTGGGATAGTATAAAGAGACTTTATCCACTACCTCTTTTTTCCCCTGAATCCATATGTTCCATGGTGGCTTGCATAAAGATCCTGTCCATCCGGTCAAGGGCCTTTTCCGTATCTGTAGACAGGAACAATATTGCAAATGCATGTTGTTATGTTGTATGTTTCTTGCAAATGTATGTTGTTATATATTCTTAAAATAATATCTCTAGCTTCCCTTCCTGGTATAAAGGCACTTTGATCTGAGTGGACTAGCTTCTGGATACATGTCTGCATCCTTGTTGATTGGACTTTTTAAAATAGTTTAATATCCAAATTCAATAATGATATGGGTCTATAACTACTGCATAGCTCCAGATCTTTTCCTTCCTTAGGGAGAATTGTTATATGTGCTGAGAGAGAATCCGCATGGAACTTCTCACCCTTTGGAATAAAATCAAAGGCGTCAGCTAGCCGCGGTATTAGAATTGTGCCAAATTTCTTATAGTATTAATAAAGCCATCTGGCACTGGAGCTTTCCCTGATTTAATTGATTGTAGTGCAAACAGTATTTCCTCCTTAGTAATCGGTTTATCAAGTATTTTAGCATCTGTGCGTGTAACTACACAACCTATGGATTCATCTAAATATGTTTGCATGCCATCCTTTCATTCAATCAGTGGAGTTCTACTTTCTACATTATAAAGATATGTATAATATCTATGGAATTCTTATTTAATCTTATCAGGGTAAGGTGACACCTTCCGCTTCTATTGTTAATAATTTACCATACTTCTTTGCATTGCCATAAAAAAAGCCCTGAGCCTTGAAGAGTAGGTGATACCTCATTGCTAGAAGTGTCAATAGTTTCCACTTGACTACCAAGAGTTCTATGCAAGTCTCATCTGTTTGTTAGATTTTATGTTTTATTTCCAGAACCCAAATCTGAGTTGTTAAGTTGTTTAAGGTATTTTGTTTTTTTTGTAAAAATGTATGTTTTCTGTGCCTGGAGATAATTGAGTTTAATACAGTGCTGACTCAATTATCTCCCATGCATAGGGGAAGGATTGACCTATTTTGTATGGGAGTATCCTGTACCTGAGAGCCAATGTAATTGTGTATATGTTTTTACTGTAGTCTACTATCAGGTCCAGGAGGAGTGCCCCTTCCATTTCACTATCTGTTCTCGCTGTTTATATTAAAGTGCAATTTGAAACTTAAGGGTAACTTGAAACAGCTGTTCAGTTATTTAATTTCTCGGAAAACATTACATCATATATTCTTGTACAAGTGTTCTTGTTTTTGTTATTTGTAACATTTGGTCCTAATCAGCATATTTGTGTAAATCAACATAGGATGTAACGAGAAACATCTGCTTGTGATAGATAACAACTGTTACACCCATACACCCACTAGCATTAAAAAGTATGTGTAAATATAACTTGCAGGAAAAAAATGAAAAAAGGTTAGCGCTAATAATAAAATGAATAAAAGGCAGCAGCCTAATAGGGGGTCACCCTCTAACCCTCTATAGTAAGAGTATACAAAAAAAACAGAGAAAAGGCTGCGCCTTTTCTCTGTTTTTTTTTAAATATAACTTGCGTCTAAATAAATTTGGACTTGTTGGGAAAACATTTCAAAGTGTGTGTGTTTTTCCTCACTTGTTCCTGAAATGTTTCATGAGACGGGGATGGCTTCCATCCATCAACCAGAGGGTGTTTGTCCCGTGTATAGCTAAATTTTCCCCAACAAGCTGGTGTCAGAAGCGGGATGCAAGGTAGACTCAGGGACTTTTCAAAGTTGCTTTCTTTGGGAGACAGCCCCTCCTTTGGTAGGAGGTTGTGCCTTTGGTAGGCTAAAAAGTAAAAGGGAATTGCTTGAAACCTGTACTTGATGGATGGTTAGCCTTACTCCCAACCTTTTATTGTGCTTGATTGCTTGTACATATTTTGCTGAATAGCTTCTGTGCTCTGATTTTAAGCATAAAGCTTGAGGCGTGGGGACAGTTTGTGGGACCCTCTGCATTCAAAACAGCTGCCCCAATCCCCTGAATAATCATTGTTGTCAAGTGACTTGGATTTCTGGTTTTAAACACTACAGTTCGTGGAAAAGTGTCAGTCCTTGTCGGAACCAAGACAGAACCAAGACAGCTGTCCTTCAACACTGATTAACCAGCAATTCCAAGTCCAGTCCTAATTGCCAGTGAGTCCAAAATGGGTACTTCACAGTCTAAAAAATACCCCCCTAACCCAGGGGAAAACTGCAAACAGTATGTTGCCAGGGTTGGGGAACTAGGGGATTATTTAGTGTATCCTTGGGTAAATAATATATCATGGTGGACAGAAGGACAGGGTAGTAAAAGCCCCTTCCCTAAAGATGGTTTCTATATGTGTATGATTAGGGGATTATGCCTAGGAGATAGGAAAGCTTTCCCATGGAATGAGGGTGACCCTGGATGGGACATGGAATACATGAGACATGGAGATGAGAACTGGCTCAAGATAGCCCCTCTTACTTGCATAAGAGGGGAAAATAATAAAAGAAATAAAAAGAAAATGAGGGAGACTGTTTTAACAACTCCAAATCATTACCCCCTCCTAATTACACCCCATACCCATTATACCCCAGCCTGTCCCCTAAAGATGATGATGATGATTTGGGTCCTATCCTTGCTGTAGCAGTTAGACCACCAAAGGGCCCCAGCAGGGACAAGAAGTACCCATAGCCCCAACAACCCCTACCCAGGAAGAGAGGATTAGGCAGCTCCTCCGAAGGTCCCCAAGGGTGTCCAAACCAGCTATAAGAAAAAGATGGGATTAGGGGAATGTCAAAGGGACAAGTGAAGGTGATGAAGAAAAAGAGGAAGAAGAGAATGAGGTAGAGGCTATAGGAGGACCTGATGAGTTTATGTTAGCAGAAACACACCAGACCTAGCTGGAATTAGTGGAGTTGAGGAGAATTATTTCTATACCATAAGCCCACTACCCTTTCGATGAGAGTGAGATAGCATGATTGTGTTATGTTGTTTGCATGATGAGCCCTGTATTTTCATACTAGGACAAAAGTCACCTTATTAGTTGAAAACATCAAACACCACATTTTTTCTACCCTGTGTGTTTGTTGCAGAGGATCCATACTGTAAATATAATCTGTCACAGACCCATCCGTATGAACTAAGATTGCTGTGTTCGTCTGTTTTGCCGTTTGCATGAATTTACCTGTTCGTATGCCTTGTTTAAGTGAATGTACTTTTCTGTTGAACGGAACTGCCGAACAGACGGCCACCCAGAAGAGAAGTGTGCTGCTGGTTAACCTATTGATCCCAATTAGAACGTTGCGGTTAACCACAAACACTTCTCAATTAAAACCGAATACAGGGTGGTCGTCGTTCGTATGTCGACCATGAGGCGGCGGCCATTTTAACCATGCGAAAGACCAGCGGTGTTCGACGGTTATTTCATGGAACTGAAAACGGACACTTTTTCAACCGAACACCGCTGAAGCCGTCAACCTCCCTTCTCAATCGACAGAAGTGTGCGAACACCGGCCGTTCGGGAGATGTAAAGGCACGAATGGACTTACCCCAGATAGCCTTCCCATGGAGTCAATCGCATACCGAAGAACTGTAATAGACTTTGACTCCATGGCGATTGAACTGTGCGTATGGGATCTGAGCGCTATTCGCCAATAATATGCACTCAAATCCAGGCTATCTGGAGATGTGTTACACGAATGTAATATGTTCGGCAGTTATAAAGTTATATATTTTTATGTGTTTTGTGACTTGTATTTAAAATGGTGATTTTCCTCTGCTCTGGGAGATAATTGAATTACTTCTTGTCATGGTAGTTTACCCCTACACGCAGGATTTAGTTCAACAATCGACAGAGCAGATACGACTTACCGGACCTTAGAATGGCTGGACTTGCCATAAAGCAGAGAAGTAGACAGAGTCAAAAACAAGCCGAGGTCAAGGGAACAAAGAGACAGCGAGAACAAAGACTAGCCAAGGTCTGGTACACAGTAGTCAATAAGCCGGCAAACAAGACAAAACAGGGATAGAGAGATAAACGGAGTCAGATACAAAGCCAAGGTCAAGCACGAAAATCACAACTGAACACAATAAGCGCTAAAGGGAACTGAAACAGAAACCACGATAGGGCAGGGAGTTAAGGGAGAGGTAAGTATAAATACCCTAAACTTTACTTTGATTGGCCCCTGTCATATCCACGCCCCCAAAATGTGAGTGTCTGGGGAACGTGGGATGACAGGGGCCAATGGGAGCACATTTCATTTTTTTGGCTCCCACTGCCCCTTTAAGAGCGTGCCCGAGATGCGCGGCACGCTCTTAGAGCTAGGCGGAACTCGTGACCGCATCTCGCGGTCCGTGCCCGCCTGCATGTGGGAGCTGCGTGCGGCGGGAAGTGAGGACCTCGGCCGGCCCCCCGGGTAAGGTAAGTATCGCTACACTTCTCAATTATCTCCCGAGCAGAGGGGAGGAAACTGTGATGTATGCTGGGAATATTGTGTGATTGTATGTCTGAAATGTCCCCATGTCCATCTGCTATTCCAGTCTCCCATTTGGTCCCCTAGGGGAGTGTCCACCAAGTGGGAGACTTGCATAAATACGGGCAGGTAGCCCACAGTAAACTCAGTTTGTGTTTTACCCTCAATGCAGAGCTTGGTCTCGTTATTGGGGGGATTTTATTACCGGCGACTAGAGACTGCTCTTTGGAATTATTTGCCGCTTGGAAGATATTGGCGTTCGGCTGATATCGGCAGTTCGTGAACTTGTGGCTCGTGAAGGGAAGGAGCTGTACGGATACCGTTCGGGAGTTTGGAGTGTTCCCTGGCTGGCGGTTCGCATGGTTGTATTGCATACGCTTACAGACAACAGGGAGCATTCACTAAACGGCGGTTTGTACATTTCTTGGTGAAGGTACCGTAACATAATCCTTGTTTATAAATTAGAGAGCAACATTTACATTTTCAGTGGTCCATCACATGCCTCATTTTGTGCTGTAAGCTAACTTTTGTTTGCTACAGGTACTTGAAATGATCTAGTGCATCATCTGCTGCATATGCTTTATGATTCTTTGTACTGTAATCTAAGGAAATACTCCCTAATATGACTAATAGATCTCACATTGTATGTGTTCTTTTAAATTGTGGAAATCTACAAAATTGTTGTACAGGGATGCTGAGATTTTATTCCTTGTGATCACAACTGTAGACTCCCTGTGTGTTGGGTTTGAGGTTTGGTCAGGTATGTAGTCTGGTTTAGAAAACCATGGACAGAGGTTTTTACCTGCGTTAATATGGCTTTTGAGCACTCAATTGACCGGTCAAAAGTTAGCCATGCATTTTAAAATGGTATAGTATAAAAATGTTGAGTCCTTCAGAGTTCTGACAAATGCAGGTGATACCATGTCTGTGTAATATGGTCCAAATATTCTATAAGATTATAAGAGAGAAATTATATTGACAGGGTACATATGTTGCAATTAGTTAATGCAAGTTTCATACAAATATCTAAGTCAAGAGCACGCTATATAAAGGGATCCCTTCTTTATAAACAATAGTATAGCAGATTAATTAATAAGGCAATTATGGAAATACATGTATACATAAGAAACCCTTAATTAAAACTGATACAAACTAAAATTGGTATACCTTAAAATAATTCTGAATAAAAGTTTATTCTGTGTGGGACGTAATGTTCATGTAACATGACGCTACGCCGATATCGCAGGTGTGGTTAACTGGGGCCAGGTGAAGCTAAGCTGGTACCACATGGAACGCTAAATCACCTCAAACTGAATGCTGCTTGTTTGTATCCGAGAGCCGACTGAACATTTACACTGAGAGGGAAGCTGAGTTTACCCATGTATTTGTTTCTTATATCTCCTTGCTGTGGATCTGGTAATTTCATTTTGACACACGAGAACCAATCAAGCGTTTTACTGCGAGTGAAGTTGAGATTATTCAGTCACTGGAGGCTTACACTTGTTATAATGAATTCAGCGGTATAGCGAGTAGGGGCATAATTTACTAATACTAAGTAATCTTTACTTAGTATTAGTAAATTTGGATGAAAGACCAATTTAGGTCTTTCAGCCTTTTAGTAGATAACTCCCTAATACCATGGGAATTATCTATCAAGCGGCTGCAAGAGAAGTTCCGAAGTTCCGAAGTGTCGAATTGCTGAAGTTGCCGAAGTTCCGAAGTGCCAAAGTTAGGGAAGTTCCGAAGTGGCGAAGTTCCGAAGTGTCGAAGTGCCTAAGTTGCCAAAGTTCAGAAGTTTCGAAGTGCCGAATTGCCAAACTGCTGAATTTCGGAATGCTGAACTGAACCGAAAATTTTTCCCATGCACATGCCTAATAGTGAATGTGGCTCATTCAAACATGTGTGGTGGGATTATACAGGATTAGATATTCTTAAATTGGAATTATCTAAACTTTTCATTGATTTAAAATTAAATATTATGCTATCTCCAGAAAGATTCTTATTCCATTTAGACTTACCAAAAATTGATAAATTCTCTCAATATTTGACTATACATGTCTTTATGGCTGTCAAACTGTGCATTACTAGAAAATGTAAACAGAATATATCTCCCTCTATAACAGAGATCAAAACCCAGATTCAATATCAAGGTCTAATGGAAAAGGCGGTATATTTTAAGGATAACAATATCAGTTCCTACAATAAGATTTGGAGAAAATGGTTTGACTACTACAAAGAATAAACTACCTATACCTTATTTAAATTAATAACCGTGGCATAGATACATTTGTAAGATAAAACATGGATAATAACATTTCGAAAGTGGCTCTAGCTCTAAATGATCATTTTAAAGAAGTGACACTGACTCTGTTCACCTCCCAGAGCCCGATGGCTGCCCTGATATCTTTTTTATGTTGTATGTCTTTTTATGTAGCTTTGTATGCACTGTAATGTAATATTCATATTTTGATGTTTATCTTATGATGAAACGACTATTACTGTTTAATACTTGTTTAATCTTCAAAATTATAATAAAAAATGAAATTGGAAAAAAAAAGTTTATTCTGTGTAAATGGTGACTGTGATAATGTGTGTTTTGGATACCCATTTTGAAGTGTGCAACTTAATTAATGAGTAAATTAATTGGTATTTTACTATGTTGTTTTAAATTATATTTGAATCAGTTTGCCTCTTTCTCCCCCCTCCCCATCTCTCTGTTCCCCCCTCTTTCTCCCCCTCTGTCTCAAGTCTGAGGGGGCCGGCCGCATTTCATGCTGGAGCCGCCGGGCCGGGTGGCAGCCTTGCCGGTCCGGCGGCATTCCTCTCACTAACGCCCCCTCTTACTCAAGTCTGAGGGGGCTGGCCGTTTCATGCTGGAGCCACACCGGACCGGGTGGCAGCCTCGCCGGTCCGGCGGCATTCCTCTCACTAACGCTGAAGGAGGAGGAGCATGTCTCTCTATCATGCTCCCTGCGGTTCCCACAATTCCCAGCACAGGATGTGGGAACCGCAAAGGAGCATGACAGAGAGACATGCTCCTCCTCCTTCAGCGTTAGTGAGAGGAATGCCGCCGGACCGGCGAGGCTGCCAACCGGTCTGGCGGCTCCAGCATGAAACGTGGCCGTCCCCCTCACAGTGTGCCACCGGACCGGCCACCCGGTAGCACCTTCCTCTGAAGTCCCCAGATGCCGCCCCCAATCCAGCCC